>OW386539.1:23838523-25088523 GCA_936435175.1 Glyphotaelius pellucidus
GGACGTATAAATCCGTCCCTTCAACTGATGTGCAAGGCGATGGCTGGAGAGGACAAAAGACCTCCTCAACCGGTCTCTTGATCCGGCCCGCCACGCAGCAGGTGAGCAGACAAATCGGCCGCCAAGACCTTGACAAACCTCATCCTCATGAACCCGGACATCCCTGCTAAATCACCAAACGCAGCGAATCCGCAGTTGGTTTTCCAATAAATGGTTTCTGGGGCGGCAGTACCCATACCCGCCTCCAAAAATGAGAACAATCCTTTTATCTGTATACCTATTATCTAAGAAGTTTTTTCTTTACTGAAATGAGAAGACCGGTCAGTGGCTGAGTTGGCATCGCTTTTGGGTCCCACCCAGGTGTCGCATGTTCGATTCCTCGGCTGGCTATGTCCTCCATTATCACACAAGCAACATTTTCCGCTTACTATGGTGGTAGTAGGAGATTTTCAAATATTGTCAGGTTATTCGTTTCCGAGAATGTTTGTTTATCTTTAAAAAATATATATCACTAAAATTTTTTATGCAGTTGCACACTCTACATTATTGTGTTACCTATTAGTTTCTTCACATCGTTATCGACCGGTTTGTAGCTGAGTGGACAAATGGGTCTGGTTTACGCCTAGGCGTCGCGGGATCAAACCTCTGTTAGCCAAGTCCTCCATCATTGTACTACCAACATTTTTAGCTCATTATTTATGAGCGGAAAATGTTTACATTCTAAGGGAATTCAAATATTATCAGATTATTCGTAACCCTGGAATGTTTGTCTCTTTGTGCTAATTAAATAACGTATGTTGGTACAAAAATTTTGTGAAATTGAACTGATAATTAATATTGTAGGTTGTAGGTAGGTACATACTTTTATCCAAGCTCTTGAAAACTGTGTAATTTTAGTATTTTGCTCTTTGTCCGAGAAAGAAACCTCTGTTTGAAGTTTAATCAGCTTAGGTACGTTTTCTGAATCATCAAGATGATCTTTTTGTCAGTTCATCTTATATTGTTGTGATAACATTTCGACATAAGTATATATGCTTACTGCTTGTAGACTGATCCATCTTATTCGATATGTTTTGCTATTAATTGCTATACCTACAAAACGTCTGGAGTCTATCTATGTATGTAAGTACTAGAGTTGAACAGTTCAACGTTCAAGATAATAAGATTCTATGAGATTATTATTTTAATATGTATGTATAATCAATCAGTATCTTGAATTATCCGATACATTTGGTATTATATAGGTATTAATTTGTTTTTCCCAGATGATCTGACCAGGTAGACAACAGAATGTAATCGATGTAAATATGTTAATCTAAATAATCTACTGGTTTGAGGTCAGATGATTAATGATTAATGTTTAATGATTAACGAGGTGGTCGATGGCCCATGGGTGGAAGGCACGGCTAGCAGTCGGGCGAATAGAGTTAGGTACTTACTAGCACTTATTGTGATTTATAGCTTCCTTTTCTCTTATTAAAAAAATAAATAATTGCGGCTTCCGAATTTCCTATTTTCGTTAGAATTATTTCGAGAAGAATTTATCGTTCCCGTTTAATGATCATCTTTTTTTGTGTGATTTAAATGCTAAAAAACCGTAAAACCCATCTCTTTCTTAAATTGAAGCCTTTTGTCTTCTTCCTGTTAATGAAAAGTCAATGCTAATATTATTTTCGGAGAATTCGGTTGTCTCATGATTGTATCTATCTTCTTTTGTTAAAAATGGTGTTACCAATTTCAGAAGGTTTACCAAAACTGATGTCCAGGATCCGAAAATAATTTTCGTAATCATCCATTTCATTATAAAGTCGAATTTCTTCAAACAAATTCAAATTTAAGAAATTATTTTCTGTATCAAGTTTTTGATCGAGAGTCGCTAATATTGTGTACAGTGATTATTACAATTTGAGGTTTTACTCATTCCCATACTTGCAAAAATGTCAATAGATGTCGCACATTAAATAAAAATGGATAAATTTATCCAAGACACTTTCTAGGTAGCATTTAGTTCGAGATGAATGTTTCAATCATACTTAAAGATAGAAGCCAATAAAATGAAGATAATGTTGCTAGTTCTTAATTGATGTAAGATATAGTTAAATATTATCGAAAGGGATAGAGTTCCATTAGCTCGGTGGTAGAATCGCCCCGGCAAGGTTAAGGTCCTGGGCAGTGGCGTAGGATGGCACCCGGGGCGGACGACCCCCTCCCCTGTCGTTTATTACAAAAAAACTAACTATCCAATCCCCTTGCCTTGTTTTTTGAAAGAAGTCATTCAACACTTTTAAAAACACTAACAGAATAACAACTTTTTCAACAACCAATAAGTAATAATTCTTTTTTTTAATGAAAAACAAATAACTTTGTGTAACACATCATTTATTGTATTTAATAAACAATTATCAACATGTTTCGAAAACTATGTTTTCTTCGTCAGGATAATAAGTTAATAAAAAATAACAAAAGACAAACAAGTATAGTATTAAATTAATAATGACGCCACAAAGTGAATTTGCGTATTTTGAAGAAGTAATAATTCTCTTCACGAGTTCACATCAACCACAGTGTACGAAAGAAATGAGAATGACGTGGTTGTGACAAGCAAGGAATATTTCAAGGGAATCCCCAACCAAGGAATAGTTAGAGCTAGGAACGAAAATAGAACAGAATTTTTGGGGAATCCATGACCAATCCAGCCAGAGCTACGAAAATATAAATAACAGACCGTGTTCATGTGTAAACAATTTTTGTGACAATATTCTACCTTCGTATTTTTTTTTCCACGGTCGGGTGGCACTCGATGCGGGCCGCCCCCGCCGCCGCCCTCCGCCACCCCTCCTAGCTACGCCACTGGTCCTGGGTTCAATTCCTATCTCCATATCTTTTTTCTGATTTTTCTGCTTCAAATTTTTGATTGAGGGTCGCTAATATTGTCTTCAGCAATTAAATTAAAATATGCATACTGTTCTCTCCATTGCATGGAATTTTTCATTCATTCAACTTTCTTTTTACTTTTATCTAAGATAATAGCAACACAGGCCTTAATTTTACTCCTTTTATCCTTAAAAACCTACCCACTATGAAAAACACGCCACAATACTTACGTGATAAATATTGAACGTCTAAGGCAGAGGTCGGCCGTTTGTCAAGTGAGAAGAGCCAATTTGAAGAAAACAAATAGGATAACAAATATATCAGTCTGTGATAAAAATGCGGTGGAACGATAATTACGATTTGCTTTGTGTTATCTATATTCTTACTGTAATATCACACTTCTGTCCGTTTAAATGTTTCTATACAGGCTCGCGCATAGATTCCTTATTAAACTAAAGATTTGTTTTGTGTTCGGAATGCAAAAACAAAATAATCGTACGGCGGCTTCATCTCATAAGGCTGGTTGAGTAAAGGTGAAATTGCAATTGATGTCTGAAGAGCCGAAGAGCCGCAGATGCCTAAGCATTCTAGGCAAAGAGCCGCTTGCGGCACGCGAGCCGCAAATTCCGACCCCTGCTCTAGGGTAGAACTCCGATCCACCGTGATCCATCAATACGGATCATGATAAATATTGACCGAGTAGTGTTCGCGTGCACTACACTGTTCTTCGTGATTTTTATAGGTATTTAAAATGACAGTACCTTTTATAATAGAGGAATCAAATTATTGCGTTTCAAAACATTTTTTTTTATTCTGCCCGAGCACACACAACTTAACAAAATCATTTTATTAAATGTCGTATTGTGTACGTAGTTCTTTGAAACAGAAAAGTAAAATATAACATATTATAAAACGTTCGATTTATTTACTTTCGGGGTCGTCACATTATTTCTCCAAGATCGACGGTTCAGTTAACTCAGTAAAATAGGCAAGCCGTCAACATCCCTGCAGACAAAATTTATTTTGAAATTGTGGTGGTAGGAGGTACCTGCTTACATTCAAACTGTTGGTGTGGGAAGAGATACAGGCGGGGAAATGATTTTTCAAGTATTAGTAACACTCGATATCTTGTCATTCACAAATGTTAACCATAGATGCCAAAGATTATGTCAATGTCAATAACTCTTCATGAACTCTACTGTCAAAAGTAAAAAAAGCCGAAAGTAATTATTAGCAAAGCGACGTAACGCTTTCGCGTAATAAAATTACTTTGAATAATATCCGGATGTAATGTTATGATATGTAGTTATTTGATTTCTTGTTGTTTTCAGTGCCTAAGACAGATTTTAGAAGAATTCGCATTTTCAAATGATATGAACCCTGAACATAATTTCAACACAACAAATATGGCTTCAGACGATAAGTGGAGTTTGGAAGGCCCATGTCGTTTGTGTGCTGATTTATGCAGTCGAGATATAGATCATGTGTTCTCTGATGACAAAACATTTTTAGTGGATTTGATAAAGAAATATTTGTCAATAAATGTAGGTATTACACTACTATTACCACACACGCCCTAAACCTTAACAGTAACAATAACTAAATGGAACAAGTGAAATAACTTTTTAAAACCTTCTGTACAATAAATGAGCCACTAAACGACAGACAGCAATATCAAAATCTAATGAGAAAATAGGTCATTGTAAAGACAACTTTAATTGCTGTGTCCATAAAAAATGAGCTGCTAGCAACCAAATGTGTGCTTTTCAATAATTCTTAGCAATATAATAGATGTAGTTTTTTTGTTGATCATCATTATCTAGTTTTTTAAAGTCCCTCTCAGCGATAATAATTTCCGCAATATGTTTCAGATCTCGATAAATGACACCTTGCCAATACAAGTTTGTGAGTCGTGCAGACTGAAAGTTATATCCTTTAACGAATATGCGCTGAAATGTGTCAACACCCAAATAGCTTTTTCATCTGCGACTGAAACGTTTACGGAAATTCCTATTGATGACCTATTTTTGGATACTGTGAAAATCGAAGACAATTACATCAAAAAGGAAGCTATAGTTCATTCTATTAAATATGAAAATGACACCGACAACTTCAGTGATGAGTTTGTTCTTGTTACAAAGAGTATGAAATCTTAATATCTCCAAAGTAACAATTAATTGCCAAAAATAGTGGCTTTTAAAAAAAAAAAAATTCCCTTAAAATGTGTTTATCCACACATTACATAAATTATTTAACTTAATCTACTCTTGTTAAAAAATCTAACTAAATATAATTTTATACCTTTATATTAAATATTTTTAGCTCGCAAAAAAAAATCTTCACTGAAAGCACTAAAAATTAAAGATGAACAGAAGAAAGCTAGGAAGCGATCTCTTAGGGAGAAAAAACAAGCCAGAAAAGCGTCCCCTGATTCGAGCATTAAAGAAGAAAATGTTGAACACAATGTGGTGATAAAAAAACCAAGGAAAAAAGTACGAAGCTCTGCTATAAATAGTTCTTTCATCAAGTAAGTTGGCTGTAATTGTGAATTTAACCACACTTTATCATCTGTATTTGATTTAACAATGATGACATTAATTTCAACATTGTTAAATCAACTTCTTTGAACTGGTCAGTCTTTCGGCAATCTCGATAATTCTCTTTTGTTTCCACTATGATCATGCATTAACTTCCTTACTGTGACCTTTCCTTTATTGGGGCCCCTTTATTGCCAGGGCGGCCCTGGTAGTTGCTACTCCATCGCTCCCTAACTGTTTCTAATGTAATAAACTTTTCTTTCAGATTCATTTGTCATATCTGTAATGAAGAATTTTTGCACTGGGAAATCCTTCAGAAACATACAAATCAGAAACACGAAGTCAAGCCGAAGATTTTGTGTGTGTGCGATCAATACCTTAGTTCAAAAAATACTATATACAAACATATAAAAATGCATGACAGCAATTCTTTTACCCACAAGTAAGTTGTACTTCAAATAACAGAATCTTAAGAAAGGTCAAACCATATGTAAGAAAGATGTAAGTGGATGTAAGAAACTAGAGAGATACAGTCAGTACCGGATTAAGCTGTGTTAAGAGGTAAAGTGTTAGAACGCAGAGGTGCGTACTAATCGTATTTAACGTTCTAATCTAAATTGCACATTGCAGTTTTCTGCACTTTAGGATATAAAATAAAACATAACTTTTATAAACAAACTCAGTGGCATACCCGGTGCAGAAAATTTCTTTTCTTGTAAACAATATTTAGTCTCGAAATGTTCCAATCTCTTTTAAAAAGAAAATCCTCAGATACATTTAACAAACATATCTGCCAGCAAAAAGCGCCACATGCAAAAAATTTTCCACATTAAGATCAAACCACGTCAAGTGTTATACATAGTAATTCTGGGCATATGAGTCATACCAATTTATGCTTTTCTTCTCCTCTGTTAAATCAATAAATGTTATTGATTTTTATCATTCGGAAAGTCAGTTTCCAAAAAAAAATTTATTTGCCAAATCTGTTAGTATTAATTAAAATAGATAAATATAGATAGATATAAAATGTGGACCCCGCGAAAACACCGCAAGCCAAAAAAAAAATCATCACTTAAGATGAAATCACAAACACTGTCATTTTAATAATCCTGAAATATAAAAAAAGCGTAACATGTTATCCCACCTCACAATAAACACTCAGCGTCCCACATTGCTCCGCCGGCCCGTCATTTTTGTTTTTGCAAATTGGTCGAGTTCCAAGTTTCAGATTCCAGTTCGTTCAGCTAGGCGAGGCGCACTTGGTCAGCAGATATTACACATAGGGGATATATCGTCATTTGGTAACCAAACGAGTGCGTGGGATACTTCAATTCTGATTTTTATTCTGCCTGGACCCTGAAGAAGCGGGGCCCGCAACATTTGCTACTTCTGCTACATGGCCAATCCGGCACTGGATACTGTAGGAGTTATTTTTTTTATATCTTACCTCAACATTAGAGGCCTTGAGGGCTTATGTCATGTTTGAGGATGCAGTGTGGGGCTCTTTTTGAGGAAAGGAAGGAGTGAACCTGTTGTAAGAGGGACAAAACACAGAGGCTAGCAAATCATTCCACAGCTGAGCTGTTGTTACAGACGTACAAATATGTATATTCATGTTTATTTTTATGTGAAAAATATTTATGTTATTTTTCAGGTGCACCGAGTGTGATAACACGTTTTACACAAAACCTAATTTGAAAAAACACTACTTACTAGAGCATTCAAATACGACACGACCTGAACATAAATGTGAACAGTGTGGAAAAATTTATCCTAAAGTATATTTATTGAAACAACACGAATTACAACATTTACCTAAGGAAGTTAGGAATATACATCCTTGTGGAATTTGCGGAGCGAAGTACGTATTTATTTCATCAACTTTTTTCAACAAAAAGTTTTTTACTACAACAGTTTTTTTTTCCATTCTTGATTTCTTAGAACGTGGTCACAAGAACCCTGAATGGTTCTAGAAATAAATCTCAAAAAGTTATAATAACAAAAAAGTTATAAATCTTGATGACTACATATTATCCATAATATTTTATTGTTTGTATTTATATTCAGGTTTTCATCAAAGATGGCTGTTCAAATTCACAACAAACACGTCCACATAAAAGATAAATCTTTTGTCTGTGATATTTGTGGGAAATTTTTTACATCCAATGGAAATTTGAATTCTCACCGAGTAGTGCACAGTGGAGACAGACCTTTCCTTTGTCCCCATTGTCCTAAAACGTGTGTATATTTCTACGTAATTAAATTTACTAACAACCACCAACATTAATAATCAATACACATTCCGTGAAATACCTTTTAAATTATTCTATTTATTTCGATTTATATTTTTTTTGCAGCTTTAGATCCAGTTTTACTCTGAAATGTCATTCCAATATTCACAATGACGTGGTATATAAGTGCTCTAAATGTCCATCTACATTTTCATATGCAAATACTTTACGTGAACACATGAATGTCCATACAGATGTCTGCAGATTTACCTGTGGCTTCTGCAATAAAGGGTTTAAATGGAAAAGATCATTTGAGGTAAGAATAATGTTAAAAAGAACTTTCACACTTGTTTTGTGAATTTTGTTAATAATTTCCTAATGGCTCACTTTGGATTCGACCCTACAAATCTGAGTGAAGACCCTCAAATATGGAAAGTGACAACTCTTTTGTTGCAATGAAACTGGCTTGTTGTGAAAGAATTAATCCAATTTTATTACAATTTTTTTTCTTCATTTTAGGCTCACTTAAACATTCATACAGGAAAAACACCATTTTCCTGTCCATGGTGCTCCAAAACTTTTGCAGACGGGTCGAATTGCAGAATTCATAAAAGGAGAGCCCATCCTGTGGAGCTTGCGGAATATGAAGCCAGTAAAGGAATAAGCAATCGTAAGCTTCGTCAATCTATTTCGAAATATTAAGCACGGCAAAAAAAGATTGATTTTGAAATGTAATTTTTTATAATTCCACAAATAATTGTTTTTGTTTCAGAAAAAATAAAGCGTGGTCCTTCAACTGAAACAACTACCATTCGAAGTATCCAGTTTGACGATGTGGTTAAACCTCAGGTTTTTCCAAAATTGGATTCATTAAATTCTATCAAATCTGATAATGACTCCAATTGAATGAACTCCAACTCCAGAAACTGTGTGAGGAGAGGATGGGACTGCCATGGACGGAGGCCGAAGAGTCGGCACAGTCTTGTGCCGACTAGGGGCTCCTCCATACGCCCCTGTCTAGGGGCGTATGGAGGAGCCTTCTCGATGCAATGGGTCCCCGACCCGAATAGGATAAGGGGATGAAGATGATGATGATGATTATTACTAGCTTTTACCCGTGGCTTTGTTCGCGTGGTATTAGGGAGAAATTACTGTACAAAGAATTTTCTGATGGGAATGAAATGTTTTTCCGGGATGAAAAGTAGCCTATGTCACTTCCAACTATCTATGTGCAAAAAATCACATTGATCGGTCGCTCCATTGTGACGTGAAAGAAGGACAAACAAACACAATATTAGTTAAGATAATCAAGCACGAATTCTATGTTCTTCTGACCACTGGGAAAGCATCTTTAATCAAAAATATATAAAAATAATATACATAATTTATTTGGATTGGGTAACTTTTTGGTAACTTTTTGAAGTGAAAACTTCTTTAGCACCATTGTGATTTGAAACTCGACGAAACGAAAAAGCGACACTAAAAAAACACATACATTGACAGGAATGAGATAAAATAATTGGTCTCTTCTTTGTGCGGTGCTTCGTAAATAATAGGTCTCCTCTTTGTGCAGTGCTTGGTAGCCTCCAGACTCTTGTGTACTTTAGTTTTCTGAAGGTTTCACTCCCACCGCGTGTGAACTGCACACTTGTATTTTTTTTGGTTCTCAAAAGATTCTCAACAAGTAAATAGAATTATTTTTGTAATTATATTCTTTCTGAGCAAATGTAGTGTCTATAACCGCCATTTTACACACCTATTGTAATATATTTTTTGAGAATTTGTTGTATAGAAAAAAAGCACTTCTGTAGTTAAAAGATTGTGGTGTGATTTTTCACAGGTGAAAGTGAATAATAAAATTTGTGTATTTATTGTTTTATTTATAAATATAATATTCATGTTTTATTTATGCATATTATACAGTAGTCTCCCAAGCTAGAAATAACATAAGAGTGAAAAAAAAGCCCTTGTTCACTGCAAAAATGTCAGCAATACATATAATAAACTTTTTTTTAAATACTGTATTTTATTATGGTGATACAAACCTGATCAATTTAAATGAATTATTGTTTCTGTCTTCATAAACTGATAACCGACACCCTACCCTGATGACCTCTCTCTAAATTGCATCAGCTTGCAGCGAAATTACAAAAATTACACCAAAAAATATTCTGATAGTTGTAACTGCAATAATTCAAAAATATGTTTGAAACGTGGTAAAAACTTTTACCATCAAATAAATATTGAAAGAAAAATGGTGTTAAAAAATTGTTGAAATATGCAGTAAAAGCCCTGCTCCCCACTTCCTTATTTTTTTATTGTTTTTTTTCAATATTCGTAAATCTCTTTTTTTGCCAATATATTATGATATTTCTTTTAAGTAATAAATTTAAAGTTTGTAACGTACCTGCAAGAAATTTAAAAAATATATATTTTTTCTTATGGCCATAAATAAAGCACAATGCACAACTATGGAAAAATTGGAAAAAACCTTCGTTTGTGAAAATGTGCTCCCCTAAATACATATTTTTAATAATTTATTGGCGACCATAGCAAGCAATATCATAGCAAGCCTACCAAATATAAATTACTATAAAAAATCACTGATTTTGCTTGAATCTTGAAAATATGTTAGGAACCGGAGTTTCATTTATGTGCTACAATTTTATTTGGTGTAAAGTAATAAAACCTTGCGTTCACTTACACCATAGATATACCACTCGTGTTTACACTTTTGGTTTGGTTTGTTTATGGTTTACACTTTACACCATAGATTTATATATATATATATATAAATCTATGCTTTACATATATAAATCTTTACTTTACACCATAGATTTATATATATATATATATATATAAATCTATGCTTTACACTGTAAAGTGTAAACCATAAACAAACCAAACCAAAACTGTAAACACGAGTGGTATATCTATGGTGTAAGTGAACGCAAGGTTTTATTTATGGCAAGGTTCTGTTCAGTCATAGATTCTGAACAATCTACGTCAATCTATATTTTCTTTTTGATATCTGACGTATCTGTCAAAAATAATATAAATTGTAAACAATCTAACTAAAAATAATTATTTTCCGTGGTTTTCTGATTATAATTAGTCAGCCATTATGTATATGCACTATTGTAAATAATAATAGTTTGCGGTTATTAGTGGGGTCAGGGTTATGTTAAGACTTATGGAGACTGCGAAAAATATGTCCTCAAAAAATAACTGTAGTTTGGAAAGTTCATGTCGACTGTGTGCCGATTTGTGCAATCGCAATATGGATCACATCTTCTCCGATGATAACAAATATTTGGTGCATTTGATCAGTAAATATTTATCAATTAAAGTATGTTCCCGCAGCTGTTTAACAAAACAATAATGATAACAACCAATCAAAATACTAATTACGATTGTTTATGTTTTAGATCACAGTAGATGACACCTTGCCAGTCCAAGTTTGCGAACCATGCAGAATGCAAGTGTTATCTTTTGACGAATATGCGTTGAAATGTTCCGCCATACAGATTTCTTTGTCTTTGATTGCTCAGAGATATAAGGAAATTAAAATTGTTGATCCTTTTATAGAAACAGTCAAAGTAGAATTTAATGCAGATATTAAAGATGAAATTATAGACAATTCTTCTATAAAATTTGAATATGAAGATAACTTCAGTGATGATGATTACATTGTTCCAAAAAGTATGTCATTTATTAATAAAAACATAGCATAAGTATATCGTTCATGCAACTGCAATATGTTGTGAACCACAAAATACAAATTTTACTGGAGGCTGAAAAAACAGCCTAATTCACAAATAATAAACATATAACCTTAGAAAATATTAAGTAGGATCTAAAGAATGCGTTGATGTAATATGTTATGTCATACATAATGTCGCTTACTACTAAGCAATTTTAACCCAAGTGGGATAATTATGGGCATATTTTAATTTTTAGGAACCAAAAGAAAGTACAAAAAGAAAACACATACAATCAAAAGTCTCAATGGCAAATCTCTGAGAGAGAAAAGAAAAATAATAAAAGCAGTTTCTTCAGGTGTAAACATCAATCTGTGTGACATAAAAATTGGAACTGACAAGAACAGGATTGATAAGAAGTCGAAACCAAATTCTGCTCTTAATAGTCCCTTGATTAAGTAAGTCGACTGCATTCACACTGCGTTGAAATAATGTTAGGATGATTGCCGCTGACTAATTGAACCAATTTTTTACAACATTATTTATTATTTTTTTAACCCCTCAGGCTAATTTGTTCGCTTTTTGGAATAACTCATATAGGTCCTTGTATCTCTCTTGCTAGCGTAGTGAGAAATGTGATCTAAATGTTATTGGATAGAGAAAACACCATTCTATGTAGATCTAATCTAAAAGTTAGCCATAAAAGAATTAAAATGTACACCTTTATGAAACCAAAGTTTCTGACCGCAGTTTGAAAAAATATTATTTAAAATTGAAAATTTTTGAAAATTGTTTTGAAAAAATAAAATAGCAGTATCAATCGGAACCAGAGCTTGCTTGTGTCCAGTGTGGCCAGCAATCACATTTCCAGTACACTAAAATGCATTAAATAATAATGCTTGACAGTACCTTGCCATACCAGTAACTTTAGTTAGAAAAAGCGTAAGGTGTTCCATTTTCAAAACGTTTTAAAGTTTGCGTTCGAAATTTTTAAATTTAAAAAATTATATGGTTTTTTTCTATGTAATAAAATTTTAAAGCCTATTTCATCACCTTTCAAAAACAGTTTTTAGTTTTCGAATACATTCACAAATATTCCATTTATTTGGATTTTAATACAAAGAAGAGAGGCTAATAACTTTCATTGATTAGAAAAGGCTTTGGGATAGATTATTTGTACCACTTGTACAAATAATCTATCAAAACTTTATTTAGAAGTTTTTTCTGTACAAAAAAATTTCTAAATAAAGTTTTTTTGTATAGAAATTGATAATTCAGTATTCAAAACTTCAGTTAATAGTCATAGGTTCTAAATTTTAAAGTAAAGTGAACCTTTTGTTGTTTTAAAAAAAATCATATGCAATTCAATAAATTTAAAACATAACATTATTTGGTAATTTGAGCCTAGCCGGGTGTTAAACCATGCTGAGGCCCCATTTAACAATTTTGTAAGATACAAAATATATGTAAGTAAAACGGATTGTTTTGAAATTAAATCAAATTAAACAAACTTAAATGAAATATCTGAGAAGGTCCTAACACTATAATATTAACTTAAATAAGCTTTTTTTAAATTCTATTCTACTGCCATGTACCAGCTTTATAAAAAGTTAACTGTACATTATTCCATTTCAGTTTTGAGTGTCATATCTGCAATGATCACTTTTCGCAGTGGCATATTCTTCGTAAACATACAAACCAGGTTCATAAAGTTAAACCAAAGGTTTTGTGTCTCTGTAATAAATACCTAGGCTCTATAAAAACTATATACCGGCACATTAAAAAACATGACAGTAATTCGTGTCACAAGTAAGTTGCATACCCTACTATTTAGTCAGCATTAAAATTCTCTAATTTGGTGTTCACTCCTTTCTCTCCTCAAAAGACCCTCAACACAGCATCTCAAAAGATGACAGAGGCCCTTAGGTAAATTATTTTCCTCAAGGCCTGCTGTGTGGAGTTAATGTAAAAAAAAATTCACTACATCGTAGAAAAAAATGTTGGCACAACATTCTAACTAACCAACTGAGCAAATTTTGAACTAGCGCTACTTGTTGAGCTGAGTAACACCACCCGTCAAGTAAATGTCTGTTTAAACTAATCAGCACTCAATCCTAAGATTTACTAAATGGGAGCTACTTGACTGTGGTGAATCGGTCGTCGGTTTACCACAATGTTAATCCTATGATGAAAGTTACCTTACGAGTAGTTACTCAACAGTTTACTCAGATGTGATGAAATACCCATTAGAATAATAATGACTACAAATCTTCATTTTTTGGTGTCCTATTATTTATGAGATGTTGGCAACCATCAATCAAATTTTCCAGGTTTTCAGCTGACGAAATGTTAATAAAGTTCTGTACTATTTTCCAGGTGTACCATGTGCAAGAGTACTTTCTTCTCTGAAAAGAGATTATCTGAACACATGTCCAATCACGCGAATAATCCAGTTTCTGAATATAAATGCAACCAGTGTGACAAAAGTTTTGCTAAAATTTATTTTCTGAAACGTCATATGAAATATCACACTCCTAGAGAAGAGAGATTCATACATTCCTGTGGAATCTGTGAAACAAAGTATGTATGTATTAGTAGTTTTATGTTTATCTACATAATATATATTATAATACGCAAACTCCGGTGCATTGCACAGAGTAAGTAAGAGACAGAGCTGCCCATCCTCTCTATACACTCCTTCGTGGACTTGGTTATCCACCACGTTGAAGAGGTACAGCGCCAGCATGAGGGCGAGGAAAAAGTGGCAAGGGCATGTCCCATTCAGTGATTTGTCAATAAATGAATAAGACACTCATACCTCCAGGGGTAAGCGAGGTTTCATGAAGGGGTGCACGCACACAAACATAAAAACTAAACATTGTCACTGACTTCAACTCGAAGATGGCTTATGACTGAAACTAAAATGGAACCTTATTTTTCAGAGCTGTGCAAAGAAAGGCTTGCACATTTATCCCATTAAACTTAAATAAAAGTACATGATTTTCATTATGATTAGAATTTTCATGCCATGAATTAATAATTTTAATGGTTAAGAATTAACCACCCGATTGATAGCTACCCAAATTAGGTAGGCAATTTTTATGAATTATGAATTTAACGATTTTTTGAAATATTTTAACAATACCTAAAAATATGCACTGAACGGTATACTCTAGGTCAGTGGTTCTCAACCCCCGGTCCGCGAACCGGTACCGGTCCATGGATCAAATGATAGCGGGCCGCCAAAGGCCCTGTTTAAAAATCAAAATTACGTAAAAAAATCGAACATACCCAATAAAACATTAAATAATTATCGACAAAAAATAATTATCTGGTTGAGGATCCCTTCACGCCGACGTCACAATACATTTGAAGTAAAAAACACGACTGGGCTTCCATCTTGCGCACTCGCATGTATAACGTAAAGAGTTTGAGTGAAACGCAACAACTTACTTGAGTCACCGCTTTTATATTCTGCTTGCCCAAATGCAAGTGGAATTGCTTTATTGAGAATACGTGACAAAAGTAGGTACTAAGATGCGTTTGATTGAATTGGTGAAATTATTCCAGCTTTTTTAACAATATTGCAACTGAAGAGAGCTTTTTATTATGTTTATAATTATTTTAATAAATTCGTAAATGTATGATGAAGAATTAATCAAAATCCGAATCCTGTATTTACTACAAAAGTTGATCGGTCTGCAGCGATAAAAAGGTTGGGGACCACTGCTCTAGGTGGATTTATTGTCTTTAAACCACAATAAGCAGTTCATATGTTTCCGTTTAATATTTGGAGGTATGATATTAATTAAATCGAACCGAATCAAAATCCAAACACCCAGAAATCTCCATTGTTCTAGTGGTTAAAATTTTAGAGTTTTAACTCTTAACTTATTAAAGTGTCGAAAACCTTATTTCATTTTTTTTAGCATTTTGGCTACAGGCGGTACGCAAATTTGGGCTCTTTAAAAAACTAATTGGGAATCAGTGGTTCAGAGGCAACTCGCATTGTAGAATCCCTATTTAGTCTTGCAAAATACAATCTGCTTATGAATAACTAGTCTTTTTTACAACGGTGCGCAAATTGTTCGCTGTGTAATAAAAGTAATTGCGAATCCCAAATTTGGTGAAAAAAGAAATACTATAACAAAATCGAATATTTTCCAGTCCGGTTAGAAACAAACATTCAGGCCTTGCTCAGAAAATTCCCACAGCGGTTTGTGCTGCAAACCATTACCTTACTTTAGCAAACTTAACTTTTCTTGCACAGGGTCTGATGTTTTGCTGCGCGTTCCTCGGCGGTCAATGTACGAATGATGTTATAATTTTTTTAAGACATGCTCAAACCCTACTGTGTCAAAAAGAATGTCACAGCTTCCATCTCTTTGAAATGATATTCAGATTTTGTACTAAAGCATGTCTATCTCTTCTGACTTGAGTGATAAAGTATTATGTATTTATAACATGTTAAATATTGTAAGAAAATTTCAATTTGGTTAAGATGAATCATATTATTTATTATTGTAAGATGTGGGGGGGTGTGATCATATCAACATATTTTAACAGCTGTACTTGTGTACTTGCATCTAAATTTCAATTACAAGATTTTTGCAATTACAAATCTAATTCAAAATAGTTTCGCTTCATTCTTCTTGTTTTGTTGTAATTTCAAACTGAAAATAAATATTGTTGTTTTTTATTTCTAGATTTGGAACAAAATATGCAGTTCAAGGCCACATCAAAGCTGTCCACGAGAAAGATAGGCCATTTGTCTGTGATATTTGTGGAAAATCATTTAATTTAAAATTGAATCTAAAAAATCACATTCTCACACACGGCGATGAGAGACCTTTCGCTTGCCCCCACTGCCCCAAAACGTGAGAATGAAATAATCAAAAGTATTTTTTAAAAGTGTCTTTTTGACACTATAAATTCGAGTAATCATGAGTTTCTTTCCTAATTATAGCTATAAATCAAGTTCGGGTCTGAAGAGGCACACAGATGTTCATGACGGCATAATCTATAAATGTACAAAATGTCCATCTTCATTTACATACAAGAAAACTCTACGCGAACACATGTATATGCATGTTGACACTTGCAGATTTATTTGCAGTTTCTGCAATAAAGGATTTAAATGGAAAAAATCGTTTGATGTAAGCTTTTAATTATTATTTTATACTTTCAATCCATAATAATTCATATGTTTTTCTTACTGGTGTATCTTCAATGACATTCTATTAAAAAGAGATGAAGTAGATAGTGTTTGAAAATATTTGTTCACTTATAACCAATTTGGCAAGAAGTCGCAGAAACAAAGATATATGTAATATATTATATATGTTTTTTTTATATTAACTCCACAAAGGAGGCCTTGAGGAAAATAATTCCCCTCAGGGCCTATGTTATCTTTGGGTATGCTGTATTTTTTACTCTTTATAATACTTATTATGGGCAGGTTTAATATTTAATACACATTACGGGCAGGCTTATTGTCTGGTAACAATTTCCGCAAACCAATCTGTGGGTTATTTTTTTAATAATATTTATTTATCCATTCATTTTTCCTATCATTATATTATTTTCCAATTGTGATAAAATATATTATAAAAAGGCTTTTTATTTCAGGCCCACTTAAATAACCACACTGGCAAAACACCGTTTTCATGTCCTTGGTGTCCCAAAGCCTTCGCCGATAGTTCAAATTGCAGAATTCATAAAAGAAAAACTCATCCAGTAGAGCTGGCAGATTATGAAGCTAGAAATGGAATAAGTAGTAGTAAGTTTGACCAAGAATTCTTGTGCATATTTGTAATTATTATATAATATATCCTCAAGACCCCCTGGTGCTATACTCTAGCGCAAATTAGTAACTATTAGTAGGGTATCACGGGACTAGTTGAGCACAGGGGTAAGTTGTGCAACTGAAATAACTCGAAAACTATCACTCGCACGACAATGTTTCAAATGGAAGAAAAAAGGGGACGAGATAGGAGAACATAGTGCGCGATAGTCAATCGCCCCGTGGTCATTGACTGAGACACAAGGGCGCTTTGTTTTTTTTCAAGACACCAAAGTAGTGAACCACTTATTGACATATGGCAGAGGCGTTAGTAATCCAATAAATGGTTCTCGGAGCAGCAGTACCCATTTCCGCCTCCCAAAATGTAAAATAAAATAAAAAAATAGACTTAATATAAACTGCTGTTTAATTATTGTAGATGTATGCAGCTTTCGTAACAATATTGGGTTTATTATTTCCAATGCTCAACGTGCCCCATACCCTTACCCCACCCATGGGGCAGGTTGAGCAACTCTGAACTTTCTTACATACTCAACATTTCCTTATAAATTATATCTATAACTGTATTTGTGTCTGGAAGCGTTTAGAGCATGATAAATTGCATGTTCAACAGTAAAGGTGCTAGGTCAATCTGATGCACCGTTTACTAGATATGACTGAGTAAGTGAAAACTAGCTCAACTAGCCCCGCCCTACCTTACTATGAACATTTTGATATTGGTTTACATAGAAAAAAGACGATGACAAGAAATGCGATGTGGGCATGTTTCGTGAGCCAAAAGTACAATCCATCAGACTTAAATTTCGAATACGGAAATTAGTTTCATCATCCTTGAGATTTTATGACATTGGTTTACATTAAAATCTATAATAAAATTTATAAATAAATACATGGAAGGCATTTCTAGTGTGTATTATCTACTCAGTGGGTGTATCTACGTAAATACAGCTTCTTTTTTTTTTTTCAGAAAAAGTGACAAGTCTTGTTCCAGTTGAAAAGACCATAGTTCGAAGTATCCGGTTTGATGAAGTTGTTAAATCTCAAACCTTTCCAAATATTACAAATATGAATCTTTCCAATTCAGATTTATATTCTGAACAATGAAAAATAAGTTAAATAAAATATATTGAACAAAAGTAAAGGTTTTATTAATATTGCCAATCAACCACCACAAATTTAATGTTATTGTAGAAAGCACTCACTTTGTGGTTTGACATATTTAATAAAATAAAATACTTTTTTGTTTAAAACCACGAGATTTATTAATTTTTGAACCGACCGGTTTCGCTTTAATCAAGCAGGGTACAAAATTAATTTGTACCCTGAAGATGCTTGATTAAAGCGAAACCGGTCGGTTCAAAACTTAATAAATCTCTTGGTTTTAAACAAAAAAGTATTTTATTTTATTACAAATTTAATGGTATTTACATATTATGTAGCAAGAGCACTAGTTAACAATGAGCAAGTTTACACATCATACCATGACTTTGCGAAGGCTTTCGAAAAAGTCGATCACTTAGTGCTCCTGAGTAGGCTTGAATAAATTGTTTTTTCTGAAAATTTATTGAGACTATGAAATCTCTGAACAGAAGTAAACAATTTGTGTCTTACATATATACAACTCCAGCCAAGGGCTTATCTATAGCATTCACATGGTTTGATCCTAAGGGGACCTCTACCTACCACAATTTATTAAATGTACCACATTGATAGTGCAAATGATGTTGTTGCATTTTCCAGGAGTGTAATCTACGAGTACTTTTATCTTTTTTCCCATGCAATAGCGAGGCCGATGGGGGAGGGGGGGGGGGGGGGGTTGAATCCTCTAAACACTCTACCCTTATACACGCCCTTGACCCTGACACATTCTACAATTCTGGTGTGCCACAGGAATCCAATTTAGGACCCTGGCAGAGAATTGAATCTGAATTAAGAATAAGGCAGAGAAGTATTAAATTTATTTTGTAATTATATGGACATCTGCAGTGGTATAACTGAAGGTTAAGAAAGCGTATGAATTTTACTGTAAAAAGCTAATAGCTTTTTTACAGCAAAATTCTTCTACAGAAGAAAAAAAAAAGAAAATGAAAAGCACGAAAGGCCTATTCTAAACTTAAAAGTAAAAGGGACCGGGTTGTTACTAAAGGATTGAGGTAAAATGGGAGGTAGCACAATGGGCCTATGGCCTAAGTGCTCGCGGGAACTACGTGTAAACCGTCTCCGCCTTTTATAAAAAAAAAAAACTTAAAAGTATCCTGTGATGGAACTTCTCCAGAATATCTAGCTTGGCAACAAAATCATGATGACGAAACTTGTACAAAAACGCATGAAGGAGTTCCCGCAGTTTTTTTTTTTTTTTACATGAGCTCCACACAGGAGGCCCTGAGGAAAAAAATTTCCCACAGGGCCTATGTCATCTAGAGTTGCGGGAAGCATGGAAGTGGAATCTGTTAAAATTATGTTTTCGAGAGTATGGAATAAAATACGGTAATTATATCAGCGATGGAGATTCCAAACGACATGTTTTCGGCAGTTCCAGTCTGTAGATGAATCGATCACAAAATCTTCCAAAAGCCTAATTTTGGGAAAATTCAGCACACTTACGGGCAATTAGTAAGGCTTGGGGTCGAATTTCAAAAGTCGGTTTCTCAAACCCTATGGCACCGAAACGACTGAAATTTTTATTCTTTCTAAAACTGATGGTCTGCAGAGGAATCAATATCAAAATCTTGCAAAAGAACAATGTTCGGAAATTCATAATTTTTCCTGGTGTGTTGTAAGGCTTGGGTTCGGATTTCAAAGGTCGGTTTCTCAGGCCCTATGGCACCGGAACGACTGAAATTTTGCATTCTTTCTAAAACTGGTGGTCTGCAGAGGAATCAATATCAAAATCTTGCAAAAGAACAATGTTCGGAAATTCATAATTTTTCCTGGTGTGTTGTAAGGCTTGGGTTCGGATTTCAAAAGTTGGTTTCTCAGGCCCTATGGCACCGACACGAATGAAATTTTGGATTCTTACAAAAATCAATGATCTGTAGACGATTCGATCACAAAATCTTCCAAAAGCCTAATTTTGTAAAAATTCATCACTTTTACGGGCGTTTTATAATCCAGTGGTCGAATTTCAAAGGTCGGTTTCTCAGGCCCTATGGCACCGAAACGACTGATATTTTGTATACTTTCTAAAACTGATGGTCTGCACAGGAATCAATCTCAAAATCTTGCAAAATAACAATTTTCAGAAATTCATAATTTTTCGAGGTGTTTTGTAAGGCTTGGGTTCGGATTTCAAAAGTCGGTTTCTCAGGCTTTATGGCACCGAAACAAATAAAATTTTGGATTCTCACGAAAATCATGATCTGTAGACGAATCGATCACAAAATCTTCCAAAAGACTAATTTTGTGAAAATTCATCACTTTTACGGGCGTTTTGTAAGGCTTGGGGTCGAATTTCAAAAGTCGGTTTCGCAGGCCGTATGGCACCGAAACGACTGATATTTTGTATACTTTCTAAAACTGATGGTCTGCACAGGAATCAATCTCAAAATCTTGCAAAATAACAATTTTCGGAAATTCATAATTTTTCCTTATGTGTTGTAAGGCTTGGGGTCGAATTTCAAAAGTCGGTTTCTCAGACCCTATGGCACCGAAACGACTAAAATTTATATTTCTTACTAAAACCGATTTTCTGTAAAGGAATCAATATCAAAATCTTGCAAAAGAGCAATTTTCGGAAATTCATAATTTTTCGGGGTGTTTTGTAAGGCTTGGGTTCGGATTTCAAAAGTCGGTTTCTAAGGCTTTATGGCACCGAAACAAATCAAATTTTGAATTCTCACGAAAATCATGATCTGTAGACGAATCGATCACAAAATCGACCAAAAGCTTATGCGAAAATTCATCACTTTTACGGTCGTTTTGTTAGGCTTGGGGTCGAATTTCAAAAGTCGGTTTCTCAGGCCCTATGGCACCGAAACGACTGAAATTTTGTTTTCTTTCTAAAACTGATGGATTGCCAGGAATCAATATCAAAATCTTGCAAAGATATAATTTTCGGATATTCATGAATTTTCCTGGTGTGTTGTAAGGCTTGGGTTCGGATTTCAAAAGTCGCTTTCTCGGGCCCTATGGCAACACAACGTCTCGGCGTCGAACTTCAAAAGTTGGTTTTTCAGGCCCTATGGCACCGAAACGACTGAAATTTTGGATTCGTACTAAAAACCCATGGTCTCTACAGGAATCAACAACAAAATCTTGCAAAAGAACAATTTTCGGAAAATTCATAATTTTTACGGTCGTTTTGTAAGGCTTGGGGTCGGACTTCAAAACTCTTTTTCTCGGAACCTTTGCCACCAAATAAACTGAAATTTTGGATTCTTACCCAAACCCGTCGTCTGTTCATGAATCGATACCAAAATCGTCCAAAAGCACAATTTTGTTAAAATTTATTACGTACGTGATTTATGGATGGCCCTTAATAGAATTTCAAAATTCATTAAATTCAATTTTTAATCAAATAGTGCCATTTTTTGCATGTTTTGACATTTGCTTGAGTTTCGTTTCAATCAAAATACGCATGAATTAATTGGTTTACCCAAACTAAGAACCTAATAACCTATTATGAGAATGTAAATAGTCGTTTCTTGAATAATTGCTAAATCGAAGTTCTCCATAATACAATTTCCATAATTTGTGCCTAAAAGTTGGGCGGTTTCTGGACTCCCCACCCCCTACTCTCCAGTCGGTGGTTGATTGACTTCCCAAGGTGGTACCCCCAATCTGAATCCCAATCAAAAATCTGGGGAAATCTAGGGAAATTTCATCTCGAAATATAGGGAAATAATTTTTTATGACCCACCAACCCTGTGCTAATGTCAAAACAAAAAATCTTGCAAAAGGTGTATTTAATGAATTGATTGAAAATTTGTTTGCACCATGAGTTTTGAAGAAGAATAAGAATGGAAGTCAGGTCTTCAGAAAATAAGCGGTGTTCGGAAAGTCCATGCCGTCTGTGTGCCGATCAAAGCAATCGAGATACAGATCACCTTTTCTCAGATGAGAATAAATGTGTTGCGGATTTTATAGAGAAATACTTGTCAATTAAAGTAGGTTCCATGATCTCACACTACGCAGAAACTATCTTCACACTCATCTCTTACATTTATTTATTTTGAGAAACATTACATATTACATTGTTATATGAGCTTTGTATGTAACATTGTATCATAACATCACAACAATTTTCTTTTGTTGTTTTAGATCACAATGGAAGACAACTTGCCCACCCAAGTCTGTGAGCAATGTAGAAAGAAGTTGATATTGTTTAATGAATATGCACTCAAATGTTCCACCACACAAATTACTTTATTATCTAGATATCAGGAATGTAAAGATATTAATACTGATTTGGATAGTGTGAAAGGAGAATGCAACGCAGATAGTTTCGATGATATGATGGAAGACTCTTCTATTAAATCAGAAAATGAAAACGACATTTTGGATCAGGACACCCTAAAAGGTAATGGTCTTTCATCCTACAATAATATTTATTTATTTATTGTTTGAAACATTTACAGAGTGTTAACAATTATTACAATAATAGAATTGCCTTGGGATGTACATAGATATTAACACTACAATTAGAAATGTTCACAGCATGAATAATCAATGTTTAGTTGTTACTAGACAGAAATGCATGTAGTGATGACAGAAATAATGATAATCAAAATGAAATATCAAACATAGTAGTGTCAAATGTTAAACATAACCTGCAGAGAAAGAGAAAATAGAAAAAAAGGGCATGACAATAAAGCAGCTACATAACTGTTCTCCACGAAGTGTCATGTTAGGAGTTTGATAATTTGTTTTTGAAATATGTGAGATTATTTGCGTAGATATCTATATGGTCACATTCAATGGTATTATATGTATAGACAGCACATTAGAGACAGTGGATTGAAGTATGCAATATTGTTATTAAATAATTCAAGATGGAATATTTCATGACTCCTTAAATTACGTCTATTAGGAACTTTAATATAATTATTAGGAACTTGAATATAACAGGAACTTGAATATTGCTCAGACAATGAGTGGTTTGAAGCTTATCATGAATAATTTTGTATAAACATATTAAGTCGGCAAATTGTCTTCTTTTTTCCAAGGTTGCAAAATGAAATTGTTGGAGTCGTTCCTTGTAAGATAGGAGTGAGGCATTTAAATCCATGTTTTAATGATAACAATCTTAGGAATTTTTTTTATCGATCTAAATACTTTTCTAGGCATAGGCATACATCTATACAATTAGAAGTGATATTGCATACTAATATCTCGTCGAAACGTGTTCCACACAATAACTGGTGCATGGGGACTAGATTCGGTAGTTTCCTGTCTTTCACAGTTGGGAGTCAATTCACGTCTCATCTGAATATAATTATTTCAATGGGCACGTGCAGCAAATCTTATTAATTCTATGCCAATACTGTTGTGTATTTTTTTTAGACTCGTCCATGAACTATGAACGAACCAAAGGTCCTTCAAACTACATAAGAATGTTTAACTTAGAGAGCGATTTATGTTTTTAGATAAATCAATGAGAAAAACTCCCAGATTGAAAAAGAAGCTGAAAATAAAAATCACTAAGAATAAGAAGAATTCCACCAGAAGTAAAATAAAAACCGCTCAATCAGTCGGTTCTGATATATGTGAAGTAAAAATTGAATTTAATGAAAAAAATATTAAATCAAAAGAGCCAAAACCAAGTTCTATAAGTAGGTGTACTTTTATCAAGTAAGTCAGCTCTTAATACTATGTTTATAAAGAGACATATAAATGAAGGTCTACCAATAGAATCTGCTTCTGTTTAATTTTCAATTAAGCCTCGATGACTTTGAGTGAGTTTACAAGCTCCCATCTGGGAAATTCACTATCTGTTAGTGAACTCGCTCAGTGTCCATCGTATTACTTGCTAACTAGAGAAGATTGTGGACAATTTACGAAAAAAGGTGAAAGGTGGTCAACTTTATTTGCTATTCGCTCCAGATGGCGGCCTACCAACAGCTGATTTTGTAACTGTCAGAATTAGTTCGCACGGGAGCTGTAATTCTCGCTCGGCGCGTCGACGGAATTGCTTCGCTCAAGAGTCATTATTTTAGCTGCTACTGTCGCTTCTGAGCGAGTAGACAGTTTTGCGTGTCTACATGACAATCTCACTTGCCGATTCACCCGCTTTTAAACTTACCGGCTAGTAGATTGCAAACTCGCTCAATATAATCGAGGTTTTAGCAATCCATAAAACCAGGTTTTACATATCTTCTGTTTAAGTTTTACTTACCATGTCTGCAATGAAGATTTTTTAATAATATATATTTTTTAATAATAAAGAGATATCTTATAAATAGAAGGTCTACCAATAATAGAATCTGCTTCTGTTTAATTTTCAATTAATAATTCATAAAACTAGGTTTTACATAATTCATCATTTTACTATCTTGTTTCAGTTTTACTTGCCATGTCTGCAACGAAGAATTTTTGCAATGGAATAGTTTACAGAAACATACAAATCAGATACACAATGACATTCCAAAGATTATGTGTATCTGCGACAAATACCTTAGATCTAAAAAATCTGTGTATACACACATAAAGAGACATGACAGCGACGCATTCCAACACAAGTGAGCTACACTTCTTATGACTTTATTTCTTATTGTATCTAAAATATTTAATTCCAAAATTTTACTTGATACGTATTAGTGATGGGCTTAACATGATGGTTATCAAAATATCTGTGTCTGAAACACTGATTTCAGTTTATTATTAGATGTTTCGGGTAAATCACTCTGTTGACGCAAATATACATACCTTTCCTTATATATGTACCTTTATATTTCTACCCATCCCACATAATCTTTCCGAGCTGGTGACAATACTCGGACTAGTCACAAATGACAATAATAATTTCTACCATCTGGAGTCTTAGGGCCTTCGTTCATGGAGAAACTGAAAAAAAAACAGTTGTCGACGCGATCGCAATCAACCTCCTTAACAAAATTGATATTTTTCTGATCTGACATGTCAAAACTTGACAGTTCGCAAGCCGCTACCATGGCAACCTGTCAACAAAGCAGCAATGAGCGGACGGCCTAAGTGTGTTATGTGCGGTGCAATGGTCCATAGTAACCTCTCTGTGCATTCAACATCCACTATTAAAGGATTCTAAGTGTGTTATGTGCTTGCAATGATCTACATTGATCTCTTGGCGCATTCAACATCAATTGTTAATGAAATCTATTATTAATTGCTGTGCTGTGAACCTTGCTCTCTCAGTTCTTAATTACATCAACCAGGAATTCTCTTGTTTTCTCAAGTGTTTGTGTGGTGATGACCGCTGGAGGTGTCCCTCAGGCCATGAGATCGACCAGGAGGAGGGATTTGTCATCACAACCGAGTGATGTTTGGTGAACCAGATCCTGCCTAATTCCATAATATTATCCAGTATATTTTGTGTCAGCATCAAAGTCCACAAAACAAATTTAAATACAGTCCACTCTGATTCACAGTAAATCTAGATAACATTACTTATTTGCGATTACACACTCTAACACAATCGATAATGCTGATCTTTATTTAATCATAAATTTATCCTCATAACCACTTCATATTCTATTTACTATGTACATTATACATATTAAGTATTTTCTAGCTGTCTAGTAAATTCAATATTGTTCTTTGTTCAGGGGACAGCAAACCTTTTTTTCTCTTTATTAAGAGAAAAATATAAATAAATAAATAAACAAAGAACAATATTGAATTTATTTATTATTTATGTTTACTCTAATGATAAAACCCTATTTAAAATATTATTTAGGTTCTTTTTTCGATTTTTTTTCCTGATGTTGACAATCTGTAGTGACTTGTAGGTGCACTGAATGCAGTAGTTCATTCTATGTAGAAAGAAGTTTAAAGAGACACTTTCTATTGGAACATGCCAATGCGACTCCGCCTGAATATAAATGTGAAGACTGCGGGGAAACCTTTCCAAAATTTCACATGTTAAATCAGCATAAGAGGAAACATTTATCTAATGAAGTGAGGAACATCCGTCCTTGTGGCATTTGTGGAAAAAAGTAGGTATTCATTAATAAAGATATTTATTTTATTAATAATATATTATTTATTATTTACTGCTTTTTCTCCCCACACATATGTGATGATCATAATCATCCAGAAAGCAAGGAAAGCAACATTAGGACCGAAAAATGCTTGTATTTATTTGAAATTCACAAATATATTAAACTATTTTTCAACACATTGATTGAGACATTTCTGTAGTCGGGGCAACAGCTTTTGTACTCCCTTGTCATAGACCTCTGCCGCCAGCCCTTTCATTCACTTCTTTACACCTTCCTGATCGTTGTAAATTGTTTCCCACCCAAAAACTCCTTTAGTTTAGTGAAAAAGTGATATGTCCGAATGCGCAAAGCCGGGTGGAAAGGGGGGATGGGTGAATATCCCATCCTATATAGCTCCTGTGAAACTTATGCGGTGTGGGGACTGGCGTTGACACACCACCCCCGTCACGATAAAGGCCAGAAAAGTTTCTCCCTCTTGTGCAAAACGATCCAAAAATTCACATGGACGGGAGGTGGCAGGAGCATGCGACGAAGGAATTTACTGTGACTGAACAAAATGGCCGACAAACACGTGGGACCAAACAAACTGACCGTTAGGATCCCCCTTTCATGCCAGGTGCGCCAACTTCGAAACAAAAAATTGAACCCTCACCTCACCTCAGAGCCCTTGAACCTTACTTTCTGGATGATCCTCATAATAATATAATTCTTTTGGACAGCAGATTAATTTGAGGAAATAGTTTATGTCTCATGGACTATTTATTCCAGTCTATTCTATTTTTTGTACGATCAGGAGTACCCCAAGACTCTAATTTAGGCCCACTCTTCTTTTCCATACTTATTAATGATATTTCAGAAGTAATTCTTCACTCCAGGTTTCTTTTTGCTGATGACCTAAAACTATTCTTAGAAATACATACTAACTTTAGAAGACTGCAATCGACTCCCGTCAGATATTGAAAGGAATATTGATTGTAGTAAAAGTAATCGGATTAAGTTCAACATATCTAAGTGTTTAATTTTGTCATTCGCTAGGGCGTGTTATCTGGTATTACCGTTACACAATGGACGCATGAAGTTTATAATGCGACTCCATCATGAATGATCTTGGAATAATGTTTGATAGTAGGCTAACATTTCATGTTCATATTGAGATAGCTTGTAGCACTTCATTGAGCTTCATTGGGCTTTTTTCTATGCATTGTAAGAAATTTTAGAGTTACCCGGGTTCTCATAATTTTATTCAATTCTTTAATAAGGAGTAGACAAGTCAAGTATTCCCTCATGTTGGAGAGAGTTCAGAAGAAATTGTAAGAGTATCCCAACGATTTTCTTTCGATTGCTTGGAATGAACCATCTACCGTGGATCAGAAGGGGTGTACACATTGCTACACATTTCTTGACTAATTTTCAGCTAACTCAACTAACTTTCAGACTAATTTGTGGATGGTTTGAAAACTTTGCTATGATGAAGAGCGTTAAAGACAAGCTCTTTTTATGTTAGTACAGTTGATATACCTACTGCTTATGTATTATGCAGTCCTCTTTTTCAAACGTATTTTAAAAACGCATTAAAATGTACAACTTCGTAATGTTTTTAAAAAATAAATAAATTGAATTCAGTGGCAGGCTTTCCTTGTTGATTACAACACTGAGAAATAATGAATAATTCTTTGTTTTTTCCTAAGGTTTAAAACCAATTCTAATCTGCAAATTCATATTGATGCGGTCCACAATAAAGAGAAGTCTTGTGTCTGTGATATTTGTGGTAAAGCATTTTCAACCAAAGGTGGTTTGAAATCTCACAGAGCCTTGCACACTGTGGACAGACCCTACCTCTGCCCTCATTGTCCCAAAACGTGAGTTAAAATACACTACACGTAGCAATATAATATTACAACACGTTTGATCATTTACACATCATAATCTGTCTGACACTTATTTTTTGTTTGTTTATTTTCAAGCTATAAGTCGAACATAACTCTGATGCGACATAAAAATATCCACGATGGAATTACCTACAAGTGTTCAAAATGCCCTTCTTCATTTGCTTATCAAACCAATCTACGGGAACATATGCACATCCATTCAGACGTTTGTAGGTTTGTGTGTGGCTTTTGCAATAAAGGGTTTAAATGGAAACAGCCATTTGAGGTAAGACTATTCATTGTTTGAATTTATAAAATCGTTCGTCAGAATTAAATATGTTCAAGATTCTATTTCATTTATTGAATATTTTAGGCACACTTGAACATCCATACTGGTAGAACACCGTATTCTTGTCCGTGGTGCCCTAAAACTTTTGCAAATGGATCAAACTGCAGAATTCATAAAAGAAAATCTCATCCTGTGGAACTGGCGGAATACGAAGCTAAGAATGGAATAAGCAGTGGTAAGTTCTATAGAATTACACTTTGTTTTTAAAACTGGGGGGGGGGGTTAAAAAATCATGAAATTCTTGTGACGTAATTTACGAATGGCCCTTGTTTCTGTTGGCAAGTAGTTTAGTTGATTAGCGAGTAACTCGCTACTTGACTGGCCGAAAAGCATTCGCATTACGGTCGAGTAGAGTACATTAGTGAGGGCGCGTTGCAAGATGACGGGCTGCAACGCAAGAAAGTAAATAAGCTAATTAATTAAGCTGATCGTAATGCTTATTTTAGAAGAGGTGGAAGAATAAATTGGTGAGATGAAAATAAACTATGGACATGAAAAGAGATTAAAAGCAGCAAAAATAAAGAGCTTTAGAGTAGCATCTTCGCTCCAACGGGACGACATATCTGCGGCTACTAATGAACTCTACTAAAACGACAGGTTCGCACATGTCAGGGCACTACTCGTCTAAAAAATGATTGGATGGATTGACTACTAAACTACTCTACTATAATTGTGATTTTTGGATGCGTTTAGTTACTAAAATACTCACTACCTGACTAAACTACTTGCCCAGTGCGAACGGGTGTTTAGTGACTGAAATTTTCTATTACAAGGTTGTTTGGATTATTAGCATCTTCTGCTGGTGCCTTGCTTATTACGCACAAGGTTTCTCCTAATTCTTCTTTTTTTAATCTTTGTTCTACAATCTATCTTTAATTTTCATTGAATTCATCAGTTTCTTTTTTCTAAGTATGATAGGTTAGGTTAAATGTCAAACTGTCATATGAACACTGGCGGCAGAGTACCGGTAAAAAGCTGATTAATAGACAAAGCGCTTACAAACAGTGTGCCTGCTAAATAGATTGATGTACTATATATCGGTGCACACTGATGAATAGACACTGCCTTTAAAAAATAGACCACCACATAGTGGATATTTTTTAGTGTTGAGTTGATTTAAAAAATTGAATGTATAATATGGTTCCATGCCTACTGAGAATAAAGTTAACTCCACACCTCTTCAAAAAGTCAAAACTATGAAAAAAATCATTTTAAAATAGCCCATAACCCTAACCTAACGTAACCTATTTAACCATTTTTTTATATATATTTTTCATCACTTTTAACTCATCATTTGCTGGTTGTGCGCCGGCGCACATGCCAAAATGTTCAAAAAAAATTATTTTGGAATACGATTTTAACCCTTATGTATAAAGAAAACGTGAATGAAGAACAAGGTCAGAATCGCTTGGGGCATCCTTGTTCTTAAGGTATAAAATACCGTGAACACACCTAGGGAAGCGGAATAATTTCTACGGAATTCTCTATGCCCTCCGGCCGAGATTTTTGATTGACTTTTCTGAGGTGGTTCTGAGTTGGTTTCATTCCGTGTTATCCGGTCACCATATAATATTGCTCTAAAATACATAAATATTATTTTTCTACAATGTAATTTTTATTTTTGTTTCAGAAAAAGTTAAGTGTATTACTTCACCTGAAAATATAGTTATTCGAAGTATCCACTTTGATGAAGTAGTAAAATCACAGGTTTTTCCGAAAATTGATCATTTAAATCCTTCCAAATCAAATATTGACTGTTGTTGAAAATAAAGTTTTTTTTCGCTGTTATGATTCAAATTAATAAAATAGAATGACTGAAAATATTGTTTTCACTAATTATAAAATGTATAATGTAATAAATAATATGAAAAGTTACTAGGCGGCGGAGCGCTAAACAACTCGGTCTTGACACACATTCTTTGCTTCATTCACATTCATGCATCGTCTCATACATACTGTTCTATTATTCTGATCCTTGACATGGCCCGTCTCAATTATCTGATTCACTTGATCATGTCATGTCTTCCTCGTCCCCGACTTCTTCTACCATTCATATTTGCGTCATGTATTCTTCTTAGACTCCTTTCTTCGCTTATTCGCTCTATGCCCAAACCATATTTCTTAATCTTAATCATTATGCTTACATCAGCTTTGCATTCTTTGTGGATCTCCACAATTGTCACGCAATCATACATGGCTTTACCACACATACGCCACAGGGATCTCATTTTAACAGCATTCGGTCTACTTTCATCCTTCCTCTGCCAGTTCCATGCCTCACCACTACACATATACAGGGTGTTAAGGGAAGTACTTGACTTACTTTAACCAGTGATTCCTGACATTATTTGGAGTAAAAAATGTAAATAAAATTTTGGTCTCCGGTGACATTTTTGATGTTTTTTTTTTCTACAAAAACATAAAAAAAATGGTAGGTGTTGGACAGTTGGAGGCGGGGTAAGGGGTGGGTCGGCTACTCGGCGGATTGACCAGTGACGACATTCAGAAGAAATTTTTTTTTTTTATTTTGAAGAGAAAAATTTTGAAAAAAAAAAAGTCACCGGAGACCAAAATTTCATTTACATTTTTTAATCCAAATAATGTCAGGAATCACTGTTTAAATTAAGTCAAGTACGTCCCTTAACACCCTGTATATGTAATGATTTATTTTTTTTCAATGTATGTGAGGAAATTCTCCCACAACTCCAATAATTTTTTTCATGCTGTATACACTAAACATAACCACAGATTTTACGGAACTGTCAAAAAATTACGATTAGAGAAGGTGAAAACATATCGGAAGTTGTAATTGCAAGGAACCGGATCCCTTTCCAGTTACTTTTGGGACTAGTTCTCGATGGCGAAGTTGGGGTTTCTTTTTCGTAGACGGAAATCCAAGGACGAAGTACGCTCGCTAGGTGTACGTGAATCCTTGCTAAAATTTAAGCGCACCAATTTGCTAGCCCCAAGCAAGTAATTCCAGATATGCATCATCTCTCAAATTTGATAATAAATTTACGTGAATACACTTAATATTGTATTTGATGGCCCGGTGAGGGATAAGACTCTTGACTAGAAGTCCGAAGGTCGCGGGTTCAAATCCTAGCTTCGCAAGTAAATTTTATTTGATTATTTGTGTTATAAGCAACATCTGCAAACGCCTAAGAGCTATTGCGGGGCGAATTTACAAAATAAAATATTTTATGCCCATTAGTACGCTAAAAATAATTTATTTGTCACTAGCGGAATCCACTATCAGATATGGAATAACATCTTGGGGAAACTCGTGCAAGACAAATATAGGTTATATTCAAACGGTTATGTTTTTAGGTTTTCACGGCCAAAAAGTATTTTTGTTATTGTTTTTGGGGTGTTATGCCGTGTTTCGCTACCTCCTTCTTTAGCCAACGTTTCGGACAGCGTTACAGTGTCCATCATCATCATCAATGTCCTCATCTGCCCTGGTGATGGACACTGTAACGCTGTCCGAAACGTTGGCTAAAGAAGGAGGTAGCGAAACACGGCATAACACCCCAAAAACAATAACAAAAATATATTCAAACGATTCAAAACTCTTTGACTAAGCTCTTGGTAAGCAAAAGTGTTTATGCACAAAGAAGGGACATAAAATTACTATATGAATCAGTTAACATATTACCTGTGCGAGGAATATTATGGTTTAAAATTGTATGCCAAAACCTATTGTCGGACTCAATTTACAAAGAAAAAGTAGATCATGAACATGGCACTAGATTTAGTAAAAATGAGGGTTTGTCCGTTCCGAAAATTATAAATAAATACGGCCAACGGACATTCACTTATCTTGTCCCCACCATATTTAATAAGATGCCGATGAATTTCAAAATCGAATCCAATTGCCCCACTGATCTCAAAAGAAAAATTAAAAAATGGCTAATGGGTCAAAACTTTTTGTACTGATATTGTTTGTAATCTTATGTATAAATACTATCTATAATTAATTTAATCTATCAGTAATTTACCTGTGTTATATCTGTCTGTCTGTATATTTTATGCTTTTGTATTGTAGGTACTTAAAAGTTATTCTTCTGGAACTATTTTGCTATTGTGTTTTCTTATAATATTTTGTGTTTTATTAATATTGTCAAATTGACCTGCTGACAAACTGCCTTGGCAGTTTAGCGGGTGATTAAAATGAAGAATAAAAAAAAAAATAAAAAAATAAAAAAAAAATTCTCATTTTATTTATTGAAAGTAGTATATTTTCGGAACGTTCCAGAGTGAAAAATATGTGCTATCAGTACCCATCTTGGTGTTAGACCATTCAGAATTTAAACGTTGCTTGAAATGGCTTTAGCCGTGTTTGGTGACCTGATCTGAATATTCAGATACTCCCCCAACTTCCTCCATCCCAACTCCTCTCCTTCCCGCTACATATAGCCTTACAACATGCCCCAATTGGAGATGCCAGAGTTTCACTGGCTCCAAATGTTTGGGAGCAGTTGGGACTTTTATGCGGTTTTCAAATGAATAAAAAAATAATTGAAAAATTGTGTAATTTCGTCTCGCCGTAAATAAAATATACGTAATTTCATAAATTGCATACTTTTATTAAAATGGAGAGGTCCGTGGGTAATGCTTCGACAATTTTAAGAAAGTTTCATGGATCATCATGTGTTCCGGTAGATCATCAAACCATCCGTGTTCCAAGTGCAAAAAAGGAGGAAAACCATTTTTTTGTTCTGGGTGTAGTATCATTTAAAGCTGAGGATTAGCATGCAGATTCACTCTTAGGCTAAAACTAGTTTCATGTTCCGAATGATCGGTCAAAATTCCAGTAGCGGATTAATCTGCTGACGCATTTTGAAGAAAACCTTTCTAATATTGCGAATGGAGTTAAAAGTATGGTTTCAAACAATTCTTCGTTATTCGTAGGAAAACCATGCGCATATTATGAAAGTAATACAAATTAAAGCTGGGGACTCGCAAGCAGATTCACTCTTAATTTTAAACCAGTTGATCAAAATGTAAAATTCCAGTTGTGAATTCATCCGCTTATACATTTCGCAGGATAGCATTCTCTCGTTCGAAGTGCAGTTATAAAATTCTAGTTGCAGACAATGTATGTGCTACCAGAATTAAAAAAAAATCATTTTCATGTTCTGAGTGTAGTTTTAACTCGCCACATACAGACTTAACTTAAACCAGGTTTGTGTTCAGAATGTAAAATTCTAGTTTTTTTTTTTTTTTTACATTAACTCCACACAGGAGGCCTTGAGGAAAATAATTCCCCTCAGGGCCTATGTCATCTGGGATGCTGTGTGGAGGGTCTTTTTGAGGAGAGGAAGGAATGAACATTGGTCTTGAAGAGACCCATGTTGTAGGAGGGAGGAAACACAGATGCCGGCAAATCGTTCCATAGCCGAGCTGTTGAACTCAAGAACGAGTCGAAAAAACGACCCGTTCTCATGTGACAAATGTCAACCGTGTACATATGTTGGGCGCGCGTTTCGCGTGTCTCCCGACTATGCACCGGTGCCGAAGGGATCAATGACGCTAGTTCCTCAGAGCATCTTCCATTGAAATACCGTTAGAACATGGATAGCATTCCCACCCGACGCCTGTGCTCTAAAGATTGCAACCCGTTCGTTAAGATGGGAGAATCTATCAAACGGACCGCCCGTTTCTGCACAGAGTCGAGGGTATTTTTTAAGTATTTTGGAGCTCCAGACCAGAGGTGGCTGCCAAATTCAACCGTGGGGCGCACTTGCGATTTGTACAGGGTAAGCAGTTGTGTACTATTAAAGTATCTGCGGGCCCTGTACAGTACGCCCAGTTTTTGAGACGCTAACTTTACTCTGGCTTCGATGGAGCCCCCATACCTGAGCTGGTCACTTATAGTTACACCAAGCATATCAGTGGAAGGTCTGTTCGGAAGATTGCTTCCGTTGAATGAGACTAGATTTTCATTTCGATCCCTTTTAGACGTAATCAGACATGATTGGGTCTTTGAAACATTGAATTCGACGAGGTTATTCTTACCCCAAGAGAAAACACTCTCGAGGTAACCATCCATTCTTTGCTTCAAAGCCCTCCGAGCCGTTGGAGTTTGTGTGCCCTTTGGGGGCTTGTCAAACGAAAAGCTGTCATGGACTGTACTGTCATCCGCGTAACAATGAATTGGTGCACATGACAAAAGGTCGTTGATGTGCAACAAAAACAAAGTCGGGGACAGAACCGATCCCTGTGGGACGCCAGCATTTATTGGATGCGAGGAAGAGGTGAAACCATCAGCAACCGTCTGAATTGACCTCTCCCTCAAAAAGTCGGCAATCCACGTACACAGGGATACGGGAAGTCCGTAAGATGGCAGTTTGTTGACAAGTCCTCGATGCCAAACCCGGTCAAAGGCCTTGGAAATGTCCAGTGCGACCGTTTGGGTCTCACCGAAACGTTCCAGGCACCGCCCCCAAACATGCGTCACATATGCGAGAAGATCACCGCACGAGCGGTTCCGCCGGAATCCGTATTGACGGTCGTTAATGATTTTGTTCTTCTCGAGATATGTGAGCAGTTTGTCGTTGATCACACGTTCCATCACCTTGGACAAAACTGATGTGATCGCTATGGGGCGATAGTTGGCCGGATTGGAGCGATCACCCTTCTTTGGAATAGGATGGATGACCGATTTTTTCCAACCAGAGGGCACAATACCAGACTTCAGGGACATTTTAAAGAGCTTCGTCAAAATTGGAGCAATTTCTGCAGCGCACCTCTGTAATACCAGGGCAGGTATTCCATCAGGCCCACTAGCTTTATTAACATCAAGCCCTCGTAAGACTTGGATTACATCCTTGGATATACATATTTGGATTCATCTGCTGACATATTTTTAAGGAAAGCATTATCTTATTCGAAATGCAGTTATAAAATTCAAGTTGCAGACTATGTATGTGCTGCCAGAATCAAATAAAATCCATTTTCATGTTCTGAGTGTAGTTTTAATTCGCCGCATACAGTTTTAACTTAAACCAATTTTTTTTTCAAAATGTAAAATTCCAGTTTTGCATTCATCTGCTGACATATTTGGAAGGAAAATATTATCTTATTCGAAGTGCAACTATAAAATTCTAGTTGCAGACTTTATGTATGTGCTGCCAGAATCAAAGAAAAACCATTTCCATGTTCTGAGTGTAGTTAAAATTCGCAGCAAACAGATTTAATTTAAACCAATTTTGTGTTCAGAATATAAGGATAAATTAAATAACAAGTTGCAGACTTATCGTTTGCCGAGTGAAGCTTAATATTTAAGTTGTTCGTGAAGCTTAATGTTTAAGTAAAATTGACTCTTCCGTGTGTAACTATTATTTGGGAACTCTTACATAGGATCAATCAATTTGGGAGGCGGGAATGGGTACCGCCGCCCCGGGAACCTTTATTGGATAACCAACACCTCTGCCATAGGTCACCCCAAGTGGTTCGCTACGTTTGGTGATTTAGCAGGTTCAACCGGGTTCATGAGGTGAGGTTTGTCTAGGTCTTGGAGGTGGATGACCAGGACACACTGAACCTCAGATTCCTACCCACCCCTTATACCCTTTTCCTTCCCAGAACTCTCCTCCCCTTCCTTTCCTTAAAAAACCCTCCACACAGCATCTCCAAAGATGACATAGGCCCTGAGGGAAATTATTTTCCTCAGGGCCTCCTGTGTGGGGTTCACGTAAAAAAAAAAAAATCTTAAGTTAAAAGCTGTCTTGTGTTCTAAACACAGTGTAAAAAATTCGAGATGCAAAATCCTATTATATGGATACCATTCTCGATTTCCGAGAGTAGTTATAAATTGGTAGTAGAATTTATGAACATGATTTTTATTGGAAGAATACTCGTCATATGTGATTATAAAAATCGGCATGAAATGAGGTCGTAATAAAAATGGATTTCAATTTAACCCTCCCCACCCCCCGACGCTTGAAAATATCCGGTTGGAAGTGCCCAAATAAGAGGGGGGGAGCAAAATTTTCATCCGTCCCGGGCGGCTGACACCCACGCTACGCCACTGCCTGAAAGCCTGCTCATTATTTAATAATAATTTCATGAATTTTATTATTTGTAATAAATTCATACGTTTTGTTCAATTAAATAGGCCAACAGAAAGGTTTCTTCGACCAAGTTCCAAAGAAACCGGTTTCTTAGAAATTATAAGGCGTTCCAGTGACAAGTCGCTGGAACAATGTAATCGGGACAGGAATGAAATATCCACATCTCTAATTACGATACAATTTTTGAGAAGACAACATTGTGTATCTATGACGAGAAATGTCAAAAAGATAAACAGTGGTCATTCTTATTATTCTTAAAATATGTTTATTTTAAAGCTCTACCTTCTTAAGAAGCCAATATTTAGAAAATCGATGAAAACAGTTCCCTCGTCAACATTTTTCTCAGTGTTTAGTTTAGCCCTTAGGATTTGTACTGCTGTGATGTCTTGAAACAAGAAAATAAAATCACAGAAAATGTCTTCAAAAAATAAGTGGTGTTTGGAAAGTTCATGCCGTCTATGTGCTGATCTGTGTAATCGTGATTTAGATCACATTTTACTGGAAGGAAATAAATTTGTCGTGGATTTGATAGACAAATATTTATCAATAAAAGTGGGGCCTTTACTGAATACCAGTTTGCATTGATTATGGTTAATATTAGTTTCACATCTACCCCTACCGACTCCGGACAACATTTAAAAATGTAAAATTGTGCAGCCGAACGGATTTTTAATTTTATTAAGCGGGCACCTGCCATTTAGTCTAAAGTCAGAAACCAAAGAAAAAATATGAATACCACGAAAGCAAACTTGCTTTCTCATTCGCGTGACCTATCTTATATAATCTGTATACCTGTATAATCTACAGTCGTAACAGTGCAAGAGCAGTGTCAGCATTTTTTGTCTGGGAAATTAAACAATTCTCGAAATTGCCCTAAATTTCCAAAAATGGACCTACGGTGGTAGTCGTGAAATTAAACAACAACCATATTTAATTATTCTATCACAATCATAAAATTGATAATATTGCATCGATTTGTTTTGCATGTTTTAGATAAGAATGAATGATATCCTTTCCGTCGAAGTCTGATTAATTATGTATATTTTAGATCACAATGAATGACACCTTGCCCATCCAAGTCTGCGAGGCCTGCAGGCTAAAAGTCATATTGTTTAATGAATATGCACTCAAATGTTCTGCCACGCAGATCACGTTGTCTTCAATGTCTCAGGAATATAAGGAAGTTGACAATATTGATCCAATTGAAACAGTTAAAACAGAATTCAACACAGATACTATTTATGATGATCACATGATTGACGATTCTTCTATCAAATCAGAAAATGAAGATATCAGTGTGTTTCGGGATAAGCATAAACGTATGAAACTTTATTCCTTCTTTTCCAACTAAACACTTACCTCAGCAGGGGATGGTATAATCTATAATATTGTAAATTATAACTCGCCTACTTTTAAATATATATTTTTAATTATCAACTCCACGCTGGAGATCCAAGGGAAATCTATCATTTACCCATATTGCCTGCGTCATCTTTAGAGATGCTGTGTGGAGGGTCGAAAAAGAAGTAATAATATGATGTATTTGATATTTTTAGATAAATCGAAAAGAAAAATAAAACATAAATTATTGTTGAAAAAGAATTCTGCTAGACGAAAAAAGAAACTTGTTCAAACGGTGACTACTGATGTGAATATTAATTTAAGTGAACTTAAAGTTGAATTCAATGGAAATGAGAATAGTGTAAAACCAAAAGAACTAAAACCAAGTTCTTTAAGTAATTGTTCTTTCATAAAGTAAGTAAGCTAAAAATATTAATTATTAAACTCATCTTATTATTGAATTTAAAAAAAAAAATTAACTCATCTTATTATTAAATTTCAGTTTTATTTGCCATATCTGTAATGAAGAATTTTTGCAATGGAATAGTTTACAGAAACATACAACTCAGATACACAAGGACATTCCCAAGATTCTGTGCATTTGTGACAAATACCTTAGATCTCAAAAATCTGTTTATACGCATATTAAAATACATGACAGTGATTCCTTCCAGCACAAGTAAGTTGAAAATGAAAAATTAAATAGGCGCAATGCGTAATCATTAACATTACTACTATCAGATATTAAGTAGGCACAATCATTAATATTACTACTATCGGATAATAAGTGGGCGCAATCATTAAAATTACTATGAGATATTAAATCGATTCATTAACATTTCTACTATAGATATTAAATAGGCGCATTCATTAACATTTCTACTATTAGATATTAAATAGGCGCAATCATTAACCTTACTACTATCTGATATTAAGTAGACGCAATCATTAACTTTACTACTATCAGGTATTAAATAGGCACAATCATTAACATTACTACTATCAGGTATTTAATAGGCGCAATCATTAACATTACTACTATCTGATATTAAGTTGACACAATCATTAACATTACTATTATCGGATATTAAGTAGGTGCAATCATTAACATTACTACTATCTTATATTAAGTAGGCGCAATCATTAACATTACTACTATCGGATTTTAAGAAGGTGCAATCATTAACTATTTTACCATCAGAAATCAAGTAGGCGCAATCATTAACATTACCACTAACAGATATTTAGATTTGACGATGACTGCATAATAAAACAGTAAATTTATACATGCATTTCTTATTACAGATGTACTCAATGCAGTAGTTCTTTTTATGCAGAAAAAAGTTTGACGAAACATTACTTGTCAGAGCATGCCAATACCAATCCGCCTGAATATAAATGCGAATATTGTGGAGATAATTTTCACAAACTGTATATGCTGAATCAGCATAAAAGAAAACATTTACCAAGCGAAGTGAGGAACATTCGTCCTTGTGGCATTTGTGGGAAAAAGTAGGTATTAACTTTTCCATGACAAAACATAACATTGAAAAAAGTGAAGATAAAAATACATATACAGTACTCTCAGTAATCTGCCACTCGATTTTCTGACAACTACTATAATCCGCCATTATTTTTACTAGTTGAAAGCACAAAATTAAGCTCTATAATTCCCCAAATGTCAAATTTAGTAGTCTGCCGCGTGCCTAGACTCGAGCGCCAAGCTTTTGTACACTCACGGGTTGGGTTGTCTCACTCTTGCACACTGAGTTACTATACTGCCATCACTCTCACTGACCATTTTAGAGACACCAAGGTTAAGTATTGTTGTTTTAGGACACTGGTTGGTCCTCTGTGTATTCTATCAAGTTTTGCATGTGCTTCTGTTTGTTTCATTCTTCGTTTGAATAATCTTACCAAATGGTGTCTTCTAACTTTAAACTGAAAAATGGAAATTGGTTTTTGTTTTCTTTGTTTGCTTTTATTAAAACACTTCTTTTAATCCCTCAGGCCTCGACCATATTTTATCAGAGGGTCAAAATATTTCAGCTTTGCAATAAAATCCAAATAAATGGATTATTTCTGAATGTATCCAAAAACTAAAAACTGTTTTTGAAAGGTGATAAAATACGCTTTCAAATTTTATAAGTCGAAATTAATCTGTAATTTCTGAAGTATAAAAATTTTTCATGCAAACATAAAAAAGTTTTAATAATGGCTCATCTTATGATTTTTCTAACTAAAATTACTGATAGCAAAAAAAACCTCTTATATTTTTTATTAGACTATTGTATTCTAAACATTATTTTCACCCCACTTTTTTGTCGTGCCATGTAAAAATAATTAATGAAAATTTTTAAAAATTTTCAAATAGTGATCGTAAACTTTTATTTCATAAAGGAGTAAATTTTTCTTCTATTGTGATTAATATTTAAGTATGAATATAAAGCATGTTGTTTTCTCTATCAAACACCGTTTAGGTTTAGATCATATTTCTCACTATGCTTGTAAGGGAGACACAACGGTTTCTATGATACCTATATGAGGTGTTCTGAATCTGTACGTGTACACATAACCTATTATTTTTATAACTTTCTGTTTTATCCGGTCGCCGTTATTAACCTACATGATGTTGGCACGTACTACGATGAATAGCTAATAGCTTTCGTCTTCAGTTTCTCCAGCACTAGGCATGGATGCATCCATTGCATCTGCTAAAGAAAATATTTAACTTTTTTTTTTAATTAAATGAAGACATTATGAGCGAAACTCGATCGAAAATCTGGAAACAGAAAAATCAGAAAAAGATATTGGCACCTCTGGGACTCGAACCCAGAATGAAGATAATATGGGTGGTTCTTAGTCGAAGTATGGTACAGTTAAAAGTGACCGAATTGGATATCGACACCTTAGCTCAGTGGATAAGAGCGCCCAACCCGGAAAGTAGGGAGGTCCTGGGTTCGAGTCCCAGAGGTGCCAATATCTTTTTCTGATTTTTCTGTTTCCAGATTTTCGATTGAGTTTCGCTCATAATGTCTTCATTTAATTAAATATTACAGTTTGAGGTTTTACTCATAAAGTTAAAATAATAAATAATAAAATATTTAACTGTCGATAAGCGATCATGACGTATGCTCGTTATACTATTTTATACCATATTATGTACACTGTACACAGTATCGCAATGAGATATTATGTGGACTACAGCTATACTTTACAAAATTAACGCTTGATTTTTTTCCTAGGTTTAAAACTAATTCTAATCTTCAAATTCACATCAATGCAGTCCATAAGAAAGAGAAATCTTGTGTGTGCGATATTTGTGGCAAATCATTGTCAACCAAAGGAGGATTAAAATCCCACAGAGCCTTGCACAGCGGAGAGAGGCCTTACCTCTGCCCTCATTGTCCCAAAACGTACGTAAAACAAACTTATTTCAATATTCAAGAAGGGAATGGAAGGGAATAAAGGAAAGGAAAGAAGGGAAGAATTAGACCCATAATAATAATAATCTGACCAAGATTTAGACCTAAACTAGCTGGCATTAATCATGTGTATGTAATTATTTTCACAGTTTCTAATTTTGTACATTTGTCGTTTTCTAGCTATAAGTCAAACTTTACTCTGATGCGACATAAAAATATTCACAATGACGTTATCTATAAATGCTCAAAATGTCCATCTTCATTTTCATATGAAACTAATCTACGAGAACACATGCATATTCATTCAGACATTTGCAGATTCGTTTGTGGCTTTTGCAATAAAGGCTTTAAATGGAAACAGCCGTTCGAGGTATAGTTCTTAATTTTTGTATGGTGGATAAATCTAACGTTAAAGTGAAAAATATGATATTTATTTTATGTAATAATTGTATGTAAATGTAGTGTATTTTTTATGTCAGGCCCACTTAAACATTCACACTGGCAGAACACCCTATTCCTGTCCGTGGTGTCCTAAAACTTTTGCGGATGGGTCAAATTGCAGAATTCATAAAAGAAGAGCACACCCTGTAGAGCTGGCGGAATATGAAGCGAAACATGGAATAAACACTGGTGGGCTTATAATACTTTCTAAAATGTCTTTTCTCTTTTGTATCAGAACTTATCCAGGTTTGGTGGCACACAGAGAATTCAGAACTGAAGCTTGACATTGTTAACAATTATTTCCACATTTTTCTGTTACAAAATAAGATAATATTGGAATATTTCAATGCCAAATGATTATTCATTCTTATTCGGAAATTTCTTGTGGAATACATTAAATTTGAACATTTAATGATTAGAGATTTTCTCAAGAATTTTTGGAATTCTTTATGAAGATACCTAAATATTTGTATGAATCTCTAGAAAATAATTCCAAGAGTGATAGTTGTTGTAGTCTTAACCCTCATTGAGTGTACAAAAGCCGCTGTTATATAAATAACATTTGGATTATTTGTACAGTCTCGTTTTGTGAAAAATCACCTCAAGGATGCTTATCACCGGATCTGACTAACTAACTATCACGTCGTTTCACCGCAGGGGTAGGCAGAAGACGAACCGGCGAACAACTCGGTCTTGGCACTCATTCACATTCATAATCGTCTCATATGTACTCTTCTATTATTCTTTCTCTCGTCTCTTGACATCGCCCTACTCAAGTGTCTTCACTTGATCGTGCCATGTCTTCCTCGGCGTCCCCAACTTCTAATCTCTGAAGGGGCCTGGTAAAAATCGTATTTAAATTTAAAAAAATTCAAAAATATTTAAAAATTACCCATAACATGTATAATTATTTCTTTTATTGCGCTGGAAACATTTCAACATATTTTGGCCTCCGACTCTAAGGTGTGAATTTAACAGGATTCATTTTAGTATGGATATTTTTTTTTTGTTGTAGGAATTTTTTTTACAAATTATATAATAGTTAATTGAGTAAAGAGTCTGTTTTTCTGTCATATGCCTCGCGTTATAATAGACGCGATCCAAAGCCAATGACCAATCAGAATGCTCTAATTTTGTTAGAGAACGGGATTATGCCTCTGTTGAGATATCCGATATTTCTGTCATGGAGTCCTGGAGACTTCGTGGTCACTGGATGTTGAAACTAGTTAGAAGAAATAGGGCAGCTAGTTCAGTGCTGGGCTGCTGCGCAGCACTAAGCAAGGGTCGACCTGGTATCTCTGCAGCAATACCGTGGTTGCGGCGCCTCAGGGAAGCTCTACTTCAAGGCAATTTTAAAACGAGCTCTCATTTACGTACCATGTTTGTAATTGTAATTATGTAACAATTAAAAAAAAGGAATTTAAAAGAAAATTGTTTGGCTATGCTAATTTCTGATTTTTAATGAATTCTTAAAATTTCCATATCACTTAAATTTTGTCTCTAGTAGGTCACTCCATACCTCCGTTAGAATAATTTTCAAGACATACCGACCGCCTAGTTTCAGAGAGGTATTTTATACAGGAATTTTGAATCCGATATTGGGAATACTGGTACATATTGGCTTTTTTCCCAATACAGCTTGTTTTCCTAGGTTCTACGGGCATTAATTTCTGGACCCTTTCAGGCTTGTGCTCTGCATGCCCAGGTGTATATTTGTAACTGACCAGGCACTAGATGTCATGGAATTGGCCCTTAAAGCATTGCACAAATAATATTACTCCCTAGGATGTTCCTGGGCTTCTTTGAATATTAAGTGTAGGATTCAAAAATAACTTTCCCCCAAATATTTAAAATTTTTATGCAATGTTTTTTTGTTTCAGAAAAAATAAAGCGCATTGTTTCATCCGAAACAACAGTCATACGAAGTATTCAATTTAATGATGTTGTTAAATCTCAAATCTTTCCCAAGATTGATTATTTAAACCCTGCCAAATCAGATATTGATGAACCCGAATGAAAATAATTACTTACTCGTAATGGGAAAGACCAGTTATAAATCTTCAGAAAGGATATGTTGAATGAAAATACTGGAAAGAAATAATTTTTCAAGCAGCTTAGTGCCATAAAATGTGAAAATAATTATTGAATTTAACTATTGAAAATATGTACTTAATTGTTTTTGACTAGTTTATTTTTAATTAGGTAGAAGGCAGAAATGCGCATATGTATTATCTAGAGTCAATGTTTCGGATGGATATTTCAAATTAAAAAAATTATGTCCTGAAAACGTAGGAAATTAAATTTTGCACTCTTTCACAACATAAGAACTAACTAGAATGGCATGAATATACATACATAAACATGTATCCAATTAATTATATATTCATTTATTATCCTGACGAAGAAAACATAGTTTTTGAAACATGTCGATAATGTTAATTATATAGTGGTGTATACGAAGTTATTTGTTTTCATTAAAACATACATCCAAATTTAAAAGTGCTTTTGGATAAAGGAACTATAACTACCTCTGCACTAAGCTCTACAATAAGGAACTCCAGTGAAAAAATATTATGGCTTTAAAAAAATATGTTCATATGACTAGAGGTTCCCAAACTTTTTTTTCTCGTAGACCACTTTCAAAATTTTACTGGTCATGGTGGACCCCCTGACGCTACGACTTTTTCAAACGGGGGAAAAATGGACCAGTTTTCGAGATTATATTTGCCACGATGGAGGGGGCGTAATGGGATATGGGACGGGGGGTATGGATATGTTCCCATCCCAGTACAGTACACCCATATCCCATTACGCTCCCCCCCCACCTTGCCTAGCTGGGCGTTTTAATATCTCATATGCATAGTTATGCAACCGGTACAACAATGTGCGCTGTACGCCAGTTGCTCTATTATGGAGGGAGTGTAATGGGATATGAGACGGGGGGTGGGATGAGATATGGATATGGGGCACGGGATGGGTCTCAATCGAAACCAGTTCGTGGACCCCCACTTACAAGGACCCCCACTTACAAGGACCCCCACTTACAACTTGTGAACCCCTATTTCTTTATTGCGCCTACGTGGACCCCCGTCGGGTCTCCCGTGGACCCCTAGGGGTCCACCTGGACCACTTTGGGAATCACTGATACAGACCAATAAACGCTGATTCTGAATATATAAGTTTTATTGAAAAATATTAAAAAATTATTAAAAAAAGTCCATTTTAAAACATGTCATTAAAACACACTGTCAAATTGGTATTATTGGATTGTTAGTGCTGACGTCACTGCTCACCAAATTCTCCAGTCACCTGGTCATATTGTGTTGAAATGTATGACAAGCCATTCAACATTCCGTGTTATCGGTTTATAGAGATTTAGACATATAATAGTTGTTGTTTTTATTGAAATATTATTTAGGCCTAAATAATTCAGTATAAAAAATAGAGTATCTCTATTAGTTTATTTATATTATTTAAAATATTCAAAAACTTTACCCACACATAGAGTTTGGAGCAGGACGTGCCCCGCGTCACTACAGGCCGCCGCCCAGAATAGTATAATAGATAACGGTTTATAGCGGAGTTCACTGTGAGACTTTTCTGCGCGGCGGCCTGAAGTGGTGCGGGACATGTCTCTCTCCGAACTCTACTGTGGGGAAGACTATATGCCTACATATAATATTAATAATGCAGATCGTGGAACACTAATAAACTGCTTATCATGTGCGGTCACAGATGTATTATTGCATTTAATACAATACAATAACAGTAGCGATGAGATGTTGACATTTTACCTAATGTTTTTCAATATTAATAGCAGTTAATCTTAAATAAAAAACGCCTCGACTTCTGACACCTCCATTGATTTTCCATACAAAATGACAACACCTGTTGAAAATAACTAAAACTTTTGGTCATGATGACGTCACACGATTCACTAGATACGGTGGTTTTCGGGGGATCTTGAAAAATTAAAACATTGATAATTATTTTAACTATTAAAACTAATTATAAAATAAAATGTGCAGTTATTTAAGATAGAAGGTTGTTATTCATTAAAAAAAAATAAAAAAAATTGGACTGGAGTTCCTTATTCACTTCCACCAGCAATAAAGAAAACGGATATTGCAAATGATTTAAAAAAAAACACAAATCAAAACCTGGCTTAACTTCTTAAACGCCAGCATATCCATATGGATATGTTTATAAAATCATTTCTCTGAATATAACTTACTATTCTGGGGAAACTAAATATGGTAGATTATATACTATTTTTGTTATTATATGAACACATTATCTGGTAAAACATTACAATTTACAAAAACATAATTTTGCAAAAAAACAAGTAAAATATAAAAATAGAATCCGATGAAAGAACATCACGGGAAGTGAAATAAATAGTATTTAAATAAAACCTAGTCTGACTCAACACAGGAATTTCTAGAGAGGACTGAGAACAAATATTATGAATTAAATTTTAACCTCATAATTTTTATTAGGTAAGTAAAAAACAAATGTCTTGAAACTAAATAAAAAAAAATTAAAAAATGACATGAATGTTTTTATATTTAAAATCCTTACTTTTTGTTGCCAACTCAGCTCCTTTAGAGCTGGATTTAGCTCCAAGACCCCCCCCCCTGTTGAACTGTTGTCAAACCTGCAGGCAGGATTCAAATCAGCAGAATTCAAAAAAAAATAATTTAATTCCTTGTGCATAAGCTCAGAGCCACAAGCGTTGGGCGATCCTCTGAACTGAGATACGACTTAAAATTTCTGTGATTGTAATCATACAATTTGGGGGTGATGCATGGACTGAAGGTCATGATTGGCATCTGAAGACATCAATCAACCTGTCCTGCTTCTGGACGGCCCTTTTGGCTGAGCAACTCTTGAAATTACAGAGGATCTTCAATGTTAAATTCAGAAAAAAAGATCATTATGTAGGTACTTCTGGTACTTATTATTACAGTGAAACCTTCTTAAGAAGTTTTCCAAGGGACCGGAAAAAAACTTCTTAGACAGGAAAACCTTACGAGTGGGATACATCGGACCATTCAGTCTTCAAGGGACCTAAAAAACCAATCTTCTTAAGCAGGAAAATTTCTTAAGAGGGTTTCATCACAGGAAAAATCACAGTATATTATAATATTGTAAGCAGAGGCAAAGGACTAAGACTCAAAAGGCAGTCAGCGAACATAACCATGGGGCCGTTCTGGAGGGGGGGGGGGGGGAGGGAGAGATTTTTATGCAAAAAATCACATAAGGAGGAACAATGGTGCGTCCTTTTTCAAACAAAACTTAATTTTGCATTTGAGGCTAAAATACCCACGGGCCCACTGGTTTGGGGGCACATTTTGAAAGCCATACAAGCCTACAAGAAAACAGTAAGCCTCATAAAATGTTTCTTTAATTTAATTAAAGGAGTTCATGCAAGGCAGTATTCTCACCTTATTGTGATTTGGAGATACATACGTCCTTGTTCTACCGGTATTTCAATGAAAGGTGCTCCGAGGAACTAGCGCTGTTGATCCCCCCGGTACTGGTGCATAGCCGGGAAACATGCCAAACGCGCGCAAAACATATAGACGCTGGAAAGGATAAATGGCTAAAGCACCATCCACCTGGAAAGAATAAATGGCTCAAGCGCAACACAGCTGTATGGCGCTTCAGCTACGCTTCCTTTCCAGCTGCGTGGCACTTTAGCCTTTTATCCTTTCCAGCGTCAATATGTCACGGTTGACATTCTGTCACATGAAAACGGGTCGCTTCTACCGCTCGTCCTTGGGCTCAATAGCTCGGCTGTAGAATGATTTGTCGGCCTCTGTATTTCCTCTTTCCTACAACAGGTCTCTTCAACACCCATGTTCACTCCTTCTCTTTAAAAAGAGCTTTCATAAACACCCCCCCCCTGTATCTATGAAAATATATTTCGCATTTGGAAAGTGAAGGAACGGAAATTTTGTTATAACTTCAGAAAGACAGGGAAAATCCCTAGTAATCATTCGGTCCTGAACATAAATAAACTGTGATATATTAATGTTAGTTTTTGGATAGAGGGGTTCGGGTTTGCCGAGCGGCGGCGGAATATTCCGAACCTCTCACATTTAAACGCAGCACTCTGCCGAGGAGCGCACTTCTTTGTTAACATTCTTACAAGCCAGAAGCTATTATAACATTGTCAATTATTACATCCAATAATAAACTACTTCGTATACAAAAGTTCTACGACTCTCTTTAAAGTGTATTGTATTAACGGATCAATACGGCATTTACCCGCAAGTGATAGACATTACAAATTGAGACTACTACTAATGTTCTAAAGTAATCGGTACTCACCGTATTCAAATTATCGACTATTACATATTATGACTATTACACTATAACAAAAAGTAGTCAGCACTTTTCATTTTCATGGATACTTCTGGTATGGTTACTTTTGTACCAATTACTTGGTTACTATTTGTTGCCCTTTGTGTCCCTTTATTTCTCCACTTTACTCCAAGTTTTTCCCGTTATTTGTTTATTTTATTTATTTATTTTAAAATGATATCTACATATTATATGTACGGTTATATCTACATATTATATTACATTTAAACAACTCGTATATCTATACTAATATTATAAATGCGAAACTGCGTGTGTTTGTTTGTTACGCTTTCACGCATAAATCAATAAAACAATTTTTAAAATTCTTTCAAAAATAGAAAGCTAAATTATATGCGAGTAATATAGGCTGTAAATAATGGTTAGCTCTGGCATTATGAAATTATAAATATTAATATATTATATTATACGTTTTCTGTCCCTAACAAAAGCGAGTTATTGCTAACGTCAGAAAAAAAGAAAAGCAAAACAAATTGTTGTTGTGGAAACGATGTTGAAATTCAGGCGTCGTAGTTAATATCTATGTCTAAAAATGAATCGCTGAAATGTATGTATGCGCTTAACTTCCGAACGACTGCACCAAATTGGATAATTGTTTTTTGTGTTCATTATTTTGTATAAAACTACTGGTGAGCTCTGGCATTATGAAATTTGCAATAGGTGGCACACAAGTTGTTTGAAAAATGAATGTACCGGGACTGAAAGTATGCAGGGGAACTCGGGTAGAGGGTTCGTGGGATGAGTGGGGAGGGGAACTAGGGAGGGGGGAGAGGAACTCGGGAAGGGGGTTCGCGGGACGGGGGAAGGGGGGGAGTGGAGTGGGGAGAGGGAAGGTGGAGGAGGTGGAGTGAGAACGCGAGAGGGGAAGGGGACACGGGAGAGGAAGGGGAGGCGGAAGGGGAATGGGACAAATGGGAAAGAACACGCAGGGAGAAACAGTTTCTTTATTAAATGGCATAGTAATGCATGCCGGGTACCAGCTAGTAATATATAAAGTAAGACACAGAAAAAGCGCAGCAGGCGAATTTTTTTCTAAATCGGAGGACAAACCGATAAATGCTATCGATTTTTGTCTTTCAGAAACTAGTATCCCAACAATACTTAGACGGAAATCATTCAGTATTTTCTTAAATGTAAATCTTTTCCTTTAAAACGTTTCCTTTTCCGTTCCCTTTTCCTTTCAACATCCCCTTGAAAAGTCATTAAAAGCTATGAAAAAAATAATTTTAAATTAGCCGATTACTCTAACCTAACGTAACCTATTTAACCAATTTAAAAAAAAAAATTAATCACTCTAAATGACTTATCTGAGATGGTTCTGAGTTGGTTTCATTCCGAGTTAACTGGTCACCAAATAAACCAATCCCCCCTAGCGGCCTAGGTGTTAGTTAGCATGGGATTGGTTTATTTATAGCTAAGCGCCTCCGTACATGGAGCTACTTACAAGCTATTCGAGCCTGATGCGCGTAGCACGCACACCGCTCGTGGGTACCCGCCATACAATTTTGCTGGTGTTCGTACACGGCGCTACGCGACGGATGTCAGGTTGAAGTCGGTAGCGCGCTAACGACGGTGCTGGTAGCACGCTACGCGTTGCAGCATTCGTGTCTACTACTTTCGTTTGACGTTTGACAGAAATGGCGTCTGAACATGAAAGTAATGTTAGATTTGTTCTGGAAGTGAAAAAAAATGCGTGTTTACATAACTTTACATTACCAGAATACGCAAGAAAGGATTTAGCGAAGAAGGCGTAGATTAATGTTGGAAAAAAGTCATTTGACATTGTTCGACATCGTGTTAACTCCACGGCTGCACGTGAAAAATGATCAAGTTCAGTATAATTCGGGTAGCGCCGTGTACGGAAACCAGCTTTAAAAAGTAGTACATCTGCAGGGTACTTGTGGTTGTGTCACAATCACGTAGTTTGTAAGTATCTCCATGAACGGAGGGCCTTAGCATCATTCCTTTGGATACCGCTGTGGGGCGATTCATTCCATTCGGAATGGAATATATCGATTATCAAAATTTTCCGATTATATCCATCACTAATCCCATCGCATTATTATTTTTTTATCATATTCCATGGGATTAGTATATTTATGTATTCCATAGACACATTATAATGCGATAATGCTAAACGTCAGCTGTCAGTGGGAAACAAATAATATTTTATTTTGTTTATTATTATTACAGTCACTATTGTTGTAAACAAATTATTTTGATTGTATTATAACACGATGTGAATACGAAAGAATAATATTAGTATTTCACTAGTCAGACCGCTTATCCGTCACTAACAGAGTGAAAGCTTTAATTGCACTGTGGGATTAGTGGAGCGGGAAGATGGTAGATTTAACACAATATTGCCGCCTTTGCGCGGAAATCTCCGATTTCAAAATGCATCTACTACGGGATGATAATGCGCAGTTGTGGGATTCGATTAATACATATTTATCTATAAAGGTGGGTTACATTTAACTTCTCACTCAGTTCTCTTAGAGTGAGCACGAATATTTACATTTTGGGGATACTTATTCTTTATATTTTCCAGATAAATGCCGAGGACTCTTTGCCGTCAAGTGTGTGTGAACAATGCAAATTCACCGTGGAAGCGTTTCAACAATTTGCTTTCAAATGTTTTGCCGCCCAATTAGCATTACAATCTCTCCTGGAGCAAAAAGATATAAAATTTGATGACTCCATGATTAATGACTCAATGATTGACGACCCTATGATTGCGAACGCCATGTCTAACAACGATGCAGACATGCTGGATGATTTTAAGCATGAAGTGGTTACGGAGAGTGATGCTTCTGATGAACATCCTCCTGCAAGAAGTAAGTTTAATAAAATATGTTATTTATATCTTTAGTTCATGGTGGGATTCCATTTTGATAGGCCCTTTTTATGGATTAAATACGTTTTTGAAGAATCCTAATGTTATATGTCGTAGACCGATAGTAAAGTCAGAAGAGCGATTTTCTATCTTTTGTAGCACTTTATAACTTTCGTCTATTTTTTATGACCGTTATAATGAAACTCTTCCAAATATATATATTTTTTAATAGTATGTACTATAAGGAATACTCTTTATTGTTGGTATTATTTTTTTTTAAAGTAACCTTTCAAAATGAATTGATTCAATTAAAGTTCTGATTTTTGGGTACTGCCATTCTTTGAGAGCTCTGATGTCATAATTTTTTTTTTCATCTCTTTTGAGTGGAAAATGAGCCCATCTAAGAAATCCTTATTAAATTTGTTTTTAAAATTTCAGCTGTTACAAAACTGAGAAAATATGGCAAAGTAAAAAAGGAGAAGGACCCTGACTTTGAACCGATCTCTAAACCAAAAAAAATCAAAAGTTTGGACACCGAGCTTAAACAGAAGAAAAACAAAAAAAATAAAGTTACTCGAAAATATGACTATAAAACAAAACGGGGCATAACTGACTACACATACCTCAAGTAAGATTTTATTCAGCAATAGTATTATTATCTTAATGACTGTATGGTTTGGATTGTTGTAAACGGAAGTGGCGCCATCTTTTATTTTCACAAAGATCTGTTGATGTTTCAAACAGGGGATGAGAAAATGTCAAAAATAAAATTATCAAAACTTTAAATATCTCAGTTTCAAAAACATTAATACAATTTCTCGACCAATTTTCCCTTTTTCCCAAAAGATTTTTTTTTTTAGAATAATTAATTTTTGTAGGATCAAAAATTTCCCAACATGAAAAGTTTCCAAACTTCAAATAACAAAATCAAAAGACGATGGGTTGTTTCAATGTAGTTTAGCAGGCGGGAGAGGGAAATCCGGGAGGGGCGGAGGGAAACGAAGTAGGGGAGGGGTAGGAGGGGGGGATGATGAAAAGAGGAAGGCGGGGAAGGTGGAAAGGAATGCAGGAGGCAGGTCAGGGAAAAGGGGAGGAACGCAAAAGGGGAAGGGGAGGCTGATTTCTTTATTTAAGTGGCATTGCAACGCAAGCCGTGAACTCACTAGTCAATTTATCAAAAATATCATTTAATTTATATTAATTTGTTTAAGGTATAAATGTCACCTGTGTCCTGAAGAGTTTCAGAGTTTAAACCATTTGGAAAGCCACACAAAGGACGACCATTGCGCCAGCTTGAAGATCTTGTGCACCTGCGGAGAATACCTGACAAGTAGATCTAATGTCATCCGTCACATACGAAATCACACCTCTCCGGAATCTGATAACAGGTCTGGCTTGCCACTTGCGTTTTCAAAGTATTTCACTATCATAAATATCATACGGAAACTTTTGTTTGGTACCCGGATTTGTAGTGAGAAAATGGTTAAATAACATTTTTTGCATAGAACTAATGTTCTATTTTGAATGGTACCATCTCGTTTTTCGATACTCTGTGCCTTGTCTCAGTCCTCTGTCCTGTTTCTCGGTACTCTTTCGCGTATCTTAGTGGATGTGGGCAAAATTGAATGACTGAATTAAATGAACAAATTAAGTCTTGTGAAACACTCCATCCAATTCCCAATTTCAAAAGGAATTGCTTCTTCATTCTTTACCTTTGGCCCTGCATCCTACTGCACCATAAATTTTTATTTTCCATTTATTTTACTGTTAAATTATTTCAATGAATGATGTGTACCGTAAACAATTTAAATATTATAATGTATCGTAGGTATTTAAATATTGTTCTATGGGCAGCGCGCCGCTAAGTTACCTAAAGTAAAAAACCTATCCCACTCCTGGCACCGCCATTTGTAAAAACACGCGTAGGTATATCATTGTCTCCGGCCCAATCGAAAAACGTCAACGAGTCAGCCGGTTTAGTTCCGAGCGACGCACGCGTCTCTTTCACTTGTGCGAATTCTCTATTCAGTAAGTTGTCCCCGAGTCCCCGCCAATCTGAGGTCCGAGCCGTCCCAGGTCCGCACGCCTAGTCTGTCGCTATCGAGTTTGTCCTAAACTTTCTATTCAGAAATTAACATTAGCGTCTTTTTGTTGTGACAAAGACCAGTTCAAACGAGTCGATCTCAGATCCTGGTCTATCCGAAACGAAGTCTATATTAGGTCCGCAGCTTGCGAGTTAATCACGTCACCGCAGACACTAGTCAAAAGTTACTAATTCATTCCTCAATATGTCATCTCACTATACGAAAGAAGAAGAAGACTAATTCATTCCTCAATGCCCCCGCGAATCCTTCTGTGCGGTTCATTCATTCCTCTCCGCGGGCCAAGCCTTCAATTTCATCACATAGTTGTTCGAAAAGTTCCGACATCAAACTTCGAACTTTAGAAAATTGGGAAGCAAAATATTATCGTTATTTTTTGGTACGTATTAAAGCTATGGGAATACAAGTACCTACATACTTTTAGACGCAGATCTTGGATAGATATAATATGTAAATTTGCAGATATTATAAGGCCAATCAGCTGTGGTCAGCTGTCATAAAGTACTCATCTTTAAACGTTAAAATGTTTGTTTATATTAGTTCACGTGAAGTGGAAAAATTTTAAGTTTAATAAATAAAATAAAATTAATAAAACTTTAGGGGTGTAACAAAAAACTATTAAATACATATAATTAATTGAATTAAAGGAATCAATTCAAAAGGCCAGGGGAATCAGACTGAATCGATTCACTCCTGGAATGAATCTGCCCATGTCTATAGCTTAGTACCTTGTCCTGTATCTTGATACTCTGTTCCGTATCCTTTTACTCTGTCCCATTTCTCAGTACTCTTCCCTGTTGCCGAGGAAAGCATTGGGACGTAAAAATGTCCCGTTATCAGAAAACGGACACATACGTCACATCTCATATAAAAAAATCAATCTTCTCAAGCGATTGTCTTGTCAAATTGCAAACAAAGGGTTGTCTTGAATATTCGTTAAGCCTCGATTACATTGAGCGAGTTTACAAGCTACAAGCTGGCGAATTCACTATCTGCTAGTAAACTCGCTCAGTGTAATCATATATACTAGCTAACTAGCAGATTTTACACTGAACAAGTTTACTAGCAGATAGTGAATTCGCCAGCTATAGTAGCTTGTAAACTCGCTTAATGTAATCGAGGCTTTATGGTGCCACAGCGCAAAGTTACAGAAACACTCCTCTAGTCAGTGATGCTATTTGTCATGTTTAATAGATCATAATATACTATTTATCAATATATTAATTTTATGATTTTTTTTTTACTGTAATAAGTATGCGTGTATTTTTTGTATTTTGTATAGACGATTAACCATTTTTAACTTGTAATGGCTGTTTCTTTAAGGTGTGTTCCTTGCGATATTCTGTTTCCGACATTGAGAGCATTCAAGACGCACAAGCGAGCTCTTCATCCTTCTAGCACTATGTATACAAGCGACGAATGTCCAAAAGAATTTAAAAGACTTTGCGATCTCGAAAAGCATAAAGAATCACATCTTCCCTATGAAATAAGAGCAATACACAAATGTGAATTGTGCGATACCAAGTAAGTATAACATCGAGGGGTAATTACTGCAATTAGGTAACAAAATCACCTTTTTCTAGTACCTATTATTTCCTCGCCCATATATACAACAATACATATTATTATAACGTATTTGTGGCATACTGTGTAACGTGTGAAGAATCTGATTTTGGAGTTAACTTGTTGTATTAATTATCCGCGATATAGACCATTATTCTATACACATCAGGAATGTGGGGAAAAATAAAATCATTAGCATTTGTCCAATAGCAAAAACTTTTAATAAACACTAATAATGAACTAATGTGAAATAATATGGTAACATATAATAATATTAACCAGGTTTATATAGATATGTACAAATACTTTTTTTTTGGTATATACCACCTCGCTAGGCTGAGTCTGTTTGATGGCAGATTTACCTGGTCTAATCAGCGGTAGTAGTACATAGATTTTTTTTTTCAGATTTATTAATAAGAGTCAACTTAAATCTCACGTTGACGTTGTGCACAAGAAAATAGTGTCATTTGTGTGTCACGTCTGCGGACGTACATTTCAAACGGCGTCCGGTCTTTTCAACCATAAATCTGCTCACACCGACGAAAGGGATTACGCATGTACCAAATGCCCAAAAAAGTTTGTATATTAAAAAATTTCATTACTATATTGTGAATGTTGACTTACTTATACACCTTCTATATTCTGTCTTGGTATACATTGTTTTCTTACTCAATAACCATCTCTTTTGTCTATTGTTTATACCCACCTTAAGTATTTTTTATTTGTCTATATTTTACACTTACCTGAAGTATTTTATGTATTATGTCCATTATAACATTTTTGGCACGTTTTTATTTTCAGATTTAAGACTAAATATCATTTGAAAGTGCACAATGACTGCCACAGCGGCACCTCGTACAAATGTCCGCAGTGTCCATCTCTCTTGAACTCCAAAGCCACTCTCCGCTGTCACATGAGGATTCATGATGATATCTTCAGATACAAGTGTGGTTTTTGCCAAAAAGTCTACAAAAGGAAAAAGGCTTTAACTGTAAGTATCCATTTTTTAATCTTTGAAAATTCTTTTTTGATTGTGGACCCGACCAGCTTTCTGATCTTCAACAGCTCTTTATGTAATCACTATCCACAGAGCCAGTGGGTTTATGTGTACGTATTATGTATGCTTGCATTTACGCATGCATTTTATCTCATTAAATTGGCCACCTCTTTTAAATCTTGACTTGACAAAGAAATATTGCTTAACCCACTGGTTTCTTTAGTATTATTAATTACTATTGCACTCTCTGCTATGTCCTGCTCATCCTTAGCCAGTCGTAATCACTTTTACTTTTATTTGAGCGTATTATATTTTAAATTTCAGTGCCACATGCACAGGCATACAGGGAACAGGCCTTACGTCTGCCTCTGGTGTCCAAAAACCTTTGTAGACAATTCTAACCTGCGAGATCACAAACTGAGAATGCACAAGAAGGAATTGAAGGAATATGAAGAAACCCACGGCCCTCCTAAAGGTAAATGCCTCATCGATCACCTCGAGTGGTTCACTTTATCTAGTGACTTAGCAGGGATGCCTAGGGTAAGATTTGTCCGGGGCTTGGTGGCGGATATATCTACTTACCTACTGTGTGGCAGGCCAGATTGAGAAAGACTGGTTAAAGGAGCCAGCTGGACTTTCTGGACCCATCGCCATGCACCACAGTTGAAGGGATGGATTCATACATCCGTCACTCCTGGACACACTGATCCTACACACTGATCCCCAGATTCCTACCCACCCCTCATACCTTTTTCTTTCCCAGAACTCCTCTCCTTCATTTCCTTAAAAAGACCTTCCCCACTGCATCCCCTAAGATGACATAGGCCCTGATGGAAATTATTTTCCTCGGTGCCCCCTGTGTTGAGCTAATATAAGAAGAAGTAGTATTATATGCATATTAGTGACACTATCTTCATGAAGTTCATTACTGATAACAATAACAGATACATAAACTAATCCCAGCGAGAGCTCTTATGTACAGAAGATACTCGTCCTCTTCTTTCTCACACATCATCAAAAAAGACAGAAGATACTTAGATCGCTGGGACTAGTATATTATACTTTCGCCTAATCATTATAAGAAAGAATTTCAGTTTGTTTTAAATAATGTTTTGTTACTAAATTTATCTTTAACATTCCAGGAACCTTGGCCCAACATTTGAGATATCTTTCAACTCTGAAATTATAACAATGTTCTTATAATATTTCAGGTGCTGTTCGTAAGCTGGAAAATACAAGTGATGTACCGACAGAAACCACAGTTATTAAACTAGTACCAAAAAGACCCCCAGCGAGTATGATTGTACTTCCCAAACAGTTGGATATTGAACCTCTCCCGATGGAATTCTTTCCAGATTTTAATACCAATTTTAACCAACCATAGTTCTAAATTACTTAATATGCTTTTTTAAACAAACCTTGTTATAATGAAATAGTTAAATGTCAATCAATGTGTGATAATTGTAAATATAACAGTATTACACATTGTTTTATTATTTTTGGGTGTCGTTTGTAGGGCTCCCTAACACCTCTGTTTATTAAGTTTATTTTATATAATAATTTTATTAATGTGTTGCACTACTTCATCCTTGACATTCATTGCACTCTTTAGACATTATAACAACTTTTAAATGTTTTTATATTTAATGTCAATTTGATAAATTCATTTATGTACGGTGTCCGTAAACTCGAGTACAAGCGGAAAACTGGTGAATCGAAATCACAATTGGGGTCGATTTTGTGGTACAACTTTTTTGATTTGATCTTTCATTTTCGGGTAAATCGGGTCTAAAATTGGAATTTTTGTTTAAGAAAATTTTGAAAAAATTATTTGCTTTGGAGTTAATATCAGCTAATTTTTGTCTTTAATGTCTTATAAAATACTTTGAAACCTTGGAGAAAATGTGTTGATTCGTAGATCTGGCTTTTTTAACCCTTTAGTTGCCGAAAAAAATTAGAAGAATAAAAAATTTAAAAAAAAAATGCTCAGATTGAAAAAAATTAAGTTTTGTAGGTTTTCTACATCAGTGTTCCGCATACTTTTTGTGTTCACGGTACACCTACCAAATAAAAAAATTTTAGAGGTACACCAAAGAAAAAATCAATATTTATTTTATATTTATCAAAATCGATATAATATGAAAACATTATGTTTAAGAGCCCATGAGGGATTTTTAAAAATATTTTATGGTTTTGCATGTTTTCTTTAAAAAATATATTTGTCACAATTTTTTTATAGATGCATGTATGTTATATCCCACCAGTTAAATTTAAATATTAACAAATAAGGAATCTCAGGGGAAATTTCTCCACGTTATATAAAATTGAAATCCAGCGATCCGCAAAAACGGCTAAGATATAATACAACACTTTTTAATTTGCGTTTGGGAATGATCGCTGTAACTTCGGGTTTTTATGAGCGGATAATAGGATCAAATCCGTTTGCGTAATATACAGTAACTTTTGGTGGAATTGACTTCAATTGACTCAATGAGGGCGACACAAGCAACACAAGCGAAATTTTTTTAAACTATTTTGGCTATTTTGGCAACCCTGCTTAGAAATGCGAACCTGCCTAACTGAGCACAGGAGATCAAAATTTGGAGCAATCGTTGATAATGTTGCTCTCATCTCTTCGTCAATCGTCCTCAGGTGTTTTTTTAAAAATTTAATTGGAGTTTTGGTATTAATTAAAACCCCAATAGTAAGAGAATTGAAACAGCAAGCTTTGAAAGCAGTAGATACTCATTTTTTATATGCAGCCAAATATGTGCTAGCTCTGTTTCGGAAAATTTTAGTTTTAATATCCGATCAGTTTTTAGCTAGAAATATGATAGAGAAGCTATCTGAGAATGGATTTCGAACCCAGTCCATGTTAATGGGTTGTAGGTCACACGTACAAAAATACCAGTTCATTTTTTCTGAATGGGCGGCCATGACATTTGGAAACATTTCATTACTACCATTAATATCGTGGCTGATCCATTACATCAACTTAGCACATAACCCCATCTTGTCCGATGACGTTAAAATATTAAAATTCCTGCCTTACATTTTTTTTTGTTGAGCTAATTTAAATGAGCAATACGAGGTATGCAAGTTTTGCTACCCTTTGCATCCTTTTTAAACAGAGAAGCAAAATCTGAATCCTGGGTCTCTAAAAAAGTCTTGGTCTCATTTTTTATCTTGCTTGCATTGAGGCACACCAACTAATGACTACGGCACACGCTTTGCGGAACACTGCTCTACATTAGTGGTCCCCAACCTTTTTATCGCCGCGGACCGGTCAACTTTTGAAAATTTACCGCGGCCCGCTGAGAGGGGACTTGTTGATTGTTTATATTTGACGTCTCTCAGCTCCCGGTTAACCTTCCTTGCCAGTGATAGATAACTAGTACACATTGCCTCCGAATATGTAAACACAGCATTCAAATTTTGGCTAATCCTTCTGTACATTTGTAAATTTACGAATTTATTAATAATTATAAATATAATAACAAGCACTTGTCGGTCGCAATAAAAGTATTTTGTTGAAAACAGGAATAAATTCACCAATACAATCAAACACGTATTAGTATGTCACGTATCCTCAATAAAACGATTCCACTTCACATTTGGGCAAGCAGAATATATTGCGTCTCATTCGACCTCTTTAAGTTATATATGCGAGTGCGCAAGATGTAAGCCCAGTTGTGTTTTTTACGTTGTGGCGGTAACTTGGCGTGAATAGGTTCTCAACATAATTATTTAATTTTTTATTGAGTATGTTCGTTTTTTTTACGTAATTTTGATTTTTTAGCAGGGCCCTGGGCGGCCGGGTACCATTTGATCCACGGACCGATACCGGTCCGCAGCCCGGGGATCGGGAACCACTGCTCTCCATGATGTAGATTCACCAGTTTCCTGCTATGACACCATGTATTCTTTCAAATCAGAAATTTATACTGTACAGTTCCTGTATATAAATTTAAATTATCCTTGGGGCCTACTGAGATCTAAAAGGCCGGTGGCAAGCGAACACTGCAAGATCCTTATACCACTATCTACATGTCCACCAACAGCGGACATGTAGATATCTTCAGCTCATGCATGTATCTTCAGCTCCGTGACAGGCCAAGCTGGTTGAAATGGATTTATTCCGATCCTAACTATCGACGGTTCAACATTCTGCTCAAGTGCTACCGTGTTTACTACCTACCTTCTCACCTACCTTCTCGTTAAATATCTAATTATATAGCGTTGTATACAAAGTTATTTGTTTTCATTAAAACACATCCAAATTTAAAAGTGCTTTTGGATAAAGGAACTTTAAATACCTCTGCACTAAGCTCTACAATTCACTTCCACCAGCAATACAGGAAATGGATAATGCAAATGATTTAAAAAAAACACAAATCAAAACCTGGCTTAACTTCTTAAACGCCAGCATATCCATATGGATATGTTTATAACATCATTTCTCTGAATATAACTTACTATTCTTGGGAAACTAAATTCTATTCTATTCTTGAAATGCCTGAACAGATTTTCATGAATTGTAGCTAAGAACCATCTCTATCACGTCAGCTTTCAAACAAAAAAAAACGTTTACGAGCTACAATGCCACAGACAGACAGACACACAGACACGTCAAACTTATAACACCGCTCCTTGCGTCGGGGGTTAAAAATAGAATCAGTTGAAAGAATATCATGGGAGCTGAAACATTTAATATTTAAATAAAACATAGTCTGCCTCAGCACAGGAATTACTAGAGGAGGACTGAGAACAAATGTTATGAATTAAATTTTAACCTTATAATTTTTATTAGGTAAGTAAAAAACAAATATCTTGAAACTAAATAAAAAAAATGACATGAATGTCTTTATATTTAATCCTTATTTTTGTTGCCTACTCAGCTCCTGTTGAACTGTAGTCAAACCTGCAGGCAGGATTCAAATCAGCAGAATTCAAAATGAAATTTCTTGATTCCTTTTGCATAAGCTCAGGGCCACAGTGCGTTGGGCAATCCTCTGAGATACGACAGATCAACTTAAAATTGCTTTGATTGTGATCATACAACCTGGAGGTGACGCATGGACTGAAGATCATGATTGGCATCTGAAGATATCAACCTGCCCTGCTTCTGAACGGCCCTTTTGGCTGAGCAACCTTTGAAATTAAAGAGGACCTGCAATGTTAAATTCAGAAAAAGGTCATTATGTAGGTTCTTATTATTACAGTGAAACTCTCTTAAGAAGTTTTCCAAGGGACCAGAAAAAACTTCTTAGGCGGAAAACCTTACGAGTGGGGAAAAATTGGACCATTCAGTCTTCAAGAGACCAATCTTCTTAAGCAGTAAAACTTAAAGGTGGTTTCATGGTGGTTTAAAGGATGTGCTCGACTTACTTTAACCAGTGATTCCTGACATTATTTGGAGTAAAAAATTTCATTTGCATTTTTTAATTGAATTACTGGTTTAGTAAGTAAGGTACGTTCCTTAACACCCTGTATTACAATATTGTAAGCAGGGGCGAATCTAAGGCTCAAAAGGCAGTCAGCAAACATAACCACGGGGCCCTTCTGGAGGTGGGGGGGGGGGGGGGGGGGGGGGGGGGTATTCTCATATATTATTATTATCATACAAATCAGCACCGGCCGACCGCGAACCTGGAGTGGTCTGCTAGCATTCTTTGGATACCGCGGTGGGGCGATTCATTCCATTCGGAATGGAATATATCGATTATCAAAAATTTCCGATTGTGTGCATCACTAATCCCATCGCATTTTTATCTTATTCCACAGACACATTATAATGCCAATACCAAACGTCATCTGTCAGTGTGAAACGAATAATATTTTATTTTGTTAATTTATTATCGGTCACTATTGTTATAAATAAATGTTTGTTTTGATTTTATTATGACACGATGTAAAAACGGAGGAATAATATTAGTATTTCACGAGTCATACCGCTTATCCGTCACTAACAGAGTGAAAGCTTTATTTGCACCGTAGGATTCGTGGAGCGGGAAGATGGTAGATTTAACACAATATTGCCGCCTTTGCGCGGAAATCTCCGATTTCAAAATGCATCCACTACGGGATGATAATGCGCAGTTGTGGGATTCGATTAATACATATTTATCTATAAAGGTGGGTTAAATTTAACTTTTCAATCAGTCCTCTTAGAGTGTGCACGAATATTTACATTTTGGGGATACTTATTCTTTATTTTTTCCAGATAAATGCCGAGGACTCTTTGCCGTCAAGTGTGTGTGAACAATGCAAATTCACTGTGGAAGCATTTCAACAATTTGCTTTCAAATGTTTTGCCGCCCAATTAGCATTACAATCTCTCCTGGAGCAAAAAGATATAAAGTTTGATGACTCCATGATTAATGACTCAATGATTGACGACCCTATGATTGCGAACGCCATGTCTGACAATGATGCAGACATGCTGGATGATTTTAAGCATGAAGTGGTTACGGAGAGTGATGCTTCCGATGAACATCCTCTGGCAAGAAGTAAGTATAATAAAATATGTTATTTATATCTTTAGATCATGGTGGGATTCCGTTTTGATGCGCCCTTTTTATGGATTAACTCTTTATAACTTTTGTCTATTTTTTATGACCGTTCCTCCGGTCATAAAGAAACTCTTCCAAATATATATATTTTTTAATAGTATGTAAGTACTATAAGGAATACTCTTTATTGTTGGTATTATATTTTTTTTAAGTATCCTTTCAAAATGAATTGATTCAATTAAAGTTTTGATTTTTGGGTACTGCCATTCTTTGAGAGCTCTGAAGAGCTATTCTCTAAGAGATCTCGTTCTCCCGTGAGAAGTGCTGTCAGATTTGTGTGATTTTCTACGGCTGTTATTTGCTTTTTCTATCGGTCGATGTCAAAATTTCAGCTGTGAGCTGTCATGTATTTTAGTTTGGGTCGTTTTAAACACTAATTCCTGCAAGTGTGCATGATTATTTATTCATTTAACAGCTGTAGAAAATCACACAAATCTGACAGGACATCTCGCGGGAGAACGAGATCTCTTAGAGATATCTGTTTTGTTTGATAAATGAGACTATCTTAGAAATTCTTATTAAATTTGTTTTTATAATTTCAGCTGTTAAAAAACTGAGAAAATATGGCAAAGTAAAAAAGGAGAAGGACCCTGACTTTGAGCCAATCTCTAAACCAAAAAAAATCAAAAGTTTGGACACCGAGCTTAAACAGAAGAAAAACAAAAAAACTAAAGTTACTCGAAAATATGAATATAAAACAAAACGGGGCATAACTGACTACACATACTTCAAGTAAGATTTCATTCAGTAATAGTATTATTATCTTAATGACTGTACAGTTTGGATTGTTGTAAACGGAAGTGGCGCCCTCTGTTATTTTCACAAAGATCCATTGAAGTTTCAAACAGGGAAGAGAAAATGTCAAAAATAAAATTATCAAAACTTGGAATTTCTCAGTTTCAAAAACATTAATACAATTTTTCAACCAATTTTCCCTTTTTCCCAAAAGATTTTTTTTTTTCAAAATAATTAATTTTTTAGGATCAAAAATTTCCCAACATGAAAAGTTTCCAAACTTCAAGTAACAAAATCGAAAGCCTAAGGATGGGTTGTTTCAATGTAGTTTAGCAGGCGGGAGAGGGGAATCCGGGAGGAGCGGAGGGAAACGAAGTAGGGGAAGGGTGCCCGGGAGGGGGGATGACGGAAGGAGGAAGGCGGGGAAGTTGGAAGGGGAACGCGGGAGAGTGGAAGGGAATGCATGAGGCGGGACAGGGGAGGAACACGGTAGGGGAAGGGGAGGCTGAAGGGGAATGGGTACGAATGGGAAAGGACAAGCAGGGATTTCTTTATTTAAGTGGCATTGCAATGCAAGCCGGGAACTCGCTAATTAATTTATCAAAAATATCATTTAATTTATATTAATTTGTTGAAGGTATAAATGTCACCTATGTCCTGAAGAGTTTCGGCGTTTGAACCATTTGGAAAGCCACACAAAGGACGACCATTGCGCCAGCTTGAAGATCTTGTGCACCTGCGGAGAATACCTGACCAGTAGAACTAATGTCATCCGTCACATACGAAATCATACCTCTCCGGAATCAGATAACAGGTCTGGCTTGCCCTTGCGTTTTCAAAGTATTTAACTATCGTAAATATCACAGGGAAACTTTTGTTTGAATTTGTAGTGAGAAAATAGTTAAATAACATTTTTTGTATAGAACTAATGTCCTGTTTTGAATGGTACCATCTCATTTTTCGATACTCTGTGCCTTGCCTCAGTACTCTGTTCCATATCTCCATATCTCAGTACTCTGTCCTGTATTTTGTTACTCTGTTCGGTATCTTTGACTCTGTCCCGTTTCTCATTACTCCATCCTATTTCTCAGTACTCTAACCTGTTTCTCGATACTCTTTCGCGTATCCTAATACTCTGTCCTCTACCTTGATACTCGGCTCCATATCCTTTTACTCTGTCCCGTTTCTCAGTACTCTTCCCTGTTGCCAGGGAAAGCATCGGGATGCAAAAATGTCCCGTTTTCATAAAAGAGACACATACGTCACATCTCATTTAAAAAATCAATCTTCTCAAGCGATTTTCTTGGTGGATTTTCCTGAATATTCGTTAGGGTGCCACAACGTAATGATACAGAAACACTCCTGTAGTCAGTGATGCTATTTGTCATGTTTAGTAGATCATAATATACTATTTATTAATATACTAATTTTAATCATTTTTTTTAAATGTAATAAGTATGCATGTATTTATTTTATTTTGTATAGACGATTAACTGTTTTTAACTTGTACTGGCTGTTTCTTCAAGGTGTGTTCCTTGCGATATTCTGTTCCCGACATTGAGAGCATTCAAAACCCACAAGAGAGCTCTTCATCCTTCTAGCACTATGTACACATGCGACGAATGTCCAAAAGAATTTAAAAGACTTTGCCATCTCGATAAACATAAAGTATCACATCTTCCCTATGAAATAAGAGCAATACACAAATGTGAATTGTGCGAAACCAAGTAAGTATAACATTGAGGGGTAATTACTATAATTAGTTAATTCCAAAATCACCTTTTTCTAGTACCTTTTATTTCCTCGCCCATATATACAACAATACATATTATTATAACGTGTTTGTGGCATGCAATTATAATCTTGTATGTAATGGTAGAAACAGAGTAAACGCGGGTTTCAGAGTCGGCGCTAGGGCGGCCGACTGGCGCAGGCGCGCCGACAAGAATGTTTGTATGTAAACGAAAACGCAACTATGAAAACTACGAAACCGCACACAGTGAAGACAGATTCAGATGTCCACAACTCAATACAAACTGCCGCTGGCAAACTCGGGCGCTGGGCACCGGTAATCTGAAATATGAAACCCGCATTCACTCTGTTTCTAGCCTAACGTGCCATAATGCTAATAGCCAGGTACTTCCCACCTTCCTCATCCCCATCTACTTCCCCTCCCCACTACCTTCAGTGTCACAACATACCCCGATTGGGGATGCCATAGTCTCACTGGCTCCAGACGGAATCAATTGGGACTCTTGTGCGGTATTCATATAAAAAAAAAAAAGTGTGAAGAAGCTGATTATGGAGTTACCTAGTTGTATTAATTACCCGCAATATAGACCATTATTCTACATACATCAGGAATGTTGGGAAAAATAAAATCATTAGCATTTGTTCAGTAGCAAAAACTTTTATAAACACTTATAATGAACTAATGTGAAATAATATGGTATCATTTAATAATATTAACCAGGTTTATATAGATATATACAAATACTTTTTTTTTTGGTATATACCACCTCGCTAGGCTGAGCCTGTTTGATGGCGGATTTACCTGGTTTAATAGTACATAGATTGTACCGATAGTAGTACATAAATTTTTTTTTCAGATTTGTGAATAAGAGTCAACTTAAATCTCACGTTGACGTTGTGCACAATAAAATAGTGTCATTTGTGTGTCACATCTGCGGACGTACATTTCAAACGGCGTCCAGTCTTTCCTACCACAAATCTACTCACACCGACGAAAGGGATTACGCATGCACCAAATGCCCAAAAAAGTTTGTATATTAAAAAATTTCATAACGTTATTGTGAATTTTGACTTACTTATGCATATTCTGTATTCTGTCTTGGTACACATTGTTTTCTTACTCAACTATCTCTTTTATCTACTGTTTATACCCACCTTAAGTATTTTTTATTTGTGTCTATATTTTACACTCACCTGAAGTATTTTGTTCTTTTATGTATTATGTCCAGTACATATAACATTTTTGGTATGTTTTTATTTTCAGATTTAAGACTAAACACCGTTTGAAAGTGCACAACGACTGCCACAGCGGCACCTCGTACAAATGTCCGCAATGTCCATCTCTCTTGAATTCCAAAGCCACCCTCCGCTGTCACATGAAGGTCCATGAAGATATCTTCAGATACAAGTGTGGTTTTTGCCAAAAAGTCTACAAAAGGAAAAAGGCTTTAACTGTAAGTAACCAATTCTTAATTTTTGAAAATTCTTTTTTGATTGTGGCCTGACATTCTTTCTGTTATATTTTCAACAGCCCTTTATATAATCACCATCCACAGAGCCAGTGGGTCTATGTGTATGTATTATATATGCTTGTATTTATGAATTAATTTTATCTCATTGAATTTGTCACCTCTTTTAAATCTCAACCTAAAGAAATGTTACTTAGCCCACTAGTTTCTTGTAGTATTAGAATTATTAAATACTATTGCACTCTCTGCTGTGTCCTGCGCATCCTTAGCCAGTCATAATCACTTTTACTTTTCATATTTGTAAAAAGCATTAACTTTGTGGCTCGCCATAATTTACAATAAAAACACATAAATTTGTTGTAGACCACTCTTATTTTATTACACTCTACCGGTTTCGGCAACGCCTTTTCTTCGTCAGGAGAATATTGTAACTGTAGAGTGTAATAAAATAAAAAAGTGTTTTTATTGTACCTTTACTTTTATTTGATTTGAGTGTATTTATTTTTTAATTTCAGTGCCACATGCACAGGCATACGGGGAACAGACCTTACGTCTGCCTCTGGTGTCCAAAAACCTTTGTAGACAATTCTAACCTGCGAGATCACAAACTGAGAATGCACAAGAAGGAATTGAAGGAATATGAAGAAACCCACGGCCCTCCTAAAGGTAAATGCCTCATCGATCACCTCGAGTGGTTCACTTTATCTAGTGACTTAGCAGGGATGCCTAGGGTAAGATTTGTCCGGGGCTTGGTGGCGGATATATCTACTTACCTACTGTGTGGCAGGCCAGATTGAGAAAGACTGGTTAAAGGAGCCAGCTGGACTTTCTGGACCCATCGCCATGCACCACAGTTGAAGGGATGGATTCATACATCCGTCACTCCTGGACACACTGATCCCCAGATTCCTACCCACCCCTCATACCTTTTTCTTTTCCAGAACTTCCTCTCCTTCATTTCCTTAAAAAGACCTTCCACAGCATCCCCTAAGGTGACATAGGCCCTGAAGGAAATTATTTTCCTCGGGGCCTCCTGTGTTGAGCTAATGTAAAAAGAAGAAGAATTATATGCATATATAATATGTGTTAAGTGACACTGTCTTCATGGAGATCATTTAAACTTACATAACAGATACAAAAACTAATCCCAGCTAGAGCTTGACGAACGTCCTCTTCCTTCTCACACATCATCGAAAAAGAGAGAAGATACTAGATCGCTGGGGCTAGTAAATTATACTTTCGACTAATCATTATAAACTGAAATTCTTTTCAGTTGAAAAGAATTTCAGTTTGTTTTAAATAATGTTTTGTTATTAAATTTTTCTTTACATCCCAAGAATTTTGACCAAACATTTGAGATATTACTGCCATCGTTCTGTTATTAAATTTATCTTTATCATTCCAGGAACCTTGGTCCAACATTTGCGATATTTTTCAACTCTGAAATTATAACAATGTTCTTATAATATTTCAGGTGCTGTTCGTAAGCTGGAAAATACAAGTGATGTACCGACAGAAACTAAAGTTATTAAACTAGTACCAAAAAGACTTCCCGCGAATATGGTTGTTCTTCCCAAACAGTTGGATATTGAACCTCTCCCAATGGAATTCTTTCCAGACTTTAATACCAATTTTAATCAACCATAGTTCAAAATTACTTAATGCGCTTAATTTTTTTTTAAAACAAACCTTATTATAATCAGATAGTTAAATGTATTGATCAATGTGTGATATTTGTAAATATAACAGTATTACACATTGTTTTATTATTTTTGGGTGTCGCTTTGTAGGACTCCCTGACACCTCTGTTTATTAAGTTTATTTTGTATAATAATTTTATTAATGTGTTGCACTACTTCATCCTTGTCATTCATTCATTGCACTCTTTAGACATTGTAACAACTTTTAAATGTTTTTATATTTAATGTCAATTCGATAAATTCATTTATGTACGGTGTCCGAAAACTCGAGTACAAGCGGAAAACTGGTGAATCGAAATCACAATTGGGGTCGATTTTGTGGCACAACTTTTTTGAATTGACCTTTGGTTTTCGTGTAAATCGAGTCAAAAATTTGAATATTTTTGGTCAAATTTGAAAAAAATTGATCTCTATGGAGTTAATATTAGCTGTTTAATGCCTTTTAAAATACGTTGAATCCTTGGAGGAAATGTAATGATTGATGATTGAATTTGGCTTTAAATGTTTTTTTAACCCTTTAGTAGCCGAAAAAAATGAAAAAAAAAAATCTTAATGAAATAAAATAAAATAATGAAATAAAATAAAATAAAATCGAAAAAATTAAAGTTTTTTCAGTTCTCTACGTGTTTTATAGTATGCTTGTACTACGAATTTTCGGACACTGCGTATTCTTTCAAATCGGAAATTTAGCTGTACAGTTCCTGTATATCAATTTAAATTATCTTTGGGGCCCACTGAGATCTAAAGATCCAGTGGCAAGCGAACATTGCAGGGTCCTTACAATACTATATGTCCAACAGCAGACAATGGCCTTGTATCTTCAGCTCCGTGACAGGCCAAGCTGGTTGAAATGGATTTATTCCGTTCTTGACTGTCGACGGTTTAACATCCTGCACAAGTGCTACCATGTTCACTACCCACCTTCCGGTTATATATCAAATTAAATTATAAGGGTTGAAATTAATTGTAAATAAACTTGTAAGTAACTTTATAAGATTTGTTATTTGATTTAGTAACAACCTGTACTTTTTACATGTGAAGAAACAATAAAAAAAAAAACAATACTGCCGTGGGTAAGTAAAAACAGGGTAACAAAACAATCGAGAGTCTCAAGGAAGAAACGGTGTTTTTACTTACCATGGCAGTATAGGCCCGTAAAGTTTTACCTATTATACGATTTTTGGTGGAAAAATTTGTTGAAGATTTGGTGAAAGAAAATATGTAAATTTTATTGTTTTAATATATTTGACGGCCTCCGTAGTCCCGAGGTCCCCGACTCACAATCCGAAGGTTGCGGGTTTGAACCCGGCGTGAGCAAATACATTTTATTTGATTAATTCTTGGTATTTCACAATTAATTAATTAAAAATAATATGTAGTATATTAGCGGCACCTTCCAGCGTGGAAGATCGCCCAGGTGCATGGGCGTATGCACAGTGGGGCAAGGTGGGGCGTTTGCCCCACCCTCACTGGTCAATGCATGACCTTTGGGATTGTGGACCGAGTCACGTTTTCAAATTTACAGCACTTCATAGGATGGTTTTTCCTTTCGTTCATATTCTTTGTATTCAAAGAGCCTAAAGCATGAATATGTTATAGGAGCTTACTTTTTCGGTACCTACTCTAGATTTTAATTTTTTACCCCACCGTCAACCAAAACTTGGCTACGCCCATATCCAGGTGTGAGACCACCATTCAGTATTGAAATGTTGCTTGAGACGGCTTTAGCCATGCTTGGTGACCAGATCTGAATAGCCAGATACTTCCCCACCTTCCTCTTCCCATCTCCTTCCCTTCCCCTCTACCTTCAGTCTCACTACACACCCCAATTGGGGATGCCATAGTCTCACTGGCTCCAGACGAGAGCAGTTGGGGACTCCTGTGCGGTATTCATATAAAAAAAAAATAATTAAAAAAAATTAAGTCATCACACAATTCAATAAATAATTGCAAATTTAACAATAAGAAACAACGGTAAATATTCCATAAGCCGCCGCACTTTTAATAGACACTGGAGTGGTTTGGTTTATTTATGGTACATGTTTAGGAAATTACACAAATGTTTCAAGTTAACCACTTGGACCCATAAGCTTGTTTTATCAATAATATAATATTACCAGACGCATGTATGACATATGAGGCGAACGTGACTAATTTTACTTCAAGAAACAACTAGTTACTTTTGAACAGATGGTAAAAGATGCATTAAAATTCTGTTTTTATTCAATTAAAGATGAAAATTGTCCATATAAAACGATCCCTTTAAATCCGCCATTATAAAATGTTGTTAATAATAATATTGTTGTTTCGGTAAATATTCCATAAGCTGCCGCACTTTTAATAGACTCAAGAGTGGTTTGGTTTATTTATGGCACAAGTTTTGGAATTACTCTATGTTTCAAGTTAACCACTTAGACCCATAAGCTTGTTTTCACAATAATATAACATAACCAGACATATGAATGACGTATGAAGCGTACGTAACTTATTTTACTTCAAGAAACAACTAAAAATAGATGGTAAAAAATGCATTAAAATTCCGTTTTTATCCAAAGTTAAAAATTTTCCACATAAAACGATCCCTTATCAAGGTTTTAAATATTTATATAATAAATAACACTCAGGCACTCGCAACTCTCGGGTTCGAGTTCTTGTGCGGGTTGCGGCTCCGAGGTCCATCCCCGGCCGAACCCCCCTGCATCCCGGTAGCCACAACAGCACCCAGTACCCATCCGAGTCAAAGAACTCGGACCCAGGACCTGCTTCTAGAACTAGAATAGAATGAAGAACTAGAATATAGCTTCTAGAACTAGAATAGAATGTTGTTACATCAGTTCCTATTTTTTTTTTAAAGCTCTTCTAAATTCCACATACGATATTTTGTGCGTGCGACGACGAAGTATCGATTATCGACTTTTTCAGATTATGGCATCACTAATCTCATTTTCTTTTATCATATTCCATAGACACAAAAATGCCAAACGTCATCTGTCAGTGAGAAAAATAATATTCATGTGTGTGGTTTGGTTTATTTATGATATTCATTAATTTATTACGCGGCATTACCGTCGCTATTGTTGTATTTAAATATTTATTATGACACAATGTGAATACAGAGGAATAATATTAGTATTTCTCAAAACGGACCGCTTATCCATCATTAGCAAACTGAAAGCTTTATTTGCATAGCAGGATTTGTGGAGCGGGAAGATGGTAGATTTAACACAATATTGCCGCCTTTGCGCGGAAATCTCCGATTTCAAAATGCATTCGATCCGGGATAATAACACCCAGTTGTTGGATGCGATTAATACATATTTATCTATAAAGGTGGGTTATATTTAATTTCTCACTCAGTCTTCTCGGTTTGTGCACAAATATTAACAATTTGGGAATAAATACTTATTTTTTCCAGATAAATGCCGAGGACACTTTGCCAGTAAGTGTGTGTGAACAATGCAAATTCACTGTGGAAGCATTTCAGCAATTTGCATTCAAATGTTTAGCTGCCCAATTAGCGTTACAATCCCTCCTGGAGCAAAAAAATATAAAGTTTGATAATTCAATGATTAATGATCCAATGATTAACGACCGTATGATTGCGAACGCCATGTCTGACCACGATGCAGACATGCTGGATGATTTTAAGCATGAAGTGGTTATGGAGAGTGATCTGAGTGATGCTTCTGATGAACGTCCTCTGGCAAGAAGTAAGGTTATTAAAATATATTATTTTTAATATTTAAATCTTTAATTCATGGTGGAGTTCCATTTTAATATGACTTTTTGGTAAACTTTTACCTGCAACCCCTGTTTTTTTAAATTTGAGAATAAGAAACTACAATTTGCATTTACGATTAGGGAAAATAGTGCTATTTAATGTGATGATTGTAGATATTAATACATGCATAAAATATTTTGCATTTGACAAAACATTGTGTAAGATGATTTTTAAGGTTGGCAGCACCTACCTACCGAACCTCCCATCGATCATCTTCATCAGTGTCATGTCTAATATGACGATTTTACATGTATAGTAGTATCTACGAACTTAATATTAAATAGCACTTTTTTCCCTAATCGTAAATGCAAATAGTCATCAAAGGTTTGTTTAAAAAAAATGTATATTAAAAACTGTCGTGTAGGTAAAAGTTAACCAACTTTTTTTAGGGATTAAAACCTTTATAATTTTCTTCCACTTTTTTATTTTATGCTTTTACAACCGTTTATTTGGTCATAATAGTGTAAAGTGTAAAGAAGGGTTGTTTCAGGGAATTAAAAAATCATCAATTTTCAAAGTAAATTTTCAGGTTATGTGAAAGTTCTATTCAAGTTCAGTTCTGTGAAGCAACTGCCTCAAAATGCTATAATAACATAACTACTTATCAAACGCAGTGATGATACCCGGGCTCATGGGGTGAGATATGTCCATGTCTTTGATGGTGGATGGGACTGCTCATCAGAGAAGGCCCTTGCTAGCCTGACTATCTCGACCCCAATGCCTTGCATCGTATTGGAAGGGATAGATGCATATTGCTTGCTGAGGATTGATTTGTACCATGTCCACAAAAACTTGTATTTCTAAAAGTTTTGAAGTTTCAAAAAATTACATTTTTGTTTCTGTAGGGTACGTCCTGGTTACTCCCACAAAGACTGTAGATAGACGCTGGGTAGTCCTGGTAGCCGCTGGGTCCCGGGGGGTGGAGGTGTCCAGAGGGGAAGAAACAAGTCCAATATTTCCAAAAAGTCCGGAGAGAAGTCGGGTCAGGCAGAGAGGCGAAGATTGCTGTCCGCGCCGGTCGAGAGAAGTGACGATATAGGGGTAGCAGCCCCGTATATATAGCTCGCACCCCCACCTTGCCGCCGGCGGGGGTGGAAACGGCAAACTGTCTCCTTTTCCGAGCAGTCTGAGTTTTAGCGGGTCGTGACCTCTGCTGTGGTCATCATAGCTGAGGTCACCATAGTAGCAATCATTCGCCTCTCTTCGTGCTTCCGTCTGAACCTCCCGACCTCTCTCCTTATAATTTATTTCGATTTTTTATGCCAGATACAAAAAAGATCATCGGCCCCCCGGAGTGACATTATTGGGGGGAATCTTAATTATTGAACTTAAAACTAAACTTACTCTAGGTTAACCTACATAAACATGGTAAGGGGAGTCTGGCCTATCAATTCATATTATTTATTTCGTAATTCATAATGCCAAACTCCCGTAATTCAATTAAACAGTGCGAGCTACACCAGGCATCAAACAGGACCAAAATACCTAACCCCCAGAAGGAGGGCTCTAATTGGTCCGCCCGAAGGTAGGACGCGGGGAAGGACAGGGGAGCGGGAGTACGGAGAAATCGAAAACGAGACCGGGCACAGCAAAACCCTGTCCTCGCATTCGACCTCTCCGATAGCCCATAAAACACAAATTTATTAACTTTATTAATAAAACATCAGTTATACATTATTATACCACAAATGGGTGACTGCTAAGTCGCCCAAATTAAACCTCAATGTACGAAGACGAAGACGTACCGTCTTCGTCTTCGTTTTAACATCCAACAAGCCCCCTTTAGGTTAGAAGAAGAGGACGGCCTTCAAGGAACTCATCCTCTTCTTCGCTGAATCTCTAAATGACGCTAAGTTAAAAAAGAAACAAACAAATAAAATCATTAAGCGACGCTAAGTTAAATTAAAACATAAATATAATAAGTAATAATCGTGGTCCCGTCCGGTACACTCCCCCTGGTGCTGCGTCAGCAGTGCCCTACTCAGCTAGGACGGGGCGTTTTAGCGTCGGCGTCGGCGTCCCTGGCGGCTGGACCCTCGATGTCGTGGTGATGGGCGGGGTTTGTCTGCTGCCGGAAGCTGCGGTGATGGTGGCGTGGCTGACATCAGGACGACAATCTTCACCGCTGGTCTGGTGTAGTCACCCGTACTCGTTCGCACGCGGACTGCTCGCACCTGGCCATCCGCTGAAGGTGTTGCCTCGATGACTCGTCCCTTGGGCCAGCTGTTGCGAGGTAGAGCGACATCCACTATGAGCACCAGGTCATCCTTCTGTATGGGGACGCTGCGGTGCTGCCACTTCTGTCTCTCTGCCATCGTGGGTAGATACTCCTTCAGCCATCGCCGCCAGAACATGTCAGCCATCTGTTGACTAATGCGCCACTGCTTCCGTAGGCAGATCTCCTCCTCTTTTGGTCCATATAGTGATAGGTGGGGTCGCTTCCCTGCTGACCCCAGCAGGAAGTGATTGGGCGTAAGCGGCTCCTCATCTCGGGGGTCGACCGACAGGTGGGTGAGCGGCCGATTGTTTACCGCGTACTCTGCTTCCGCCATGGCCGTCAAAAGAGTTTCTTCCCGGGGCGCCCGTTCCTTCAGAACTGCTTCGAGGGCTCGCTTCACGGACCTCACCAGCCGCTCCCAGGCTCCCCCCATATGAGGTGATGTTGGAGGAAGGAAATGCCACTCTGTTCCTTGAGTGGAGAGATGGTCCTTTACTCGGCTGTCCTCGTGTAGCGCCTTCAGCGCTTCCCTCAGCTCGCGGTCCGCCCCGCGAAAGTTCGTTCCATTATCAGAGTAGATCGCTTCCGGTTGTCCTCGGCGCGCCGCCATCCTCTGTAAGGCCATTATGGCGGCATCTGCTGACAGCGAATGGGCGATCTCCAAATGTATCGCCCGGGTAGAGAGGCATGTAAACAAGGCCCCGTACCTTTTCTCCCGCCGCCGACCGACGGTTATCTCTATTGGCCCGAAGTAATCCAACCCGCAGTTAGTGAAAGGGCGGACATGGTGGGCTAGTCGTGCGGCAGGTAGTTGACCCATTAGCGGCAGATGCGGCTTTTCTTTTCGCAGGTGGCAGGTGGGGCAGGTGTGCGCTATCTTTCTGAGGTTTGTTCGTAATTTGAGAATAAAGAAGCTGCCACGTAGGTCCGCCATCGTTCGCTCTGTGCTTCCGTGATCCCCTTTGTTGTGGTAGTATACAATCAGCTGGCGTGTATAAGGGTCATTACCATCTAGGATTACCAGGGTTCGCACGCTCTGCGCTACTCCTTTGACGGCCTTCAGCCGGGACCCCATTCTGATTATTCCGTCTCGCCCGAGGAACGGTGTGAGGGCATTGAGTCGACTGCCGGCAGGTGCTGGCGCGCCCCCGCGAAGCGCCCTTACGTCTGCACTAAATACTGCACCTTGTGATTGCCGGACCCAGTGGGCTTCAGCTTCCTCCACCTCTTCAGCACGCAGGGGACCTTCATGTAGAGCTCGATGGGGTCCCTCGCGACACCGCCTGATGAAGCGCAGCACCCATCCTGTCGATCTGACCAGCCGGAGCCACGAAGAGAAGCGCTCGACAGCTGGTAGGGCCTCTTCCTTCATGATAGTTAGGCCCACAAACTTGGGCTTCAGCTCCAGAGCGCTCTCGTCCGGCTGCACCTGGTGTCCACGTTGCACCGGCCACTCAGCATCTGGGAGGGTAATGAAGGGCGGCCCCGAGAACCACCTTCCATTCGGCGTGAGATCTGGCATCTCTACGTCGCGGGTCCCGATATCCGCTGGGTTTAATTTCGTGGGAACCCATCTCCACTCGCTGGCACACGAAAGGTCGTCGATCTCGCCCAGGCGGTTGGATACGAACGCCGAATAGCTCCTTGGGTCCGTTCGCAGCCAGCATAGAACCGTAGTTGAATCGGTCCAGTAGGTCGTCCGACTTATGCGGCACTGCGTCTCTGTTCTTATGCTGGCCGCGAGGCGGGCTGCCATCAGCGCCGCTTGAAGCTCGAGCCGCGGGATAGATAGAGGCTTGAGGGGCGCCACCTTACATTTACTCGCCAGAAAGGTAGCGCTTTTGCCCTCTCTGCATGTCTCCACTAAGTATGCTATCGTACAGCAGGCGGCCTCCGATGCGTCGCAGAAGAGATGTAGCTCGAACGCCCCACTCTTCCATCGTAGGCAGCGTCTAGGGACCCGGATGTCGTTCTCTCGTAGCATCTGCACCCAATCAGCCCACCGAGCTTCATGTGCCTCGTGTATGTATTCGTCCCAGCCAACGTTGGACCTCCAAACGTCTTGAAGGAGGATCTTTGACCGCACGGTGAGGCAGGCTACGAACCCCACCGGGTCAAATATCTTCATCACCGTGCTCAGTAGCTGCCTCTTCGTTGGGTGCCTGATGAGCTCGGCTGTCTCAGTTTCCTTAAAGGTGTAGATAAATTGATCACTCGACGGGTCCCACGCTAGGCCCAGCACCTTTTCTGTCCCAGCATCGGTTCCGCTGCTTATGGTGATGGCCGACTTCGCCCTTTTTTCCACCGGTACGCTCTGGATTGCGGCGGGCGCGTTGGAAGCCCAACTGGCGAGGTAGAAGCCTCCTCTGGCTAGCAAGGCGCCGACGTCTCGTACTAGCGCCGCTGCTTCCTTCACGGTGTCGGCTGCATCCAAGTAATCGTCCATATAGAATTTGCGGCGCACCGCGGCCGCGGCATCGGGGAATTCGGCAGCGCCTTGCTCGGCTACCCGATTCCGCACGTACTGAGCGCTACTCGGTGAACAGGTAGCGCCAAACATCATTGCTGTGAGCTTGTAGGTGCTCGGAGGTTCCTGTGGCTCAGCCCGCCACAAGAAGAGTTGAGACATCTGATCATCCTTTTTTATTTGGATTCTCAAAAACATTTCTTCTATGTCCGGGGTACAAGCCTCAACGACCGGTTGCTAACCGGGCCCGACCTCCTGTCTTCGCTGTTGGGCAACGTGCTGCGGTTCCGCGAGGGTAAGATTGCCATAGCCGCTGACATAGAAGAAATGTTTTTGAGAATCCAAATAAAAAAGGAAGATCAGATGTCTCAACCCTTCTTGTGGCGGGCTGAGCCACAGGAAAACTACCTGCAATTTCCCGGGGTTGTTCGGGTTGGAGACAGCAAAATGCGGCAGGTACCATTTCCGTCTGCCCGCTATGCCTGCCTCTGCCTCGGATAGCTTTACAGCGTATCCCCGCTCTATCAGGTGTGTAATCTTGCTTGAGTACGCCGCTGCCAGCTCGGGTTCCCTTGTCAACTTTCTTTCCAGTGAGGTGAGCCGATTCTGTGCACACTGCCGGTTGTCGGGCAGCCACGCGTCGTCCTCCCTCCAAAGCAGGCCGGTCTCCCACGGACCCGTATCCAGCGGGCGCGTTATGCGTTCCATGAGCACCTCCGCACGTTGAATTTCTGCTGACACCCGGGTAGCGGCGGTCACTGTTGACCCCTCGTCGAGCAACGCGTGTGTCAACACTTGCCCCGTCGGGCCATACACTTTCACTGGCACTACTTTTAGTAACACAGCGCTCTGCCCGTAGGCCACTGTTGCACTCACGATTTCACTGTTATGCATGTACCGCGAGGCGTCGTGCAACAACCTGTGGTGGGCAAATCGGCACGTGCCCACTCCACAGCTCAACTTCGATTTGCACAATTTGGTATAGTGATCCTTTTCTAGACACTTGTGACACATGCGGGCCGTTCTTGCGAGTTCCCACCGAGCGGGAACATCCATTGCGGCAAACTGCGGGCACTCACCCAATTTATGCAAGCCACTGCACTTTACACACTTATCACCCGAGGCACCTTTTTCCCCGTTTTTCGAGGCACTTTTTCCACTTTTATCGTACGCAGCACTCTGCGCATGCACTTGATCGCGGCGGGGCCGGGTCGTCCTAGCAGGGTCGACGAGGCCGGAGCGCGAGACCGCGTTCGCGAGCCGCTTCAGGAAGGCCGCGAACTGGTGAACATCTGCTGCCTCCGCGTTGTTTGCCACCTTATCCAGCCAGGCGATGCGCAGGGCAAATGGCATCTTCGAAGCCATCTCGCTTAGCAGCGCCGGGTTGCCCAGGTAGTTGTCCGAAAGGTTCCCGAGCGAAGTAACGACGTTCTGCACCGTACCGGAGAATTCGACCAGGGCATCGTTGGTCGCGTCTTCGGCTAGCCGCTGTAAACTTTTTGCCCGTTCGTGCATCACCGTGGCAATCGCTTGGGCTCCACCAAAGCGATTCCGTAAAACTTCCATGATCTCGGGCACCTGGTCGGGGTCCATTAACAGCGGATTGATAGCGTCCCGCGCCTTCCCGCGCAGCGCTCGCTGTAGCCGAATTAAATTCTCGGCTGCCGTCATCCCGCACGTGGCCGTGGATTGCTTGAACTGCGCCATGAATGTGGGCCACTCCACCGGGTCGCCGGAGAATGGGGGCAGGTCATTGACCTAGTATACCCTAGACAAGCCGTCTCATAGTAAAAATCAGAAAAAAATAACCCCAAGTATCAGTAATTTCGCAATACAACTCTCCTTCGAATTCCGCCGTCTTGCATGCGAATTCTCGGCAATATAAATCTGAGCACCGACTGATCCCATTGTGTGATTTGTCGAACTAACACTTCAATAGGTGGCCACGTTTTGCATGCGTGACGTTTCGACAAGCTGTGTTGTGTACAAATGGTTTTCAAAGTGGGGATCGCGAGATATTCATAAATTTAATTAGACAAAAATATTTTTTTACTTTATTATGACAAGCGATTCAATTTCGGAGGCGAGTATGGGTACCGCCGCCTCGGGAACCATTTATTGGATAACCAACGCCTCTGCGTATAGGTCACCCCAAGTGGTTCGCTACGTTTGGTGACTATGCAGGGGTGCCCGGGTTCATGGATTGAGGTTTGTCGCGTCTGATAATTTTTAAATTTTATTTTTCTGATGAACCGTATGGCTCGTTGTCAACCACCAAGCAGCAATTTCGTCGAAGTGTCCTGTTGAAAGCGGTGTACACTGCAAACCATACTTTAGATTCGTGTACAAAAACTTGTACACAGTCCCGTATATGTATATATTGATCATGAGTTTTAAAATAAAAAAATCCATTCATCGTTTGCTTGAAAATAATTACGAAAAATTGACCCTTTTACCGCCCACGCACCGTGGGCTGCCCAGGTTGGTCGCTTATCATTAACACAGTGATGAGCAACCAGCAGCCCGCAAGCCCTTTTACTGCTTTCCGGACTTTTGACTACAAAAAATATCAAAAAAATTGCGCTAAAAAATATTCAAAGGCTTCTGTTCTGTTTTGCAAAATGTCTTAGCCGAAAACTATAATTTTTCTTAAAAGTTTTGAATCAGCTGCTCAATCATTAAGTTTTTTTTGTGTATAGGTAATAATTAAAAAATGACAGAAATTCGTAGTTAATTAAATAAAGCCCGTTAGTAAGCGCTCAAAAAGAAGAGGAAGGTGAGATATGTAAATACGAATGTTAGAGGGAGCGCGAAAACGATAATATTTAAGCGAAAATTGTGAAAATGTTTAATAAAACATGACTCGTTTAAACTATTTTAAAAGTAGAACCAAAATCTCGCGGGAAATGTCATAGTTTAGAAAAAAATGAATTATGATTTTTTTCATATATATAACTTGTGATGTAACAAAAATAAAGTGCTTATAATAATTTTCGAAATATACGATAATACGATTTTCTTCTATCGGAAGAATTTCATTCAATCACCGTTTCGGCGTGGCAGATGTATAGATTTTATCGTCAAAAATAACATATATTTTTTTAGACACTTAAAAACTTTAAGTGTTTTAGAGAAATATGTCGTAAAACGGTAGAAATTCGGAATGCTATGGCTTAAGATAGGTTAACTTTCGACCTTAATTGAAGAATAGTGCAGCGGTTTTTTGTTAAGATCTGCATTTAATGTATTTTAAAGGTTTCCGTTTTATACAAACCGGGTCGCGTTTTTAAAAAGTTTAAAAACCACTGCCATACCGTGATGCCAGCCCTTCGTCTATGTGTTAGTATCGGTGTGTGGTGATGTCACAAGCATTTGGGAGATTAAGTGACGTCAGAAACTTTGCTTGCCAAAAAAATAATAAGTCAATATTATTACATTTATTAAAACGCTGTCTTAAAGCTATCGGTAAGGCATAATTTTTTTTATGTATTCAGGTAGCTTGTTACATTATCGAAAATAAAGTCCGCGGACTGTACCTTGTACAATATTCGGAAGTAGGATATTTTTGTGTTTGAAAAAATTAATTCCGTCAGGACGGCTGGGACAGCAATTAGTTTCAGTGTGGACCGATAAAAGGTAAAACACAAAGCACTACGCGATCCAAATAGTACGAAACAATGCTCGCACTTTTTCATAAATGGGCCTTGAGCCAGTTTTATTTGGTTTCTGGCGTCATTTTTAATTTCACAGGGCATGTCTTGATATACTTGGTCGAAGGGGCAGGTCCTTCGCCGTAGATTGCCGTGCTATCAGGGCCGCCATCCGGTTGTCCTCTTCGTAGGTCCTCGGCGTCGCTCCAGACTGCGAGCTGCGGATGGCGTCGGCTACCACGGATGCGAAGTGTGCGAACGGGTCCTGTCCCTGGTTGACCCACTCTCTTGTTTTCCGAGGGGTTTCCTCTGCCGTCGGGTGTCCGGGTGACATGGTCGACGAGTGGTATGCCTGGTGGGCGCCGGGTGGCACTGAGGGTGACGCAGCGGGCGCTGTATGTCCGGCCGTGAGCCGCGGCGATGGGTCGGGCAGCTGTTGAACCGCACTGGTTCCGGCTGCGGGCTGCACCGTCTCTGTTTGTGATCCATCGGGCAGCTTCGGGGGCTCGGGCGACTGTGCGGGCTCGGGGGGTGACTTCGCGGCTGCCAGCATGGCGATCAGCTGCTCGATCTGCCGGGCGTGGTCCCGTGCTTGCCGCTCGCTGCGCTTCTTCTCAGCCCGTAGCTCTCGTCGCAGCAGGCGCAGTGAGTCTTCAGTGGTGGCCTCGCTGTCGGTGCTGGCTTGCTCGTCCGCCGAAACTGAGGCGCTCTCCGCGGCGGCTAGGGCTGGTCCGGCAGGATTCGGGCCTGGGGCTGAGGGGCCGAGCCCTGCCGGGCCCCGGCCTGTGACGTCTCGATCGGCACCATCTTCTTCACCTCCCCTGCCTGACCGCAGGGACCGGGACATCGTAGCGGCTGGTGACTGGATCCGGCTCGGAGGACCACTTTGTAGGGTACGTCCTGGTTACTCCCACAAAGACTGTAGATAGGCGCTGGGTAGTCCTGGTAGCCGCTGGGTCCCGGGGGGTGGAGGTGTCCAGAGGGGTAGAAATAAGTCCAAGCAGAGAGGCGAAGATTGCTGTCCGCGCCGGTCGAGAGAAGTGACGATATAGGGGTAGCAGCCCCGTATATATAGCTCGCACCCCCACCTTGCCGCCGGCGGGGGTGGAAACGGCAAACTGTCTCCTTTTCCGAGCAGTCTGAGTTTTAGCGGGTCGTGATCTCTGCTGTGGTCATCATAGCTGAGGTCACCATAGTAGCAATCATTCGCCTCTCTTCGTGCTTCCGTCTGAACCTCCCGACCTCTCTCCTTATAATTTATTTCGATTTTTTATGCCAGATACAAAAAAGATCATCGGCCCCCCGGAGTGACATTATTGGGGGGAATCTTAATTATTGAACTTAAAACTAAACTTACTCTAGGTTAACCTACATAAACATGGTAAGGGGAGTCTGGCCTATCAATTCATATTATTTATTTCGTAATTCATAATGCCAAACTCCCGTAATTCAATTAAACAGTGCGAGCTACACCAGGCATCAAACAGGACCAAAATACCTAACCCCCAGAAGGAGGGCTCTAATTGGTCCGCCCGAAGGTAGGACGCGGGGAAGGACAGGGGAGCGGGAGCCCCCCGTGGCGTACGGAGAAATCGAAAACGAGACCGGGCACAGCAAAACCCTGTCCTCGCATTCGACCTCTCCGATAACCCATAAAACACAAATTTATTAACTTTATTAATAAAACATCAGTTATACATTATTATACCACGAATGGGTGACTGCTAAGTCGCCCAAATTAAACCTCAATGTACGAAGACGAAGACGTACCGTCTTCGTCTTCGTTTTAACATCCAACAAGCCCCCTTTAGGTTAGAAGAAGAGGACGGCCTTCAAGGAACTCATCCTCTTCTTCGCTGAATCTCTAAATGACGCTAAGTTAAAAAAGAAACAAACAAATAAAATCATTAAGCGACGCTAAGTTAAATTAAAACATAAATATAATAAGTCATAATCGTGGTCCCGTCCGGTACAGTTTCCTTTATTTCAAACTAATTGTTATAAATATTAAAAAAAAATACTATGGTTTATACGCTATAATTTAATTTATAATACGCTATAAGTAAAAGAACAGCATATTTGATTGAATTTTGAACGAACTAATATATACTTCAATTCATAGCTTTAAAAAAGCCCAAAAATACAGGAGTACAAACCAATCCTCAGCAAGCGATATGTCACTCCTGGACATACTAACCCCCAGATTCCTACCCACCCCTCATACCTTTTTCCATCTGAGAACTTTCTCTCCTCTCCTTAAAAAAATCTCCACACAGCATCCCCAAAGATGACATAGGCCCTGAGGGAAATTATTTTCCTCAGGGCCTCCTGAGTGGGGGGTAATTTAAAATTAATAAAGTTTGTGATATTTAGGTACTACCATTCTTTGAGAGCTCTAATATCATTTTTTTTCATCTCTAAAAGAAGAGTAAAAAATGAGGCCATAATCAAAAATGATTATTGAATTTTATTTACAATTTCAGCTGTTAAAAAACTGGGAAAAAATGGCATAGCAAAAAAGGAGAAGGACCCTGACTTTGAGCCGATCTCTAAACCAAAAAAAATCAAAAGTTTGGACACCGAGCTTAACCAAAAGAAAATTAAGAAAAATAAAGTTACTCGAAAATATGAATATAAAACAAGAAGGGGCCTCACTGACTACACATACTTCAAGTAAGATTTTGTCAGTAATATTATAACATCGGTTTTGTTTTTAATATCAATTTTGCTAATTCTGGATTCAAACCTGACCTACATCTTAATATATATATTTCTTCTGTCCGTGTGTATGTCACTGAACTCCTCCTAAACGGCTGGACCGATTTTGATGAAATTTTTTGTGTGGGTTCAAGGGGATTCGAGAATGGTTTAGATTCACAATTTGGTCCACTGTAAAATGTTCTTTTAATTAATTTTTTATTTCTAAGGAGTTGTTGATTTTGGAATGTTTTTTATTGGATCCGGCAGACTGCGCTATCATCGCAGTATCGAATATTCAATATTATTCTATTTTAATTTTAGTTTGTCCCGACAGTTGTGTACAGGACAACGTCTGTCGGATCCGCTACAAATAAATAAAATAAATCGTGGAACATTCCAGAACGCTCTCGACTGTTGTCCTGAGCGAAGCCGGGTAACCCAGCTAATTAGTATTCTATAAGAATCTGTGATCATTTTATGGAATGAAAGTTGAAGTCCATTCCACTTTAGGTTTCTATTCCATAGATAAGCCTGTCCTCACTGTTCTATTTTGTAAATTCTTTTAAATAGATCAGGTGTGATCCCAGCTTAAATTATGCAAGAAAACATTGATTATTTCATTCAGCACACTTTTTATCATCTATTAACTTAGGAGAGGTGACGTGTTTAAAATGAGGGCAATCACGATTGTGACTTTTTTAACTATATTAACACATATTTTGTACATAACGGTGTCAGTCTATGACTTTTCAGTGAGCTAGAGTTGTGGTATTGGTGACATTATTGATATTGGCACAGCCTCCCCAAATTGATTGAAATTGGAAATCTTGAAAATCTTCGTAGAAGAATTGAAATTTTGAAAAATAAATATATTTTTAGCTACAACATTAATAATGTTATATTTTTCAATTTCACCACTCGAACTCACTGAAAAGTCACAAACCGCGACTGGTACATAGATTTTATATCAGAATCCTGGAGGTGATTTTTTACAAAAACGGCGCCGTACAAATTATCCAATTATTATTATATAAACACATTCCTATAAAAAAAATTTATTTTAACCACTCAGGCCTCAACCATATTCTGCCAGCAGGTCAGAATATTTCCGCTTTGCGTTAAAATCCAAATAAATGGAATATTTGTGAACATATCCGAAAACTAACTATTTTTGAAAGGTGATGAAATATGCTTTCAATAAATTTTCTTATTAGAAATTTTTTTTTTTTCCCTTTATTTTTCCCAAAATTTACATTTGATGCATACAATATTATAAAATAAAAAGAATAATGGGAACCCACTAAGGCGCAGCCTGTGCGTGGGTAATATAGTTGAATATATTTTATTATTGTACCTAGAAAGAACAAACAATGGGCATATACAGCAAAAACATGATTGAAATTTGTCTAAACAGCTTTGCACAAAATGAGCATACATTAAGTGAAGTAGTGTAACAATTATGGTATAATGTAACAAATAAGTGCATAATATAACAATAATGGTATAGTGTAACAATAAGTGCATAATGTTATAATAAGTGTACTGTTTGTGAAAAAACAATAAAGTGATACAAATTAAGCAAACAATGTTTCAATATTTACATTGTCAAGCCACGACTTCAACTCTTTTATGTATTGCAGAAGTTTAGTTGTCACTTGAATATTTTTCGGTAAAAGATTGAAAGTACGAGGTCCAATGAAACTGCTGTGAGTTTGCATTTGTTTGGTATTCGTTTGGGGGGTATAAAAAACATTATTATTTCTAATGTTGATTCTATTTTCATTTTTTTTGAATTTGTTTTGGTTTTTAAAGATATATTTCATAGTTTGCAGTATAAATAGTTTACGGAGACTGAATAGTTTAGCTTCTTTGTATAGTGCATCTGTCGAAAATGTTGTGTTTCTATTGTACATAACTTTGATAATATAATTTTGAGTTATTTGTAAAGGTTTTATAAATACATCAAGCGCACCACCCCATCCTATTATTCCGTATATGAGTGAAGATTGCACCAGAGAAAAATAAATCATTTTTAATTTTTCAATATTAAGTACTTCTTTAAGTCTGTAAAATAAGTAAGTAAGGTATCTTAATTTAGAAACGGTATTATTAATTTGTGATTGCCAATTTAAATTTGTATCAATATAAATACCCAAATATTTGATTTTTTCAACTTTTCCAAGTTCAAAGCAAGAAGAGCATGTTACTTGATTACAGTTAGCATTGTGTATTCTAATTTTTAGATTATTGGGGGGTTTGTTTTTACTGTTTTTATAAAAAGTTAGGTAAAAAGTTTTGCTGTAATTTAAGAAGAGTCTATTACTTTTTTGCCATGATGAATAACCATATAATTTTTTAAATATAAAATTTTTGAATGTAAACTTTAAAAAGTTTTAAAAATGTCACACCTTACGTTTTTTCCAACTAAAGTTACTGGTAATGAACATTTTAATATTTTTATTAGACAAATGTATTATAATTTAAATACATAGCGTAGTGTTTTCTCTTTTCTATACCATTTAGATCATATTTCTCACTATGCTAGTAAGGGAGATACAATCATTTTTATGAGACCTGTATGAATGTTTCCAAAAAGTGAACTAATTAGCCTGAGGGATTAAAAATATTATTGATTAATTTTTTAAAGAAGACGACCATTCCCTGTTACGAATAACTCAACAATATTTGAAAATCTCCAATTACCACCACAGTAAGCGGAAAATGTTGCTTGTGTCATGATGGAGGAGTTAGCCAGCCAAGGAATTGAACACACGATGCCCGGGTTTGATCCAAATGCGTTGCCAGCTCAGCCACTGACCGGTCAATATATATGTATCGTACAAATATATCATATATTAGTATGTATTTTAAATAAAAATTTCAGCGCAATAGGCTCCCTGGTATGCATTTTATAATGAATTGAAAAAAATCGTGTGAATCGTTGTTTCTACTAAGATTATAAAAATGTTACTTAAAAAATTGGTTGTCTGTAAAGTCGGTTTACGGACGATAATTTTACGTGATAACGTTATAAGAAAACATTGATGAAAAATTGCATTGATGCGTCATAGGCTGGGCGCATACATCCGATTTTTCCATCCCCCCGGCCGTCCGATTCGACCCGACAACCGGATCGAATCGGACGGAAAAGGGCGTGGCCCCGGTTTTATTACCTTTCGGACTTTTTCTTTCGAATCGACAGGTGGCAAATGAGTATTTTTACCTAACTACTCATCACCTCAGTAGAAACGTTTCAATGCCTATACAATAATATTATTATTTAATTTTTTTTTAAAGATTAATTTCTAAACAAGTTCTGCTGTGTAATTTTATTATTACCATAATGCTTGTCAGAAATAGCCTGACGGTTATTACCGATAAGCACTAATTTGGATGGCGGATATGGGTACCGCCGCCCCGGGAACTATTTATTGGATAACCAACATCCCTGCCGAGGGTCACCCCAAGTGGTTCGCTACGTTTGGTGACTTAGCAGAGATGCCCGGGTCCATCAGGTGAGGTTTGACTAAGTCTTGGCGGTCAATGCGTTTGCCCACCTATTGTATGGTGGGCCGGAACGAGAGAGATTGGTTGAGGGTGGTTTAACCTTTTTTTTACGCGAATACCTCACAAGAGCCTCAGTTGCTCCTATCTGGAGCCAGTGAGACTATGGCATCCCCAATTGAGGTATGTTGTGAGGCTGAAGGTAGTGGGGAGGGGAAGGAGATGGAGAAGAGGAAGGTGGGGAAGTCTCCGGTTATTTAGATCTGGTCACCAAATACGGCTAAAGCCATTTCAATCAACGTTTCAGTTGTGAATGGTGGTCTTACTCCAAGGCGATACTGAGAGTATCTTCCACTGTGGAACATGCCGCAAATATACTATATATTATGTTTAAATTAATGAATTGCGAAATAATACAAATCAATCAAATAAAATTTATTTTCCCACGCCGGGATTCGATCCCGCGACCTTCGGATTGCGAGTCAAGAGCCTCACCCCTAGACCACCCCTTACCCCTAACCTAGACCTCCCCAACCGCTCTCTCTCAACTCATCGCCTTGCTCAGCAGTTGGAGGGATGGATTCATACGTCCGTCACTCCTGGATCGCAGATTCCTACCCACCCCTCATACACTTTTCCTTTCCTATCCTTAAAAACACCCTCCATACAGCATCCCCAAAGATGACATGGCCCTGAGAGAGATTATTTTCCTCAGGGCCTCCTGAGGAAAATAATAATAATAACTGGAGCTCCCAATATGATAAGCCCTGAGGGAAAATAAATACCCTCAGGGCCTATCATTTTTGGTTTGGCTATGTGGAGGGTCTTTTTAAGGAAACGAAGGAGACGGAGTTCTGAAGGAAAATGGTATAAGAGATGGGTAGGAATCTTGGGTTCAGTGTGTTCAGGTCATCCGCCGCCAAGACCTAGAAAAACCTTACCCCATGAATCCGGACACCCCTGCTAAGTTACCAAATGTAACGAACCGTTTGGGGAGACCTACGACAAGGGGGTTTATTTTCCATTGAGTGGTTCCCGGCTGGCGGTACCCATTCCGGCCTACCCATTCCAAAATTGAATTTGTATTGAATATACAAATTAAAATCTAAACAGGCCATCTGCCGCCAAGACTTAGACAAACCTCACCCCATGAACTCAGACACCCCTGCTAAATTATCAAACGTAATGAACCGTTTAGAAAGACCTTGGCTTGGGAATCAGGGGTGTTGGTTATCAATTGAATGGTTCCCGGGTAGTGGTACCCATTCCCGCCTTCCAAATTAAATTATTATTACGTGACACCGGACACCTCTGCTAAATTGCCAAACGTAACGAACTGTTTTGGGAGATCTAGATGGAGGTGTTGGTTATCCATTGAATGGTTCATGGGTGGCAGTACCCATTCCCGGCTTCCAAATTGAATTTTTATAGAATAATCAAATTAATATCTATGTAAGTAGTTCTACAAATTTAAGTTGACAACAATAAATAAGTATCAATCTGTATAACGAAAGATTAAGAGAATACCGTGCTACTACTAAAACTAACTAAGTCTAAATGAATTTGCGCCGTAGATTATATTTTGTGCCGATTGTAGCGCTTTGCAAGACAGGTTATGAGCGACTGAAACCAAAATAGGCCGACCGTGCCTTTCTATCGCTTGTTCCGCCCTCTCCCTCGCACGTTAGGCTCAGGCGGAACGTGACAATGAGTCATGCTTTTTCGAACATGCAGCCGGTGCAGCACCAATTTATAAGACGTTATCACGTCAAAAAAATATTATAGTTATTTTAATAATAAAATATATAGCTTGTAACGTCGTAACATAAAAATGTCTGGTCTCTTATAATCTTGTATTTATATTTATTGTAATACCACACTGACTTTTTTCTAATATAGGAACACTGAGATTTCTGTTGGCTTTTTTAAGTTGACATTTAACATTTTTACTTGTGTTTGCAACTAGCAAACGTTGTTTAGTTAATTTATAAAGCAATATTTTTTATACAATGTCTTTCAAATTTTTGTTGAAATTAGTCGTTTTCAGATTTTCTCTTCTATTCAGGCTTAAAACAGAAATTTGTTTGAAAATTTGCTGCCAAAGGAAATTAAATTACAGTTTATTCTCACTTGCAACTGTAAATATTATTTTTCAATTAGGTTGGATAATCAGGAATTGCTTTTTCAATTTTTGTTAATTACGCCAATTCTCGTATTGTAGAATTCCTGCATTTTCTGCATTTTCCTCACAACAAGGTTCTCCTCACAAAACACCCAATCGGTTTAAATTCTTAGAAATTCCATGCAATTTGGTGAATTTCCCAAGAATTGGCACTCTATTCCGAAGTGGCTGGCTTTTTTTAAAAATGATTTTTGACTTATGATTAATTTTTTATTCACACCCATTAACTGTGCCCCAGTCTTTCCGGTTTATAAAATCCCATTTTGCAGAATGAAATTTTCTTAAAATCGTCATGGTTTCCTTATGAAAATTATATGGTACTGTGAACTTTATATAAATTTATTAAAAATTTTATTTTATTTTATTAATTTGTTGAAGGTATAAATGTCACCTGTGTCCTGAAGAGTTTCAGCGCTTGGACCATTTGCAAAATCACACAAAGGATGACCATTCCTCCAGCTTGAAGATCTTGTGCACCTGCGGAGAATACCTCACCAGCAAAACTACTGTCATCCGCCATATACGAAATCACACCTCTCCGGAATCTGACAACAGGTCTAGTTTTGCAAACTTGCATATTCAAAGTAATTCACTATTTTAAATATCATAGGAAAACTTATGTCTGGCCCTGAATTTGCGGTGACAAAGCAAATGATAAAACAACATTTTTCACACGGGACTAAGGTCCCATTTCATTTTATATTGGAAAAAACAATAAATCCAATTGCAGTGATACAAAATTAAGTTGGCGGTGGTGTAAACTAGCTAACGCTAAATCTTTATATTTTATTCTGGCAACCACATCTAATATTGTACTGTCATAGACACCAGCGCCCTCCTTTTTCGCCAACTTATGCTCATAGCACTGTAGATTTTGCAAAATTTATTATTAAAAACTATTTTTGAATGGTATCGCCCCTTATCTCGGTACTCTGTCCCTTATCTCGGTACTCTGTCCTGTAACTCGTTACTCTGTCTTGTATCGTGGTACTCTGTTCCGTTTCTTTGTACTCTGTCCCATTGCCAAAGAAAGCATTGTGACACTAAAATGTCAATGTTTTCAGAAAGGGGTCCACATACGTCACATCTCTTTTAAAAATTCAAATCTCATCAAGCGACATTGAATTGAGAGCGAAGGATTGTCTTGAATATTCGTTAGGGTGCCACAACATAAAGATGAACTCCTGCAGCCAGTGATGCTATTTTCTATGTTTGATTTTATCTGTTTTTTTTAAATGTAATTTATATTTATGTGAGTATTTGTTTTGTTTTGTATTTCATAGAGACGATAAACCATTTTTAACAATGGCTGTTTCTTTCAGGTGTATTACTTGCGATATTCTGTTCCCGACATTGAGAGCATTCAAGACGCACAAGAGAGCCCTTCATTCTTCTAGCACCATGTACACGTGCGACAAATGTCCAAAGGAATTTAAAAGACTTTGTCATCTTGATAAACACAAAGTAACACATCTTCCCATTGAAATAAGAGCAATACACAAGTGCGAATTGTGTGATACCAAGTAAATATAATGTCGAGGGATAATTACTGCAACCAGGTAACTCCTAAATCAGCATTTTCTAGTTACACACAAAACCATACCTTTATTTCCTCGCCCGTGTATGCAACAATATATATTATGAAGTGTTTGTGGCATAAATGGGCGAGGGAATAAAGGTATGGCCTTGTGTGAAACGTGTGAAGAAGTTGATTTTGGAGTTACCTAGTTGTAGTAATTACCCCGCGACGTGGTCCCATTATTCTACATACATTAGGAATGTGGAGAACAATAAAATCATTACAAGAGATATCATAAACTTTTTATAAACACCATTAACGGACTATCGTGAAATATGATTACATAGTATAATATCTACAGTAGAAAATTATATGTTGCAGCATATAATTTACCTTGCCTAATTAATGGGTATTGATTAGGTGGTAATACATAGACGTTTTTTTCCAGATGTGTGAATAAGACTCTACTTAAATCTCACATTGACATTGTACACAAGAAATTAGTGTCTTATGTGTGTCACATCTGCGGACGTACATTTCAAACGGCTTCCAGTCTTTCCTACCACAAATCTACGCACTCCGATAAAAGGGATTACGCCTGCACCAAATGCCCAAAAAAGTTTGTATATTAAAAGATTTCAAAACAATATTGTGAATGTTAACTTACTTATGCACATTCTGTATTCTGTCACACTCACTTACTCACTCACACTCACTCACTCACTCACTCACTCACTCACTCACTCACTCACTCACTCACTCACTCACTCACTCACTCACTCACTCACTCACTCACTCACTCACTCACTCACTCACTCACTCACTCACTCACTCACTCACTCACTCACTCACTCACTCACTCACTCACTCACTCACTCACTCACTCACTCACTCACTCACTCAATCACTCACTCACTCACTCACTCACTCACTCACTCACTCACTCACTCACTCACTCACTCACTCACTCACTCACTCACTCACTCACTCACTCACTCACTCACTCACTCACTCACTCACTCACTCACTCACTCACTCACTCACTCACTCACTCACTCACTCACTCACTCACTCACTCTCTCACTCACACACTCACTCATCCACTCACTCACACACTCTCCAGTTTTTCGTGATTAAAATATTTGCCCTAAGAGGAACGAACGCGTCCCATTTCGGCCAGTTTCATTCAAATCTTAAATTTCGATTTGAGATCAAATTACCCAACAAAACTGAAAAATTATTTTTGTAATCAAAAGGTATATTAAATGTCTAGTACGGATATGAGCTACTTTATTTATTTTTGCTTTAAATTATAAAATGTAGGCCATTAAAGATTTTATTGTTTCATGATTTTAGAGGCAACTTGGGCAATTATTTAATGGGCCGAAAAGGGCTGTGCAAACGTTCCACTTAAGGCACAAGGCTTAAACTTCTGATACAAGACTGTGTTTACGTAATTCAAATGGGATGGAGATCTACAATGTCAGGCGAGTGTAAGTGTGATGTAGCGCTGCGCTAATGGGCTAAATGGAACATTTGTTTTCATTCAAATTTGTATGGAAGACACTTATGATTTTGCCCAATAATTTTGTCATGTTTTGTTTTCAGATTTAAGACTAGACACTGTTTGAGAGTGCACAACGACTGCCACAGTGACACCTCCTACAAGTGTCCGCAGTGTCCATCTCTCTTGAACTCCAAAGCCACCCTCCGCTGTCACATGAAGATCCATGAAGATATCTTCAGATACAAGTGTGGTTTTTGCCAAAAAGCCTACAAAAGGAAAAAAGCTTTATCTGTGAGTTTCCATTTTTTTATTTTTGAAAATTCTTTTTTTACTATGGGTCTCACATCTTTCTGATCTATTTTCAACAACCCCGTTTTATGAATGACCACCCATGAGTCTGCATAGAGCCAGTTGGTCTATAAGTTCTGTTATGTACGCTTGTATTTATGAACACACATTATCTCATTAAATTGGCTACCTCTTTTAAACCTCGACTTAAAGAAATTTTGCTTAACCCAATGGTTTCTTGTAGTACATCATTTTATTTACTATTGCACTTTCTGCTGTGTTCTGTGCATCCTTAGCCAGTTATAATTATTTCTGCTTTTATTTGACTTAAGCGTATTTATTTTTAATTTCAGTGCCACATGCACAGACATACAGGGAACAGGCCTTACGTCTGCCTCTGGTGTCCAAAAACCTTTGTAGACAATTCTAACCTGCGAGATCACAAACTGAGAATGCACAAGAAGGAATTAAAGGAATATGAAGAAACCAACGGCCCTCCTAAAGGTAAATGTATTATATGTATATATACATATGTTACACTCTCTTCATTGTTCTGGAGTTCATTTAAACTTACATAATAGATGCGTAAACTAATCCCAGTGAGAGCTTGCATGTATGTCATCAAAGATCATCCTCTTCCTTCTTACACGTCACATATAAAAACGTAAAAGGCAGAATAACTTCAGCTAAATATTAACAAATGCCAAGTTATGAGGTTCCACAAAATTAAACATCCAATAATATATAATTATGCACTCTGTAATGTTGACTTAATCTCTGTAGTCGAAATACTTGACCTGGGCATCATTTTTGATCAGAAACTCTGCTTTGCATCTCATGTAACTTCTATAGCTAACAGGGCTATGAAAATGTTAGGTTTTATATTAAGGATTTCCAAGGATTTTAAAAATATTTACACATTAAAAATTCTGTTCACATCTCTTGTTAGAAGCATTCTTGAATATAATTCAACAATTTGGTCACCTGTCTTCAACAATCACATCAATACCATTGAAAGAGTCCAACACAAATTTTTGAGGTGTATTAATTTTAGACTTGGAATTCCCTTAGAATCAATAAATTATGATTTTTTGTTGCACTCATTAAAATTGTTGAAATTAAGTGACAGAAGAAAAATTTTTGATCTGATATTTTTGTATAAAATCGTTAACTATCAGTTGGATAGCCCTGATATATTAAAGTTGATTAACTTTCATATACCTACAAAAAGATCAAGGTTCCCTAGTTTGTTTTATTGTGACAACTATATGTCGGTATCAGGCTCCAATTCAGTTGTAAATAGATTACACACCATTGGAAATTTTTATGCCAATGTGGCTGATATTTTTAATATTTCCATACTGAAATATAAGGTTGTACTGATCGGACATTTCAGCCAATTATACGTTAACGAGGTCACTACATAATGATTTTTTGATATTATTGTTTATTTTTAATGCCTGTATAATGTACTATGACTGTAATTAAATATACACAAGCTTGTAAATGGCACTTTGTGCCGTAAATTTTAAATAAATAAATAAATAAATAAATTTTAAATTTTAAATAAATAAATAACAAACAGAAATTATTTTTGCTGCTCAAAGCTGAATTATTAAACTATTAATTATTAAAGCTAAATATTACTGCTAGCATAATGTGTTGTTATTAAATTTATCTTTATCATCCCAGGAACCTTGGCCCAACATTAGAAATATTTTTCGACTCTGAAATTATAACAATGTTCTTGTAATATTTCAGGTGCTGTTCGTAAGTTGGAAAATACAGGTGATGTACCGACAGAAACCACAGTTATTAAATTAGTACCGAAAAGACTCCCCGCGAATATGGTTGTTCTTCCCAAACAGTTGGATATTGAACCTCTCCCAATGGAATTCTTTCCAGATTTTAATACTAATTTTAACCAACCATAGTTCAAAATTACATACAATTATTATTAATCCGCTTAATTTTTTTTTTTACAACAAACCTAATTATAATGCATTGCACTCTTCAGGCATTGTAACAACTTTTAAATGTATCATTTAGACGTGGTGTCCGGAAGCTTGTGGTACAGGCGGGAAACTGGTGAATCGAAATCACATTTGGCTCAATTTTGTTGTACAACTTTTTGTTGAGTTAAATCAATTCTGAATTTGGAATTTTTAGTTAAAATTGAAAAAAATTGGTCACCAGGGAGTTAATATCAGCTGTTTAATGCAGTAAAGCATAGACCTGACTCCGAAATTGCTGAAAAAATTAAAAAAAAAAAAAATGGAAATGCTCAGATAAAAAAAAAGTTTTTTGGGGTTTTCTATGTGATGAAGATTCTTTAGTTTCTTGCTTGTATTTTCTGGATATCGTGTATTCTTTCAAATTAGAAATTTACACTGTACAGATTCAATTTACATTATCCTTTGGGGACCACTGTATTCTTTTTTGGAAACATTTATTATAAATTTGGTGAAAGAAAATATGGTTAAAATTTATTTGTATTCATTTATTTACTAAAACAATGCAAAAAAATATTGAATTCATTTCAATAAAACTAGAGGTCAATTATAAAGTTATGAAAAATCTTATATTATGTATCATACAATTTAATAAATAATCTTCTTAGAATTAAAAAGATAATAATTGTATACCTTAAAACAATTCATTTTTGTACATATACTTATTTTCTACTTATTATTATTGATCTTTTTGATTGTACAATGTATTCGGATAATCTTTTCACTATTTAATGCAAACTAATGCAAATTTCAGACGAGGTAGTATATGAAGGCAAATGATGAGAGACTTATTATTCAAAATAATAATAATTTTAAATTGTTAATTAAAACTGAGTTTTTTGCGATTCTCAAACGATTTTTCACTTATTCTTTTTGTTAAATTAATGATTGATCTTAGAATTGCAAAGTTAGGGAACTTAAATAATATGTTAGCAAGCAAATTAATATCTTTTCAATGCAATAGTCACAAATTAAAACAATTTTTAATTACTGAGGGATTTAAATTGTTATTACATTTTGTTACAAATCAAATTAAATGATTTATTTAAATAATATGGAATCTTTGTAAATTATTTCAGTTTTATTATTGAATGATTTAGGTAGGCACTTGAAGTGTGTTTAATTAAATTTATGATCTAGATATAATCGAACGGAATATAGCATATCCTCCGCACCAGTAACAGAGGTAATTGAGGGAGACAGACGACGAAGAACACCGTCAAAGGACTTAACAAAATAAATAGGGCTATCCATACGAACATGACCCATAAAGACGCTGCAGCCATCATTTTTAGCGAGATGTACACCCGGTTTCATTGCAGCATCATTGAGAAATCTGGAACCTCACGTTCCAAGAGCTCCGGATTGCACCACCATCCCAAGGGTCTGCTCTGCTACCTGGAAAATGTACAAATAAATCCCATTAGTCATCCCATCCCAAGCTAGTAAGGAGATGGGGAAGAGAAAGGTGAGGTGGAAGAAGAACCTGGCTATTCAGAACTGGTCACAAAACATGGCTAAATCCATTTCAAGCAACGTTTCAATTCTGACCACCGTCTTGCACCAGGGTGATACTGAGAGTATCTTCCACTCTGGAACATGCTGCAAATAAACTATATATTATTTTTAAATGAATTAATTGTGAAATAACACAAATTAGTTAATTAAAATTTATTTGCGCACACGGGGGATTCGATCCCCCGACCTTCGTATTGAGAGTCAAGAGCCTTACCCCTCGACCATGGCGGCCTTCAACCATTACGGAGTATTAATCTTGATCAATTGGTATGGACATTACAAAAGTGGCAGCTGATAGTTAAATATAGAATTGTTTTATCATGAAAATCTTGGGACAATTTTACGTTTAATAACTTCAAAAATGGCACCTAATTATAGTTGAACACAAAATCATCTACATCACAAAAATCTGATGTAAATTTTACATTTGAACACTACAGAAGTTGCACCTAATAGTCATGCACAAAACCATCTTTATCACAACAATCCGTGGTCAATTTTATGTCTGCCACTATAAAAGTGGCACGTAATAGTTAAAACCAAAAATATCAATTTGTTTTTAATTTTAACCATTGCTAAAAATAATGGCTTCCCGTAGAGACATAGAAAAAATAATTAACCATAAAAACGCAATAACCTTAACCTAAAATAACCAGTAGTTATAAACCAATTTGGGTGTTTGGAATTCATCAATCCAACATCTATTAAAATTCTCAAAAATTTTAAGTTTTTAGGATCATTTCTTAAAAACTCAAAAAGTACCCAAACCAAAAATTGCGACATTTATAAACTCCAGTGTGATGGATGCAATTATATAAATGTTGGACAAACTGGCCGGGCCTTTAGATTCATTCAGTTCACACATTCAATTGTTTCAAAATATTTTATTAAATATAGTTACAATTTGCCAAACATCTAAACAAAATTATGTAAATCTTTTAGAGCAGTTGGAAAGTAATAAAAATTCTAATACATGATCCTAAGGCTAATTTAATAAACGAAAAATAGTATATCATTCGTTCGGCACTCCTAGATGTGTTTAAGACGAGTTCAATTATAAACCATAATAATACAAGTTAGTAAGTATAATAATAATTATGCAGGAAAAAAAAAACCTCCGCATCATCTAAATCAGTGATTCCAAAAGTGGTCCAGGTGGACCCCTAGGGGTCCACGGGAGACCCGACGGGGGTCCACGTAGGCGCGATAAAGAAATGGGGGTCCACAAGTTGTAAGCGGGGGTCCACGAACTGGTTTCGATTGAGACCCATCCCGTGCCCCATATCCATATCCCATCCCACCCCCCGTCTCATATCCCATTATGCCCCCTCCATTACAGAGCGATTGGCGTACAGCGCACGTTGTTGTACCGGTAATGCATGAGATCTTAAAACGCCCAGCTAGGTAAGGGGGGGGGGGGGGGGCGTGGGATGTGAGTGTACTGTACCGGGATGGGAACATACCCGTATCCCATTACGCCCCCTCCGTCGTGGCAAATATAATCTCAAATATTGGTCCATTTTGCCTTCGTTTGAAAAAGTCGTAGATTCAGTTTCACTGCTTCGTTGTGAGAGACCACACCTCGCCATTCAATTTGCAGTACAACGCGTGTCGAGTTTTGGGAATATAGTAGAACTGTAGCAGGAGGGGGTCCACCGTTAACAGTAAAATTTTGAAAGTGGTCTAAGAAAAAAAAAGTTTGGGAACCTCTGCTGTAGATGTAGGTATGTGTTCGGCTCTTTGAGTTTTGGGAATAGTAGAAATGTACCAGCAGGGGGTCCACCGTGACTAGTAAAATTTTGAAAGTGGTCTACGAGAAAAAAAAGTTTGGGAACCTCTGATCTAAATCATTAATTCGGAAACACCCCACTTGAACGACCTTTAGTCAAATTTAACCACTCGGACCCATAAGCTTGTTTTCACGACGAAATAACATTACCAGACATACGTATGAGGCATACCTGACTTACTAAACGATACAATAATTGGGAAAACTTTACAGAGTAATAACCATTTAATTTCCGACAATTGAATCGGAAATCAATTAATGGCATTGATAAAAAAATAAAGCAATTTGATTTTCGTTATAAGTACCTTCCTACCTAAAAGAGAAGTAATATAAACAGATTTTAAGTGGTTTCGCCACAGTTTGATGATGACTTTGAGGAGGCAAAACAGGTATTACGCATGATTACAGAGTAGAACTTGTTTACAAATAAAATGCTTTTTTAATAAATTAAATAATGACACTATTAATACAATTTAAAATTATAAAGTATTTTCACAAATAAAATATAAGGGTCTACTATTCGTATTTCGACCGATTTCTTACATATCTCCCTTAAATATTTGAAGTTTTTAAGCTCTTAAAAAAATATGTGTTATTTTTTAAGATAATATCTAGATACGTTCCACGCCGAATCGCAAATTATATGAAATCCCCTCGATAGAAAAAAATCGCAAAAGTATGCTCCGAAAATTATTTTAAACAAGTCTATTTCTTTTATTTTACAAGTTATATTTGTGAAAAAATTCACAATGTTTCTTTAAATGATACTTAAAGGCCCGTATCCTGCGCCACAATACACATGAACACTAGCTTGAACAGCACCCAAAACATTGAAAATTTGAACACTTCGTGTTCAAAAACCCTGTGTTCAAGCTTTACCACAGCCGACGGAAAACATTCATCTCCCGGGCGAAGGGGGAAGGCTGGCGGGGGGAAATGTGTTCATATTTTTACAAGAGCCGCGCGATGCGGTCATGTATGGAGAATCAAACCGAACAAGTTTTTGAGGTTATGCGCAATGAGCAAGCTTAATAATCACTAGTTTAAAATATTATGATACCTAAATACAATATAATAAATATATTTGATAATAAAATTATAACATAATAACGAATATTAACAATATTAATATTAATATTATTTTTGAAGTGGGTGAAGCGGGAGCGGGAAGGCAGGCGGGGCCGGCGGGGCCGGCGGGGGGGGAAATAAGTTCATATTTTTACAGGAGCCGTACGAAGCGGTTGGTTGGTACCGGAGGTAAATCGAATGACGTTTGGGGTTATGTCAACCGCGCGAGCCTAATACCTAATTATGACTTTAAATTCCAAATAAATACTGTCGTAATGATGATTATATCTTTCGTGATCTCACTTGTAAATAAAGTCTATTAATTTATAAATCGGTTTCAGAGACACGGAAGAAATGACCAATTAAAATAGGTATTCTATTCTTTCCCTGATAAATAAATACCTAATAAAAATCTAGTTAGGTAGGTTAGGTCTAAGTTGAAATCTGCGTGTTCTCCTTTATATTTCGTCTACAATATCATCGCAAAATTTCTTAACAGAACTCGACTTTTGACGTTTGAATTTCGAATGCGTAATTAATTACGCATTCGAAATTCAAATACTAACTTTAGGTCATAATAATTGATATTAGTCGGAAATCTTTCCTGGTAAATAAACATCTATTAAAACATCTGTTTTCTCCCTGATGTAGCATCTCTTCTTCATCGGAACATATTTTAACATTATTTAAACGCTAAACGTCAAACGTCAAGTCAGTTGCGTACGCGTGGACTCGTGGACAGGCCACTAGCAAAGTGCGTGACCGCGCCAACTTCACACCTGTTCACACCAATCTTTCAAACCATGTTTAAAAAAACGCAGGAGACGGAAAACAAAGAACGTTTATAGTGGCGTTCAAGCTAGTTTTCATGTGTATTCTGGCGCAGGAGTTCCGCCTTAAGATACGTTCCACGAGATTTTTGCTCTATTTTAAACGAGTCATGTTTTATTAAGCTTTTTCGCAGTTTTCGCTGCTATTTTACGAATTAAAATATTAGCGCGCTCTGTCCAACATTCGTAATTTACATATCTCTCCATCTTCTTCTTTTTCAGCGCCGTGCGTTTCAAGAGTGCCGCCTTATTCACGGAGAATGATGAAAAGGTAAACTTGTTTGATTGATGACCTCAACATGCATAAATTGCTTAACTGGACAGTCAACCTTGTTAGTTAGAAGCAGCCGTTTTTGGTGCAGTTAGGTACCTTTTTGACAACTCTGAAAGATTTCGAAGTACCTATCTACATCTGAATAATTATTTAGGGGTTAAGTCGATTGCTCTCTTGGAGTGAGAAATTAGCATAATATAGTTATAACATTATTAATTATTATTAATTAAATCCGTTCAACGTTCGTCCACGAGAACTGACAAAACCCACACCTGACCTGTTTTGTGCAATACCCGAGTTGTTTGTGCTTGCTCTAAGAATCCATGTATAACCATGAAAGTGTATGGCGAAGGTAAACTTGTTTCAAGGAGGCTGAACAAGTCAATAAAATCAACCTAATTGGTGACAATTTAGATTCAGGGTTTTGGAATTTTGATGTTTTGCACAATGCGCATAAAACCAACTTGAAGGTCGACAAGTCATTAAACCTTAAATGCATATTGTGATAGAACTACAACATACCATTTACAATTTTTTTCGATTCAAAATATCACCACACTGCCATAATATTGCAGAAAAAAATGACTAAGAAAATTGAAACATTTTTTTTAAATATTACTATTTTCCTTATTTGCCGAATGTCACATTACACAATTTTCGAAACTTTTTAAAAGTTGTTTCTTGTGTGCCAGCGAGTGTTCAAATCTTTCCATTTATAAAACAAACAATATTAATTAAATCATACATTTTATGACTCTTCTTGTAAAAATATTTTTTCGCTATTGTTTATTATTTATTTCATTAGTATATTTTTTCTGTAAAACATGTTTTCTATGAAAAATGGCAGTGATGGAGATTTTTATAATCATTTTCTTATCACCTGAGCACAAACACATACATTAATACCTAATAAAACGTCGAAGTTAGTGTGATGTCAATATATTTGTTCTTATCGCCATTGTATGTTCCTTGTAAAGAGAATTGTTAGTAGATAGGTACCTGAAACTGTAGAAATACATCTTTTCGAAAATATTTATGAAAGAAAATATTGTACCGCTTAATACGTAATTGTAAGACACTAGCGTTTTCTTTGTAGACGAGATGGGAAATTATTACGAAAGATTATTTATTAAAAATATACGTATGTTGCAAACCGCTGTAGATAGGTACTGTGTAATGACGATTATTATAATCGACCGAAAATACGAAATGTAGTTTTTCAACTGCACAGTGATTTAAAATCAACGTAAAATTGTGATTGTGTTTATTGCAACTCATGGTGAATTATGAAATGCATGTGTCTGCACGTTATAATCTATTTTTATATAAACAACAGTCTCTGGCTGGCGGATTTGTTTACAAATCTACAGTTTTATTGCGAGACTGATGAAATTTTGCATACATTACCTTCAAAACAAGAGGAAGGTCACTGTCTAAATTAGGATTCGAAGAACTCTGTGTAACCTGTGCCCGGGCAACGCCGGGGATATATAGAATGTTATAAAGGAAGCACGCATTAAAATTGTAATCATTATTGAGGGGATTACCCAATTTCCTGCAAGTACGATAAAATTTACCGATCTAATAAACCGATTATTTTCTCAGAGATTGTGTGAAAATCTTAGGTACCTACCTACCTACATGTTCCTTGCCAGTCTGCTGAAATATTAAATCATTTAAAAAATGTACTTTGGACGGCGATCCTTTATAAACGAACTTACCAAATCAATGACAATGGGTAATCCTGTTAAAACAATCAGCAGTATTCCTTTGTGTTGTCACTCCACTTTGTTTGCATAAAGCACGACCTTCGTTCAACGAATTATGTTTTGACTTTGTAGGCACATAAATATTTGTGCAGAAATGTGAAGAAAAACGATATTTCCAGTTGGATACAAGAAACACGACTGCCGAAGGAGTTCCAGTCTCTGTTGCGTGGAGGCACACTCGCCGCTCTACGGTACGCCCGTCTCTTTCTCGTTTGCCCTGAGCGGTGCGGCGAGAAGGCAATGGCAACATCTGACATCACAGTTTTATGCAATAGCCTTTAATGTATTTGTGATGCAATGTGTTGGTCGGTGGTTCTCCCCACTTTCCGCCGAGACAGGGCCGAATTTCTTCAATTCTTGACCTAGTGTACTAAACTTTTCCTGCCATTGGGGTCGAGCATCGCCATCTTTATTTACAGATGGCGGTGGGTCGAGTTATCATTTTGTTATTTTATTGTCCACGAACTTAGTAAAAAATAACAATAAAACCAGAATGCGAAGCTTATTTCTGATATTGCTTCACATTACTTCGCAGTGCCTTCCTAAGCCAGAAAGATTTATCCCTATCTGTATCGTTTTAAGGTGATCCACTAGTCCTTGAAGTGTTCAAAATTAGAAAGGCTTTTTGGGAGGAGTTATACTTAGAAAACTTGACGATACTTCACAAAACTTCACAACCAACAAAAAGAAAGCACGCGCCAAACCCGTAATTTCCTATTTTTGACAAAATTTAAAACCTATCCCGAATTTGTCACAAAAGTAGCTTGCTGTTTTGCAAAAGGGCAAATGTCAGTTTTTCGACACATATTTTTTTGAAAATTGATTTCGCTTGAAAATTGGGTTCGTGTCGAATTCACGATTTTTCGATTTTTAAATAATTAAAACATGCTAAAACGGGCAAATTCTACATAGGCCTCGTGAATTTTGAAAAACTAACCATGGCCCTTTTAGAAACAAGCCACAAAAAATTCGCACTGCTATCAAATTAATTTTACTATCCTTCATTTCTAACATTCACACGTTTATTTTATTCACGATGCGGGCCTCTTTGCCCAAGTTCGTTCAAAATCTATCACGCGATTGGACTGGTTTTGCTTTAGAAGGTGCAGTTCTAAGTTCTAATGGGCGCAACTAATATATAGGTATTTTTAATTATTAGTATAAGAGTATATCTTTGACAGCCGCTTACTTGACTATTTAGAATTAGAACTAAATACGTTAATACAAAAATAGCATAAAGTTCATAAAAGTGTTAGGTTACCTTTGAACTTTGTTACCAGCTTTGTTGTAATGTGGAGGACGTTGGTATTGAAGTCTATACTAAAAGCTGAAAAACATAGATTTTTTTCCCTAAATCGAAATAAGTATCATTGTTTTCATTAGGCTTTAGAAAAACAGAAGTATTTAGGTAGCATCTACGATACCTACCATTTGAATAAGAAAAGTCAAGTAGTTTTCAAACACTTTTGCTTTGCACACTTGCACGTGTTGCATTTTTAAGCATGCATGTAAGGAAGGCTGCCTCACATCTGCTGTTAATTATTCCACAAAATGCAATAATTACCTTTGGTTGAATTGTTCATTAACGGTTTTTAACCGTCTTCTTCTAACTTTATACATTTTGTTTTATTAAGTAGGTACCGATTACGCAATATACGCAAGTAAGTAGGTACCTACCGTCAATCTGGCATTCGTTTTATGTGTATAGCATGGATTAACCTAAATAATTTTAGTGGCATTATTTGTGCTGTAAATTAATGGAAATAACCCCACTGGGTTTTTGACGAAGACGATTTTAATAATTAAACAATACCTTTTCACTTTCATTAATGTTTTTTACGAGGCCCCCACTGGCCTTTAAGGGCCCTTAAAGTGATGAATCATAATAATTAATACCAACGGTAGGTACCCAGTACAGACCAATTTACATTACCGTACTTATCTTACCGATTAGTAGGTAATGTAAGTACCTACTTACATAATAATATTAAGACATTGACTTGATTTTACAACCCAATATGGGTCATTAGGGGTTGTACTTAAATTTGATGGCTAATTTTTGAGAAAGTGCATTAAGGCAATGAAAGTGAAGGTAAGTATTTAAAAATATTATGTCGATAAAAAAATACTTGGTGGGCACCTAATTTATAATAAATTTTATAGTCTTGCACATCAAAAACTATAAAAATCATGTAAGTATCTATCTATTTAATTTTTCACATTTAGTTCTAAAAGAGCGAGGAAATTATTGGTAAGTATCTACTTTAGCGGCATACGTATAGATAGGTACTGAAAATCTAGGGCGGGTAGCGAAGGTAGTAAGTACTATCTTAAGTTGAAATAGTGATCTTTTTCCTTCTATAAAAGCTAAATAAAGGATCGATACTATTTCGAAAATGTGTAGACATCTAGAATCTACATTCCAATTTTCTCTTCAGCTAGATAAATCATTTGAAACGGTTTATTATTTCATTAGGTCCATCGTTGATGCACCCTTGAGGCGATTTTTCACAAAAAACAGCCTATAGTTTACTCACGTTTTGCATTGACTTCATCGGAATTTGTTCCAATTAAACGGAATGGTATCTGGTATCCCAGATAACCTAACCAAATTTGTATTAGTTTAAATAAAAAAATAATAACAGACAGTCCCGATAAACCGGCGTACCAATTAAGTGTAATCGACTGTATATTGTTTAATGAATTTGGTACTGATTTCCTATAAGAAAAAAAATGATCGAGACAGCAGAACTATCGTCGGACTTCATTCAGCATCAACATCAACATTTTTCCGATTTATTAAATTTTATTAAAAAAATAATAACACAAAGCTATGAGTAACATTAACAATGTCACATTAATATCGAAGCGGAACCCAACAAATTATCGGTGTTGTTTCTCCGCCACAAACAATTTTTTTTATGTTTTTGTATTGGTAGGTCACAGTTTTCTTGTTACAGTCGTCGTCGTTGTTACACCTACTTAGGTACTGCAACACGAACTTAAAATCAAGGTTGTTGAAATTATTACGTGAAACCACGCAAAGAAGGCCCTCTGGATTATCAACTCTTCTCGATTATGTAAGTCAGCCAAGATCTTTTCATTGCACCTCTAAAGCCTGCGCGCCTGCAGGCTACGGAAGATCACAAAAGGTTGCGCTCATCTTTCTGCGTCTTGAATTGGTGATTATGTTAATTGCTGATTTCCAGATATTTTTCCTGATTCTTTTATTGTTTTCGTTTATCCCTACAAAACAAACAAAAAACGTTTTCAGCTTCAACAACATCTCAATTTGAAAGGCGGGTATAGGTATGTACCATACCCTTACCTTACTACCTTATCAAAATCTTCTGCCTTTCGTTTTGATGCATAAACTGTTATTATTATTACAAATTGTACCACAAATTATGTATATTAATTTTAAAAGTGCGTCATTTCGTTTGCAGTGCCTATTGAGTTCGATCCGATTTAATTAAGTTTATTGAGTTTCACGTCCTCGTGAAAGTAAAAAAGTAAGCAGGTGAGATATCTGACTTATCTTCAGATTGGGAGGTTTGTATTTACAGGTTATTATCTCTCAACCAACTAAATAATATAGTCTCAGGGTGGAATGGGCCTTGTCTCCAGTAGAGTTTGTTTTCCACTTTTCGTTCTTGACCACGCGTTGATATTTTTCATTCGAATTTTGTTCCTTTTCGGGTTGCAAGGTTTGCCACCAAACCTTTCTAGGTTGTCTTTTCCGTTTGTCCGTTTTCAAACGTGGTGTTTTATGTTTCATGTGCTATTTTTATAGTAAATTAATAATAAACAAAAACAAAACACCAAATTTTTGTTTTTTTTTTGGTCTGAGTTAAATTATCCTTTTAATTATTACTCAATAAACACTTAAAACAAATAAAATATTATAATATGTAGGTACATCTACCAGCCGATTCAATAAAGGTGTATTCATAACAACAACCGAAGTAGGTACCATTTTCTCCGAATGATGATTTTGGAATAATTTTGTTTTTCCGCATACGACCTCAATTTGATAATCATTAGAAAAAAGTGAAGGCTCGAATCATTGCACCATGTTGAATAATTTGTCAGATTTTATGAGTTTTGTTTTTGGACTCATTCTTATGAATACATTCGACAAATCAGTTCAAGTCCTCAGAATATTTCACCTTCTGTTATTTTGTTGAAGAAATTATTAACCTTGAAGGAAATGAATATATACTTATTAACCCACATACTGAACTAAAATTATAATACTTGGATGTTTGAACTGAGCATGTGTTGAATATAAAGTAAGTCGGTAGGTAATTGATGTGTGTATCGAACTCAATCCGACTGCTATCCGAGCGTCGCGTCCTGTAGTGGACTATCCCTATATTACCTATCTATAGATGACTTACCTACATTGTTTTGCAACTGTAGCAAGGCCGACTGCAGTTAGTACCCTCAGGCACACGACGAATTTTGAAGTTTTCAAGTGATCCAAGCCAGTGCCATCGAATGACAATGACAGTTTGCAAATGGCGGCGATTGCTATCGATTCTCGTTGTTACTGTTGATCTTTTTGTTATTTTACAGCAATTATGTTAAATAAACTGAGTGACTATTTTATACAGTAAAGCTTACTTAGCGAAAGCGCTGACTTTGTAATTTGGCGTTCGCGCGCCCTGGTCTATACTCTAGTCGGCCTTGGTATGTAGGTGGAGACCTCAGCACAACATATTTATTTTTACATACGCTATTGGGCTTGAAGGTAATGTTCATTTGTAACTAACCTTTTTATTTAATTTTATTAGATTAAGTTACAAGAGCCCCAACTGCCCGGAGCCTGTTGGCCTGGGAAAGCATCTGATTATTCAGATAGGGTCATCAAACACGGCTAAAGCCATTTTTGTATTGAATTTGTATTTTATTTCTTGAACTTTGTAATTTGGCGGTCGCGTGCCCAGGTTTGTACTCTAGTCGACCTTGGTATCTAGGTGGAGATGTCACCAGAGCTAAAATGCTATTTGGTAGAATATCTCATCTTCCACCAGTGCTAGTAAAGAGAAGACGATACTTTCGTTTAATCCAGTCCCTGAGATATTCCGCCAGAAGGTCAAAATATTTCCGCTTTACAATAAAATTCAAATAAATTGAATAATTCTGAACGTAACCGAAAACTGAAAGCTGATTTTGAAAGGTGATGAAATACAATTTCAATTTTTAAAATTAGAAATAAACATATAATTTTTAAAATACATTTTTTTTTAATGCAAACAAAAGTTTTAAAAATGGTTCACCTTACATTTTTTTTAAATAAAACTCTGACAAGGAAAAAAAATAAAAACACAAACAAACACACACGTCTATAAGATAAATGTATTTTAAACGTTATCATCGCCTCGCCTCGAAAATAGAAAGAAACATTCCTATTTAAGAAAAAAACAGTTTAAAATTAAGATTAATAAGCAATATCAAAATGTACTAAAATAAGAATAATATGTTACTTAAGCACTAAACAATAATTTTAAGAAATTTTAGTGTGTAGGTACGTTAAGAAAAGGAAAGATGTGTATTTCTTTAAAATTAAAAAATAAAATAAATAAAACTGAATCAAAACTGCCTTTGTAAAAACGAATTTTTTATTCGCAATTTATTGTCAAAGAATTTTGCAACAAATGTGAGTGCATGTACTTAAACAAGGTTTTTTGTGCTCAAAAGGAGGTCCATAAATAATTTATCATTTTTTTCCCTATTTTTCACCCCAGATCGGAAAATTTCCGAAGCGACAAAATTATTAATTATCAATATATCTTCCGGTTATACATCCCGGTAACGGACAGTCACCACAAAGTGGACACCAAAGTGAATCTCTTAATTTTTTTTTCAAAATATTTTTCCGTTTTTTGTTTGTTAGCTACGTGCATAAAAACATGAAATTAATATTTTACCATTTACCTTCATATTATATTTGAATATAACTAAATATCAAACATATATTGTTATCCGCGGTGCGCAATTTTTTTCTTCCTTCCTTATCGTTTTAGGCAATGATAACTTTTATGAAATTTTTGTTCATAATTACCGCAAATTCGTATTAAAGATTTGAATTGATATTGCAACTGAAGTACTTACTTATTTATAATTTTAATAACACCGTTTCAGAAAAATATTTTAACAATATTAAAAATAAGCGCGAGTTTTCCAGATTCCCTTCTTTATCGGCCGTTTCGAAAACAATGCAATGTTTCCTACCCTGCAGCTGCTCCGTTTGACAGATCGTAACCTAGTAACCGCCAAACAAGTATGTTGGAGTTGTTCAAATCAACGAAATTATGGTAAGTTTGAATGATAACACCGGCTGATCATAATTTTGAGAATATAACCAGATAAATACAAATCATACAAAATGCGCATTATCAACTGATCTATCTATGATTTAGCTTGGGTTTCATGAATTACAATATCGATCAGACTTTATATTATCGTTTGTAAAAGTTCTCAATTATTTGCGGTCTTATTTGATTCATTATGTGTCGCGGCAAGTAAAATAATCGGTCAAACGATAATATCAGTTCAAATCATCTTCATATTCTATTATCTCCTGTTCTTGCGAATTCTATTTCGTCTTACCGGGGTGTAGGTTATCAAAATTCTATTTAAAACATAACCTATCATAATGTATCTTACTCAAACTTGAGTACACAATTTAGAGCCTAAATCTAATGAAAATATTATAGATTATTATAATAACTGCACAAATACTAAAGGTACCATCAAATAGTCTTATAAAAGAAACTTTGTTTTGACTCTTTATTGTTACAGGACGATACCAGTGGTAAAGAAAAGTATACATTTGTCGGCGAATGGTTGGACCCTGAGCTGTCTACCGCTAAGCAATTCCTCGTGCACTTCTTCCCTCATGATAACTCCATCAGCTTATTTGACATTAAACTAAAGAGAACCTTCTTGAAACGAACCCCCATAGAAGATGTGACTCTGAAAGATTTCTATATCGGAGGGTCTGTGAGAGTGTTTGGTCGTCAGATTAACATTAACGATTTTGCATGTGAAGACACAAGGAAAAAACTGGACAAGTCTACTGAAAGGTTGTTTATTCAACAAATATTTTTTTAACATTTATATTGCTGGGCTCATTATTTTATACGTCATCTATAGCATCATTCATTGCAGCAGAAGCTTATTTATACTTAGTATTTTTGACTTTGCTGCATATGGAAACTGCATAGCTTCAATCACATTATAGAATAAAGTTTCAGGGAGAAAGTTAAAATCCACTTTACTTCATGGTTCAGTTGTTTTTGGAGTTTTGATTTATTTCATTATCCATCAGCTTTTAATCTAACTAACAATTAGGAGATATGATGGAATGCCACATGCTTCTGCCTTGGGCCACACTGTTTGCTTATCCAAACATTTCTGCATACACACTATTCTATTATTCTTGACATGTTCCAGCATTCAGACTCTTTATTTACGTCACTATAAGTGTCTAAATTTGTTCAAATTTCATGTACATAACCGATTAATTTATTGATGACAGTGTTCCAGATTAATGAATTTTTGTTTTTGTTTTCAGGACGTTTGCCATGATCAAACCACTTTCCAGTGTCAAAATTGGAGAAATAATACAAGCTGTTGAGCAAAATAAGTTTAGAATAATGCAAATGAGAATGGTACAGCTAACCAAAGATACCGTCCCTTTGGCCTTTGAAAACTTGAAGGAAGACCCAGATATTCAGTATGTAACTAATTACCTAACCCACATCCCAAAGGCTTCGAAACTTGTGTATTCTACAGTTTTTAGATAGTATTATGTTTATTAAATTTTAAATAAATTGTAGAATCTATGGACAAGCTGCCACACTTTTTGTGGTTGTTATTTTGAAAAATTATTGTAGTATCTGCCTTTTTGTTTTATAATAAAAACGAATAAATAAATACCATTACGCCGTTTCGTTTAGGCAGATAGGATAGACTGCCACACAATTCTTGCTTCATTCACACATCGTCTCATACATACCCTTCTGTTGTTCTGATTCTTGACATGATCCAACTCAAGTATTTGATTCACTTGATGGCGTTGTGTCTTCCTCGTATTTGATTCACTTGATCGTGTCGTGTCTTCCTTGTATTTGATTCACTCTTTTCACTTGATCGTGTCGTGTCTTCAACGTATTTGATTCACTCAAGTATTTGATTTACTTTTTTCACTTAATCATGTTGTGTCTTTAACGTATTTGTTTCACTTTGATTCACTTGATCGTGTTGTGTCTTCCTCGGGCGGCCCCGACTTCTACTTTTAACATCCGTGTCATATGTACATAAATTATTTTATCCTTACGCTCGGAGTGTTTTCAATTCATATTCCTAATAACACACTGACACTTGTCACTATCATAATATTAATCCTCAAAACCATGTTCACTTTGATTTCATTGGTTTATTATTTAACCCTGTTAATTCTTGAACAAAGTGGTTATTATTCATTGTTGTTCTCGTTATTAAATTATTCAACATTTCATTTTTATAACTGAGATATTTTGTTCAGTTTAATTACAGTCATCTGTAGCAACTTTTATTAAAGAAGATTATAGGAGCTTTTATTAAAGAGCTCGTAATTAATTCAAATAACGATTATTCCTCCAGTACGCAGGTCATTGGAATATTGTACAAACATAAACATAAAACCGAATCTTACATGTAAATATTAGAATAGATTATTCATAAAAGATGTGGTGATTGCTCGTTTTGTGTGATGAGACGAACACCGAGTAATTGATGGGTATACAACACTTGTGGGTAAAATGTAAACAGCTTTTTATTTGTACTAGAAAACAAGTTACATAAAGACGTGGAACACAGGAGTCAATTTTTTTTATAACTTATGCCCAATCATGCTGTCTCATTCATACATGATTGTCTCTTTCATACATTTAACACACATTTCCTTAAAAAAATTACTTTGGTCACTAATTTAAATTGAATTACAGAATCATTTTATACTAGAAACCAAATCCATTTTGGGAGGCGATTTTGGATACCGCATTCCCCAGGAACCGTTTATTGGATAAGCAACACCTCTGCCATAGGTCATGCCAAGTGGTTCGCTATGTTTGGTGACTTAGCAGGGGTGCCCGGGTTCGTGGGGTGAGGTTTGTCCGGATCATGGCGACGGCTGCGTCTTCCCACCAACTGCGTGGCAGGCCGGATCGGGAGAGACTGGTGAACGGAGACCTTTTGATCTCTCCGGCAGGTCTCTCTCGAAACACAAACTAAACTAACATAAACTAGGAGAGATAGATTTCTACGTCCGTCACTCCTGGACGCACTACAACGTTTATTGGCTATACCGCCTTGATACTCTGTGCATTTTGGTCGAAGCCTGGCGACAGTCCATGCTACGATCCTTGTTTAACAGACTCGAAATAAATCAGCATTTCCCCTTACTATTTTAGCTGCATGATTACGACATAATATATTTACAAACAATAATACTGTTTCAGTGGAATCGTAGAAAATTTGTCAAGCGGTCCCATTATCACCATGGAGCTTGTCAGCGAGAACGCTCTCAGCAAATGGACCCAGCAGATGGGGAACAAGGACCCTGTGCTGGCCGAACCAGGCTCCCTGAGAAATAAATATGGAATTGATAAAGTGCAGAATGCTGTCTATGGTTCAACCAGTGCTACAGAAGCTTTAAAAGTATGTCTGATTACATCTGTACAGAATTTTGAACAAAATATACCACAAATTAGTTTTGCGATTTTTAAAGAGATTATAGTTATATTGCTGATAGATTCGTTGTAACCTCTCCCTCTTTCTCATTGAAAACAAATGTAATAGAAATGAGGTTACAACGGAGCTCTCTATGACATAATCATATACATACGTCCAATATTTTAACTATGTTACACTTCAGCAGATTTTCATATCACAAAGCAAGATAAACATGTTGACACTGATTAACATATCAATAGTTGAACGCGAACACCTTGGCATTAGTCTTCTCTGAAATATTCATCATTTCAATATTAACTTTATAAGTAATCTGATGTTCCAATCCCATGGAAGGGTCTGTGTAAAACCGCCACCGTTTGTCAAAAACTATAGCGAACTTTGTGTTTTTTCAAAAATTATTTATTTATTCATGAAGTCGCAGGGGGCCAGATCTGGGGAATACGGTGGCTGCGGCATTATTAGTGTGTTGTTTTTAGCCAAAAATTCGCCCACAAGCAACAATGTGTGAGCAGGGGCGTTATCATGGTGCAAAAGCCAATTTTTGTTCTTCCACAAATTCGGGCGTTTCTGGCAGATTGCTTCGCGCAAATTGCGCATAACTTGCAGGTAATGTTCCTTATTGACCGTTCTACCCTGTGGCAAGAACTCATGATGCACCTGCGATCGAAGAAAACTGTAGGCAATACCTTGATCCATTTTTTGGAATAGTAAAAAATCGAAGGCGAGCCAAAACACGTGCAAGCAAAGCAGCTGTAAGAAATTAACTGAACATTAAAAATGGCCAAACTTGTCGGCATAAGTGAGAGACATGAGTACCAACATAAAGCCTAAAAAAAAACGAAAATCGAATATACGTAACCCGCAGAAATTCAAAATTAGCAATTGTTTTTGAACAAACCTAGTATTTCTTTCAGGGTGTGCCTATACCACTGAAATATTCATTGTAACTAGAGATGGACCGACTAATTGGGAAAACCGACTATCCGGCCACATTTTTAGTCGGTGATTACTCGGCAAAAGATTAGTCGGCATGCCTCTGGGTTGCTTCCACTGGGGCAACCACACAGTCATAACTTTGGACGTCCTATCATCTGGCATTCTTTCCACATTATTTATGACCTACAGAACTATCTGGTCTCATATTCTATAAGATTTTCAAGTTCATGATTCATCTCTATCCTGAAAGATCCATTTTCTCGTGAAGATCCAAAGATTTTCATAAAATTTTACACTGAAAGACTGATTACTTGATCAGTAAAGTATTTTCGTTGTTTTTTTCTCAAAAAATTATGATAATGAAGATATCTTTATTTAATTTTTATATCGATGAATAAATTTTTTGTAATGATTTAAAATGTGTCATTTTTGATTTCCCGCCAAAATGACATTTTTATTTGTGAATATGGGGGCATTGAAATCATGGTGACAGTCGTAATAGCCAGTGGCATTTTCTATGTCAATTGTAGCTAGTTTTTTAAATCAATAGTATTTATGAAGTAAATAATCAGAAAAATAAGCTTTAAATCTTCCTCACAATTTTAACTATGTTCATAGTTTGTGAAAATACCCTATTGAATGTACATATATTGTTTGGTTGCTTACAGGACCTGTCGTATTTCTTTCCCACTGGTAAAATGAAGTCCATGGGTCCTCCTGCAAATGCCCTATTCAGCAATTGCACCTGCTGCATAGTCAAACCCCACATCCTGAGGGAGGGGAGGCTGGGAAGTGTCCTGTTGGCCATCGCCCAGGAGGGGTATCTTATCACTGCTCTGAAGATGGTCTACATGGAGAATGCTAATGCCGCAGAGTTTTATGAAGTTTATAAAGGAGTGGTGCCAGACTACATGGTAATAATGGTTCCATGACAAACAGAGTACTGAAGAAAAGTGATGAAAAAGATCAAACAACAAACCCAACCTAACCTGAACTAACCTAACCTAACCTAACCTAACCTAACCTAACCTAACCTAACTTAATCTTTTCCTTGGCCATGTTCTCTTTTGTTGTATTATATTCGGTTACCGGTAATAACAATTACGTGAATTCTTCAATAGATTCATATTTCGGTTTGCATTTTACTGTAGATGTTCAATGCACTTTAGATTGTTTGGCAGTTATTTGTGCCCATGGAGGTTTCATATTATTATTTGCAATAAATATAACAGTATTTTTATTCAATCCTGAACACAACCAGTTTGGAACGTTGTGTCAATTTTTGTTTGTTTTAGATCAAATTAAACTGGTGTTTCTAAATTGTTTATTAGCCTTTATGCCAACCTTTACAATTCTACTCTTATTGAATCTAATATTTCTCTCAAATTAAACCAAATTTTAATAGAACTGTGTAGTAACTTGTGAATTATATTCTAATTGAATCAGGTATATATAAATCAAAAGTTTTTTTTTTATTTCTTTCTAGTTTTATGAAGATCTCTTGGTCATTGATCATTGTTAAAATTGAGAGTTTTTTTTATTGCTTACGAAGAGATATGTTGGCCATAGATCTTCTTTGGTTATTTTTGGTAGGTTGTAAAACAAAATTAATTTGTTTCAGGGTATGATTGTGGAGCTGACGTCTGGTCCTTGTGTGGCCTTGGAAATAGTTGGTCCTCCCGAAGTCAATACTCCTGTGGAATTCAGGAAACTTGTCGGCCCCGCTGATCCGGTAAGTTGATTAATGGGTTTTGTTTTGAAAGCAGGATTCAATTGGAATCCTTCACCTTTTATTTATGTGAGTAGTTCAAAAAGATAATAATATCAACGTCGATATTTAATGTCTTCCAATTTGTGAAATACGACTTAGTAGCTGTGACGAAGAAAGCCGCCTTGAACTGCTTTTTCAGAGCCTTGTTTTCAATGTTTTTTTTAAAATCTGGTTGTTTATAGAGTTTTCTTGAAATTGATGAAACTTTTACGAATATTTGACTTTTTCTTGAACAGAAGAAAATCAATTTCATTTGCTTGTCTGTCGATAGGTCTTATGCCAAAATAGGTGACAAATATTTTCTTCGAAATCAGTATATATCACGGATTTTCTGTTGATTGCATGGAGAGCTCACAGCGCCGCATATAGCTAATTGAAATGTTTATATCTCCAGGATATAGCCCGACAGCTCAGGCCCCACACACTGCGGGCCAGGTTTGGGAAGACCAGACTCCAAAATGGAGTTCACTGCAGCGATCTACCTGAAGACGGCCTGCTAGAAGTGGAATACTTCTTCAAGATATTAGATTAATGAACCTTTTGTACCTACATACCAGGAGCGTGCAGTTCATAGGAGCTGTAAATGTGCTTACCCCGAATAAAGAAGTCCGGCTTTTATGAATGGCATGCCCTACCTACTTACTTACCTACCAATATACTTAATATTTTATATTAAATTGTGATCTCTTTGAAAAAGAAATGGAATTTGTGCTATTTAATTCTTGTAACATTAAAATAAATATATGTTTTTATTTTTTATTTTTTGTGTTTATTTTTATATATCAATTGACGATTTAAACAATTTAAAATATTTATTTACTTATTTATTTATGAACAAATAGTCCATTAACAATATTATAATAACACCAATAGGAAACAGATATGACAGTGAAAGGAACCACATATCAATGAAGAGCAATGACAATATATAATATAAAAGTACATATAGAAGATAACTACGAGTCAAAGCATGAAAAGGATTTAAAAGGCTTTAAAAATTACAAAATTCCTATCGACAAATGGTATATTTAAAGATGAATTTTCTGTAAGTAGCAGTTTTAGAGCTATTTTAAAGTGACATCTAGTCAATGTGCCGACAGGCAAATGACCTAGGCACCTTGCGACCCACCACGTAAACCACCTTCAGTGCGGCCACCGTGTATCCTAGCAAGTAGCCAGAGTGTAAGCCACTAGGCTCTTAGCACTAAGCAAGCCGCCTGTCTATGCATGCGGACGTAGCCTAAATGAATCAATATCAAGTTGAAATTCTATACATTCAAGGTAGGATTTAATTATCTTAAGAATCTTATTATCATCAGCAAAAAACCAGAAGCATGTGTGAGAAAAAACTTTTGTGATATCATTAATAAAAGGTTAAAAAGAAGTGGGGCCGAATGGGCTTCTTGGGGAACGCCGGAAGTTACATCAATGTTAAAGGATTCAAAGTTATTTGTTTTAACCCTTTGTTTTCTTTCACTCAAGTAAGAGTGAAAGAATGATAACAAAGGATTGCCTATAGCATAAAGTTTGGCTATGAGGATCAAGTGATTTACTTTGTCAAAGGCTTTGGAGAAGTCAGTGTAGAGGACATCAACCCGAGTGTTGTCTTGAAAGGCTTAACACGGTATTTGTAAAGGACAGTAAATTAATTGTTGTACTTAAGTTTCGCTGATCTAAATCCATATTGTTCCTCAATCGGAAAATTTTTGAAAATAGGAGTGATTTTCTTTGTAGTTATCAACTCAACTATTTTGGAATATTATATATAATTTACAGGTTAGCGGGTTAAAGGCTTTTGAAATGTCATTTCAGGCATGAACAGGTTTAATCAGGCAGGAATAGGCTTTTGAAATGTGGCTTCACCGGAGGATGCTCAAAGTCCCATGGACCGACAAGGGACAGAAATTCTCAGGCGGGCTAGAGCAGATAGACAACTGCTCACATTAGTAAAAGTCAAGAAAATTTCATACCTGGATCACGTACTTAGAGGGGAGATATATCACTTGGTCTAATTAATATTAAAAGGCCAGGGCCTGGTAGGAGACAAATGTCTTGGCTGCGAAATGTACGAGAGTGGACCAGTACTAGAAGTGTGGAGGAGCTATTCCAAGCAGCGCAAGATAGAGATACATTTTCCAGAGTGATCGCCAATGTCGGGGGGACCTGTTAGATCACACGAAGAAGAAGATATAATTTATATTGGTCTGTAATTTCCAATATTTGACTTGTTAAAATAGGTCAAAAATATCTGCAAATGTTCTAGAATTCTAGATGAAAGTGATAAGTTGTACAACATACAAATTGAGTCAAATAATGTATATTAACATTCTTTTAGCAAGATTTCTGGAATGCCATCAGGTCTGATACTTTTTTGTTAGAAAGATTTTTTAAGGATAAATATGTATGTGTTTAAAAAAAATGTATTTAAAAAATAGTAGTAGGTACAAACAAATAAGATAATGAAGATAACGTAATTAAATAAATATACTAATTTCGGTTGTTGGTGCGTGGATAGTGTGAAATATTCCTGCTTAATGCGTAACATTATTCAAGTTTAGTAAACTTTTAATTTGAAAATTTCGAACTACACTACTGTATCATTTCAGATGAGCATTACAGTAGGTACCTACTTACCAAAATTGTTTTATTTTAAAAATAATTCTTTATTCGAAAGTGTAGGTACCTACCTACATGCAAATACCTACGAACCTTGCCCTATAATTTTAATAATACCTCATACTTCTGATATTTCCCATACATTATATTATGGCAGCATGCTACAAGAATAGTTTATTTATGATGCTACACTAGCGCCTCCTTGCAGCGTGAGTTGTGCGCCTTTATTTTCTTTCATACATTATGCATTTTATATTCTTGAAATATTTTCTTTATTAATAAATTATAGAAATCAAAAACTTAAAAAAAAAGAAACTACACACAAACTGAACCTGCTTTTTTGAACAACAACATCGATGATGATTTATAACTTCAAGATGAACACAGAATACTACACGGAATTAACGCAGCTTTGTTGAATTAACCTTTGATTTTTATAATCATATTTTTCTTGGTATAATGCACTTTTTATGTAATCAAGAACATTATATTTGCAAGGATTTAACGACTTGTATTATATCTTCAAAATACGCAAATTTACTTTGTGGCGTCATCATTAATTTAATGAAAAACAAATATCTTTGTGTAACACCACTATTTAATTACAATATCAACATGTTTCGAAAACGTTTTCTTCGTCAGGATAATAAGTTAATAAAAAATAACAAAAGACAAACAAGTATAGGGCCCGTATATCAGTTGTCCCAAAGCTCGGCTTTGACGCAAAGTGAGGCTTAAGCCGGGCTTTGCACGTAATCCGTATATCAGTCGTAAACCTAGAGTTGGCCAATTTTAAACGTTTAGTCTATGATATTAACCGAGGATTTCTATGTCGAACCAATCTATTTTTGTTAATATCTATTGACTCTATGGTAAGCTTCAAACTTCAAACGTCAATGGCGTCAACGTCAAGTGTCAATGCTTTTTCCGAGGCTTTTATTAATTTGTGGTAAGTTTTATGCACAATTGTGTATTTAAAAGCTCTATTCATTGTTGTTCACTATAGTTTTCATGTTTTTACTTCGATTTAGATTAATTATTAAAATTGACTAGTTGAATAACGAGTTTGAAATTATTTGTTTACCTTGCTTTACGTGAATAATTTCAGAAATCAAAAATACTAGAACACCGAACTTCGCGGAAGACAGGGGATAAAATTGCTGGTTAAGCTGGTCTCATCAAAGAGCTGGATAATAAAGCGGCCAATGCGGTCAATTGGAATTGAATGAGCTGACTTGAGAATTCAATTTCAATACAATTTCGGCAGATGCATTGGGAAAAAAGTGGGACAACATTAAAATGAACATGAGGCGAAAATTTGCCACAAATATAAAGTATCGTATCAGACAGGAGGGCCTGCTGTCGATGCAAGGTACACCCAGATCGATGGGAGTATAATGGGACTGTTGCCCACCCAGTCGACCGGAGTAGAATCAACAGTCCTCAAAGGTAACTATTATTAAGTATGCATAAGGAATTTAATTTTAAATTTTTTAGAATTCACAACTCTGACAGCTGTCGAAGGGACATTTCATTGATTGTAAAGTTTAAATTTTGGCTATCCAAAACTCCCTTGAGCAGCCTCTCTGAAAAAAGCCCCTCAAATTCAATTGTAATATGAAATACTAACTTATTATGTTTGTCATATCAATTGACTAGGTATATGAGGATGAACGAAGAAAGGGTGCAAGGAAAATATATGGCATGAATGTGAATGGTAGAAGAAGCCGAGGTTGACATCAGGCTTGATCAAGTACTCTAATACTTCACGTATTGACCACGTCAATAGTCAGAATCACAGTACGGTATGATGTATGCACGTTTGACGATTCATTCTCTGATGTGACAGTTAGTTAGTTACTTACTTAACTGATTTGAACTCAAACATTTATGTTTCCATTTCTGCTATTCACGGCATATTTCTGCATTCAAAACATCTCAAAAGATTTGTCTATTTTAAATCATTTGGTAACTAATATTACTATCTTTGTTTTAGCATTCTAAAATTGATCAGAATTGCAGCCAAATTACACTAAAACGATGAGAGCACTTATCAATCCAGCACAAGCTACCGGGGTTTGTAATATATTGTTAATTTTTTTAATGTGAATATCGCACAAGAGTCCCAACCTCTCCCTGCTAACTGAAACCAGTGAGATGGCATCTTCTGTGGGGTATGTTGTGAGGGGCAAATGAGATAGATACGTGAAGGAGTTAGGGTAGAGGAAGGTACGGAAGTACCTGATTTATCAGAAATGATAACCAAAGAAAGCTAAAGCATTTGAAGCAGGGGCAGTTCTAGATTTTTCGTAGCTGGAGTGGTAAGATTGAAAAATACCAATTGATAATGTTGTAACAAAAAAAATTTTTTTTTTTCAAAATTTTAATCTTTTATATGAAAAGCAGCCACAAAATATCATACAAAAAAATTGAAATAAAAAAAACATTTTCAACTAGGTACTACTGTTATAAATATTTTTCAATCTTAGCACACTTGCTCACACACCACCTTGCCAGGACACACTGAACCCAAGATTCCTTCCCAGAACTCTCCTCCCCTTCCTTTCCTTAAAAAAAAACCCCTCCACACAGCATCCCCAAAGATGACATAGGCCCTAAGGGAAATTATTTTCCTCAGGGCCTCCTGTGTGGAGCCCTTGTAAAAAAAAAAAAACTTGCTCACTGAAAGGTCACAGACTGCCACTGATTTCCAATAGAATTTGGATTCTGAGTGGATGTATCACCAAGGTGATAGGTTTTTTTAATTTAGAAATTTTTTTATAATTGTGTTTAATTTTATTATTTTTCAATAATACATTTTTAGTACTCAAAAAACAAAATAACCTGCGTTATTTCTAATATAATACAGAAAGGGTAGCATGGGTGTGTAGAGCGAACTAACGAAGAAAGGATTGTTAGGAGAATATACGTTGCAAATGTAAATGTTAGAAGAAGTCGGCAAGACATGGCGAGTCAGACCATAAGAATCAGAATAATTTATTTATTTTTATTTAAGTACATAAAACACGCATGTTGCCCAGAAATTTACATACATGGATGATTTAAATACAGTATAATATAAGAGTATGTATGAATAAGGATGAAGCAAGGAATTTATGCTAATCCTGAGTTGTGCACGTTTGGCGATTCTTTCTCTCGTATGACAGTTAGTTAGTTACTTACTTAAGAGCCCAGCAGAGCAATCGATTTTGTCGAAATTTGCCAAAATAGTTAAAAAATTAGTCGCTTGTGTCGCCCTCGTCGCATTTTTAAGTGGATTCCGCAAAATGTTATTGTACTTTGTTACTTGACACGGATTTGACCCCAGTATATCTGCTCGTAAAATCCCGAGTTACAACGATCATTCCCGAACAAAAATTAAAAAACGACAAATACATCTTTGCCGATTTCGTGATCACTAGATTTCGATTTTTCCCTATAAAGTGGGGAAATTTCCCCTGAGATTCCCTATTACTATGAAAAATAATTTAAAAATAAAATAAAAAAACTGTTTTTTTAATCGGCGGATATTCACGATTCAAATAGTATGATTTTAAAAATAAATTGCAAAATGTTTATGGGGTTTCAACACCACAATCTACGTTTATTTTTAATTTTAAAAATATAAACGACAACTTCTTTAAAAATCTGCATCTTCTCATTATAAAATTAATATTGGAGGTGTATTAATTAATTTTACATGTTTACTAATATTCCCACATTTTACAATATTTACACAATTTCCCATAAATTCTGGGAATTTTTCTGAAGGCTTCCAACCCAGAACACCTGCATGCGCTGAGCGTGTCCACTTACTTCTGGACTGTTAGGGCTGTCACAACATGGAAATATAAACACCGCAGAAAAATAAACTTATTTATTTGAAATTTTAGGTTTTTACAGTAAGTAGCCATAGAAAAAAAAACAGTTTTTATAACACGAAGAAGAAAAAACATAAAACTCACTTCAATACTAATCAGCGATTATTATATTTTAGTATGGTTATGTATTATTATTACTACTTACTATGAAATATAGAAATTTTGCTATGCGCTGTATATAATGATTAATTATATCACTTTTATGTAAAACGCCTTTTAGGCTTATAAATAAATAAATATTTCAGATTCCAGTCTAGAGTATCATCGACATAGCGTAGTAACTATCTTGTACTGGTACTGCATGTAACTGTCTAGTAACAATCTGATTACACGAAGACAATCGCTGAAAAAGTCGGGGACGCCCGAGGAAGAGATGAATCAAATAATTATTTGTTTGTGAAACAAATGTAAAAAAGAACTTCTTCAATTATTAGCAATAATATTATTTCCACCTTAAAACTACACCCAGTTTTCAGGTATACTAGAATTCTCAACCTCAAAACTTTGTACCAAAACATTTACAACCCCGAACCACTCCGGGTATTTTTACACGTGTACTGAAAAAGATGATGAACTTATTTAAATTTGTTTAAAACCAAGGGCGCATTTAATAGCTTAGTTAAATAATTTATGAATAATAATAATATATTACGAATAATTATTAAGAAATAAGAATAATAATAATCAACCATTTATTTGCACAGCCCTTGTGAACAAGTTTGAAGTTTGAAACCTGACACTCACTTTTTAATAAAATAATATATTAGGACCCTTGAAATACTTACATACTTCGAAATATTAGGACGACACGGATATTTATTCATTATAAACACCCTGATGAGCTTTTACAAAGTGTTTATTTTTAAATGATTTACTGTCTGAAATGACGACATCGAAAAATATTATAAAGTTAGGTACAGATCTGACTCTCAACTATTTAATAATAATAATAATTGTATGATTCGTATAGCGCCGTTTTAGTGAAAAATCACAACGGTGTTTGCTCGATCGTTCCATGTCTTCTCCGGACTTCTTTTACCATTCACAATCGCGTCATATCCTCTCTTTACACTCTTTTCTTCGTTTTTCGGCTCTACGATACATTAATATTGATTAAATTAACTATATAACATATCAAGAAAAAAATAAAGCAATATTGTTTTGGCCATCGCTTATAACAGCTGTTTTGCCTACCCAAGTCATCGCCAAAACAATAACTGTTGTTTTACGCATATAATTAAAAATAACTTCTTTAACAGTAATGTATTTTTTTAATTGGCAAAGTTTTTTTGATACATATTAAGTAGGTACATACATAATAATATAAAATACAAGAGAGTAACAAAAAATCCCACAAAGGCGAAGCCTGTGCGTGAGTATTATAGTAAGTAGATATTAAACAGTAGTGGTTAAAAAAAAAATTGAACAAATCGGCATTTAGCAAAAAATTGGGTTTATTTTAGTTTTTATTACATCTGGGCTCTGTTTTTAGAAAATATTTTTTGTAGAAATTGACATTTTTACGTTGAGTTTCACATATTTCACACTTTACAGTTTTTGAAGAAGCAAAATTTCGAATTGTTTGCTGTTTGATGTTTAGGAATCCTTTATGAATATGAAAATTTTAAAGATAATATTAAAAATATTTTTAAAAAGCGCGATAAACAAACACAAATAAATAAATACAATAATTAAAAATCATTTCGTAAAACCGAGAGATGACTGTACTCCGTGCTTTTACCAAATATTCGAACATTTTTAGAAGGGAGAACGTGAAAAGGACTAATTTGTTCCGGGCGCGGCAGTTGATATGATTGTCTCTTTTCACATATTACCTTCAAATCGGCCACATTTGGGTCCCTGTGCGAAGCTACCAAGCCAAGATGTAAAAAGGTACAAGTTGCTGGATAATGTCACGTATTCGCCACTTTCGTTACCTAATTCCTTTTGATATAACTCCTTCTAAATTATATTCTTCATACAAATACGCTAATAGTAGTGAACACGTAAAAAATATAAGCATATAATCGTCCGTGTCCTTGCCGCGCACGTTTTCGACTAACTTTTTGACATGCTTCCTTCAAATTACGCGAACAATTTCTATCGCTTGATTTGATTCCTCTAATGTATATGTATTCTATCTTAGCACAAACACACAAAAATATTTTCAACACTACCTTACAGAACATAGCGCCGCAGACGACCGCTCGTGGCGAAAGATTTTCGCGTAATGAAAGTAAATCGAAGATGTCATCGTTTTTATGTCTTTTGGGTGCATAGAAAAATTATGTATTACCCAATACATCACCGTTTTTTTTTAATTTAGTTTATTAATTTTATAGTTAAAGTACTGTTTTATTAGGAAATATTTTTAATTTGCAAAATTATTTGTTTTTTAGTACAAATAAATGGTATTAAACACCGTTGATTTACGTAGTTTAAAAAAATTAAAATACGTCATTATTAAGCTACATTTTAAAAATATATAAATGGGGTGGTATAGGCCAAGATGTTTTCTATTACAATTAATTTTTTATAATTTTTTTTCATATTGTATATGATTGTAGATGGAAAAAATCTGAAGGTCGATTGACGATTTATTGAAAACTGACATTTTATAAACTGTTTTAAAAGTAAGACAGTATTTTTTATAAATATTTAATTTAAGCTGGTGGTATTAAAACACACTTGTATCTAAAAAAAGAAGTGTGTAATTTTTTTTTATTTTGTCTCTGTTATGTGCACGGGTGATTTTAAAGACACGCAAACAACATAAAATATTGAAAATCCCTCGTGCTCTCTTAACTTAAAATTGATTTCAACTCATAAAAAATTCTGTTTCCATTTCTGGTGTTCATGGCATGTTAAAGATTTGTCTATTTTAAATCATTTGGTAACTAATATTACTATCTTTGTTTTAGCATTCTAAAATTGATCAGAATTGCAGCCAAATTACACTAAAACGATGAGAGCACTTATCAATCCAGCACAAGCTACCGGGGTTTGTAATATATTGTTAATTTTTTTAATGTGAATATCGCACAAGAGTCCCAACCTCTCCCTGCTAACTGAAACCAGTGAGATGGCATCTTCTGTGGGGTATGTTGTGAGGGGCAAATGAGATAGATACGTGAAGGAGTTAGGGTAGAGGAAGGTACGGAAGTACCTGATTTATCAGAAATGATAACCAAAGAAAGCTAAAGCATTTGAAGCAGGGGCAGTTCTAGATTTTTCGTAGCTGGAGTGGTAAGATTGAAAAATACCAATTGATAATGTTGTAACAAAAAAAATTTTTTTTTTTCAAAATTTTAATCTTTTATATGAAAAGCAGCCACAAAATATCATACAAAAAAATTGAAATAAAAAAAACATTTTCAACTAGGTACTACTGTTATAAATATTTTTCAATCTTAGCACACTTGCTCACACACCACCTTGCCAGGACACACTGAACCCAAGATTCCTTCCCAGAACTCTCCTCCCCTTCCTTTCCTTAAAAAAAAACCCTCCACACAGCATCCCCAAAGATGACATAGGCCCTAAGGGAAATTATTTTCCTCAGGGCCTCCTGTGTGGAGCCCTTGTAAAAAAAAAAAAACTTGCTCACTGAAAGGTCACAGACTGCCACTGATTTCCAATAGCATTTGGATTCTGAGTGGATGTATCACCAAGGTGATAGGTTTTTTTAATTTAGAAATTTTTTTATAATTGTGTTTAATTTTATTATTTTTCAATAATACATTTTTAGTACTCAAAAAACAAAATAACCTGCGTTATTTATAATATAATACAGAAAGGGTAGCATGGGTGTGTAGAGCGAACTAACGAAGAAAGGATTGTTAGGAGAATATACGTTGCAAATGTAAATGTTAGAAGAAGTCGGCAAGACATGGCGAGTCAGACCATAAGAATCAGAATAATTTATTTATTTTTATTTAAGTACATAAAACAGGCATGTTGCCCAGAAATTTACATACATGGATGATTTAAATACAGTATAATATAAGAGTATGTATGAATAAGGATGAAGCAAGGAATTTATGCTAATCCTGAGTTGTGCACGTTTGGCGATTCTTTCTCTCGTATGACAGTTAGTTAGTTACTTACTTAACTTAAAATTGATTTGAACTCATAAAAAATTCTGTTTCCATTTCTGGTGTTCATGGCATGTTAAAGATTTGTCTATTTTACATCATTTTGGTAAGTAATATTACTATTTTTGTTTTAGCATTCTAAAATTGATCAGAATGCAGCCAAATTACACCAAAACGATGAGAGCACTATCAAACCAACACGAGCTACCTGGGTTTGTATTATATCTTAGCACACTTGCTCACACAACACCTTGCCAGTACAGATTCCTACCCACTCCTTAAACCCATTTCCTTCCCAGAACTCTCCTCCCCTTCCTTTCCTTAAAAAAAACCCTCCACACAGCATCCGCAAAGATGACATAGGCCCTGAGGGAAATTATTTTCCTCAGGGCCTGCTGTGTGGAGCCCATGTAAAAAAAAAAACTTGCTCACTGAAAGGTCACAGACTGCCACTGATTTCAAATAGCATTTGGATTCTGAGTGGATGTATCACCAAGGTGATAGGTTTTTTATTTTAGAAAAGTTTTTATAATTGTGTTGTTTAATTTTATTATTTTTCAATAATGCATTTTTAGTACTCATAACAAAATAACCTGTGTTATTTATAATATAATACAGAAAGGGTCGCATGGGTGTGTAGAGCGAATTAACGAAGAAAGGAGTGTTAGGAGAATATCTGTTGCAAATATGAATGGTAGAAGAAGTCGGCCAGACATGGCGAGTCGGACCATGTCAAGAATCAGAATAATTTATTTATTTTTATTTAAGTACATAAAACAGGCACGTTGCCCAGAAATTTATATACACGGATGATTTAAATACAGTATAATATAAGAGTATGTATGAATATGGATGAAGCAAGGAATTTATGCTAAGCCTGAGTTGTGTGACGGTCTGTCCTCTCTGCCTGCTGAAATTTCGGTTAGTTAATTCCTACATCACTTTTCAAATTGATCAGTTGACATCAAAGAAGATTCTTAGGTTCTTAACACAAAATGGCAGGATGAAATGTTTATTTTGCAAACATATATGTAATAATATAAATTTTTTTAACAATTATGTTGCGAAATACATGAGTTAAAGCAACTGTTGGTATTTTTATGTACAACTTTTTATAATATTATATTCTTCTGTTTCAGCGAAAAGAAAATCTACCACCGCAACCACCAGTGGAGATCTTTGGCAGAATTTAAAATAAAAAATTAAACTTCAAATCTCCAAAATCTCCTCAAGGTGGAGGGCTTCAAGGCTAAACGCCAGGAAGACGAGAAAGAACATCTGCATTGCAGGGCCGAAAACCTCAAAACCAAATGCAGGAAGAACACGAGGAGCACCTCCTCAGGATGGAACTGCTGATGAGGAGAAAAAACTTAAGAACTAATACTACTTCCATATGAAGTAATATTTGTACTTTAGTACACAAAAATAACAACATTTATAATTCAAATTAAAATACTTACCTTTTTTATTGTTTTTCAAGGTACATTCCCGTTAAACTGCAATTAGTAGTTTGCCAACAGGATGTTAATTTTCAATTACAATTTAAACAGACATACGTAATACTTACTATAACTATACAGATTGTCACAATTAGCAAGCATGACAATATAAACCAACTTTATTTGGTAACCATTAGATAAAGTTGACTATTTCTTTGTTGTCGGTGATAGCTTTCACCTGAAATATATCCAGATTTTGATCCATCATTATCTTAATGTCTTCAATTCGGAGTAGTCTGTAAAGAATTCTTTTGTGTAATTTGTTTGTATTCCTTTGAATATTACACCTTAATAAAGACATTTAAAAAATAAACACCCTGTTATACTTCCTCAGACAATTTTTTATTTTGATACATTATTAATTTACATTTTACAGTATGATAGAATATTGAAGAGGCCTGGGATAAATTTACAACTATGTTAATGCAAAAGATAAATAATTTCACTAATATAAAACATGTAACCCCTGCCAACTTGAAACAATATCGGTGAATCTGAGATCAGCATCACAAATAGCTTGCAGGTTGACAGAAAAGAAACCTTTTCGGTTCCGATAAATCTCGGGTTGCGTCCACCTAAAATAATGGTACACTAATGATTAGTCTGCGCATTCATGAGTTGAATAAGGTAAGCAAGCAAAGGGGCGACATTTTTTATTTATTAACAATTTTTTTGGTACAATTGGCAAAATTTTGTTATACAAAATTTTTATATAAACAGTTTTAAAAAAGTGGAGAAATAATACAAATAGATTAGCAGATTAACCAAAAAAATCCCACATAGGCATTGCCAGTTCGTGGGTATACTTGAGTGTTTTTAAGACAGAAATTTACTAATAAACATACACTATCTTTGTAGAAGATTAAAAAAAAAAAAATTAAATACATAAAAAATAGATGTGTTTACTGAAATACATATTCAAAAGACATGTTCATAAAGATAAATAAAAATTTGTTAAGTTACAGCAGGTCAGATGTTACAGCAAGTAAATGTTTGTGTCAATGGTATTTGTCCAAGACTTTAATACATTTTTATACTTGCTGTAGGTGGATATATTTTTACAATCAATTTCTGTAGCCTTATAGAAAGCATTATATATTTTTGGTGTAATGTTTGTTGATATTGGGACAAGCAATTGGATAACTTACCGGAGGACTGCATGTGCCTGCAATCAAGAGTACCAGTTACTTGGGGAAGCGTGCTATTGCACACTTTCTTGCTATTGCAACCTTCTTTGTTTTTTCTTCCAAACTTTCAGGATCATTTTTGAAAATAATGAAAGCAGTTCTGTCAATGTGCAATTGATTGTAAAACTATCCAAATGTGCTTGCTTGCGGTGTTTTGTGAACTCTGATAAAGTCCTCCACAGCTATCAGCATGGAGCCAGATGCTAGGTATCTGATTGTTAAAAGTATCTGGCGTTTTGGAGTGAGTGCTTTATTCCTGAAATGAAAACACACTATTTAGATATGTATTTGCGTTGTTAGCTACTTTTTTTTATACCTTTTAAAAAGCATTTTCACTTACCAGTTCATTTTAGATTTGATGTCATCCCTTATCAAATCTAGCAAGCAATTTACGACCCTTTTGGAGAGACGAGACCTGTTATGAAATTCAATTTAATCCACGCCAGGAAGTCGTCAGCCCTGCTTCTATATATTCGCACTTTGCGTGGTCTGTTAAATGTTCTACGAAATTATCGATATCTAAATCCTCAACGCTCGAAGAAAGCTCAAACTCCATGCTGTTGGTTATTTTATTCCTAAAATGTAATTTACGTACGTAGCAAATGCATATCGAAATCGAACCATTGTCAAATGTCAAATCTGACAGATGTGTTATTGCCAATAGCGCCACATCCCGTCCAGAAATGGAACTATTCTGCGGCTTAAGCGGCCGATTTGGTCGGTTTAAGTTGAGCGAGGAATGTGCTCCTTAGCAGAAACTGATATACGGGCCCATAGACTAATTAGAACATAGACAAAATATTAGAAAGGAGAGGTGATTAATTATCTAAAATATATCATAAAAAACAATTATATAAAATAAAATATAAAAATTATTTTAGAATGGGTAAAAAATTACATTAACACAATAAAAAATCTTTTAAAAACAAAACAAGAAGTCTATATAACAAAATAAATTATTATAAATATAAGTATTAATACGAAAATAAATTTAAAAGATGGCTATTTTAAAAAAACGTTTGGTTATTTATAATATTTAATTTACTATTAACACTTTTTCTAATTTCTAAAATTTCTAAATTATCTAATTGTATACCCGTTGTGTTAGTGTGTAAAATTTTTAAACCTTTATTAATATCAAAAGAATGACATGTTTCCAAAATGTGGTTTGCAAATTCTGAATAATTATTATTATTTAAACATCTTAGATGTTCCTTAACTCTAATGTTAAAATTTCTAGAAGTCTTCCCAATATAAAAAAAAGTTACAATCGTTAAAAATTAATTTATAAACCCCAGACTTGTTCAAAAACACACCTTTGTCCTTGTTATTTAATATATAATTTTTTAATTTGTTATTGGCGTAAAAAGCTGGTTGGATATTATCTGACATGTTTTTAATTATCAAATTTGTTATTTAATTGTTACACAAAGTTATTTGTTTTTCATTAAACTTGTGTTATATTTCGCCAACTAACCGGTTAACATTTTTTGCATCATGAAAGACAATTTGGAATGTTTTTGTTGTTTGTAATTTTTTGTCCATGAACTGCACACACATAACATACTTTTTGGATATTTTTTATCAAAAATGATCAAAATACAAAGTAGAAAGCGCAAAACATCGCCGCCAAATCAAATTCAATTTGCCGCCTTCGAAGGAATTTCAACGTCAATATGCTAAACTAGAGCCTCTAGCGGCCAGAGTTGTTGATACTGCCAATGTTTTTCTGGAGTTGGAAGTATTATTAATATTTTAGGATATTTGCTACATATTTTGTTTAAATTGTTGAAGACCTACATTTTTCAAATATTGATAAAACTTATCAATATGAAGCACTAGCATTTAATAAGATTGTAAAAGGTTTTCCATAACATCACGAGTCACGGGCGTAGGCACGGTGGGGCAAGGTGGGGCGTCTGCCCCACCCTCGCTGGTAGACGCCTGTCTGGGATTGTCGACCGAGTCGCCTTTTAAAATTTACAGCACTTCATATGATGGTTTTCCCTTCTTCCGTTCAAATTATTTGTATTCATCAAGCATAAATACGTTGTAGAAGCCTACTTTTTCAGTAGGTACCTACTTTATTTTTGTTTTTATTATGTAGATTTTTATTTTTTGCCCCACCCTAAACCAAAACTTGGCTACGCCCATGTCACGAGTAGTATGTGTATTAGATTCATTCGTTTTGATAAAAGACATTTAAGAAGGAAGAGGACGATTGTCTATAACTTACGTTTAAGCTCTCGCTGGGACTAGTTTACTAATCCGGTGTCTAAGATTTAAAAAAAAAATCAAAATTATTTTGTTTCAGCCGAATGAATAATAAGGAAATAATTTGATAATTTTTTTTTATGTCTAATTCTTGAAAATCTTACCAAAATTTTTCTTTAATAAGATATTTGGTGACGACCGAAGGTTCGGTTTCGGCAAGTTTCGGCAAAAAAATCTAGATTCGGCATCAGTTTCGGTTTCGGCAGAAAATCTGCGGAACCTTCGGCCGCACCGTTCTGCGTTCGTGAATTATCGCGCATCGTTCGGCTGACTTTGGGTGAGCTCGTGGCTCGTGTGTCACCTTCTGACTTCTGTCTCACGTAATATTTTATTGGGATTTATTAAGAATTGAAATTCTTTCCAAAAATACTCAACTAATGACAATTTTTTGTTCCAAAAAGTGGTGTTTTATAGCAGTACCTAAATCAAAAAAATAAATAATTATTTTTCGCATACTTCAATTATTGTTTTTTTTAAATTTCATTTAACACATGTAATAAGAATGTTGTGATTGTAAACGCAATTAAAATTAAAGTACTCAGTTAATGAGGTCTTTCCTTTATTGATTATATTGACAAATTTTTGGTCAAAAAGTAGTTAAGTAACACATTTTGTTAATTTTTGTTTGTTGTATATCAGTTTTTTTTTCACATACTTTAACACGTTTAATTTAACACGTGTTGACTTTCTGTATAAGTGTAAAAAATAAGCGAAATTTCAGCAAACAATAGATTTTTTACATGTCTAAAAAAGTTTCGGTTTCGGCCGAAACTGAGACAGATACCGAAAATTCGGTTTCGGTAGAAAGTCCTGTTTCGGTCGGACACTAATATTTATGTTAACTTACATAAGTATCTAGTTTAACAGTCAGGTTAGGTTACTTTTCTACACTATTTTTTTCTTACTGAACCATTGAAATAGGTGTTTTTTCTTACTGAACTTACTGAAATAAATGGGAAAAAACTAATCTGTAAACCTATAAACCTAACGTTAGTTTTTTTTCACTTCTTATCTTTTATTTTCAGGATGCTGTCCTTCCCCAGCCCAAAACTTTTCAATTAAAAAATTAAAATTTTGAAAAAAAATGGCATTTTCAGCCAGAACATGTCCATTTTTAATCTTAGTCATCTAGCTCACGAAAAGTCTAGAACCGCCCCCGTCTTTACCACTTTTTAAAGGTGTGTTGATTTGGCACTGTGTTGAGTTGTCTGGTTACCGTTGAAGAGAACCCATTTTAAAGATCCTTTTTAAAACTATTTTGTGACAAAATATGTGTTATTTTCGAGAAAATTAATTATTAATCTTCAGATATTACTACTTATAATAGGCATGGGCAACCGTTGAGTTGTTTCATCCTCGAAAAAAAGGCATATAAGTGATTTTTTTTCATTGCAATACCTGCCATATACCCACTGATCTCAAAATTAGGATTGCCTATAGGTATATTATATAGGTATATTTTGAAATTTGAATCAAATTAAATGGTGTTTTTTATTAAGTAGGTACCTTAACAACAGTGCTTCTTCGATTTTTTTTGTATATATTCAATGTTATTGCGCTTTAAAAGAATATTTGACAGTTAAATTGATGTTGCCAGCCTAAACAATTTGTAGTTCAGTTTTTAATGTTTTCTAATCTTAATTATTGACAGTATAAATGTATAAAATATAATATTTAAATTTATCTAGGTACCTACCAAATGGAAATGCCTCTCCCCTCCCTATGATTAGAAAAAAAATCCAAGGAGGTAAATAATAATTTTTCTGAATTTTGCTGGCTACCCCACTTCCTGAAAATTTCAAAAACCCAGGATGGTTATAAAATATATATCAGAATTTCGTGTCCTGGATTAAAAGAACCTCCCCAATCCGCTACATTGGTTCAAATGCGAGTGCGATTAATATCCTATGTAGATGTAACTATACTTAGTGCAACATTTAATTTATAAATCGATTCCGTTTTTATATTACGCCTAATCGAGTTCAGTCCACAAGTTCGCGAATCGGCCCCTCTCTAAAGTGTCACACAATGGGTCTTCCTCTTCGTCGAGTGCTGCGTGCTGTTACCAGTACCTGACCACCTAGTTAGCAGTTAGCAGTCGGCCGGTAAGCTATCGACTGCGAACTCGACGGCTCTTGCGCGCGCAATTCAAATTTAAAAACAATTCAAACCGGAGTTCGAAAAAATTGAACAATTCAAGTTCGAAAACTTAAAAATCTGTGTTAAATTATTTTGAATGGTTTCATGTTCTGCATTCAAAATTCAAATATTTTCATGAAATTTTTCAAATACATGGTAATTACACGCGTACTTTATTTTCTATTCGTGTTCAAATAAGTTTTTGTCGGACTGATTTCAAATGTTTTGTAATATCGTGTTAGACGTTGTTTTATTTTAAAAGGTTTTGTGCCGACGAAAAATTGGATACACGAAGTAAGTATAGTTTTAGTTCAATAACAAACACGTTCAGCGACGATATTTAGTAACATTTGTTTTATTTTTGTAATATTATGGCAGTGACAATCACTGAGTGTTTTCAAAACATCGGTAAGTTATACATGCATTGTTAAATTCTGCCAAAGAATGCGAGAGTGAGCTCTGAAAGCAAAAACATTCAGCGTATGATGTATAAATAAAAAAAAATATAAAAATGCATTGAACTGATTGGTGCGGTGACATTGCATTTATCTTGCAAACCTTCGACCCACATCGAATACATTCAACGGTCAATGGTCTGCATAATGTTTTTGATGTTTGTTACAAAAAAACATTTTAATGCGACTAAGAAGATCAGCATAATATTGCAAGTTATAAAGTAGCTCACATCCGTACTAGATATTTGATATACCTTTTGATTACAAAAATAATTTTTCAGTTTGGTTGGGTATTTTGATATCAAATCCAAATTTAAGATTTGTCTGAAACTGGCCGAAATGGGCCGCGTATACGTTCCTCTTAAGAGCCTAGCTAGGCAACTATCTACCTCTAAAAATGGGTTTTATCCCGATTGAAGGAGGTAAGTTTTATTAATGTATTTATTTATAACAGAAACACACAGCTTTTACAAAAAACATGTTATAATAAGTATTAGTGGAAAGTTAAACAAAGGGTATGTAAGCAAAAAGTTAATTAGGCTAACGTTAATTAAAAACAGGTGTTTTATTTTATAAAACTACACAATGTTATTCATAACTTGCCCATTTACCGAGTTTTGAGAATGATTATTTGTTTTGTTACGATTTTAGATTTGCACGGCCGAAAGTATTTTTGTTATTTGTTTTTGGGGTGTTATACCTCTTTCTTTAGCCATCAACAGGGCTGATGTGTGATGATGATGGTGATGTGATGGTGACACTGTAACGCTATCCGAAACGTTGGCTAAATAAGGAGGTAGCGCAACACGGCATAACACCTCAAAAACCAATTAAAAAAAAGATTATTTCTTTCATTTGTTTTTTTGTACGTATGAACTTGAAATAGCGTCACAACTAGATGTGATAAAAAACATTGACAAATAACGTGATAAGAAGTATTTTTTTCAACATCGATATTCCGTGCCTAATAAATAAACATAAATAATAATAAAATAGAAAAAAATTTTGGTAGTTCTTAGGCGAAGTTCGGTACAGTTAAATATGACCGAAGGGGATAGGGTCGGATTAGCACAGTGATGAAGGAAAAGCCTCGGAAAGGCTGAGGTCCTCAGTTCAATTCCTAGATGCGATTGAATCTTTTATAGATTTTTATTTCACATTTTTATTCGAGAGTTGTTAATATTACTTCAATGTTAAAAATGCCTATTTTAAGTTTGCAGTGAAATATCATATCTTAACATTTACGATTCATTGTTATATAATAACTATTAAATAATGACGGTAACCGGGAAGACAACCATCTAATTGCTGTAATTGATTGATAATTGGTCATCAAAATTAAATTGAAATGGTGCATTTAACTATAAGATGTTGTGTATAAAAGTGCATAGTTTTGCATTTAGTGCCAAGGAGCCTCTTACATGATAAATTGTTTTTCGGTTCAGGAAGAATTTAAGGAAGAATTTAATAATTCTGTATATTTAAAATTTTTCAATCGTGACATCAAAATCGCCCGATTTTTTTTAAAACAATGCTTTTAATACTTGCGAATTCCAGCGCTTTTTTAATAAAGACCAGAAAATATAATTTATTAACGATTGAACAGTCAAATCATTTTTTATACCATAGCTATGGAACAGCATAAAAATAAATTTGTCTATAAATAAAAGAATTCGAATAATATTTTAAAATTTGGATTTAACTTTTGAATTTTTTTACATTAGTTCGACACAGGAGGCCCGGAAGAAAATGACTTCCGTCAGGGCCTATGTCTTCTTAGGGGATGCAGGGTGGAGGGTTTTTTTAAGGAAAGAAAGAAGAGGAAGTTGTGTGAAGGAACTTTGACGCAGCAGGTGGGCAGATATATTGGCCGCCAAGACCTTGACAAACCTCACCCCATGAACCTGAGCACCCCTGCTAAGTCACCAAACGTAGCGAAACACTTGGGGTGACCTATGGCGGAGGTGTTGGTTATCCAATAAATGGTTCCCGGGGTGGCGGTACCCATAACTGCTTCCCAAAAAATGACTAACTATCAATGGACAATGCTTAATAATATTAAGGTTGTAATAATTAAATATTGGTTTACAAATCCCAAAACCACGTCTCATCATCGGTTTTAATAAAATTATGCTTTTGACGGTTCGAGCTGAATACATGAGGTTGACTGAGTTAATCAATAAACCTTTAAGCATTTAAGAAATAATCTAAGCTTTTCCGTTTTCTCAGTAGAAAAAATATTGACATGAATTTTAAAATAATTTTATTTTAATTCAAATAATTTAAAATGCATGCATCATGCTCATTATTTAATGTTTACCGTCGCCTGTGGAAACGGCGTTCATATCGTGAACTAATGGCGCGATAAGGCGATAATACTATATTAAAACGTCGTGCGGTTTTCATATCAAACGCATGAATTGAAACTGTTATTGTGTTAAGCATAATTTTCACTTATTTCTTATACGTACTCTTTATGAAATTTAATTTAGCACTTAAAAAGTAGGTATACGGTGTTTTGAATAGTTATCTCGCTTTAAGTGGTAAATTTTTTATTGTTTTAGTTTTCTCAAATTTTACCCGAACCAAATTATTCTCCATGATTTATTATTTTTAAATTAAATTCAATTTATTTTGTTTAAATGACTTATAATAAATTATCTCAAACCAAATTTGAATCTTTTTTCACCATAATCTGGCGCGTTTCCATTGGCCTGATCTGTTCTATGAGAATCTATGGTCAAATTATAGAACAAAATTTGAAGTCTATTCATCTTTGGGTTTCTATTGCATCGAAAAGCCTGTTCACACTGAGTCTATGAAATAGATCATAGAAAAGATCAGGAGTGATCCCGACTAAAGGAATTCCCTTCATTTGGTATATGTATTAAGCCTCGATGACATTGAGCGAGTTTATAAGCTACTATCTGGGAAATTCACTATCTGATAGTAAACTCGCTCAGTGTCGTCGTATTGCTAACTAGCAGATTGTGGACAATCTACGAAAAGAGTTGAAATATGGTCAACTTTACTCGCTACTCGCTCAAGATGGCGGCCTAACAACAGCTGATTTCGTAATTGTCAGAATTAGTTTGCGCGGGAGCCGTAATTCTAGTTACTTAAATTTCGACCGAATTCGTAGAGCAAGTAGACAGTTTTGTGTGTCATCATTGCAATCTCCGATTCACTCGCTTTTAAACTTAACGGCTAGTAGCTTGTAAACTCACTCCATATAATTGAGGCTTAATACACAAATAACCCACTTTTATGATTTTTGTTGAGAAAAAATTACAAAAAATACCTACGTAGGTAGTAGGTACCCAATTACTCTATGATAATTTGTATAAATAATTTACAAATCTTATGAGTCTCATACATACGTATTGGGAATAAATGCAACCAAAAAAAAGGTTCTCTTTCAACATAAATAGATAAAATAAAAATTGTTAAGTCTGTTCTTAAATAAAATAATAATAAATTCATAATGCGTCAACGTACTACACCAACGTAGGACACATAAGTTAGACATATTTGCATATTTATATTTATAATAGTTATATTACTTTTATCGTTTACTAAGTTTTTTATCACGATCAGTAAGCGTCACACCTTCAAATTTCTAATTGCAACATCTTTCCACGTGCAGGTGTGTTTTAGTTATTTATTCATGAAGAAAGAAACATTATTCTAAATTCAAAGCGCGTTTTCCATTTCTATTAAATAAGTACCACGATTTTTTTTCAAATTAAAAAACCACGATATATTTCAGTTGATTAATAAAGCAGAATAATTAAAAACAGACCAATTATAAAGCAAAGCAGTGAGAAAGGACAGTTTTTTTTAAACTCGATGTAATCTAATAATGGGTAAAGTTGCAAAATTACGTTTCACGATTTAAGGCGAAACTTAATGCAAAATTACTTTTTTGCATTAATGTTGATTAAGCGTCGGCTTACATTATAAATACAAAAAAGCATTTTCTACCGTTTCCACTGAGTCGAATTACTACGGTATAGTCGAATTTTTATGTTATAGTAGAATTTTTATGTTATAGTCGATTTTTTTTTATTATATAGTCGAATAATTATGTTTTAGTCGAATTATTAAGTTACAGTCGAATTATTATATTAAATTTGAATTATTATTTTATAGTCGATTTTTTTATTAAATAGTCGAATTATTATGTTATAGTCCAATTATTAAGTTACAGTAGAATTATTATATTAAACTTGAATTATTATGTTATAGTGGAATTTTTTATTAAATAGTCGAATTATTATGTTATAGTAGAATTATTAAATTACAGTCGAATTATTATGTTAAAGTTGAATTATTATGTTATAGTCGAATTATTATATTATAGTCGATTAATATATTAAAGCCAATTATTACATAATAGTCGATTTTTTTTTGGCAAGAGGCGAAATTTTACAACTTTATTATTATAGTATCGTTAGGTTATGTTTCTTCACCGTTCTACCGCTGTTCTGGTTTATCATTTTTTTTGTTTATTAATTGTCCTTTTTTATTATATCGTGAAACCGAATGATCTTGTAGGTATTTATTAAATAATCGAAATGAAGTACGTTGATACCCACCTTGGGATACGAACCAGTTAAAATGTCAGTCAAGCGTTCTACTCAGACGACCCGAGCCAATGACTATATCGGAAACATATTCCACTTAATAGCTCTTTAATTAAATACCAACTTTATTTTCATTATCTGAAAGGATACCAAATGAAGGTCATAATTGCATCGCATTACAGTAATACAATGTTAGCTTCATAATTAAAACGCATTGTGATATGTGATTACGGTTTATCCGATGGTTTAACCTTTAAATGCTCTGTAAGGTAACAAATTCGTAACTAACTTTATGTAGGTACTAACGTGTTGTTTCCTCGTTGGTTCACTAAACTGAAACTTATTTTTTCACTAAATCTTTCACGACGAATTCGAATATGAAAACTACCGAATTAAACTTTTTTTTTTATTTTGTTCTCGGAAATATCACCAGCCTCTCCTCTAAAGTAGTGTAAATTTTATACAAATGATAAGCAACCGTTTATGTGAAAACCTTACTAATGAACTAAAATAATCTATACCGACTTTCAGCCTTACTAATAAACGCGTTGAAAATTTTATTTAATTGATAAAGAACAGTGTTCGTGAAAACCTAACGAAAAGAAAAGTAAAATAGAAATTTACATAAATTAGTTCATGGAAAGATTGCTTATCTGTTGAATATGAAGCATTGATTACATTGAGCGAGTTTACAAGCTACAAGCTAGCGAATTCATTATCTGCTAGTTAATCGCGCAGTGTAATCATTTATACTAACTAGCAGATTTTACACTGAACAAGTTTACTATCGGATAGTGAATTCGCCGGCTAGCAGCTTGTAAACTCGCTCAATGTAATCGAGGCTTTATAAATATGGTTTTGAGTATTTTAAAGCCCTCCCCGGATCCAGGGAAAAAATAACTTTTTTTGGTACTACTGTACATAATAAGTGAAATTAATTTTACTATAACAAAATTTTAATGTACAGTTCTCCCAAAATCGTATGTCTCTTACAGGTGACGATGGGTCTCTAGCAACTAGTTTGAATCTAATAATAGTCATGGAATCAAATAATTTTTTTGGACAAATTTTATGTCGCCCAACGAGTCGGGGGTCTGAGGAGGTTAATTTTTTTCTTCTTGAAGATGTCGTAAAAAACAAATACCATTTTGAAAACCAGATAATATTTATTACCTTTTAGATAGTTGAATTTGAAATTACTTAAAATGAAATATACTCAGCAAATTGGTTCGCCATGCGGGTACACTTCAACACTTTCCCGGAGTCAGCTGTCTGTTTTCGGACTTCGGATCCTTCGAGATGTGCCCATGAAATTGGTGAATTGTTCACATCTGCGATGGATGGCTTCATAAAATTCACTCTTAAAGATACTGGTGTACCGTGGTTCAGTCGACAATTCACCGAAGCAGTTCGACGAAAAACCGCGGCTTACCGACCCTATAACACATTTAGTATGTCCAAAAACAGGTCAGCATATAACAAACGGGCACACTGGACATTTCAAAGGCCTTTGACCGGGTCTGGCACCAAGGACTTGTCGCACTTCCCGTTTCCACGACGATCCAGCGGTTTCATCTCTTTCTCGCATTCGATCGTTTTTTTTTGCACATCAATGACCTTTTGACATGTGCACCAATTCATTGTTAAGCGAATGGCAGTTCATGATAGCGTTTTGTTTGACAAATCCCCAATGGGTACATAAACTCCAACGACTCGGAGGGCTTTGAAGCAGAGATGGATAGTTATCTCGAGAGTGTTTCCTCTTCGGGTAAGAATAACCTCGTCGAATTTAATGTTTTAAAGATCCTATCATGTCTGATTACGTCTAAAATGGATCGAAATGAAAATCTAGTCTCCTTCAACGGAAGCAATCTTCCGAATATGCCTTCCATTGATATGCTTGGTTTAACTTTCTACCGGTCAATGGCTGAGTTGGTATCGCGTTTAAGTCCCACCCAGGCTTCGCTTGTTTTGTTCGATTCCTCGGCTGGCTAAGTCCTCCATCACAACACAAGCAACATTTTTCGCTTACTGTGGGGGTAGTAGGAGATTTTCAAATGTTCTCAAGTTATTCGTAACCCGAGAATGTTTGTCTTTCTTTAAAAAAAAACTCTTCAGCAGCTAACGTATGGGGGCTCCATCGAAGCCTGGGTGTGTTAGCCTCTTAGAAACTGGGTGTACTATACAGGGCCCGCAGATACTTTAATAGTATACAACTGCTAACTCTGTGCAAATCGCAAGTGCGCTTCATGAAATTGAATTTGAATTGAATTTTGCAGCCACCTCTGGTCTTAAATACCTGAAAAAACCCTCGAACTTGTGCAGAAAAGGGCGGTCCGTTTAATAGGTTCTCATATCTTAACAATAGTCCGTTTAATAGGTTCTCATATCTTAACAATAGTCCGTTTAATAGGTTCTCATATCCTTAGACAGACATCGGGTGGGAATGCTGATCTTGTTCTACTGGTATTTTAATGAAGGATGCTTCGAGGAACTAGCATCTAACTAACATTTTTGGGGATGGTATAGGTTGAATTGAAGATTTTCACACGGGGTTGTTTACCAATTGTATAATTTTTGAACACTCATCATCTTTGGGGATAATCATTTATGGGGATGCTGTGTGAATGGTTTTTTAGGAAAGGAAAGAGAGGAAGTTCTGGGACGGAAAAAGGTTTGAGGGGTAGGTAGGAATCTGGGGGTCAGTATGTATAGGAGTGACGGAAATATGAATCCATCCACACCACTGCGGTAAGGCGATGTTTCGAGAGTCTTGCTGGAGAGATTAAAATATCTCCCTCAACCAATCTCTTCCGATCCGGCTTACCACGGAGTTGATGGGCAGACGCGTCCGCCGCCAATATCCATTATTTATAATAATACCGTCATCACAGCGAGTCTGATTTTGTATTTACAAAAACCTTATGGAAAATGCAATTAAATATGCGCCAAAAATTTAGTTTTTAACATCTATTTTTTAGCTTCGTCATTCGGAAATAATACTTGATCGTCGGTACCTGCCTATTAACTGTGTCCGATAATTACCTGCTTATTATAATTTTGCAAACATGTCTTGGTTCATAATATTATTTAAACAATACGTTTTTCTTTCCGCTCGGTATGCCATTGTTAAAATTTTTTACTCTACGATAATTTGCCCGACTGCAACAAGCGATAAGTAATAATTCTAATAAAACACATGGGATTTGTACCACCGTATAATCGGCTGAAATTCTTTTCTATTTACGAGTATTAATTATGTACACGTAAATCGCATATTTTATTGCATATTAGACGCGCGTAGACTAGTTATTATTAATTAATTTGTATTATTGTTAATGTATGTGTTACGTAAAACTGGTTTATTATTAATTGTTACTATTTATAGTAGAGATACGTTATGCAACACTTATTTATTAATTAATGAAGACCATATTAGCGACTCTCAACCGAAAGCTATCCCCTTCGGTCATAATTTGAAACTTATCAATTTGGGAGTCCGCCCCGGCAACCATTTATTGGATAACCAACACCTCTGCCATACGCCACTCCAAGTGGTTTGCTACATTGGGTGACTTAGCAGGGGTGTCTGGTTTCATGGGGTAAGGTTTGTCCGGGTCTTGGCGGTGGATGCGTCTGCCTACTAGCGTGGTAGGCTAGACCAGGAGAGGGAAAAATTTTGACTTCTCCAGCAAGGCTCTCTCGGAACATCACCCTGCACTGCAGTGGGAGGGATGGAATCATTCACCCGTCACTGCTGGACACACTGATCCCCAGATTCCTCCCAACCCCTTTTACCTTTTTCCTTCCCAGAACATCCTCTCCCTAACACACCCTCCGCACAGCAAGATGACATAGACCCTGAGGGGAATTATTTTCTTCATGGCGTCGTGTGTGGAATTATTGTAAAAAAAAATTAACTGTATTTATTTTTATTTTTTTAGAAAAAAACTTCTTGTGAAAGGTTTTCACTTTGTGATAAATAAATAACTTTGAATACATCACTTTATTTTATTCACATTCTTTATGTTTCATGAACAATGCTCACTTCATCAGGAGAAAAATAATATTGAAGCTACAAATTGAATACAGATCACAGATTAAATACAGTGGAAAGGGTAGAAGGAAGAAGGGGGAGGGGTAAGAGTGGGGGAGTTTATTGGAATTTGGGATTAGACGGGAAAGACCGATTAAGTGGGAAAATATAAAACTTATAATGTAATTTATGTATTTTATTTGTAACTTCAGTACCTATACAGTATATGAGTGTGTATAAAATAAAGTGATATAAAATGGTATAAAAATTATTTGTCTTTTAATAAAATTATCTTTATTTTGTTAACGCAAATAAATTATTTGGCCAATAATTAACAAAATTTTAAAAATAACTAAAGTGGATGTTATAAGCTGTACGCAACGTTTTTTATATATCTGAAAATATTTATGTAGATTTTTGTATTCCAATATTATGGGTTCTAGAAACGACATTTCGAAATTTTATTTCATACGTCGACAAAAGCAATTGTCAATCTTAAAAATGCAGATGTCTGACAATTATTACCAAAAGTTTAATGGATATATAAAAAAAACAAACGTACCTGCGTAGCCTTTTGTAGGCTTTTTTTTTAAATAGGCAACTCAAAAGAGTGTTTTTTTCTGTAACTTTTAATAATGGGGTATTTTCACGAACTACGAATACCATTAAAGTGTGTGAAAGATTTAAAGAGTATTTTTCTAATTTTAATGATTGTATTACAAATGTGTAATTTTATTATTTTCATTCATAATTATTGACTTTAAAACCCGCCCATTCCGAAAAGGTTCCAACTGGGCATTACGTCATTATGACGTAGAAAATGCCAATGTCTGGTTAGACGGCTGCTACCAACGTTGCCCGGCGTGACGTCAATGCCGCAGAATTTACGAATAAAAACGAACATTACGCCCATTCCATTCCATTCCATCCCAAACACTGAACAGAAAAAAACCTTAGAAATGTGATTGGCAGATTTCAAAGATAATTGATGTCAAAAATTTGCATTCGACTCTGAGATCTCTGAACGATCGATGAGGTGATTTATGCTCATGAAAGAGGGTTGCTATCCGTAAATGTTTGATCAACTTCACCAGAAGTAAGAAAAACTTGAGATTATTTCGGACACTCTGATACGTCCAAATAAGCATCTATCGATATTTCTATTCAGCGTCCAGGTAGGCGTATCATTATTTGTCTTCCAAGAGATTACTGCATATTTTGCTGTTTTCAGGAAGTAGAAATATTTTTCTTGTTTGTATGACTCATCAATTTAAGAAATAATAAAATTTTCAGGCCTTTTCCAGAATTTAATGTGTTGAATTAGTGCTTCTGAAGCAACCGCTACCTAAATGCATATATCTATTTTGCATATAGATTTAAGATGATTTTTTGATTGGATTCGTGTACGGAGAACGTGTCTGTTTATTATTATGGGTGGAATGGGTGAGGCGAAGATTACACACACGAAATGTCCTTGGGTTCTTGGCGATGCACATGCCAAGACAATGGCGGTGTCCTCAGATAAGCAATTAAATAATATAAACGTTTTAACTCGTCTGTCGTCTGCTGGCATCGCTGTCGTTTAACAACGCAAATTGCATTTTTTAAACGGAAAATATTTATACATCAGTTCAGGCAGAAGTGGATTTACCGGTACTCTGAAAAGGTTTTCCTTAAATTAATATTTAATTTCTCTCCATAGATTAAAAAATCACCAAATTGCTTCTAAAATTATTGATGTCGAAAAACCAAAGAATCAACCATTCTCTCCCGATCCGGCCTGCCATGCAGCTGGTGGGCAGACGCATCCAACGCCAAGACCCGGACAAATCATACCTCATTAACCCGGCCCCTCCTACTAAGTCACCAAACGTAGCAAACCACTTGGGGTGACCTATGGAAGAGGTGTTGGTTATCCAATAAATGGATTTCCGGGGCGGCGGTACCCATACCCGCCTCCCAAATTGAAAAAACTGCTTCTCCATAAATATGTCGTACGCGTCAATTTCATGTACGACTATTAAAGGTTTTAAAATATCTGAGATTTTCTATCATATTAATAGTAACATGGTAACTACAGACATGATCTTCATTCATTTAAAAACAATAAAAATTACAGAAAAAAAACCACTCATTCTGAGTTAAGAGTATTGTTTAAAATATATAATGCATATTAATGGGTAATGCGAATTGTACCCCTCGAATGGTTAAATCTACCCTATATTCGTCCAAATTGCGAGAGGTCCGAGTTGAGGTCCTTGTGGAAACCTGTTATTTTAATCGATTTATTTTGGCCCGGTGACCGAATCATTTGCTCAGCTGTGGTAATTCGTAAACAGTACCTAATCATCAACCTGTCTGTTGGGATTATTAATTGGGAAGTGGGATATAAAGATCAATTGCAGGATGTTCGTTTAACCGTGAGCTCATATTTTCAACTTAGAAAGTCAAAACCATCAACCAGAGTATAAATTGCAAGTTTCAGGTATTCAGTCAGCTGCAAATAATCATCGGTTATGTTTAATTTCATTATTAAGCTTTCTGTTTTATGTTTGCATTCGTTTTATAATATACACTAATTATAGGTAACTGCAGCAATCTAAGTTAGGTAATATTATGCGTTAACGAGGCTCAGGCGCGTCGCCATAGTTTTATATATACAGTGGAATCCGTTTTTTTTTTTTTTTTACATTAACTCAACTTAAACTTAAAAAATAATTTCCCTCAGGGCCTATGTCATCTTTGAGGATGCTGTGTGGAGGGTGTTTTTGAGGAGAGGAAGGAGTGAACATGGGTCTTGAAGAGACCCATATTGTAGGAGGGAGGAAACACAGAGGCCGGCAAATCGTTCCACAGCCGAGCTGTTGAACTCGAGAACGAGTCGTAGAAACGACCCGTTCTCATGTGACTAATGTCAACCGTGTACAAATGTTGAGCGCGCGTTTGGCGTGTTTCCCGACTATGCACCGGTGCCGAGGGGATCAATGACGCTAGTTCCTCGGAGCATCTTCCATTGTAATACCGGTAGAACAAGGACAGCTTTCCCACCTGGCGCCTGTGCTCTAAAGATTGCAATCCGTTTGTTAAATTAGGAGAATCTATCAAACGGACCGCCCGTTTCTGCACAGAGTCAAGGGTTTTTTTTCATGTATTTTGGGGCTCCAGACCGGAGGTGGCTGCCAAATTCAACCGCGGGGCGCACTTGCGATTTGTACAGGGCTAGCAGTTGTGCACTATTAAAGTATCTGTGTGCCCTGTACAGTATGCCCAGTTTCTGAGAGGCTAACTTAACTCTGGCCTCGATGGAGCCCCCGTATCTGAGCTGGTCACTTAGAGTTACACCGAGCATATCAATGGAAGGCCTGTTCGGGAGAATGCTTCCGTTGAAGGAGACTAGATTATCATTTCGATCCCTTTTAGACGTGATCAGACAAGATTGGGTCTTTGAAACATTAAATTCGACAAGGTTATTCTTACCCCAAGAGAAAACACTTCCGAGCCAATATATGATGACATCGAAGAGAAATTTATCGTTTATAATGACATCGAAGAGAAATGACAAACACGTCACACTAAACGGACGTCATACAAAGCATTTTATAGAAAATAAACAACCCAAAAATAATCAACACAGCATTTTAAGACTCGTGACGTGAGAAAAGAGCGTTTTAAGACTCGCGACGAGAGAAACACAGCACATAAACGTCGTCGGGCGTCACGTGACCCTCCCGAACACTGCCGAAGGTGTTAGGAATCATGTCTGGCACTATAACCGACATAATTTTCCATGAAATTAGGACATAATTTATTAAAAATGGGTCATAATAAGCGACATGTCACTATAAGCGAAGACATTATATCCGACTTTCTTATAAAGAGTTTTATATGAAAACCAAACGTCGCTGTGTGCTAATTACTCCATATTAAGCGGTTGGTCAATATAGGCGGAGTCATAACAAACAGATTCTACTATATACCTATATACAAACATTTCATACTAATCACCTATCTAAAAAAAACGGCAGCATTTTCTGAATTATAAACAAACCGATTAAATATATATTTTTTAATATTTGTAATAAAATTATCCATCTATGTGGACGCGGTATTACTGAGTAAGGTCAAAAGGAACTCGCTACGAGCACAATCGTGCCTTCTTCAGGGCACTAGGTTAGAGTTTCACCACCATTGGAGCGACCACGCGAAATAAATTTGCCTCGATTGCTCAAGATTTCCAGAAGATCATTTTTTTTAATTTTTCGCCAACATTACAAAAATCATACCTTTGAATTTCAACATGGAGACATAAAAACTTATTATAGTGCTATATAGTCAATGAATCAACGTGTATTTTACCGTTTATGTCATATTTGTAGGATTTATAAAAAAATATTAAAAAAAATCGTAAAGTTTATAACCGCGTAAATCCTGCGTGTTTGTTACTTTAAAACTCCGTGAGAGGTACTTATTAGAGTCAACATAGTATATTTTCGATTTCTGTTTGTTGTCTGTAGTATACTTGATAATTAAAGGTGCATATCTACGGAAAACGGACTTAATTTTAACCGTAAACAGCTGATCAAAAAGTCTGCGTGAAAAAATATTTTAAAAAATTATTTTTAATATCGTTCTGTAATAGTCTAAGAAGTTCGTTTTTGCGACATCTATGGTCATAATTGGTTAAGCATTTCAAAAGCTTTGTTTTAAAATAAATGGCTGGCCATGGAAATGTTTTAAATAATTACAATAAATTTTCACATGTAGCAAACACATTGTGGGAATACATTATAATAAACACGATGGTATAACTTTGTTTAATTCCACTTTTTATTTTCTTATCCAACTAGTTTCGGTTCAACCTGAACCTTCTTCAGGGAAGAATAAAAATATACTGTATTTTTTTATTCTACAGTATATTTTTATTCTTCCCTGAAGAAGGTTCAGGTTGAACCGAAACTAGTTGGATAAGAAAATAAAAAGTGGAATTAAACAAAGTTATACCATCGTGTTTATTAATTACAATAAATGTTTTACGAATGGTAGGAAAATTTCGTCCAATTTTGGATCGCTATCAAACGTAGAAAAATAAAAGTGGTCCATTTTTCGACCATAATCGCTGCAGTGGTTAGTTACCTACGCTATGCGTATACATTATACATGGTTCCATGCCAACTCGGAATGAAACCAACTCAGAACCATCTCAGATAAGTCATTTAGAGTGATAAAAAAATAATTTTAAATTAGCCGATAACCCTAACCTAACTTAACCTATTTAACCAATTTTTTATATATATGTTTTTATCACTCTAAATGACTTATCTGAGATGGTTCTGAGCTGGTTTCATTCCGAGTTGGCCGGTCACCATTATACATATACCTATATGCGCCTCAAGAAGGCGCGTTCTTCAGCGCAGATTAGAATAGCTCGAAAAAAAAGTATAAAATAATTGCAACTCTCTCCAGGAACATAAATAACCACAGAGATAACATTTTAGTTAGTTGTACAGGCTGCCCGCAGCTAGAAATTGCCATGTATCGACTGGCTCCCAGTCGGCGATCTTTGGCTGTCTACTACCTTTGCTTGGATACATTTTCATTCAAATTTGAAGATCATGTTGACTGCGCAGCCTAACTATGAGTGTCTGCCTGCTTAGTGCGTTCCTAACCTTCCTAGAGCCAACGACATTTAAAACAAAACTTAATTTGTTTTAATTTCCCCCTGTAATCTGCCGTGATGAAGGAACTTTTGTAGGTGAAGCCAGTTGGGTTTGAGAAGGTGTGTGATATAATTTACAAATATTAAGAAGTACGTATCAAAGTGCATATTCGCTAACGGGATGTCTACATTAACAGGTAGATATCTTATCGGTACGTTTTCTCCAAGTGGGAATGGCGCTAATGTTTTATTTTATTTTATTTATGTCGGCATATTGGTATGATACATATATCCGTTCACTTCACTAGAGGAAATAAATGTCGATTTTTCGTACCTTATCTGTATACGGCAGTAAAAAAGAACATAAAAATAATATATACAGTCAATATGTAATTAAATAAACAAATAGGTAATACAGAAAATACTTGTGTTAGGCGTACGAAATGATGCACTATCTCATGATTCTTAAGCCAGTGAAAGCACACATCCACTGGAGCGACAGCGCAATTTAAAACTTGCTCGACATTTTTTGATGATCATTTTGAATATTTTCCGCCCAAATTAAAAAAAAAAAACATACCTCCGAATTTTAATATAGAGACATAAAAACTGATTGTAGAATTTTAATATAGAGACATAAAAACTGATTATAGCCAATGAATTCACCTATCTTTTGTCGATTATCACATAATCGTTGGATTTATAAAAAAAATTATTATAAAATCGTAAACTTCTACTTAATTACTTACAAATAAGAAAATTTGCCAAAATTGGCAGCAAAGCAATCCGAGGTATTTTAAATAGTGACGTATTGTGGCAAAAAGCGCTCCATCCACTGGAAGTGGATAAGAGAAATTTATTTTATTTTGAACACGCATATGCATATACGTACGTACATATCGAAGAATAAAATAATGTTTTTTTAACATCGAAATTAAGGACCCAGATAAAAATTAGGTGTGCCGTAAAAAAGAACAACTGAGCCTACATGAGATTAACCAATTGGAAAATATTATCAATGTCGTCTTGATGCCTCAGAGATCACAATTCAGAATAGAAACAATGCTCTCGTTCAACCTCACAACATTCCTAAATAGGGACTTTGGAAGTCTTGTAAGGTGACACATACATTTTATTTATTTTGTCTGTTTCTGGACACTGTTGCCATGTCCAATGAAGAAAGCAAAAAGTTCTTTTTTGGAATGGATTTTCCGTTACTACGTAGGTATTACGTCAAACATAGAACGCCTGGGGTGTTCAGTGTTCACAGTGCTTAGTGCTTAATGCCCGCAGATCAGCTATAAGATAAAGTTCAGTGTGCGCTCGGACCAGTTTCCTTGGCCGAGGCGAGGACTAAAACCCGGCCTACTCGAGTCGATAACCGGACAAAACAGAACATAAATTTTTTATTTTTATTTTTATTGTAATATAAATAATATGAATATGAGTTACATTTATACATATTTTACAAAATATTATATTAACAGTATTATTGATCATGTATAATGTATACCTTATCAGAAAAGCGCCCTTGAGGTGATTTTCTCACAAAAATGGCGCTATATAAATCATCCAAAAATTATTATTATTAAAAGAGGAGCTCTTATGCCCGGTAAGGGAGCCACGATTCTTACTTAGGTTGTATGTTATAATATGTTTTGTGTAAAATATTTAATTTTTTTTAAAAGTTTTTTTTGAAAATTATTTAATTTTATTTATAAAAATAATAGGTTAAGTCAGGCTAGATTAGGTTAGATTAGTTTTTTCTATAATTTTTAACATTGAGTTCTGTTTTGTCACAATTCCGTTTTATCACATTTATGTTTTGTTATTGTTCTGTTTTGTTACAGTTCTGCTTTGTCACAGTTCTTTTTCGTCACAGTTCTTTTATGTATCTGTAAAAAAACATAACTGCATAAAGCAGAACTGTAACAAAACATAACTGTGATAAAACAAAACACTAACAAAACAAAACTATGATAAAACGGATTTGTGACAAAACAGAATAAAAACAGAGCTGTTTTGTTTTGTATTTGTTCTGTTTTATCACTGTTCTGTTTTGTCATTGACCTTCAAATCTTCCTAGAAATCGAATTTATCGATTTACATTCTCCACGCCGACCGGTCCGTACTGAAAATTTTATTTTGTATTGCATGCATATACCATCAATCTTCCTCTCATATAAGAGGTAGATTCTTGATTTCTTTGAGAAACAAGGTTGAAGGCTTTTGAAATTCACCTTGGTCTCGCGCCATAACCCGTATCAATTATTGATAATAAGCATTTGGAGACGGCAAAACCTGTTTATGCATAATTTTGTTTATGTTTTATTGCATTCACAAATCAAATAAAAAATACGGGTTTAACGCATCGTGCTGTTCTGAACAGATTGAAGGTTGTGGATCGTGGTAATCGATCTGTAGCCCACTGGTCCAAAGGGTCGTTCGAACCCCAATCAACCTAATACCAATACATTATTTTAAAATGAATAGTTTTAAATAATACTAACTACTCATCTCAGTATGACATCAATTCTCGTGTTTGAATTGGGATGTAGCGCCATTACAGTTTTAAATTAAATTATATTTTTGACGACCTCCGTTGTCGAGGGGTAATGATCTCGACTAGCAATCCGAAGGTTGAGGGTTCAAATCACGGCGCAAGTAAATAATTTATTTATTTATTACATGCACTAATGGGCTTTTACATTCTAGTTTACAAGTTAAGTATCACAGTTATTTTAAATACTTTAAAACTAAAAAAATAAAGAAAATATAAAACAACGAAAAGAAATGTAACAACAAAAGCATATAATAAAATAAAATACATAGTTAAAAATGATGAGAAGTCTCACATAAAAAGATATTCAATATTAACAAAAATTGCAGAAATTATACACGTCTATTTGTATCTAGATGTTTAAAGGATTGGAATAAACAGTGTTTATGCTGGTTATTTTTAAGGTGAAATATACCAGACAAATAAACTTAGACCAGAATATTTATTATTAATATTCTGAGACTGCGAAGTCTCGGACTCGGGGAATTTTGATAAGACAGTGTCCTGGTGTTATTAAAGTAAAAGGGTAGTAAACTTCAGCAGGATCTTTTGGGAAAATGGAGTTGATTACTTGAAGTAATTCAGGACAGTCAATTTTGTAATGCAGTATTTTATTTAATAATATTATATCTGTGTTAATTATTCTTTCTGAAAGTTTAAAGAGCGACATTTTATCAAGTAGGTAGTTATAATCAATATTTTATACAGGAATATGCAATTTATAGTTGATAAACCTCAGGAACTTATTTATTTATTTTATATATTTTTTAAAGTTTTTATTCCAGCAGGACAGGGAGGGTAGTGCAATCCCAGTCTGCCATTTTATAAAATATTTAATAAATTCTAATAATAATAATAAATCTTAAAAATGATAGAACTATAAACTATATGTTGAATCTTTACAATGTTGTCAATGAATATTGTAAAATGGAGACCATAACGTAGAGTTATACTCTAGTTGGCAATATTTGATTGAAGTGTGTTATTTCACAATTTAATCGTTTAAAATAATATACCTAAGGTATGTTTGCGGCACGTTAATAGGCATAAAAATAATTTGGCAAACGGAATCTGGAAACGGTCGATTTTAGCGTAAAAGTAGTTTTTACTTATTTTGTGAATAATTTTATAAGAAAGAAAAAAATTAACTAAGGCAAACTGTTACAGATAATCTTTGGAATTAAATTGTATTTTTTTAAGTTGTTTCTTGTGTGCGTTCATACATTTTTAATGAAATAATACAATTTTTAGACGTTAGCTCTTTTAAGGTAATTGTATTTTTAATAATTTTATTCTAATTCTACTCAAGCGAAACGATAGGAAAAGCTTCAATCTATCCGAAGCATATTTTTTAATATTCATAATATAAACCGATTAGTAAAGATTAAAGGAAAATAGTGATTTTACCTTGCTATTTGCCTTTATTTGTAATCACTAAAACATTTTCCATTTAACAAATGAATTATCTCAAAGTGACGTTATATTAGTGTAATTAATGGATGAACCAAATTCGCCTATTGATCACGGAGAAGCGAACTTAAAATACAGTAGCAATTCGGGAAAATCCATAAAAAATAAACTAAAATATACAACTTTATCAAGGTTCACAAAATAATCACTCAGGTAAATAAATCACACTAAGTTTCTTGCGGTTGATATCAACATTCAAAACCTCAAATCAAAAATAGCAAGTGAAGACAAAACGTTCATTCAGACCGCAAGCAGCTGAAAAACAAGCGACAATATTCACTTTGTTGAATTTCGTAATCAAAGTAATCAATTGGCTACTGTCGCTTTTCACCGAAGTAATAATATTGGGCGTACCGCTGTTAGCTAGAGTAATATCGCCATCTTTCTCATAAACTGTGAATGCAACAGAAAGAGAGGTCATAAAAGAGCTCAGCAGTACGTCTCTTTCTCTTGTAGTTCAAGCATGTCAATCAGATTTGCACGACGATAAGGTTTTGTTTCTAAGTATTTAGTATAGAACGGCAATCAGTGGAGATCTCTTATTTTGTATTCTAGAAGCGATTTGACGTTAAACTTTCCCTTTTTCATTTGTCAAATGAACCTCGTGCTACCGAGTTACGTCATTTGCAATATTGAGAAGCTGACCCGCCAATGTTAAATAATTCTATTCAATAAATGACGAATACACTTAGATAATAATTTTAGAAGGTGTACAAATGATCAAGTATTTTAGTTGGAATTCTTCGTTAATTTTGAATCAAGTTTTGACAGCCACTTAAGTACAGTTCCCCATTGCACTGAATTTTCATGACATTAAGCATAGCAATAAATAAGATTTTTTTAAATTTAATGACAAACAAATACCTTTGTGTAACACCACTATTTTATTAACAATATCAACATGTTTCGAAAACTATGTTTTCTTCGTCAGGATAATAAGTCAATAAAAAATAACAAAAAACAAACAAGTATAGACTAATTAGAACATAGACAAAATATTAGATAGGAGAGGTGATTAATTACCTAAAATATATCATAAAAAACAATTATATAAAAAAAATATAATATATATATATAGGGTATACAATTAGATAATTTAGAAATTTTAGAAATTAGAAAAAGTGTTAATAGTAAATTAAATATTATAAATAACCAAACGTTTTTTAAAAATAGCCACCTTTTAAATTTATTTTCGTATTAATACTTATATTTATAATAATTTATTTTGTTATTTAGACTTCTTGTTTTCTTTTTAAAAGATTTTTTATTATGTTAATGTAATTTTTACCCATTCTAAAATAAATTTTATATTTTATTTTATATAATTGTTTTTTATGATATATTTTAGGTAATTAATCACCTCTCCTATCTAATATTTTGTCTATGTTCTAATTAGTCTATACTTGTTTGTTTTTTGTTATTTTTTATTGACTTATTATCCTGACGAAGAAAACATAGTTTTCGAAACATGTTGATATTGTTAATAAAATAGTGGTGTTACACAAAGGTATTTGTTTGTCATTAAATTAATGATGACGCCACAAAGTAAATATGCCTATTTTGAAGAAATAAATAAGATTGATTGGTAGATAGGTGTGTATGCATATGTATCGCCCTAGCGAAGGACCACCATTCAGAATCGAAACGTTGCTTGAAATGGCTTTAGCGAATCTGTACGCTTATTCTCTATCTTTTGTGGGATCGTTATCGAGATAACGGACGTGATCTCCTGTCAGATTTGTGTGATTTTTACATATTTACTGTAACATATTTTAGTTTAGATCGTTTTAAACATGAATTCCTGCAAATATGCATGATTATTTATTCATTTAAGGTGATCCAATAGTCAAGGGAAAAATCGAAATCGGAATTAACGTCCTTTTGTGGGAGGAGTTTAAAAATACTTGAGAAAAAGCTTTTGGAAAGGTAGGAAAAGATTTTTGAGATTTTTTTTACAGGTTGATTTCATAAAGGCCTGTAAAAAAACATTAACTCCTTTTTTACGCATCGTTTATTGTAATAACAAGGAAATTTAAAATTGATTTCACAGAACCAAGCGACGCGGAGCCATACGTCTATTCCCCGCTCCGGCCGGGGCCGAACTGATACAAAATGGCAAATCAGTAGTTCTTGGTACACACATAAGGTTCACTTCGCAAATCCGTTGACTGCCGGCCGTATTGTGAAATAACAACGCGAAAATGCATATTTATTTTATTTTGTGAAGTTCGGACGTAAATATCAATCTTTTTGCGATTATTATAAAGAAACTGAATTTTCTACATTAAACAACACAACCATACACAAAAAGGGGTTGGTAAATATTTACCTAACACGGACACGCTTAATATGCACTTTCTATTTCAAAAACACTAAGGACGGGTTGTTTCAAAAAATTTGATGGATTCATCAAATATTTGAAGTTGATTTTCACGTTCTGTGTAAGTTCTATTCAAGTTCTGTGATTATTTCAGTTTTGTGAAGCAACTGTCCTATAACGATGTAATAACAGAACTTGAATAGAACTTACACAGAACGTGAAAATCAACTTCAAATATTTGATGAATCCATCAAATTTTTTGAAACAACCCATCCTTAATATCAGTTAGATAATAATGAGAAGTAAGTATTTCAGTTTCCGGAATTGGAAAATAATGCATTTTAGTAGCATTAGGTAAACATTTACCAAGGGGTTTATAAGTAGGAGAGTTTGCACTTGAAAGTGTTTTTTTATAGACTGTAAAAGTTTAGGACTAGGGCAAAGAAAAAGTACTTTTCGAATATCCATCGATTTATCGTACTGTTTTTAAATTTAATTTTTAAACGGGCAAAATTATATCACACAATAAATGGTTGTTCTCAACGCGAGGTAACAAAAGAGACGCTGTGAAAATTTTACTTTTATAAAGGTATGAAAAAAGCTCTATTCATTTGTTTTGTTGGAAGAGAACAAATGCATTTGAAATATTTAAAAATAAGTATTTTCTAGGCTTATTAAAAGACTTCGCATCGCCTCATCTTAATAAAACGTTGTACATAGAAAAAGCAAATGAATCACACAAATCTGACAGGAGATCACGTCCGTTATTTCGATAACGATCCCACAAAAGATAGAGAATAAGCCTGCTGAATTTTCAGGTACTACCCTTTCTCAACCTTCCTCTCCCCTCCCCCCTTATTTCAGCCTCACAACATGCTATGTTTATTGGCATGCCATAGTCCCACTGACCCCGGACAGTTGAGAGCAGTAAAGACTTTTGTGCGAGATTCAAACAAATAATAATAAAAGTTTATCTTAGTATTTTTCGCTATTGTAGATAATGTAGATGTTGTAGCTTTGTGAAATATTCATCCATTCATTCGTAATGTTCCTCTCTGCCGCCTTGCAGTTTATGTTTTTAGAAATATGCACGTAGATAATTTTAAAATCTTATTTCTAGTAATTTTGAGATTAATTTATTGGTTAATAGACGCCTAAACAGGATGTTTTAAATCTTATTATTAAAAATTATGAAGGAATGTGGTCAAAAAAATAAATGCGGGAGAAGATAATCGAATTTAGACGAGGTATTAAATATTTAAATATAATTAATTCGCGGAAATATTACCATTCTTTTAATCCACGAAAGAACTTAATGTTTAATTAAGTACTTAAGTTTTTAATAGAAAACTAAAAATAATACTTTTTTCCAATATATATTAATGTTAATAAGGTATCATTCTAAACTAAGAATGAATGCATGCCATAATATTTAGTTATTAAATAATCGCGGTAAAATACAATAGAAACAAGTATGCGAAAACATTAAATACCATATTAAATTAAAATTTTACGATTCAAATATCGTGGAAATATTTATAAATTTATACCGTGAGATCATCGTATAGATTATAAATGATCGAATTAATTTGTTGGCAAATAAATATTTGCAAAGGAAACTTTTGAAGAATTTGTCATCATAATAATTTACTTACAGGAAGATATTAATGAGATCAAGCTCCTAACAAAATATTCCCACCTCTCCGTTGTCGCCACCTCTGGTCTGGAGCTCAAAAATTCATGAAAAAAACTGTTGACTCAGAAAGTCAAAAAAGAAAAAACTTGTGCAGAAACGCGCAGTCCGTTTGATAGATTCCTTAATAAGCGGATTGCAATCTTTACAGCCTAGGCGTCAGGTAGGCATGCTATCCTTGTTCTACCGGTATTACAGTGGAAGATGCTCCTAGGAATTAGCGCCATTGATCCCTTCGACACCGGTGCATATCGGGTAACACGCCAAACGCTCGCCCAACATACGTACTCGTACACGGTTAACATTCATCACATTATCACATTTACCACTACTCGTTCTTGAGTTCAACAGCTCGAATGTAGAACATGGGTTTCTTCAAGACCATTCCTTCTTCTCCTCAAAAGGACCGTCCGTACAGCATTTCCAAAGATATCATAGACCCCGAGGGAAATGCCCAAAAAAACAATACAATATACAAAAAATGCTATTTTTTAAACATTCAAAAGACTAATATTTTAATGAAAGGCTTTATGAATAATTATTTCTCTTCAAAGCTAACGTTTTTTTTTACATTAGCTCCACATAAGAAGGCCCTGGGGAAAACAATTTCGCTCGTGGCCCATGTCATCTTTGGGGTTGCTGTGAGGAGGGTATTTTAAGGGAAATGAAGGAGAGGAAGTTCTAATAAGAAAAAAGGTGTGAGGGGTGGGTAGGAATCTGAAATCAGTGTGTCCAGGAGCGACGGACATATGAATCCATTCCTCCCACCGCGGTGCAAGGCGATGAGTCGACAGAGTCCGGCTGGAGAAATCAAAAGGTCTCGCTCAAGCAGTCTCACCAGATCCGGCCCACCACGCGGTAGGTGGGCAAACGCATCCGCCGCCGAGACCTAGACAAACCTCACCCCGTGAACCCGGGCACCCCAGATGGGCACCGGGCATCGGGCACCCCAAGTCACCAAACATACAGCGCCCTTGAGATGATTTTTCATGAAAATGGCGCTTTATAAATAAGCCAAATATTATAGTGAATCGCTTGGGATGACCTATGGCAAGGGTGTTGGTTATCGGAAAAATTGTTCACGGGTTTGTAGCACCGTACAATTATGTATGTACGGTGCTACAAACGATTTGTGCCTCTGTATAATTATTGTTAGATACGTTTTCTCTTACCGTGTTCATAACATTCGCCAATCAAAGAGATTGTTGTGAAAAACGAAAGGTACGTACCTAAAATCTTTCTAGAGACTCTCAGCATAATATTTTTGTTTCACTGTGGTTAATTCATAGTTTCACGCCTTACAGAATTCTTTATTTGATCTGCTAAATAATGAAAAAAATAATTTTTCGTCTTGGAAAATAATCGAAAAAACCTACATTTTTTGAAATTCTTGATAAATTTATAGGTAGTTCAGTATAGTTTTTAATTCTGCCTAGTACCTATGTATATAATATCTATAATTGAAGAGTTTCTTATTTGGAAGACGGGTATGAGTACCGCCGCCCATTTATTGGATAACCAACACCTCTATCATAGATCACCCCAAGTGATTCGCCATGTTTGGTGACTTAGCATTAGGGTTAGCACTAGGTCCGGGTTCATGGGGTGAGGTTTGCCAGGTATTGGCGGTAATACCACTGCCAGGTCACCCCAAGTGATTTGCCAGGTCTTGGCGGCAAAAGCTCTGCCATGTCACCCCAAGTGATTCGCCATGTTTGGTGACTTAGCAGGGGTGTCCGGGTTCATGGGGTGAGGTTTGCCGGGTCTTGGCGGTGGATGCATCTGTCCACCAGCTGCGTGGCAGGTCGCATCGAGAGAGACTGGTTGAGGGAGATCTTTTGATCTTTCCCACAGGACACCTTGCACCGCAGTGAGAGGGATGGATTCATACGCCCGTCACTCCTGGAGACACTGACCCTCTGATTCCTACCCATCCCTCATATCCTTTTCCTCCAGAACTTCATATTTTTCTTTTCCCAAAAAAAACCATCCTCACAGCATCAAGACGACGTAGGCACTGAGGGGAATTATTTTCTCCAGGTCATCCTGTGTGGAGCTAATGTTAAAAAAATAGATATAAAAGATCTAAAAGGTTCTGCTTTAATCGCCACGTAAATTAATAACGGCGTAAATTATTTTGTTTATTGAAAAACAGAAGCTATTTCCTCAGTTAAAATCGTGATGTCTGTCTGTTTTCATTGAATTTATTACGCCAGAAAAAACAAATAAAAAAGGACGTCGGTCAATAAACCTTACAGCCTTACAACCTTCGCGACATATTTTCTTTTGCATAAAAATAGCCGGCGTTTGTTTATTATTGTTTATCACGTGAGTGGCCGAATATAAATAAAACGAAGCCGTTATTCACAAATTCAAAACATTTATGTCTTGATCTATCACTGGGTCTAGGTCATTTGTTTTCGTACAAGCCTCAGATGAACCAAGCTTCAGCGAAGTGAAAGCAATAACTTGTATTGCGCGTTACCAAGAATTAGAAGCGGTTATTCATAAACAGGGTTTGCAAATCCAGCACTTTTTCAATTTCCTGCCGGTTTTGCGGGATTTTTACTAAGGGATATTAAGTTGAAATAAAGCAAACGTTAAATGTATATTTTTTATTTGATATTAAGCATCTTTGGTATCAGTAATATTGTAAAAATACATTGAAATGGTAACATTCATAATAAGTAAACCAGGAAGTCTTTGATAAAAATATAAGATAGTAAAAATACAGATTTTAGAGAGTCCTGTCACCTACACGTGAACGGACATTTTTTGTGCAATCTCAGCAGTGCAAAACGCTCCCTCTGCTTTTACACTTGTTGGTAGGACAGTCACCAAGAAACTGTGAGCTAACTGAAAGTATCTCTCTTTGATACCCCCGTTTTCAAAAATGCACACTATCTTTCTTCAAAATAGATCTTGAAGTAAGTCTTGAAGTTTTCTCTGTCAAACTCTTACTTTTCATTCACTGTGCTTCTTCGTTCTCTGCTCATCTTTTTTTTTAAATTAGCTCCACACAGGAGGCCCTGAGAAAAAAAAATCCCTCAGGACCTACGTCATCTTTGGGGATGCTGTATGGTGGGTCTTTTTAGGGAAAGGAAGGAGACGAAGTTTTGGGAAGTAAAAAGTGGGTAGGTGGTCTCACTGTTTATCCTCCCGGCTTGCAGAACTAACTTGCCAATGGTTATGCCAGTCGGGAGAGCAGTCTTGTTGTTAAATAGAATCACTTTGAATATCGATATGTTTAACTTCAATGAAGCACAATTTATACAGCAAGCTTTATTGCTGTTAGTCTGATGTGCTTCATTGACGTTTAAATTGTTTAAATTGCTTAAATACGCTTAAATCTTAATATTTTCTCTACTTTAAAAACGATTGGAAATTTTAATTTTGTTATATTTAAAGTGAATAAATTGAATTCAATTGAATTGTCCCGATCCGGCCTGCCATGTAATATGTGGGCTGATGCATCCGCCGCCAAGACTAGACGAACCTCACTCTATGAACGGGGGCACCCCTGCTAAGTCACTAAACGTAGCGAACCACTTGGGGTTACCTAAGACAGGAGTGTTGGTTATCCAATAAATGATTCCCGGGGCGGCGGTACCCATATCCGCCTCCCAAATTGGGAGGCGGATATGAATACCGTCTCCTACCGTCCTGCCGTCTCATCTACACATAAAATATCTACATCTTCGATGGTGTTTACATATATCTATTGATCTCATTTAACTTCTTTTTTAGGAAGTAGCTCGAGGCAGTAATAAATATAATAGATAGTCATTGTCATAATTTTGCAATTTCGCGTGCAAATCAAAACTTTTTTCAAGCCCGAAATCACGCAAATCCCGCACATTAAAGTCGCGCAAATCCGTGGGATTCACGTGATGTGGAATTGCAAGCCCTAGTCATAGCGTTCAATTTGGCTATGGCGGGAGAGCAATGAAAATAGTACGCAGATATCGTCATCATTTTGCAAAGGTTTTAGTTCGGGAAGGGAAGTAATATTATAATTATATCATAATTTATATCACAGTATCTAGATATCGAGTCAGTATAATAATATATACTGAATAATTATATTACTTATGTAGGTACTTGTTGTGTCTGGTGCCTATAATTGCTATTAGAAATAGTTCAAAGACATCCACTGTCGTTAACATCACTTAACACTTTTCCGTTCAAGATCGTAGACATCTGATAAGATGAATGTTGACATCACAAAGCAAACATGTTTTTGATTTGCATTTGCAATTTACCATATTAATATTGAAATGTATAGCAAATCACATTTATTTACATTTTTAAACGAAAAAAATAAGTACCTACCCAAGCAACTACTGAATCGATTTATTCGTGCCTTCAAAATTGACGTCATTTTTAAATATTGGAAAATTTACGTGTTTTTTTCTGTACTTTGGTCATATCAGCTACTTACAGTAGGGGGGACCGGGGCTAGTTGACCCACTTTTAACTTATTGATTTAAAACAATTTGAACCTCTTAACCATGGAATGTAATCCAATAATGCAATTTACACATGATTATGTGACCATACAATTTATTATTTTATACATAACATAATATATTTATAATAAATTATTCACAATGAGTTTAATAAAAATCATTTCTGGAAAGACAACATTGTACAATTAAAAGAAAAATATTTTTACGCACGAATCTAAAGGAGATTTCAATGAAAAGTAGGTACAATAAAATTGTTAAAATGTCCTCCTATCCTTAGTTAAGTTAAGTTAACCGGTTCCATGCCAACTGAGAATAAAGTCAACTCAACACCTCTTTAAAAATACATTAAAAGCTGTGAAAAAAAATATTTTAAAATGGCGTATAACCCTAACCTAACGTAACCTATTTGAACAATTTTGTTTATATTTTTTTCATCACTCTCAATGTTGATATTTTATGAGGTGGTTCTGAGTTGGTTTCATTCTGCGTTGTCCGGTCACCAAGTTAACCAACCCTGGATGGGGCTATTTGACTCACAGTATTGGGTTAGTTGTCTCATTCCAAAATAAAAGAACGATACTTATTTATAATTTTTTTTTTTAATAAAGAAAGACAAACATTCCCGGGTTACGAATAACCCAACAATGTTTGAAAATCTCCTACTACCACCACAGAAGGCCGAAAACGTTGCTTGTGTTGTGATGGAGGACCTAGCCAGCCGAGGAATCGAACACGGGAGGCCCGGGTGGAACCCAAACGCGATGCGCACTCAACCACTGACCAGACAATTAAACTTATGAAACTCGATTACTTAGGGCACACCGAAAAACAATGAAAGTAAAGAAAAAAATCAACCCGTAATTAAAACAAAGTTTTTTACTATTATACATTATCAATTATTTCAGAAAAGTTCGTGGGTGTGCGCTTGTGTGCGTTTTTTTTTACATTAGATCCACACAGGAGGTCCTGAGGAAAAACATTTCCCTCGGTGTCTATGGTATCTTTGGGGATGCTGTGTGGAGGTTTTTTTAAGGAAAGGATGGAGAGGAAGTTCTGGGAAGGAAAAAAGTACGTGAGGAGGGTAGGAATCTGGGGGTCAATGTGTCTAGGAGTAAAGGACGTATTAATTCATCTCTCCAACTGCAATGCAAGGCGATGGATCGAGAGAGCGGATGGAGAGATCTAGATTAGGTCTCCCTAAACCAAAATTTACCCATCCAACTCGCCAACGCATTGATCACCAAAACAAACCTCACCCCAGGAACCCAGACACCCATGCTAAGTCATTAAACGTAGAGAACCACGTGGGGTGACCTATGGCAGGGGTGTTGGTTATCCAATAAATGGTTCCCGGGGCAGCGGTACCCATTTCCAAATTGAGTACCCAATTTGGGAGGTGGTAAGGCGCAGGCAATCCTAAGTGTACGTGAGTATAACCAACACAAAAAATGGTAGAATGCATTGTCATTGACAAAGAGTCTGCCGAGTTTCAGCTCTATCGGATATCGCAAAGATTTGCGTTAATTCAAGAAAACAAAATCGAAATTCAAATAGATATATTTAAAAAGTTACCCACCAATGCAAAATATCTAAAATCAGCTCTAAGTAAACCGATACGATGCGATCACAAAAAGAAACACAAGTACTAGTCACAAAGTATTCTTTTTAGAATGATTTGACTGTTTAAAAAAAAATTTAATCCGCACCGGCCACGTTCCATACAGGAAGGACTTTGAGTTGTCACCGATAAGTCTACTAGCCCCGGTCTCCCCTACACAGTTCAAAGTTCAAATATTTTCAGTTCGTTGAATTCAAATAAAATTTCAATATCGAACAGTATTAATACGGTAACGTCTGCGTGGTTGAATTTCAGAACCCAGTTTCGAGTGCATGTTGACGCCACGCTGTACGTCGCGCCACAAATAACATCTGTGTACGTGGAATTCCAAACAAAGCTACCGCTGTAATTCGGTTTTGAATTCAAGAATTCATCACAAGATGTCGCCACTTTCGTCAGCAAGTCGGACGGGAATGCGTCCCCTGTGTATAAATGCCACGAATTTGTTAAAAAGTAGTATCTTTCCGGATATGGAAATATTGATAGTAATAATATTAGATTTATCAAGCGGCTATATATTACATACGACGTCATTGCCTCTCTCGGTTGATTTGTACCGGTGACTATCACTTGACGACAGTGGACCCGAGAAATCAGTTCCTATTGGAATAAAATGGTCAAACACAAATACTAACTGGGCGAAGCCGAACCAAAAGCCGCCCGCATGGCCCAGCAGCAAAAACATGCGGAACGGGTTTTTAACTAGTTAGGTACTAACAGTGGTAAAACAGAGCACAATAACATAATAGGTTAGGTTAAATCAGTTATTTATTTATCACTTATCTTCAAAGTTCTGTTTTTTCCACTATTCTGTTTAGGCATGGATCGGAAACAGGCCCTTAAAGTCGCTGGGTTCATTGTAATAGCAGATGGCAACATAACTTTGATGTCAACACTTCTCATTCCGTAAATCTTGCAGCATCTACAGTTCTCAGGTCAATGACACGTTTTCCTTGCGAATAATTAGTTACCTTCTTCGACAACTCTTTGAGGTATGCTCAGACAAATCTATTGTTAGTTCTGAGTTTTAGTAGTTAGTTTGAGAGTAAGTTTTGTAGTTTTAAGTCAGATAATATTTACGAGGAATCGCTGCACGGCCTTTTTTATACAAAACTTAAGTTTGGATTTGTGGCATTGAAAAAATAATACTTAGGAAGATGCTATAAACTCACAAATAATTGCCAAATTCGACTCTAACATCATGATAAAACGAATATTTGAAAAGGCCCACATTTTATAATAAAATAGCTCAGAATTTTTTTAGATATTAGCTACAGCTTAGGATTTTAACAAGTATATATTCGGCTTGGTTGGGCAATTTGGCCCTAAACCCAAAATCAAGTTCTGTATAAAAAAAGTCTGCGGAAACATACTATAATGGGTATGAAGGTACCCACCGTTAGCTTTATTGTTCAAGTAGATGCTGTAAAGTGTCTCTGAAGTCCTCTCCAGAGATATTCTTATTTATAAGTACTGGAGTCAGTATCTCCAATATTATTATTTGCTTATTTAAATATTCAAAAGTTCTTGAGATCACTGTGATTGTTTGCTGTTTTTTTACTTTATAAATATGGTTTAGGAGGACACACGTTCTTACTACTGGGAAGCTATGTTTTGTCTCATAGGCTGCCGCGATATAATGACAGAACAGACTTGCCTTCGGATTCTTTCACATCTCATACACATCTCAGACACATCTCGTAAAACGAGACCATGGGATCCGAATAACCTATAGACAACTAACTGATCATAGAATATTTGTGTTTTTGAATATTTGTGAGGAGTTTTCTTTTGTATCAATTTTGTGGTGTAATCAGTACAGCGATATTTCACACAAAGTGCACTCTTTTCTAATGGCTTTGGATGCTATTAAAATGTAATACGCGTTGTTTATGTGATATATATTTTATTTTATAAACACGATATTAGCATTAACGCTTTTAATCAAACCATGCAACATCCATAAAATACTTATTTTTTGGTTTTAGTATAAATACTTATTTTTGTTTTTTAACTTTGGTTTTCCAGTTATATTATTGTAAGCATTAAAATGTTATTTATAAGTACAAACCTAGAACAAATACAGAAACATAATATTATATTAAACTAGTATTATGATAAATCTTTTAAGACCTCTTAAGACCAAAACACAAGACCAAACAATTTTTTTAATTTTAAAAAAGAAATACAAAAATTTCCTGGTCATGAATAATCTGGCAATATTTAAAAATCTCACTACCACCTCAGTAAGCAAAAAATATTGCTTGTGTTATATTATAGAGAACTTCGCCAGCCGAAGAATATTGCTCCAGGACGCCTGTGAGGGAACCAGACGCGATGTCAACTCACCCACTGACCGATATTTATACAGATAGATTAAGTGGTTATAAAAATGAGAAAATATTATAACAAAGAAAGTAAACTATGTACTCGCACAATGTTTCACATTTTAGATTCCCTTGAATATGTACGTCAATTAGCTTCAACTGACATTGATTTAGTATCTAAACAATCTAGAATTGTTAAGTGGGCATTCAGGTAGAAAAAAGTGAAGACCTTGATAAGCTGTCATTTTTCCTAGAACTATTTATGGCCTGTGAACAAACCACTTTCTTGTGCGTTGCTTTAAAAGGTATTAGCCCCATTTTTAATGTATGGCAGAAGGTTTTATTTTATCTATGGTTTCGTCTTCGGAAAATCTATGAATTATTCATAATATACCTAAACAGCAATCGTTTTCCACAATGTTAATATTAACAACGCTTTCTCCATTGGTAAAAGTATTAACAACTTTACAATATTAAAATGCTAATTATTAATCTTCAACAATCCAAATATTACAAGGGTTTTGGCCCCATTAATAGTCAATAAAAACTGGTATTTTGAACAACCAGATCAGTCAGACCACCTCATTAAAACATTTTAAATAATTAACAGATAATCTGTCACACTAAATGGATAAACCTTTAAAATTGCCGATTGGTATGATAATAATATTCACTAGTATTACATTCATTCATTGATGTCTAGCTGACTTGAGCATCAATTCTTTTGACGAGGTTCATCAGTGTTCACCAAGGTACTGGGCTTGTATCTATTCTTTGTTCGACTTTCGCCTACAGTTTGCGAAGAGGGGACCAAACTAACACCAACCAACTCGTAACACACACATCAACATAATGATGCAGCGTACAACTGATTCATGCTGCCTTATTTAGAAGGTATCATTTATTCTGATGGGATCATCAACCATATTAACATTTGCATTTTACCTGTATTACTCACACTCTTCAACCACGAAAAAAAGATCTACCTCTTAACTGTAAAAAGAGTATTAAGTTAAGTTAGACCTTTTCATATTGGTTTTCTCATGTATGTACCTATCCACCTGAAATATTAGTCAAATGACACGTACTACATACAGATGCCTGCACACACTCAGATGTGATGTCATTTCTTGGTATTTGTGTTATATTAATTTATTTTTCCATGTTGCAGTCATTATTAAACTATATTCTGTCAAAATTGTTATCTGACGCGATGCAGTCGAGAGTCAATATGGCCATCATTTTTAAAGCATCGGAACCTACTTGATACTAGATTATTTGCCTTTAGTCGTGCGTAATAGCACGTAGGATTTGCTTTTTCTGCAGGTTCATCGTTTATTTAGTTTGAAAACCTATTCAAATTGATAGATATTAAAAAGTCCAAAGCCATGACATATTTCTGGTTGATGCCATCAATGTGTACAATGCGTGGATTTAGCCTTTGGAACCAGTACTTATTACCCAGTTCTTATTTGACCTTAATGCAGTCTAAAGAAGCGCCTCATTAAATGAGCCGCCTCACAAATTTTGTAATAATCGAACTGCCAATACCTATACAGACCCTTTTGAATTATTCAAATCGTCTCCGTCCTGCACCAAAGCAAAAATAAATAGTTCTGAATATATCCGATATGTTTTTGTAGCCAACAGATTTTGGTTAGAGCGCAAGGGCAAACATTGTACCGAGTTAATAACATTAAAGATCTCGGTATCATCTTTGATCCCAAACTAAAGTTCTCCGAACAAATATTTGTCACAGCCCGCTCCAGTTTGCTACAAACTCCTGGGGTTTTTCATGAGACCATCTAAACAGTTTGATGACCCAGATGCAATGATAGCCACGTTCGATGGCATTATAAGAAGTAAGCTGGGGTGTGCTGGTGGTATGTGAACTTCGCTCAAATTGAATATGGATCGTCAAGTTGACTAGTTGGCCATCTCCAAATACTAAGAACTGGTTGTTTAAAAAAATTTGAACAATTTATCAAATATTTGACGTTAGTTGTCACATTCTGTGTAAGTTCTATTCAAGTTCTGTTGCTTCCTAAAACTGAAATAATCGCAGATCTTTAATAGAACTTTCACAGAAAATGAAAATTAAATTCAAATACGAAGGCTATCCCTAAAGTAAGGTCTCCAAGGTTCTGCGGTCGTGAGGAACGATGTTACGCGCGATCCGGCAACACTTTTTTATAAGTTTGATAAAACGAACAAAAATAAAAACAGCGAAAGCTCCATCGCGAACGACCGCCACGCCAAGACTAAGCAACACAGAAAGTACAGCGTGGTGTGCGTTTGGCGTGGAGGAATCGGACTACATGCCAGTGTTGCCTTATTGCGCATAAAATCGTTCCTTGTGACCGCAGCACCTTGGAGACCTTATTTTACGGACAGCCCTCATTTAATGAATTGTTTCAATTTTTTTAAACAACCCATCCCAAGTTTTGACATAATGAGGAGAGCAATATTCGAATGCTTACCATAAATAAAAACCGTTGCTCACCGTGTCTAAAATATGCTATAAAATAACACCGGAAGAAATAACGGTCTGGCACATTAGTATGACATTTTGAAATATCCTACTAGTCACCCAGAAAACTTTGTTTAATTCGCTACAAGTTTTTCTGCATTTTAATTGATTTGGTGGTGTTTATGAGTAATCTTATTGAACCAGATAGAGGGTACATTTTCTGCCTGTTCCTGCCTACAACCTAAGTAAGAATCGTGGCTCCCTTATCAGGCACAAGAGCTCCTCTTTTCTGATAAGGTCTTGACCAAAAGCGACCTTTAATATAATATTTTGTAAAATATATTTGTAAATAAGTAACCTATAGTTTTTAAATTACAATAAAAATAAATATATATACCTATATTCTGTTAGTACAAATTGGATAAACATAACACGCATTTATTTTGTATAAAAAAATTGCGTTAGTACAATTTCAGCTCACTAGGAATAAACAATTAAAATGTCATTACTTTTTTTTTTATTCATACATTGAATTACAAGTACCTAAAGAATACAATATATGAAACAAAATTCAACAATGCAATTTGTATTGTTATGACAATATTTTTGATGGCCAAAAAATCCGAGTTAAATATCAACATCAATTGGAAGAAAAAAGGTTTTCCTAATTTACTATAAATTGGTTTTCCAGGTTCCCAACGATGAATTTAAAATTACTGAATTTTAATAAGTGTCGCTACAATGGGATGCAATAAAAACACTGAGAACTTCAGCCTGTTCATGCATGAAACACGAACATAGATACAGGGTGTAACAGGTAACCGGATAAAATATAACAGTCACAAAACAGAACACGATAATATAGTAGGTTGGTTAGGTTAGGTTAGGTTAGTATAAGTTTGGTCAGGTTCGGGTAGGTTATGTGCGTCATTTTTTCTTTAATTTTCTATTTTGTCGTGGAACTGGATAGGTGTAAAGCCTCGATTACGTTGAGCGAGTTTACAAACTGGCAAGTTTAAAAGCGGGTGAATCGGCGAGTGAGATTGTCATAATGACACACAAAACTGTCTACTCGCTCAGTAGCGACAGTAGCAGCTAAAATAACGACTCTCGCGCGGACCAATTCGGTCGACATTTTGTAAAAATCTTGAGCTCGCAGCTAGCGCCACACGCTAGCCAGTAGCGAGAATGTGGCTCCCGCATGAACTAATTCTGACAAATACGAAATCAGCTATTGGTAGGCCGCCATCTTGAGCGAGTAGCGAGTAAAGTTGACCACCTTTAAACTTTTTTCGTAGATTGTCCGCCATCTGCTAATTAGCAAGTACTACGATGACACTGAGCGAGTTTACTAAGAGAAAGTGAATTTCCCAGATAGTAGCTTGTAAACTCGCTCAATGCCATCAGCCATCACTTTCACTTTCATCACTCACACTTGCCATGGTGTGAGCCAAGTGGTACCCATTACCTACAGTACTAGATAGATAAGTGGTGGTATTGGGGGGGGAGGGGAGAATTGTAAACGTTCAAGAATGTTTTTTTTAATATTCAACAGTAACTAAAACTACATCTATATTTTTTACTGTAAACAAGCTCAGGAATCGAATTTTATAGTACATCGGACACGTTTAATTACACCCTGTATATAAATTATTCTAAGTTATCATCTTAGGCACTTTCAAGTTTATGAACCTCCAAACAAAATAAATGACAGGCTGCACGCCGTGGGTTTTTATTCAGCATACGTCATTCGGCGTGCTAGAGACATCTTTTTATTTCAACGCTGTTTTTCTTTCTTTCGATAAAAACACACTACACAATTAGTGTCAATAACTCTTCGAAATAATGTTATAATGGGAAAAACAGAAAAGGTTATGTAAGTTTTTTAAATAGTATAATAGTGGGTGAATGGCCGTAAATAGAGAAGTGTAAAACATAAATATAAGTTATGATTATAATCGACAGATTTTTTTAAAAATATAGTTTTATGATATGTTAATAAATCGCACACCGTAATCGACTACACAAGTACGTGTGTCAAAATAAGATAAGACAAAATATAAAGAACTATTTGAAAATTGAAGTTTTGCATCTTACATATGCACATTAAAATGAATCAAACCGATTTTCCATTACACAACTAGTTGCATGCATGCTTCAAATAATTGCGTGACACCAAAAAGTTGGTGTAAATTGCGCAAATTAAGTGTCACATTAATTATGGCACCATCAACATCAAAGCTTTTTTCTACACTGCACAGTGTTGTTGCACACAACTCTCACGCAGTTACACACACACGTCTGCTTACTTAAATTGGTGTCGCGACACTAGTTGCATAACGTAATTTCGCGCTAGCGAGATTCTGATTTTGAGGCATTCAACTATTGCATGCAAGTTTTTTTTATTTTTTAAACTATATGAAACTATGTGTTTACTCGCGAAACTAGCGTATTTGACTGATAGATTTTCAAACAGTAGTAGCCAAAGGTAGATGATAATATTACCTACCATCTACCTACCATCTACGTACCATCTACCATCTACCTACCATCCCTACTAAAGTGGGACTACGTAGACACAAAGCACGACTCAGAGGTAACCGTTGGAATTCAAACATTCATGTTAGCTGAGAAAGAGAAACAGAGGCCGCCCACCTCATTTGAGGGAGAAAACACAGAAACACTTGAGGGAGACCCATATCTGAAGCTACGGGTGGGTTTTTAAGTTCGCGGAATGGGTAGGTTGGTGAGTAGTGGGGATGTCGCTGAATTAGGTACTAATTGAACAACTCATTATTAGTATAAACACCGAGTTTTATCGTTATTAGGTCATTAGTCTTTGAGCTATCGTCGACCCAATTTCATTTATGCGTCGACCAAACAAGTCAATCGGGAAGACATTGTAAAAAACGGAGAAAATCGAATTCCGCGCTGTTATAAAGTTCCTTACCGAGCAAGGAAAATCAGTTCAGACCAAACTGAAAGAGATGTCATGTGTTTACGGGACTCTTGTCTAAGTATATGGTTTACAAGTGGCATACCCTCTTTAAACAAGGCAGGGGGTCACTTGAAGACGACTCACGGCCAGGAAGGCCGATCGAGGTGACCTCTCCGGAAATTATTCAAAAAGTCGAAAAATAAATATTAGAAGATGCCCAACTGAAGAAAAAACAGTTTGCAGAAATGATTGGAGTATCAGATACAATCATTTTCCAAATTCTTCACGACCATCTTAGAATGACTAAAGTCAGCGCAAGATGGGTGCCGGGAATGCTCACGCCGCGAAAAACAGCAGCATGTGGAGTGTTCTCGTGCATTTTTGGACCTCTGTAGAGAAAACAAAGATGAAGTGTTTGCTCAAATTGTTACTGGTGATAAAACTTTGGATTATCATTATGAACCTGAATGTAAACTGGAATCAATGCAGTGGTACAGAAAGGCACACCACCACCAAGAAGTTTAAGATGTCACAATCGGCTGAAAAAATCATGGCGTCATTCTTTTGGGACTCAGGAGGAATCCTGTTGATCAATTACAAAGATAAAGGTGTCTTCATAACCGGAAATTACTTCGCTTTAATTTTAAACTAATTTAAAGGAGACATCAAGGAAAAAAGAAGGGGGAAAATTGACCAAAGAAGTCCTCCTTCTGCACGACAACGCGCCTGTTCACAAGAGCCCTGTTGCGAAGGCTGCCCTGCAGAAGGTGGGCTTCAAAATTTTGCCAAACCTACTCTGCAGTACTGACGTGGCTCCCAATCTACCTATATCAAAACATGAAAAAAAAACCTCGCGGGAAAAAGTTTTCAAGTAATGAAAAAGTGAAGGATGCTATTTCGGCGTATTTTTTAGACAATGACAAATCTTTTTTTTTTAGGGTGTACATATGTTAATTGAAAGAGTATTAGTCTAGCAAATGAATATATTGAAAAGCAAAAATAATTTTGGATTTTTATTTCCACTCCTTACCCCCCCATTCCGCGAACTTAAAAACCCACCCTCGTAGCAAGCTAGACGCTTGTAGGCTTATCCACTGGAGCGCTTTTTGCCACAATATGGCACTATTTAAAATACCTCGGATTGCTTTGTTGCCAATTTTGGCAAATTTTCCTTTATTTGTAAGTTATTAAGTGGAAGTTTACGATTTTATAATATTTTTTTTATAAATCTTACGAATATATATAATAATCGACAAAAAATGAATGAATTCATTGGCTGTATAGAATTACAATCAGTTTGTTAGTCTTCATATTAAAATTCAGGGGTATGATTTTTTTTAATTTGGGCGGAAAATATTCATAATGATCACCAAAAAATGTCGAGCAATCGGAGAAAAAAGTTTTAAATTGCGCTGTCGCTCCAGTGGTTGAAGAAGAAGACAATTTTAAGGTATACCGCTGATAGTTTCATTGTAACCTCTCCCTCATAAACGGTGCATTAGACAGAAATGGAGGTTACAATATCACTCTCAAAGGTAATATCACCATTTGGATTATAAGTTCAAGTAACCGAATAAAACAGTGCAGCGACAAAACCGGTCATTAAAAAATAATTGATTAGGTTACGTGATATTAAATAGGTAAGATTATTTTGGATTAGGTTATGTACATGTGTTTGTTTTTCCTCCTTCAGTACTCTTCACTTTGTTGTTATCATGCAACCGTAGTTTTGTGATCCACGCTCTCTAAGGAAATATGCATCTTGGCACGGGCAAAAGATATTTCCATAGTAATTATGAAAGTTCTTCAATAAGAGTAATTTGAACAACAAGACAAATAATGACAGAGTGCCGCTTAGTGGCAACGCCCCCGTACTTCATAACGGATTTTGCACGAACATTCGTCAGTGGATAGACGTGTATAACCTGATTTTATATCCTACAGATTAGAGATTCAGCGACAATAATATAAATACAGGGTGAATTTTATATAATAACTAGCTGTAGTCCCCGGCGTTGCGCGGGATCAGACGTGCAGACAGTGATCTTCCTCTAGTTTTGAAGGATAAGTGTGCAAAAATTTCATCAATCTTGGAATTAAACTAAGATTTAAATTAAGATTTGTATAATTTGTATAACATAAAATCCACAAAGCTTGCCTGCCACAGACACTCTTCTTTATATAAATAAACAGAATGCTATTTTTGTTCGGTTGTCAGAATGCTATGTTTGTCAATTCGTATTTATGAGTCGCGAAGAGTAACAGCAAGTTCAGTTCAGTTTCAGTAGGTCCCGACAAATCGACGTTTATTGAATTTTTTTATAGTTTGGTGCATTTAATTAAATGTATAATTTAATAAATGTTTTCCATTACCTATGTCACTAGATGTAATGTGTAACCTATTCTGATATAGGTGACAGAAATGTAAATAAAATGTTTCATAAATTGTTTATAATAAAATAGTTAAGTAAGTTATTTACAGATTAGAAAATGTTAAATTAAAGGAATCTGTGGTCATTGCGTCCAGGAATGACGAATGTATGAACCCATCTTTCCATTGCGGTGCTAAGCTATGGGTCTAGAGAGTCCGCCTGGAGAGGTCTAGGTTAGGTCTTGCTCTGCCAGTCTCAACCCCTTTCCAGCTGGGTCGGATCGCCAGAACAAACCTCACCCCATGAACCCGGGCACCCCTGCTAATTCACCAAATGTAGCGACCTATGGCAGGTGTATGTTGGTGATAAAAAAAATGGTTCCCGGGGCGGCGGTACTCATACTCGCGTTGTAAGCTAACTGCATAACTTTATAACTGTATATAAGAAATTATTTTGAACGTCAGAAAGAAAAAATAAAAAATAAAATTACGATAGATAAAAAAATACACAAGAACATGAAATAAAAACGAAAGAAACATTTTTTTTTAAAATGCGCTGATCAGACGAAGCCAGAGTAAAGTTAGCTTCTCAAAAACTGGGCGTACTGTACAGGGCCCGCGGATACTTTAATAGTACACAACTGCTTACCCTGTACAAATCGCAAGTGCGCCCCACGGTTGAATTTGGCAGCCACCTCTGGTCTGGAGCTCCAAAATAATTGAAAAATACCCTCGACTCTGTGCAGAAACGGGTGGTCCGTTTGATAGATTCTCCCATCTTAATGAACGGGTTGCAATCTTTAGAGCACAGGCGTCGGGTGGGAATGCTATCCATGTTCTACCGGTATTTCAATGGAAGATGCTCTGAGGAACTAGCGTCATTGATCCCTTCGGCACCGGTGCATAGTCGGTAAACACGCCAAACGCGCGCCCAACATATGTACACGGTTGACATTTGTCACATGAGAACGTGTCGTTTTTTCGACTCGTTCTTGAGTTCAACAGCTCGGCTATGGAACGATTTGCCGGCATCTGTGTTTCCTCCCTCCTACAACATGGGTCTCTTCAAGACCAATGTTCATTCCTTCCTCTCCTCAAAAAGACCCTCCACACAGCATCCCAGATGACATAGGCCCTGAGGGGAATTATTTTCCTCAAGGCCTCCTGTGTGGAGTTAATGTAAAAAAAAAAAAGACAGGTTTTCAAAGAGAAAACCAAAGCTTTAAGAAGAGGGATGGAATTTGTAGGTCTTTAATATGATCGAAATCATCTAAGTATTGGTTTCTCTTAGTATGAAAGCTGTATCGGGGAGTGGGCAATACAGTTGCGTATACTGCAGTAGAACAGAGTATTGTATCGTGTTGTTCTTTTGGGTATGTTTAAAAGATGCAGAATTTCGGAACAGTTCAATTTGAAGTTTAGTATTTTAGATAAGAAAGTTAAATCATTCATTTTACGTCTATCTTAAATAGGAAAGGGTTCATGTTTTCAAGCCGAATATTAAATTACTTACTTATTTCATTGCTACTTTATTAATCATTTTTTTCTTGAAAATACGAAGACAAATACTTGAATTATTTGATGTTCATCGCAAGTGTTTATATATTGATTTGAATTTTGAAATCAAATTTGAAATACAAGACTGTACCTACCTCCAAGATGCGTACAAGTCGCATAATTAGAGTTGGTGCGAACAACACAACACACGGGCTATGTGTATTGTATACGTAAACCGCAAAAAATTACTGCAAGATGAAGTCTGAGCATTCCTTTTCGATAATCTCTTCACGACTGTCAAATACAAAAAGACAAATATACATCAAACAAGATGGTATAAAATTCATCCTGTATAATTTGTACGTATGTTTTTATTGCGTTTATTTATTGAACATTCTATTTAACACATGCGACACAATATCCGTTGTGAATGTTGCTGTTTAGCCAGGATGCACGGAGAACGGATAATTGAATGCATAACCCCTTATAATTTAGTCGAATCCGCTTAGCATATTAACTGTATCGCTATAATACCACTGTGATTATAATACAAATATAAAATGCTGAAAGGAAAATATTTTTATGACTTTTATAAATTCGACAGTGGTAAAACAACATATAAGTATGTCAAATAGATTGTCTAGTTTACCTATTGATTGACATGGCAACACTGGATGGTTTGTCAGATCCACTTGATTAAAGTGACCCGCTAATAAATATTTAATTCATAATATGGACTAGTTTTAATACCTACCAAAACTGCGCAAGAGAATTGAATTGAAAAATTTGGATAATCAAAATTTATTACGTGAATATTATAACAGTTAATTTTAAAATTCAAAGCTCAAAGTTGCGTTAACCTAGAAGTTGTAGTCAGAAAAGGCTTTGCAAATTTTATGATGCTGGTGTTCACCGTACGAGATTTTTTTAGCTGCTTCGGAAAACAGATTTTCTCCTTTATAGTAACGATACGGAACAGTTACTTAATTTTTCAAGTGGTAGCTAATGAAATTACCAAATTCGAACCAATTTGAGATGACTCGCAACTCGCAATTCTTTCTTTGTGCTGGAATACTTTGTGCTGGGATGGAATTAAATAAATTTTGTTTGTTATTTCAATCAACCTCACTTAAAGCAACAAAGACGGACCATGCACATATGTCCATTTTGATAAAAGGCGCCGTCATTTAGCTGGTTAAGCATTATTATTGTTACTATGCGCAAGCAATTGTAATACGTCTCTAAATTGTCTATAGGAAGAAAGTTTCCTCGTTCAGTTCTTACTGTACATATAAAGTCGTGAGTTAATTTATTATAATGTAATTTATGCCCGTTCTTTTGCATGAGAGCCTCTTGCATGTATTTTTAACTGTCTTTGGGAAAACACACGGAAAGTGATTTTTCTAAGTACTTAATTTTTAGAACACCTAAAAATGTTGTTTTTTGTTAACTTTACCGTAGTGATCATTTTTGCAAAACGTGAAGCAAATGATAATTTTTTGTATATTAAGAGTGTTTTAACGAAATTATAAAACAATCTTTAATTTCTTCAATAAATTTAGAAAGTACTTTGTGGAACCATTTTTATTAAATAATACAACTATACATAAACGTATTTCCCAACCAATGGTTCCTTCATCAGGGCTCAAAGTATGCTAAAAATTAAAATGACATAAAAGTTACAAGTACTTATAGTCATAAATACAACTGTAAAATTAAGTAGTGGGAGAGGATTAGAGGGAGGGGTAACTAATTAGGTGACGAGAAATCAAATTTAGAAAGAGTTTGTGAGTAAAACGGATAAGATAATAAAAAAATTATTTACTAGACACGTTTTCATACTCCTAAAACTAAAAAAAAATATTTGTAACATCTAAATTATCTTATTGTAAATCCCTACGATTTGTGTGTGAAATTTCCAAATCTAGATTAATTTATATAATATTTACTAGTAAGCCCCTTTTCGTGTGTGATTCCAAATCCATATTGATTGATATAATATTTACTAGTAAACCCCTGGAATGTGTGTGTGTGATTCCAAATCCATATTGATTGATATTTACTAGTAAACCCCTGGAATGTGTTTGTGATTCCAAATCCATATTAATTTATATAATATTTACTAGTAAACCCCTGGGATGGATTCCAAATCCATATTTATTTATGTAATATTTATTGGTGATAAATTTGCAATAGTGATTAAACTAAATTAATAACTGTCAAAAATAATTTATAGACGTATATAAATATTAAATTGTTTAGAAAAAGAGATCGATGGAAAACCCCATGTTCCTAAATATAGCTTGTTATTAGAAAAAAATCATAAAAGTGAACTATCAATTGTTTCCAATCTGTAATTGCACTAGCCCTATAAATTAAATCCATATACTAAAAATAATACTTGATTCTAACAGTCGCAGCCGTTACAGGGTGGACTATTTTTTTAAATTTATATGACTGTGAACGACAGTAATGAACGATAATTTTCATGGGTTATAAAATAATATTCAATTTCAAAATAAGTAAGACAAATGCGAAAATTCAAAAATTGATTAAAAATGTTGTTATTCTTTGTTGATTTTGTTAATTAATTCTTTTTTAAATTAATTAAAGCGTTTAAAATATTTCACGGACCATTTTTTAATCACACAAGTTGCTCATCAACCATTCGGAAATGAAACTCGGGGTACAGCACGAATACTAATTATTATTAATCGTGGGTCCCTTACAGGTCCCTTGGACACTTGGTATTCTGGTATATTAGTTGTTGTATTCAACAACGGAAGACTGGATTGGTTGACTTGTATTCAGCGACGCACTCAGCCGTGACGTATGATTAAATTGGATCTAATAAGGCAAAGGGCATCTCTAATATTGTCCTGTAAAGGGTGTCACGATGCTCTTTCAATTACAAAATTGGTCGTACAGTCTGACTCCCAATTCGCTAATCGGTACCTACGGCCATTCAAGAGATTGCAGTAGGTGTGCACCCTCTATATCAATTTGTCAATTTGTGACCTCTTGTATTAATCGAATTATTATTTAACAGTCGGCGGTTTCGTTAGTGTTGATTTGTTGAAAGCAAAAATATGGATTTAGAAACAGTTCATTGATAATTGTTTACATTTCATATCCTAAATTTGGGTATTTTCTTGAAACAAAAGCAAATATCACCTATTTCAATCGTCTACTTGGCGATCTGAATATTTTAATATTTTAAATAAGTTTCATGATATTTAACCTTGAAGTGATATTTTACGGAAAAAGCTATAAATTTATGCCAAATTTTATCAATATTATTTATTGATGATGGATTTTGAAAAATACGGTTTAGGCGGGAAAACGAGTAGGTTTAGAATAGTTTCAAGATTTGCTTAGAGGTTAAGGCTAGGTACAGTAATGTGACCTGATATAATTAATATAATTTGAAGATAACAGACACGATAGGAAGAGGAGGAGGAGATTATATTAAAATAATAGTGCGCTGTAAACACGCAACAGAATTACACTCAATATCTCTACGGTAAATGTTTTATAAGACGTTGACGGTAATAAACTGCTACTGTTTAGTTATCCAAAGACGCAAAGAAGAAACCGTTCTTCCGTTCAAAATATGGCAGATAATTGTTTCACAGTATGTACTGATTCATCCAATTAGGGGGTTACAAAGCAACAAACTTTTGAAAGATCCGGGTCTGAGAAATGTTGAAGACTTCTTTCTTAGAAAAAACACTTTTACGGCCCGACTTACTACTTATTATCAGTGGAGTGCATCGGTTAATGATAAATATTTGAAACATGCATTGAAAATTGATTAATGTAAATTAGTTATGTATATGTGGTATTAAATCTTTATTAAAATGTAAAAGTCAAAATGGACAGAAATAAATGAACGATTAAATAAAGATTTCAAAGAATCCAAAATATCCGAAGTATCGGCAATGCATTTGCAAAACATGGATAATTTTTAAATATACGATTTCTCTATCCATGTACCTGTTGTGAGATGTGATGTAGATTCACAGATTCAAAGAATATATAGTAGAATCCGTTTATCATGACTCCGCCTATATTGACCAACCGCTTAATATGAAGTAATTACACAGCAAAGCTTGGTTTTCATTTACAACAAAGTCGGATGTAATGACTTCGCTTATAGAGGCATGTCGCTTATTATGACCTATTTTTAATAAATTATGTCCTTATTTCATGGAAAATTATGGCAGTTATAGTGACCGACATGATTCCTAACACCTTCGTCAGTGTTTGGGAGGGTCACGTGACGCCCGACGACATTAATATGCTGTGTTTCTTTCGTCACGAGTCTTAATATGCTCTTTTCTCACGTCACAAGTCTTAATATGCTGTGTTTCTCTCTATTAAAATAAATACATCATTTATACCTAACAAAAACAGGAGGTTGTTTATTTTCTACAAAGTGCTTTGTATAACGTCCGCTTAGTATAACGTGTTTGTCATTTCCCTTCGATGTCATTATAAACGGATTCCACTGTAATTCAACATGGCAGCCAGCGCCCTTTGATTAATGTTTAACGAAAGCGGCGCTACACAAATTATCCGAGTACCTACACAGTATGTACATATATTTATACATTTCTTTACCAAATGTGTTATTTTTTCATCCAAATTTAATTTATAATACTTTTTGTTACTCGACAAGCGCAAAATCGATAAATATTTTCAAACGCTTCATCAGAAACCTTTAGCTAAGCGAAACCTGGTTGGCTGTCATTTGTTAGTCAAATAAAAATCAAATAAAGGTGTATTACAAAGTGTGCTTTTTCATTTAATATATAATGTCACACCCCAAAGTATTTGCTTCATTCGAAATTTTTTTTTTACTTCGAACACAAACACCTTTGGAATCTTTATGGACAGCACGACACTGCTAATTGGAATGGACAAAGCATATGTATCCCCTCGTCACTTGTGAAAATATGAGATAATATGGCATACATCGGTTTGTTTATTCAGCTTCTGACTGTTTTCATCAGCGCTTCAATTTTACATAAAAAATATGCAAATTATTGTCATTTTTATTGTTACGCCATGTTATCCATCAGCCATTTAAAGTTACACAAATACTAAGTATTAAATCACTATTTGATTATGTTTTTAGGAATTATGGCTGTTGATTTTAAATTCAATGTTAAAATTAATATGATGTCAATTTAAATTCATGAGCACTATTTTTGTTATTGTTTTTGGGGTGTTATGCCGTGTTTCGCTACCTCCTTCTTTAGCCAACGTTTCGGACAGCGTTACAGTGTCCATCATCAGGGCAGATGACCAAATGATATTGGTGAGAGTGTTTACTTATGTGTGTCGAAGCGATACCGTGCTGCCAGCTCCATTTCTCTACGAGCTGGTGTTAGAAAAAATTCAGCTTCGACACACATAAGTAAACACTCTCACCAATATCATTTGGTCATCTGCCCTGATGATGGACACTGTAACGCTGTCCGAAACGTTGGCTAAAGAAGGAGGTAGCGAAACACGGCATAACACCCCAAAAACAATAACAAAAATACTTTTTGGCCGTGAAAACCTAAAAACATACCTCATGAGCACTATGTTCAATCTTTCATTGTCAATTCAGAAGATAAGTACATTATTTATATCTTCATTCTTTGCAAATTCACTTTGTGGCGTCATATTTAATTAAATGAAAACAAATATCTATGTTAAACACCACCATTTAATCAAAATTATCAACATGTTTCGAAACCAATGGTTTAATACTAGAGTCAAAGATTATCTGAGGTGTTTAAATAATAATGATTATTCTGAATTTGCCAACCATATTTTGGAAACAAACCATTCTTTTGATTTAAATAAAGATAACTTACAAATTAGTTATGGATATGTGTTATTAAATCTTTATTAAAATGTAAAAGTCAATATGGGACGTCAATAAATAAACAATTACAAAAAGATTTCAAAGAATCCAAAATATCCGAAGAATTGGTAATAATTGGTAACAAAAAGTGTTAATATTAATATTAATTAATATAATTAAATATTATAAATAACCAAATATGTTTTTAAAGCGCCTTCTCTTAAATTTATTTTCATATTAAAACTTGCATTTGTTTTTGTCATTTAAGCTTCTTGATTATTATTGTTTGTTTTAAATGTTTTTATTAATCATCTCTTCCTTTAATATTTTTGTCTGTAGTTCTCATTTGTCTATTTTTGTTTGTCTTTTGTTATTTTTAGATACTAATGTTAATCTCATCCTGAGGAACAGACCTTTGGTTTCGAAACATTTATAATTTTGATAAATAATGGTGTTTTACAAACTTTTTTGTTTTAATTTAAAATTTAATAAAATTTGAAAAATTACAGTATTTTGGCCGTTAATTATTGGGTTTTCCATGCAATTGAAATAATAATAAGTTACGAGTATAATACATACTACGTACCTATGTATGAGATTGAGATTCGTTTGTGTTTCGTTATCACCTTGAAAAACCGTGAACGTTTTTAAGGGTACCTGGGTATTTAGCACGGTCGATTGATAAGGGTTTATCGATAATATCGGTAACTTGTCATTCCTCTCGAGCACTACTGCAGGCCGCTAGTGAACAAACAAAGAAACAACAATGCTATTTGACGTGAACTGTTGTTTGTTCATTGGCGATTTGCAGTCATGCCCGGGAACGATGACAAGTTATCGACACAATCGATAAATCCTTTATCGTTCGAGCGTGCTAGGTACCACAGTGCATGATCTATCAAGTAGTAGGTCTGTAAAAATTAGTTACTAAAATTAGTAAGAAGTCATTAATGAATCTTAACTTAAAATATCCTTTGATTTTCATAAGTAGGGTACCTACTTAAATACTTATCAACATAATCAAAAAACATAACGATTCGACAAACAATCAGATTTAAAAAAAACCGAACTATTAGCCCGTCGTCTGCTGACGCAAAGTTTTTCAGCTGATTCCGTGTTCGTAAAAACTTGCTTGTTTTTGCAAAATGGTGTTTTTGTAACTATGTATTAATACTGCGCCGACTTACCATATAATGTGTTAAATATATATATTTTTTAAAAGTACATAATCTGCCATAAGTACTCCCCCAGGACAGTTAATAAGAGCATGAAAATATTTTTTTCGAGCGTGCCTATCGGCTATTGCGGCGCACGTCAGGTTTTCATGACCACCATCTTTAACCGGAACAGGAACATAACAAAAAGATGTACAGATATAGGATGCAAAACGCTCGAGTAATCCAAGTTAAAGCAGGTCTTCGCTCAGACAATCACGACGTTACCTAAAAATAGCAGTAGGTGCAAATAGGACAAGGACGTTTTGCAGTGTAGGTTTTGAGAAGCCTGTTTAACCCATCATTGCACGCATGTGTCTAACATAAATAATATAATATGTTTAAAAAAAGTTTGTAAAAAATCTTTTTTTTCTGGATACACTCGAGGTTAAACTATAAATGTTTTCTAAAATGTAGACCGTAAACATTAATATTTGTGCTTGATGTGTCACATTCCGGCGTGCGTACCACTTTCATTGCTCTGTTTACGCGTGACAGAGCGATTGATTATTTTTTTGCTCAGAAGGTAACATAATTTTATGTCAATAGAATCAATCTTGTATCATCAACGGCCTTAATTTTTTTTTGCTTTTCATGTCAATGCTGCATAAAAATGTCTTCATTATACTCAAGTATTATTCTACGAAATTTGACATCATTAAAGATGGATATTTTCTAGGAATTATGGCATAATATTCACAAATTGCACTAAAAATAGCAATAATCCACCCAAAATGAGTGGCACGGTACAGAAGTTGCTTTAAAACAGTCCACGATACTCGTAATCCAATGGCAAAAATCTTTTCATTAAATATTTCTGATACCTTTCATATTTGACTGTTATTCTTGCTCTAAAGCGGCAGATGATGTTGTACTCTGGCATATACGGGATATCTCAAAAGTCAACGTTATCCTTTAGAGAGCTGATATGCCAACTCATGAAAGACCGGAATATCATAATATGACGTTAATAAAATGTCGTTACTTTTCGAGATATTAGCACTTTTATGAATTTAAGAATAAAAATATTTATTTATCAACAGATTTTTACAATTTTATGCTTTTTATTTAGTTATATTTTTTACAATAGCTCTACACAGGAGGCCCTGAGGAAAAGAATTCCCCTCTTCTCATCTTTGGAGATGCTGTGTGGAGGGTTTTTTAGGGAAAGGAAGGAGAGAAGAGTTCTGGGAAGGAAAGGGGTTTAAGGGGTGGGTAGTAATCTAGGGTTCAGTGTGTCCTTGTCATCCACCTCCAAGACCTAGACAAACCTCACCCCATGAACCCGGGCACCCCTGATAAATCACCAAACGTAGTAAACCACTTAGGGTGACCTACGACAAGGGTGTTGGTTGTCCCTGGGCGGCTGTACCCATATCCGCCTCCCAAATTGAAGAATTGAGTTCTCCCGGAATAATAATTATAATTGGATAATTTGTAGAGCGCCTTTTTGTGATAAATCACCTCAAGAGCGCTGTAAAGGGTGGGCGGGAATGCAGCTGGTTTTCTGCAGTACCTCTGAAAAATTTCTTTATGTAAATTTTTACATAAATTTCTTGAAAATCGACGCGTTACATCAGTTTTTCGAGTGCCACAATTTCACATTTCCATATTCTAATTTTTATTTAGCAACCCTGAGAGGCCTTGATATTTAAAAAAAAAAAAGTAGGTGACACTTCACAAGAAAGCCCCATTCTGTGTAGTGTAATGTGGAACTATGTGGTCACCTGGTTGGGCAGCATTGTGAAGCGGATTAAGGTAAGGGCTCTAGGAAGGGATTTATTAATGTGGGTCTTGAAGAAACACGAACTATATGGTGAGGAAAAACAGTTGCCGGTAGCTCGTTCCACGTACTTAGCTGACTTACACAAAAACGTGTCGAAGAAAGGATCTATGCTCAAAAGCCAATTTGGGTGTTCTGCTCACGTTCTTGTTTTAAGCACATGCATCAGCGTATTGGATTCATTGCTGCTGGCTCCAATAAAATGCCCTTATGACAGGATCAGCATGCCTAAATTGTGTCAGTGCATTAGAGATGGCTATTGATCACAATCGAAAATAAAACTAACGGTCTACATATACCTTTTTAAAAATAAAATAAAAAAATTTTTACCCGATCCATTTGAAGTGAAACTTCTTTAGCGCAATCGAAATTGTCAGTACGTCACGCCCGGTGGACATAGTGACTCGAAATTCGGGTGAAACGAAAATGCGTCACAACTCAGTTCTACACAAATACTCGGCTCTATTATAATGCGGTAAATTCGCACCTCGGCGTGTGCCTTTCTGTGCCTGACAAGTTTCAGCGGCCAGAGAGACAGAGGGTTCGAATCCTACGAAATCCGAAAAAAAAAATTATTTTGTGAAATCAATATCCAATCTTCAAACCACTTTAAAAAACAAGCAAAAGAAAAGAAAGCGACAACAAGCGTTTTTCTAGTTTGGGGCCATCCATAAATTACGTCACACCTTAAGGGGGCAGGGGGGGAGTAGAGAAGTGTGACATTGTGTGGCGAGGGGTATGGGGAGTCATCAGCTCGGTGACGTCACATGTAAAAATCTAAATTATTAAAACGCAATAAATTTTGGATGTAAAATTGCAAAATATGTGACGTCACACGAGGGGGAGGGGTTTCACAAATATGACGATGTGTGACAGGGACGGGGGGGGGGGGTCAAAAAATCATGAAATTCGTTTGACCTAATTTATAGAAGGCCCCTTTCACTTGTACCGCGTGTGAATTACACACCCTGCTTTTTTAAAATTAGTTAACTTCGACTCTTCAAAATGTAAAAAAATGTACCACGCTAACCTTGCAATTTACTAAAAAAAAGTTGATTATTTAGTGTAGTTTTTGAAAAGCATATATCTGATATGTTTTACTTAAGAAAAAAAAATGCTTTTTTATCTTGTTATCTAAGGAGTCGATTTTCTCGAAATTCACAAAATTGCCAATATCTCGAAAACTAAGGACATTTTGCGACATATTTTATGATCCGAGTTGGTCTTTCCCTTCAAGGGACACCCTGCATAACATTGACTTTTGGGACACCCTGCATAAGTTATTCTCTTGAAAATCCCCTGTATCTTTACGAGTTGCATGATGAGTTAAACGATTATCGAACGAACGTATCATTGAATTAATCTGGAAAGGCTAAATATCTTTTAAATTTGGCGTTATGATCCCAGTGACGTATCCTAACATTTACTATGGTACATTATCACTTTTAAAGTGTTATGATTTGTCATTGGATAATAATAATACCGTCGTGATAATATATTCACAAACACATCACCATTATGACTGCAAATGTGATTCTGAAATATTTATTTTAACATCTGTTGTAAATAAAGGTTAAAGTTTTGATTTGATACCTGCATAATGATTAAATTCAATATAAAAATCAAAATATGCTTGCTTATAAATATGTATAAAAGTGAGTTGTCTATATATTGCTATATTAAGCAAAGAAAATGTTTGAAACTTTCAAAATACCTTCTTTCCACCCCCGCGAAGGTTTCTGGATTATTACAACCACATGACAATACATCTGAAAAGTTTTTTAATCATTACAAAAACTCTTGCGAAACTGTCAAAAATGTCGCAATTTGAGAATGACATTTTGCAAACCATCGATTATTTAATCAAAATTCAATTTTCGAATAAACTCCTTAAATTAATTAATTTACTTAAAGTACTAAGTAAGTAAGAATTAAAGGCATTTTAAATAGGTACTTGCGTTAGGTACCAAATTTGATTGATTGTTCTTATAATATACAAAAATGAATGTTTGCAATATATGAAAATTTTAATAAAAAAAAAAATAGTAATAGGTGGCAAGCGAGCTGTTTGAAAACTGAATGTACTGGGACTGAATGCATGGAACGCGGGAGGGGGGTTGGCGGGACCGTGGAGCGGGAGAGGGGTGAGGGAAGGCGGGGGAGGTGGAGGGGGAACTCGTGAGGGGAAGGGTACATGCGAGAGGAAGGGGCGTCGGGAATGGGAAAGGGCTCGCAGGGAGAAACAATTTATTTACTAAGTGGCATTGCAACGCATGCCGGGAAATCACTTCTTAGTTATAATTTTGTTAAAAAAAAATTATTCAAGTAGGTACCTTGTTACGTTACAAATAGACCGCCAATATAGAGGCGCGCGCACTACCCCCTCCCGCGAGCGACAAACCGAGCTGTCGCTAGACCAACTCTCGAGCGGCAGCCCGCCAGTCTTCAGCAAGCGAGCTTCCCGGGCCCACGTTCCGCGCGAACATGTGCGACACAAGTTCAGTTTCGCCGGTTGTGCACTTCCGGTCCGCGCATGGACGCTGCTGCGACCGAGAGAACAAGCGCGTAAAGCCGCTGTGGGCCCATAAACCAAACGTGAGTCAATAACCATGTTACCCTTTGTGTGCAACTAAATGTTTTAGCCCTAACCACGCGTGATAGAGAGCAGAGACTGACGTTCAAACTAACTTTCAGCTAGGATCGTTCCTCTTATGTATTATTGTGTCTCCTAGAATTGAATAAACTATTTATGTGATAACCTACCGTGTTTTGCTTGACGAGAGAGGCCCTGGGGGAATGGAGAAGCGTGAAGTTCCGAACCACAAGCACTAGCCTTGAGGTTACGAGAAATCCTGCTTACACCGAATCCTGAGCTAGTTTTTTATTTGGGGCAGATACAGCAACTAATTTGTATTAAATATGTGGGAGCTTTCTCCAACCCTGCCGATAGCATCAGCCCGCACGCTGACGCTAACACTGGCGCTAAACGTGGGGCCATTTAAATTTTTTTCTGTTCCACCACGGCCTCGTTCCCAAGCAACAATTGTAAACTCTGAAATGTTATTATGATGTATTGTTTATTCCCAATTGTCTAGCACTTCCAACAGGAATCTCGGCGCGAACGTAATTTCGAATCACAATTTAAATTATTACGGGCGCGATTTTATCATTTGTGACTCGTCACTCGACAAAATATTACCGGTATTCCAACGCAAGGTGCCCAACCTAGGAAGTTGTCGCTGCGAATAATACAGTGATTACAAAGTGTCGGCCGATTAAAATTGCTATTTTCAATACAAGTGAATAGTGGAAATAAACACAAATTAAAGAAGAATTTATTCAACAATTAAAATCATGTACATGATAAACAAATCATCCGCTTGGTCTCGAAAGTGCTAAATATTTTTAATAATATACTATATTGCAGCACGCTGGTACGTCTCTTAAACGGACACTTGCTGACACCTAGGGAACAAGTGGATTTAAATTCTTTCTGTCATTTGACAATTAAGTATTTTTGACTCTGTCGTCTGATGAAACCGGATCATGCCGAATCACATTCGAATAATGCAAAAAATACTAAATTCGCGTTGACGTGGATTCCTTGACATCTGACACTATAATACCTTGTCAATTGACAAAGAAGGTAATATCTTGTCGAAAAGACGAAGGGAATTCGCGTGTAAATACCAAAAAGTTGGTGCTGTATAAAATCAGGCTATAGGAAGCCGCGTAATGAAACCATGCCCCCAAGATATTGTTGAATTCTCAAACAAATTACTTCCACGAAAACTTGTGAAAATTTTTTCGACTTTTCCTTCTTTCGATTTTTTTAATTTTCGAAATTTTTTTTTTTTTTTTTTTTTTCCAAAACGCTTGGAGTTTTTCTTAAAAACGCAGTGCCAGAGGAAAATCGCTGCCCAAATTTTCTCCAGTTTCGGACTCTGAAAATTTTTTTTTCGATTTTTCCTTTTTTCGATTTTTTAATTTTCGAAATTTTTTTTTCCAAAACGCTTGGAGTTTTTCTTAAAAACGCAGTGCCAGAGGAAAATCGCTGCCCAAATTTTCTCCAGTTTCGGACTCTGAAAATTTTTTTCGATTTTTCCTTTTTTCGATTTTTTAATTTTCGAAATTTTTTTTTTTTTCCAAAACGCTTGGAGTTTTTCTTAAAAACGCATGGACAGAGGAAAATCGCTGCCCAAATTTTCTCCAGTTTCGGACTCTGAAAATTTTTCCGATTTTTTCCTTTTTTCGATTTTTTAATTTTCGAAATTTTTTTTTTTCCAAAACGCTTGGATTTTTCCTAAAAAGCACGTGGCCAGAGGCAAACCTCTGCCCAAATTTTCAAATAACCCAAACACTTACAAATACGCGTTTTTTCGCAGAAGCATTTTGTAAAAAAAAAAAAATATATATACGTCCCCAGTGGTCAATCCCTGGCAAAAAATTTCTTTCCAATTACGGATAAAGAGTCGAGTTCTCGTTTTTCTCCCAACGTAAGGTCACCCTGACACGACCCTATACACTATGGAAGTCCCTCAAGTCACGCTGGGTATAATCCCCCACATTTCTACGTCAAAAAAGGAAGAACTACTACAGGCCCTGAGAAGTAGAAAGATTTCTCCCAGGAATAAATCCAAAAAATGCCTTATTCAATATGCTTCTTTCTTCAACAAAAAGTACATCAGGAAGCACGTCACGTTCAAGGAAGAAGACATCGTCTGGAGGAGAAACAACACTCTGTCACAAGGTGCGCTGTACTTCTCTGCCAAATTGGCACCCCGTTTTGTAAAGACGAAAGTCCTAAAGAAAATCTCAGACCTGGTTTACCGATTGTCCGACATCTCTGGTAAACACATAGGTAACTACCATATAAAGGACATTGTAAAAAGTGGGAACATGGAAACAAACTCCATTGCCACGCCCGTATAACCCCAACGGTTATTCCTTGACTCCTAGCAACCATTCGTCTACACCGTGACATGGATCACTATGGAAGTCAACCCTTTTTGTTTCGTCACTAATGAGCGGCCTCTCGTAAACGATTGTCACTCATTAGGACACTCAAACGAAACCTTTCTAGCTCTGGCACAGTGGTGTCAACTGTAGCCAAAGTCATGGAAGAAATATAATTCCCCCTTGTGGTTTCGTTTCATTTTATTTTATTTTATTTTTGTTTGTATAAATATCTCGTCATCATCAGTCATTCGCCTCTAATTGCTGCCCCAGGTGTCAAACCTTGGAAACATCGTTTTTTTTCTAAGCATGCACACCTCTACCTGAAATTGATCACTTCGGAGAAAGGAATTCCCTGTGGCTTACTGCAAGTAGTCAGAGACTACGTGCCCAAGGTTTTGTGCATCGTCACAACTCGCAGCATCATATTTTCACATCATCATGTCATACCTCGTCACCCCTTTCTAAATGTTAGAAAAATCTTTTTTGTACATTAAATATCGGGTCCTCGCCAAAGTGCATCTAACCCTTATGTCATATGTAGTTAAATTAGGTAAGCAAACCTGTGTAAACCCACGGCGGTATCAGATGTTTGCTACCCGTTCTAAGTTTTTTTTCTGTTTTTTAAGAAAATAGAATGGCGCTCAATAAATAACCCAAATTGCTCTAGCTCTCCCCAGAACTGGATGTGGAGTCTGGAAAGTATCGTTATAAAAGGGACAACTTTCAACGTGCCTCTTCATTAACGATAAATTTTTTTACAACATTTCAGCAACATTGAGTCACCCTGGGTCTCAACTGCTCAAACTGAAATTTTGGGGTTGCCTTGTTGTGACTTATCACGTGCAAAGTACGAGGTCACAACAAGAAGCCAGGTCTCCAAGTGAACCACCCTGTGAACAACCCACCCCATTATTATAATTTTCATAACACCAAGGTGTGTTCATCACAGTCTGTTTAAGTAAGTAAAACCTAGAAGGTCTTAAACACTCAAATCGGACCAATGTAAATAATTTTCCTTGTCAAACAACGATAAGCGCATGTCTTGTATTGTTGCTACCATCGTACGTGTAAGTACAACAAAAGTTGTACCATCACGATACGATACTCTGTGCGTAACCAAAAGGGTTGTACCACAAAGGATCTCTTTTGCGGTAAGCTTAGATGAAATTCACATTCCATCAGCACGCCAGAATTTTTTTGTCCCTTAATTGTTGAAGTATAAAATCTTGGCCAGATCTTCAAATATGTTTTTGCCTTTGTGCAAGTCTTTAACGTACGCTAATATGGATTTATTATGCTACGGTATTGTTGTACTAAGTACATCAGTATGTCTCGCCGTCTGTATTGAATAGGTACCTTTATATGAACGTTAACCTTTGTTGCCATCATAGGTGGGAACCTTATAAAATCTGCCGTCATAGATGGGAATCTCAGAATATCTACTAAATGCGATACGGGGAGCCCGTTATAATTACTCTGTGGGTTTTTGTCAGAAATGTCATAAATACCTAGTCTTTTGCACCTCCCTTCAATACTGGGCAACCCAGTTGTAATTCGTTCATTGTTATCCGTGAAGACGTTATAAAACTTACTTGCAAATCTTTTGATTTTGCAATCTTGTACGCTATACGTGAAGACGTTATAATACTCACCATGAATCGTGCGAACGAAATAATATCAAACCTTTATGTGTGAACTACTCAATGTAGTCCACACCCCTTTTTTGTAATCATTAATATGCCCGTGGACTTCCTGTCACAAGAACCCAGGAACTATCTACTATCTCAAAAGGACTAATCATACGCTTCACTCATGATTATGGGGCATCGTGTCGTGGGAGTTAAGTTGATGGACACAAAAATACCTAACTCGTTGTCTGGGAGACGAACAAAGAAAATCCCCAGGTTTGTGAGATTTGAGCAAGGGTCTGTCATTTCTCGCAAACAAGTAGGAGAATAAAACGACCCCTAATCTTCTGCCCAATACACGTAGAGGATTAGACTTTTATGTCAGTGTATTCTTTTGTCCAACACTACCAAATATTATTGTAATGTGCCAGGATGACTGCTGTAGACCTTGTTTCACCTCCACCCAGAAGTCGAATTTCGGAAATAGCCGAGTCCCCAGCAGTTTTCTTCGTTCAAATGTTCCCAACTATCACCCCTCCCCTTCCTCGAAATTATCCGTGAATGGGGATATATGCGTTACGCACTTGGCGTTTCGTTTGTCAAATGGGACAATCTTCATACGCGGATCCTTTCAACTTCCTACTCCTTTCCCAGTTGTCATTATTGTAATGTGCCAGGATGACTGCTGTAGACCTTGTTTCACCTCCACCCAGAGGTCGAATTTCGGAAATAGCCGAGTCCCCAGCAGTTTTCTTCGTTCAAATGTTCCCAATTATCACCCTCCCCCTTCCTCGAAATTATCCGTGAATGGGGATATATGCGTTACGCACTTGGCGTTTCGTTTGTCAAATGGGACAATCTTCATACGCGGATCCTTTCAACTTCCTACTCCTTTCCCACTTTGTTATAACTAATCTTGTACGCAATGTTTTGTTTTTTCGAAAGTAGAAAAAATGCTACCGTATAGACGTGAGCATAGGTCATGAAAGACCAACTTCTTTCGAATGGGGAATTTTGTTATACGTACAATCCCTCAACCACGTATTCTTGGAAATGTATTTGGTAAAGAAAAAAAACCAAAAGGGGTTACACAGAACCTGTCCTTGAATACGTACCTTTGTAACATGTATTAGGAATTAGCCACATTTAGTTAGCTCTCTCTCCGTCTCTCTCTCTACACGCCAAACAAATCCAACTTTTTCTCAACATGCACACTTGTTTCTCTCCAAACTTTTTTCATCATTGGTCTACTAGGCAGGTAAACTTCAAGAATTTTGTTCTAATAATAATTTTTGCCGGATTAAAAAAAAACCAGCAGCTCTGCACCCTATCTACATCTGCGCCTCTTCATGCTGCCCTCGCTACCGTCACGGAGGTCCCTTGCCTTCAATCCCTGCGTACCAAAAGCACCCGACCGCATCTAACATAACCTAGTGTGAGTCGTGCGTGTAGTTGCGAATTGTATCACCACAAAGAACCGACACTCAAAACAAACCCGAGCACGCCAGCTCTAGGTTGGTTCCTGTTCCTGTTGCCCTTGTGCAAATGCTCTGCTGCCATTATGCAAATATTCCTGCTGCATAATACAAATGTTCCTGTTGCCCTTGTGCAAATGTTCCTGCTGCCATTATGCAAATGTTCCTGCTGCATAATGCAAATGCTCTGCTGCCATTATGCAAATATTCCTGCTGCATAATACAAATGTTCCTGTTGCCCTTGTGCAAATGTTTCTGCTGCCATTATGCAAATGTTCCTGCTGCATAATGCAAATGCCCTACTGCCATTGTGCTGATGCTCCTGTGCCCTTGCGCAAATAACAATACCAACGATTGTTCACAAAACAATCCCACTACATACAAAAACCAGTGTACCAACCACCAATTACGATTCCACTCTCCAATACTTCAATGGTTTCGTACTGGCTCACCCACAGGATCCGGAAGCAGTTACCCTTTCGACCTCTGTGACAGGTAGAACTCTCCACACCACCTAGAAGCCTCACTCATGTGTTCCCTTCCTCGTATTTTCTTAAAGGCCCTAGTGTCCCTTGAGTGTAATCTCAAATGGGCCAGGTTACTGTGACAAAGTAACCTTGTAACTTCAGTGAAACGTTCAACCACCCCAGACATCCTACGCAAACCACGTTCGCAAACATTAGCTCACAGACCAATGATACAATTTTAGAGTTTTTTTTTTCTATCACTGCATAACCCTTGTACCTTTCTTCAACAGATCCTTGTTCTTTGCAACTGTATTTATGTATGCCACTGCCTTTATATACATTTATTGACAATTCCTTGTTACACCATGTATCATCTCTTTTGTGTTCTGTTCATAACTATTCTCCAGCTAGGAATCTCTCTCTCTCTCTCTCTCCTCGTTTCTCTTAAATGTTTTTGGCACAAGTGCTGAAAAGGTAAGAGGATTTATTAGTCCTACAGCTCCATTGCCACGTCGCTTTTATTGCGGCGAGGGGGGAAGTGTTACGTTACAAATAGACCGCCAATATAGAGGCGCGCGCACTACCCCCTCCCGCGAGCGACAAACCGAGCTGTCGCTAGACCAACTCTCGAGCGGCAGCCCGCCAGTCTTCAGCAAGCGAGCTTCCCGGGCCCACGTTCCGCGCGAACATGTGCGACACAAGTTCAGTTTCGCCGGTTGTGCACTTCCGGTCCGCGCATGGACGCTGCTGCGACCGAGAGAACAAGCGCGTAAAGCCGCTGTGGGCCCATAAACCAAACGTGAGTCAATAACCATGTTACCCTTTGTGTGCAACTAAATGTTTTAGCCCTAACCACGCGTGATAGAGAGCAGAGACTGACGTTCAAACTAACTTTCAGCTAGGATCGTTCCTCTTATGTATTATTGTGTCTCCTAGAATTGAATAAACTATTTATGTGATAACCTACCGTGTTTTGCTTGACGAGAGAGGCCCTGGGGGAATGGAGAAGCGTGAAGTTCCGAACCACAAGCACTAGCCTTGAGGTTACGAGAAATCCTGCTTACACCGAATCCTGAGCTAGTTTTTTATTTGGGGCAGATACAGCAACTAATTTGTATTAAATATGTGGGAGCTTTCTCCAACCCTGCCGATAGCATCAGCCCGCACGCTGACGCTAACAACCTACAGCAAATGAAAATTGTTGTTATATTACGATATATGGAAAGTGCTTATTTTTGCCGTAGATTGTTCGATTGATTGTGATTTTACAAAACCAATAATATTATCGTTTGATTTATAAACATGTAATTTGAGCCGGACGGTTGTTTCCGAAACCCGTTAACCTGCGAACCGGACGATAACGAACAATGAACGGTATTTACAGAAAGTCATGGTTTGAGCTGTTAAATCGTCACCTTAGTTGGATAAGGTTCTATCTACGCCTTACCACGCGAAGGACTTTGACACCTAAGCACATGTTCTTAAGTATCAAAGTCCTTACCATTGTCAAGTAGAAGTTAGAACCCTATCCAAATGAGGTGACGAAATATTGACCAGTTAGTGACTAATTGGACAAAGCATCTGTACCCCCACAGTCTTCGTGGGTTTAATTTCTATACTAGCTAGGTCCTCCATCGTTGTACACAAATCATTTTTAATATAGTTCAAGACACCTCACGGCAGAACACGTGTTCTAGCACAGCATAGCACGAATGGTGATATTGCATGAAATTTTTAATCAGTAGATATATCTATTTACTGTTTATAATCTAAAATTTGTTTGTATATTTTTCTTCCCAAATTTTAAGAATGTTAAAATAAGAAATCTTGTTCTGTAAATGGATGGTTAATCTGTAGTACAAAAATTAAAATGAAAAAAATATTGCTATATTGTTGAAGTTATTCAAATATTGTCATCTTATTGGTAATCTGGGAATAATATCTTTCTTTATTAAACAATTATTTTTACACCGTCAATAATAAATTACTATAAAATAGTAAGAATCGACGGTCTTCCTTGTCACGATAGTTCAGTAGTTAGAGCAATCGCTTGGTTAGCGGAAGAAATCTGAGCTCAAATAATAGTTGCTTTACTGCAATTGTCCAATTGGTGTAACTTTTAATCTAATAATTAGTCGCATATTAGAGTAATATAATATCTTTAATATTATCATTCGACTACAAAATTTCGAATTAAAAAAAGTCAGCATTGACGAGAAATTTATTTTTTTATCATTAATTATTAATAACATTAAATGAATACTTTGTTTTGCGTTTTATACATTTTTAATTAAATATTCCACAAGAAGACTTAATATAATTTCTTATTAAATTTTCTAAAAATACAAACATTAGAAGACAGACGTAAAATAAACGATTTAATCTGTTAAATCAAAATACTGAAATATAAATTCAACTTTTACGATCTCTTGCAACTCATAAAGTTACTAGTACCCACAGTAACAACAAGAAAAAATTCACTATTCTGCACTGCAGCACTCATAAGTGTAACTACATTGCCGACTCTCCGATACAATGATTTCACATCATGGGAAATCAATACTTAGGTGATGTTGACATATTTAATATTGGCGAGTTTTGTGGATCATGTAAAATATTTATTTCAACACTATATGTATTTTTATAAACCTATCTAATCGCATTAATTTCAACACTATCTTGTATTTTTATATACCCATCTAATCGCTGTATTTTTCAGTTTTTGTTTCTTGTATGTTTTATTTATTTATTTATTTATTTACGCCCTAGTGGGCTTTTATAAGAAAAGTAAATATGCAATACAGTTGCGTTAGGTACATACAGTAAACAATATATAATAGCAATACAGTTGTGTTAGGTACATACGGTGTACAATATATAATGAATTATGTTTAAATCATGGCAAATTAAAATTAATATTATGTTCTAAAGAAAGCAAATATGTGTAAATAAATATAAAAATTAAAAAAAGTGTATTCACAAAGGAGTCGTGAAATCATACATCTCGGTGAAGTGATTATAAAGACTTCGTTTGAAAACTAACATTGAATCTTTAAACACGTCTACAACATTCCCAAATTTATTTCCAAAATGATGTATTCTGTTTATAGGTGTATGATCTTCATAGTTAGTTTTAAAATTGTCACAGAAAAAGGTAGCACTTTGCCTCGTGTTTCTGGTCGGTACATACAATTTTATTTTGGCGAGAATTTCAGGGTTGTCAATGCAATTATTGATAATTTTATTTAACAGTACCAGGTCAGAGATGATTCGCCTATCTGACAGCATTATTAAGTTCAATTGTTTCATCAAAAAGACATAGTTTATTTTTTTTATTGGAATATTCAGTTTGAAGTTGATGAATCTTAGAAATTTGTGCTGTACCCTTTCTATGTTGTCGGAATGTACTTTATACAATGGGGACCAAATAGGCGAATTATACTCTACCTGGCTTCTTACTAAAGAAGTGTACAATGTTTTCAAACATTCTAGAGACTTGAAATCACTTGCTGTTCTGCATATGAAACCAAGCATTTTTAAAGCTTTCTTTGTTATTTCATTTATATGCAGAGTAAATGTTAACTTTTCATCAAATATAACACCCAAGTCCCTGATCTGAGCGACTGATGTCAATTGTACATGGTTTAAAGAGTATTCATAAGTTACATGACTTTGGATTTTACGAAAACGAATAATCTGACACTTTTGAATATTGAGAAACAACGAGTTGATCACACACCAATGATACAATTTATCTAAATTGGATTGTAAAATATGGCAATCCTCTATACTACGTATCATTCTATATATTTTCAAATCATCAGCGAATAGCAGAACTTGTACATCTTTAAATACACTAACAATGGCATTTATAAATAATAAAAAAAGAATTGGTCCGAGATGAGATCCTTGATGATCCTTGATGATCCTTATGACTTGTTTGTTTTTTTTTATCTAATGTAATTTTATGTTTATTATTTTTTTCTTAAGTTTAAAAATCATACGTCATGTTAAAATTGTACTACCAACATGTAAAAGCCCTCTGGGCGTTAAATAAATAACAGTTATTTAGGTACATCAATGCAGTATTTTTTTCTTCGTGTTATAATAATTGTAATCTCTTGATTTATTAAAAAAAATCCTTGTGAAAGTTATTCGTTTATTTTTTTGAGTTACTTGCTAAATGATGGGTTGGATCGAATCGAGTTGTCACCTACTTCTGGCCTAATAATTTATTATGGAACTGCGAGCGTATTGAAATGTTTGGCGGATCATGCCGGGAACAATGGAGGTAATGAATGATCAGTTTCCGCCGTGACGTTGTGACCTATTGAAGCTTGTTCCGATATTTCAATGCCAAACTCTTTGTTGGTACAATTTATCCGAACAGGAACAATGGAATATTATGGTGTGCAATCGGAAAATGCTTCATTTTGAATCAGTGCATGTACGATGGGTTAATCTGATTAGTTTTGGCATGCAGATTATTAATGTTTTTGTCATCCGGCATACATTAAATTGTACCAAAACCTAATTAAAAAAGACGTTCTTCATGACAACGGGAAACTCATCTCCTTGGCACATATTGAGTGTAGAAAAATAAAATCAATTCAAATGATTTTGTCACACATTAAAACATTGCATTTTATTTTCCATTTCGATAGTGAGAGACCAACATTCAGTATAGAAATGTTACTAGAAATCATTTAAGCTATATTTAGTTACTAGATTGGAATGCTAATTCTAAGCAGAACTTCTTTATTTATCGTGCGTCACACACTTTCAATATACACTATATAAAATTTGACATTTTTATCTCTGCACAAAGGCGGTCTCTCGATAATTTACAATAACTATAGATATCCACCTGATCCTTTTTCTTTGTCTTTTAAAAAACTTTTAAAAACTTTTTATTATGCATATTTTTATTATTATACCTAGTTAAACCGATCCCCCTCCCCTCCTACCCCCCATCCAACACTCCCCAATCCTTCCCCCTCCCTTTTCCCACCCAAATAACTTGTTTCTTGTAATGTGATTTTTCATTATCATCTCTTAAATAACTTCACTTACATATAATACCCATGTGGAAAACTGTAAATGGTACAATTGTATCACCATCACCAAACCATCCGCATAAGCTCATGTAACTATTATGTAACCTATCATTAGTTAAATAGCTTACACATTTTTCATCATATAAATTATTGTAACTGTTGATAATCCAAATAAAATAAAATATAAATAGCCTCACAACATTCTTTAAACATGGAAAGTCAGTATCACTAGATCCAAACAGATCAAAATTTAAGAATGGGTGGAAGCAACTATTTCAACGCAGTTGGCAGTTGGAGTAATTTTTCACGAACTGAAAAAATAATGTTGATTTTTGTTGATGATTTTACTGATTTTATTGATGTACACAATTTAAGTAGTGCTGTGTTATGTTCAGAATATATTATAATAAAACCCAGAAATCAACGTGTTTCCTAAATAAACATCTGTAAACATAGGAAGTAACTTCAGTTTAAAATTGTTGGGTTAAAAACCGTTGGGTAAACATACATTACATTCCCAATTAGTAGCTTTTGACTACCTAAAATGTATTATTATTATCAATAATAATTTACTGTGGGCACATGAGGTCAGATCCAAATTTTAACTCGCAATATATTCAAATTTGTTTTGTACTCATAACATAAATTGTAATTATCGTCAATATTTATCACGAGTTAATACGTGTTTGATGTCAATTAGTGTGACCTAGAGGAGTACACTATGTTTATCAGTTAGGAGTAGCAATCCTTGAGCATCCCTATAAATAAGTATTGGATGATTATTTGGCCTTTAGGCTAAGCTTTTGAGTGACCCCTTACAATTTTCCGGTTCGCTGACTCAGTCCAAGGGAAAGGTCACGTTTGTATATTTGTTACATTGTCACAGTTTGTTATTTAGAGCAGTGGGTAAAGCAAGATGTACAATCACGCCTAATAATTCAACGGAAAGAAGCAAGAAGCATGACCAGAATTATTATACTTCATCAAGAAGTTTGTCATGTTTCTCCAACTGTTGGAGAAACATGACAAACGGCGTATATTATTTGTCCTATTTAGGGGAGTACCACCGTGAAGAGGACGGCATATGAAAAGGACAGCGATAATTGCAGCAATGCTGGTGACACTTAGACACCGTAAATTTGAAGTAGTAGTGCGCTCGCGACAATCGAGATGGAAATTATCGCACGTAGTATATATTTTTTTCCATTATTTTCCGAAGCTTACCTACGTGTATCGAGTGCAAGTGCAGCAGAGGTGATCTATATAGCTTAAGTTACTTGAGTACAATATTGAACAATACTAATTCGTTCTTGGCAATTTCAAAATAAATCTTTTCCAGCCCATGAAGAGAACATGATCTAGATACTCGAAAAAGTAAAAATTCAATAAGCAAAATAATTTACTTTACAAAGGGATGAAATGTTATAATGCGCTGCAGAAAAATATAAAGTCTGGACCAATTTGTAGATTCAAGATGAATATTAAGCAAGAGAAAGTATAGTACAGAAGTTATAATAATTTAGTCATTTGTAAATCTTGATGTACAAATTAATGAAATAAAATTAATAAATAAATAGTGAAGTGATCGGTGGCGATGAATGTCACGTTTGCAGAACTGACCATAATGACTCAAAGGCAAGGTTTGCAGCCAATGAAGCCACAAATTGTGTTGCTAAAATGGCTGCTTGAACATTTTCTGCAGAAAATATTTCCTATTTCTACATTATAAATTCTTAATTTGGTATGTGTATCGCCGCCCCGGTAATTATTCATTAGATTACCAATATCCCTGCCGTAGGTCACAGTGGTTCGCTACGTTTGGTGCCCATTTGGGTTGAGGTTTGTCTAGGTCTTGGCGGTCAATACATTTGCTCACCTACTGCGTGACGGATTGGGAGAGATTGGTTGAGGGAGACCTAACCTGGATATCTCCAGTCCGACTCTCTCCACCTTGCACGGCAGTGGGAGGAATGGATTCATCACTCCTAGACACATTGACCCCCAGATTCCTACTCACCTCTAATATCTTTTCCTTCCCAGAACTTCCTCTCCTTCCTTTCCCATAAAAGACCCGCTACACGGCATCTCCAAAGATGACATAGACCCTGAGGGAATTTTTTTCCTTAGGGTCTCTTGTATGGAGCTAATATTTAAAAAGATCTTTAATATTACTTGTTTGCATTTGACATTTTGCATTATTATGATATATTTCTAGGACGTACATATATATTTGGTAGTGGTAGCAACAGATACATATCGTACCAAATGATGGTCAAGAGCCAATACTGTCCATTTCATGGGGGCCTGTGTCATCTTGAATGTACACCATGCTTTGAAAAGGACATTTCCCGTTTTTAAGGAATTAAAGAAATTGTTAATACCATTCTCAGAACAGACATTGTCTGGTGAGGAGGTACTTACATCTTAGTACTTACTCAATCATATTTATCTTAATAAACGCCCGGGTTGCCGGCAATTAAATTATTTGTAAAAATATGTAAATAATTTTAAAAAAACCTACGCGGTAATTTTATACCTACGCAAAAAAAACTATTAGTGACCATTATTAAATGTCATACATAAAACAGGTAAACAATAAAATAACGATTTCACGCAACCTTATGAAGGTTATAAAATAACAATGAAATGCATGTGTTTTTATATAAAATCGCTTAATAATTTGAGTTCTAGCTATTTACACGCTTCTCGAATTTATTATTTGTACCTACCTACATTCACCTTGAATTCTATTCGTGCCATTTAATGTGTGTGTTATTTTGGATTCACAAAACACATAAAATTAGATGCACTTGTGGCGCATAAAAAATATTGCTTATTGATTTGACTTTTTGTTAGCATATTTAATTTGCCAGTCTAGACATAACGATATCTGATATGATGTTTGACGGCCTCTGTGGTCGAGGGGTAGGGCTCGAATTCGGAGGTCGCGGGTTCAAATCTCGGCGTGCGCAAGAAATTTGTTGAATTATTTTGTGTTGTTTGACAATTTTGTGTTTTTATTTTTTATTTCCTTGTTTTTAAGAAGTTGCAATCTATGTACCTTCAAGAAGAGTTTGATAAAAATTTTTCTCGATACAGGAGGCTCTGAGGAAAACAATATCCCTCAGGGCCTGTGTCATCTTTGGGGATGCTCTGTGGATAATTTTTTAAAGGCAAGGAACGAGAGGAAGTTTTGGGAAGGAAAATGGTATTGGGGTGGGTAGGAATAGGATGAGTGGGGTCAGGACTGAAGGAAATATGAATCCATCAAGGCAATGCGTCGAGAGAGTCCTGCAAGGCCTGAGAGGCCAAATTCTTTTTAAGAGAAAAGTCGTCCAATACGAAATAAAATATTCACTGAAATTACGAATAAAAATAAAAAGAGAAAATAATTTGTTATTTTATAAGTATATATCTATTTCGTTACTTACACAAACATCGGAAAATAAAAAACGTATATAAAGATTTGTTCTGTAAACTGAACAAAAAGTAGAAAAAAAATATCAACTTACCAACGTAGTGGGATATATCAGGTAAATCAATATCAAAAGCGTGTTAGATTTAAAAAAAAAATACAAATTTAAGATAAACGGCACTATGTTGTAATTATGTTAATCACATAATATTCACGCAAAAAAACTCTTAGAAAACTTTTGAACAATAGCATCGTTTTTTTTTTCTGAAATGATTATGCATTTAATTGTTTATAAGTCATTGTTCACTGATAAAATAATTCCCAGTGGTGTCATCCAACTTCCGGAACATTTTTTAATAAATTTTCAGTTACGAAAATCTGTTTTTCATACTTGTTGCAGTTATAACTAATGCTGTGCATTGTTTATATAATAATACGTACGTGAACAATATTATGATTATGCCTGGAATTCATATTTACCACGCTAACACAATAACAAAACAATATCATTTACAAAACAAATAATATATAAGATAATAACTATTTACCGAAAAATTTATAAAAATATTTGATCATAATCAATAATAAAAGCGAATTAAAAAATATTATTATATTTATTTATTTATTTATTTATAAATAAACGCCCTTTTTCGGGGCTTTTACATATATAGCATAGAAAAAACATAACTGAACTGCCTCAATAACAATATTTTATATTTATTCAAAGATAAATTGAAGATGTCCACTGACTTGGTATAATTGTTTCCCTCCATTAGTATTCTGGGCAAAGAGGAAAACATATGGTAGTTAGTCCCAGAATTTCTGCACTGAAATAAATCCTGACTTCTAGTATTACGAAGTGGAATTCGGAAGCTTATCAATTCAAGTAATACAGGACTATCAACTAAATCATTTAGAATTTTATATAAAAATACCAAGTCAGTGAAAATTCTTCTGTCTGACAATTTTAGCATATTCATATAGTTTAAAATTGTGTTGTAGTTTAACATATTTAGGTGGGTATATTAACATATATATTTCTTTGTTTCAGTTTGAAGAGACCAGAAACGGATCCCTGGATGACGATGAAGCCAGGATAAAGAAAACATCGATCACTCATCTGAGAAACCAGATTAGAAACCCCAAACACAAATTTACTATTTACGATTAATAAGGGAAGTAAAAGGAAAAAACAAGCCTTCAAAATGAGGTTCATTAAGGCATTTTTTGGAAGGATTACGAAAGACTTTAAGCAGAAGGAGCTTCTCCCTTTGAAGATATTATTCTTCGTACATGCATCGAGTGAGTTTATTTCTTGTTTCTTTTATTTCAGCCATTTATATCCTGTTTGCTTTCATCCAAATCCAATATGCAAGTTCGCGTTTTTTCGTCGTACCAGAGCTGAGCGATACTTTTCACAAGTGATCATTAAAGAACTAGTCCAAAGATTTTCAATTATAAAAAACGTTACGATAATTTTTTATGCATGAAAATAAAACTAGTTTATCACCCGAGTAATTATTTTATGACGGTCATCAACTCACGACTCATTTTTTTTTAAATATATCGGAGTAGCGTGGGGTAACTGTACAGGACTTATATATTATGATTTTTTAAGTGTTTATTTATTTTTTTATTCTGAAAAAAATATAAAAATAAATAAAAAAGACACCAATCTGAAAAATAAGATGCTTTTAATAACAATTCATTCATGTAGAACGAGTAACCATGATCCTTACGAGGAGCATCTTATGGAGGTTTAGAAAATTATCATTTCACCAGAATTTACTGTCTATTTGTTATAATATCCATTGGTGAATATTCTTATTTCCAATTAAGTTGTATGTGTAAGAAGTTCTTAGAAGCCTTTTATGTGCAAGCTGAAATTCATATGTATATTAAAAATATAAATTTTTTAATTATGCGCACTTCACACGCGGCAGAAGTTAAACCTTCAGAAAACTAAAGTAGACAAGAGTGGGGAGGCTACAAAGAACCTCACAAAGAGGAGACCGATTAATCTACTTCATTCTCTTGCAGGCTAAATTCTATAGATATATGTTTTTGTCTCTTTTTAGTGTTGCTTTTTCGTTTCATCGAGTTTCAAATCTCAACGGTGCTAAAGAAGTTTTCACTTCAAAAACGAAGAAAGAAAATGCTTATACGCTCTTCTTAATTTAATCCCATTCGAATCATATCCAAGAAAACTTGCAAATACTTGAAACTTACAAACACAAACGAGATATCAAAATAAAAGTTAGGTAGGTACTACACTGATTGAAAAACATTTTTCTGAATAAAATGTCGTAATACACGATTCTAAGATAAGATTCTAGCACAGACTGGTTGTAACAGAAAGCTGCAAAACTAAAAACAAAGCCAAAAGTAGTCATTTTTCTTTTGAACAGTGCACACTGCTTGCAATACCTGTTTCATGGCAACCCAATGTTCAACTGAATAGAAGAAGCGCCCGCATTGCTAGCACGGATTTTAAAAAAAACTCTCATACGTACAGATACCCACGTCAATATGGTTTATTCCAATCTGAAATTTATCTATATTTTTTGATTAGTACTCGTAATTTCTTAATATTAGGATCAGAATCAAAACTGAAAGGTTTAAAGATGTAATAAAGTACTTCTATTTCGCTTCTCTGTCTGTTCTGTATCCCCTGTCCGATCATTCGTTATAGTTACCCCACGTGACTCAATTTAATCCCAACATTAAATATTTCTTTATTTTATTTGTAATATCTTAATCTTATGATCAGAATCTGAACTGGTTGGTTCATTTGGCATATATGTTCGTTCTATGTCCCTATCTGACCATCCGTTACAGTTATTGTCCCATCAATAATCTAGACCCAACCGGCCCAACCGGCCCGATCTGGAACACATTAGGGGAAAGCTGAATTTTTGCAGTTGAATAGTACCTATTATAGGGAGTATTTTCACAAAATTCTTTACATCTCCCCCGCTTGCTTCCCCCTTGCACCCCCCAAACATTTAAATTGATATATCTCCTACACTAAAAGTAAATAAGATTTTCTTTCCAGAAATGATATTCTTAAAAAACTATCTAAAAATTATGGAAAATCAACTTTATATTATCTGCAATATTTTGGAAAATATTAATGATATTGTTGTTTAAAGGGTATTTTATTTTAAATTGTTTTTTTTTTTTAATTTCCTTTTGAAATATTTCTTCGTTATCCTTTAAAACGAAGAAATATTTCAAAACAAATTGTCAAAATTAATAAGCTTTAAAATGATGTAAAACATTGATTACCTTTATCCTCAATGCTTATCATAATAGTAGTTTAGGCGCGGTTTAATTCCAAACATAAATCTTTCTTTTTTTCATATGTAATATCTTAATCTTACCATCAGAATCTAAACTGACTGGTTTAAAAATATCATTAATGATTTTCTGTTTGGCAGCTCTCTCTGTTCTGTATCCTTGTCTGACCATCCGTTATAGTTACCCCACGTGACTCTGTTTAATCTCAATCTCAAATATAATGCAATATCTTAATCTTTCCACCCGAATCTAAACTGACTAGTTTAAAGATATCAAAAATGGTTTTCTTTTTGGCAGCTCTGTCTGTTCTGTCTCCCTGTCTGACCATTCGTTATAATTACCCCACGTGATTCGGTTTAGTCCCAATCTCAAGCAAAATGTAATATCTTAATCTTTCCACACGAATCTAAAGTGACTATAAAGATGTCATAAATGATTTTCTCTTTGGCAGGCCTGTTCGTTCTGTATCCCTGTCTGACCATCCTTTATAGTTACGCCACGTGACTCTGTTTAATCCCGAATATAATTTAATATCTTAATTTTTCCACCCGAATCTACGCTGACTAGTTTAAAGATGTCATAAATGATTTTTACTTTGGCAGCTCTGTCCGTTCTGTACCCCGCGTGACTCTGTTTAATCCCAATCTCAAATATAATGTAATATCTTAATCTTTCCACTCGAATCTAAGCTGACTAGTTTAAAGATGTCATAAATGATTTTTACTTTGGCAGCTCTGTCCGTTCTGTACCCCGCGTGACTCTGTTTAATCCCAATCTCAAATATAATGTAATATCTTAATCTTTCCACCCGAATCTAAGCTGACTAGTTTAAAGATGTCATAAATGATTTTTACTTTGGCAGCTCTGTCCGTTCTGTACCCCGCGTGACTCTGTTTAATCCCAATCTCAAATATAATGTAATATCTTAATCTTTCCACCCGAATCTAAACTGACTAGTTTAAAGATGTTATAAATGATTTTCTCTTTGGCAGCTCTGTTCGTTCTGTACCCCTACCTGACCATCCACATGCGGGAGTTGGGTATCAACGTGGAGGAGACGGCCATCATGTCCGCTGTCACCCCCGTTGTAGCCATCGTGATGCCCCCGCTGGCCGGCATGGTCGCTGATAAGATCGGCAACTTTAAAGTAAGTCAACCCCTGTCAGCCTGATTTGATCCTACATAAGATAATAGAAACCTGTTTGAAGCCTATATAAATAACCTGACTATATTTGAAAATCTCCTACTAGCAGCACAATAAGTGGAAAATGTTGCATGTGTCGTGATGGAGGATTATCCAACCCAGGAATTACTCGGCCACTGACCAGTCTATACCTACCTTCGAGTTATAAGTAGTTTTTTTAATATTTTTTTTATATGAATACCGCAAAAGAGTCCCAACTGCTCCCGTCTGGAGCCAGTGGGACTATGGCATTCCCAATCGGGGTATGTTGTGAGGCTGAAGGTAGTGGGAGGGGAAGGAGATGTGGAAGAAAAAGGTGGGGATGTACCTGGCTATTCAGATCTGGTCACTAAACACGGCTAAAGCCATTTCAAGCGACGTTTCAATTCTGAATGGTGGTCTATTGTTCAAAATGAAGAAGAAGATTACTGAAGATGGTTTGAAAAGGAGATATGTAAATACGAATGATACAGGGAGCGCCCTAAATATAAAAAAAACTGTAATTATAAAAATACCATAATCAATATGCCAACTGTGGTGAAACTATTTAATGAAACACGATTTATTTAAAAGTAGAGCAAAAATCTCTTGACGTCTGAGTTAAGTAGCATTTAAACAAACCTGTCATTTTTTCATACTAACGTATGTTCATTATTTATGAAAAAGAAATATTTTTTATAATTTTCGGTGCATACTCTGCGACTTTTTTTCCGTCGAGAGAAATTGATTCAATTTCTTTTTCAAGTCGGCGCGGCGTCTGAATGGAGAGTATCTAAAAAAAAAAATTTTTTTTTTAAGAGTTTAAAATTTAGTATTCAGGGGAAGTGTCGTCATGTCGGTAGAAATTAGAAATGCGTGGTCTTAAAACGGGACATTGGTAGATATGCGGGGAAGGGTGAACACTGATTTCGGTTTTCACCTCACCCCCCACCCTCCCATCCTACAAAGTCACTGGGACCATCCTCTGATCCTTTAGTCCAGTGATTTCCTTTGGGGGCGATACCAGGTGGTGAGATCCAAGAGGGGCGGTGGTGGCCTTGGTAGCAAATGGTGGGCGGTGAAAAGCTTCAAGGGGAGCTGATATTGGGGGTCAAAGGAACTTTAAAAAATTCATTTTCTTAATGAATTCAAATAAGTCGTAAGTACATCGTTGCAAAAATCTAAACCGAAATGCATATGAACCGTTCTATTAATGATTAGGTGATTTTAATGGACAAATAGTATTTTTTTGTCTTGATGATATTTTTTAATAATTCTAAAAAAATAATTAAATAACTTTAGAAAAGAATTTTTGTTTAATGTAGACAAATAGCATTCCCGGATTACAAGTAATCTTATTTTAGTAAGTCACTTCAGTTTACATTATAAGCGGAAAATATGGATTGTGCAATGATGGAGGACCACAGGGGATCGAATTTCCCAAGCGCGGGTGGGAACCCATAACTACCACGTTGCCAAATTAGACATACAAATTTCTGTCCGAGGCCTAGAAGTTGAAAGGTCTTATGCCTTATCTGATCACACTTCTAACACTATTAGTTTTTCTATGACGAGATCTACGACTGTATTTTTACTCTCAATTTGATGCCGCGAGTGGCCCGCTTTCTGAAAATGGGACATTTCTGCGTCTCGGCACTTTCCTTCGGGAAAACGGGACAGGGTGTCTAAAAACGGGACAGTTCCGTTCTTAACTATATATTATAATGGAAAAACATTTTTATATTATAAAACTTAATTTTTTTAGCATAAATCAAACAGTGTTAAGCGGGAATTGTTAAGCGGGTGGTGTTTAAAAAGGGGAGGGGGGGGGTAAGGTTTAAAGGCGAAAAAAGGCATATTTTCATGTTTCTTTTAGGACATGAATAATGTTGGCTTATTTATTTCATATACACGTTATAGTATGACATCTGAAGTATCTTTTTAATTTGTAAAATTTAATTTTACAAATTTACATTCGTAAATTCTCCGGAGGCGACTCGAAAAAAAGTTGTTATGCGGTGAACATTTTAACTCTTACCAAATCATTTGAAACAAAAATGTCGAAATGCGTTTAAATGGTGATATGTTTTCCTAGGTAGTGACAAAGCGTTTTTTTATAGATTTTTTTTGCAGCATGTTGGAATCTAAAATCGATTTTTGCAAAAATTTTCGTTGAATTTGTTTTTATAAAATGGAAAAAAAATGGTAAAAAAAACTTTTCGTCACTACCTGTTGATTTATGTGTTTAAATAGTGTACAAAATTTCAAAAGGATGGGTCAAGTAGATTTTGAGTTATGATATTCACGAACTTCAAAAATTTGTTTGCGAGAAAATCGATTAAAAGTTGTTTTATTCTCGAAAAATACTTGAATTGAGCAAGAGGGCCGGTCACTTGAAACGCTGAATCTTCGTTAGTTTTGCTCTGATTTACTTGAAATTTTGACACAATACTCTCGACATGTTGTACATTTAGAAGTTTTTTTTTTAATGAGTTTTTAAACCTCACCCCCCCCCCCCCCCTTTTAAGCGGGAATTTCAACCTTATCACCAACATTAGTATACGATTTCGTCCGATTCCGAATGTTACACGTCAAGGTAGATCGCCTTCTGATCTTGTTTTTCATACGGGTAACATTGAACATAAGCAATTCGCACTGATTAGCGAAGAGTCACATATCATGCAAAATTTTTTATTAGCATAGTCTGTCATAGTCATTAGGTGTAACAGCAAAAAAATCTGTTATGTTTGAGTTTGACAAAACAAAATCAGACTTTGTTACCAATTAAAGAAACGTGATTATTTTTATTGTCTTTATGGCGATTATAAAATAAAAAAAAATAAATTGTTTATTTTATGCTTTTTAAATTGTCATTGTTGTAAAAAAACTACCGAAGTACTACCTATAATGCTGCTTTTAACGACATAATGCTTTTAAATGATTGAACTTCATAATCATTATAACTCATTCTGCTTTCGGACAGTTCATACCGCTACGAGATGATGAATCAGTCCAGTTATAACCGTCATGGTAATAAAAATAACGCCAAATGATCCGCAGTACTAGTTAGTTAAACACATTAAAGGGGAATTGTTGTAAACCCTAGCTAGTTAGAGGATTACGAAATACCATATTTTTTATTATTTTATTTATTTAAACGTCCGTAAGGCTTTTACATATAGTGCTTTTACATTTCCATGTTTTTGACAAAATACAGAAAATAACATAAAATACATGAAAAAAATATAGGTAACATAAAATATAAGATTTTTCGAAGAATACTTCTTCTGTAAGTTTTTCACTTTGTGATGGCATTATTTATTTTATTAAAAGACAAATAACTTTGTACACATCACTTTATTTGATACACACCGAGTGTGACAAAGTTACAAAGTACAAAATTATTTGTCTTTTAATAAAATAAAATATAAGAGTTGACACAAAGTAGGTAACATAGAATATAAGTTAAGAAAAAATAGAGATAAAGATAGTTTATGAGGTAGGAAGAAATAGTTGGCAAATACGAACGACATGACAAATTTGACGTATGGCAAATTTTATTTATTATCAAATACATCCATTTTGTTTAAATATTTGTTACCAAGACTGTGTAAACTCTGTATTGGAGAAAGCAAACTATAATTGGAATGAGATGTTTGTAAATAAAATTTTAATATTGAGTTCACAACAATCGAATTTAGAGTTTAATAATTTTAATAAAAAGGTAAGGTCGTTTATTTTTCGTCTGTTTTTTAGAGGAACTTTGTGAATAATTTATTAATTATGTTTACATGAAATGATAAACAAGTGAAGTGACAGTAACGTTTATGATAGATTTGTCTAATACAATGTGTATATTTTTTTCTTCGTTATCAGTAATTTTAGTTAGAAAAGGCGCAAGGAAAGCCATTTTTAAAACAATTTTTTTTCCATTTAAAAATTTTGTATTTCATTTATTTATTTATACTGGGTTTTACAGTTGTTCGCACTTACGTTAGAACAAACCAGTTAAAAAATCTCAGTTATTACACAATTACAAAAATCTACAGTTACGTACAATTAAATACAGATACGTACGTACAATTAGAAAAACAAAAACATCACAGTTAAAAATACAGAATTATATACAAGCAAACTCAAGTAGCACATTACAATGAGTGGCAAGAGACAAAAGAAATACGCGAGGCATGCATAGAGAGACAATTGACACAATATAATAAGTTAGTATTTTTTAACAGCGCCAGAAATTTTTTTTTGAATCCGTACAAATTATCGATGAAAATATCTACTTCAGTACACTCTATCTTGTTATATAATCGACACATCTGGGTCAGAGGGTTAAAGTAGGCGATATTATTTTTAAATATATTGATGTGAAAAATGTTATGGCGTCTTAAACAATGGAAATTGGGGACTTTTATTTCAATATTGCTAAGATATAATGTAGTATCAAGATGGCCGTGAATAATTTTATGTAAACATATTATATCAGTCAATTGCCTTCTAGTTTTAAGTGTATCAAATAAATTATATGTTTATCTCTAATAATAAAATTTGAAAGCGTATTTCATTAACTTCCAAAACAATTTTCTGCTTTCGGATACGTTCAGAAATATTCCATTTATTTGGATTTTATTGCAAAGAAGGATATGAACATCTGAAAATGCTCGAGGTCCGTTATCCGTTTCGTCGTTTTGTACTACGTAGTGATTGAAAATTAAGATCTCCGTAGATCATTGATTAATTGGTCAAGTTCAGCCAATTAATCGATCGCTGGAGAATGAACATGAATGGATTACCCGAGTTTTTTTTTCCGTAATTTGCCTTGTCCAATTGGCGCAGCCGGCGTCCGGAAGTTATATTCGGTATGTCCGGACAAACTAATCTACCTCACTTATACTCGTGTCCGTCAATGGTCCGATCCATTTACTAATCCAATGGGTCTCACAGGTCGACCTGATTATCCGGATTATTTGAATAATTTAGATTATTTGCGCATTCGGAATTCACGGAAATCACGAACATTATTGTACCCAGTCGGATAAAGGACAGGATGCCATACTGACGTAATTCTTTTGTTGAGGTGTTTTCATAACTGCATTTTTATGTGAGATCTGATCAACACACCGCGGTGTTGAACGTATTAAATAAAATTGATGTTAGAACGGGGAATATTTATTTATTTATTTAGACGCAATGGGCTTTTACGTACATAGTTTATAAAAAAATATTGTCAAGATTGTATGTACACAATAGGTAGTAACATCAATAATATAACCATAACCGCTTGACATATAAAAGCAAGTAAAAGCGTACCAGTTATTTGTAGGTACAAATCTATTGTACAAAATATAAGTAATTAGGTGCAATTGTACAAAATATAAGTAATAGTATAAAATATATGTAATTATGTACAATTAAGTACCAAACAAAATAAGAATCGTGACTCCCTTATCAAGCACAAGGCTCCTCTTTTCTGATAAGGCATACACGACCGACATTAAATATAATATTTTGTAAAATTCACGTATGCATGTTACTCTTATTTTTTACGTTAGAATTTAAAAAAATCTTCAATGATTATAAATTAAATGGAAATAATTATTTTTATACCAACATTTTTTAATTAATTTTATTTTTAAAAATTATTTAAAAATAAATTCATTTTAATTTTTACCCACTCTAAATACAATATTTTGTAAACTATACCTATGTTATGGGTAAATTGCACTCATATTTTTTTAAAATACAATAAAAAAAATCATCAATGATTCTAAAATCACAAGGCGTCATATTAATTAAATTAACAGAATTATATTTATTTAAACGACTAGTTTAATAAGAATATATCTTTTTATTTATTTAGTTCAAGTTTCATTTGCAAGACTCCATTTAGATAAGTATAAGAAAAACTGAAAAAAAAAATTAATAATAATAATAATTAGATAATTTGTAGAGCCGTTTTCATGAAAAATCGCCTCGAGGGCTAAATTATTAATATGTGATATTTTTCTTTGTTTAAATCACTACCTACCAAATATCTAATTTGTCATTATAATAAATTATTCTTTTTGGAAGTTTTGTTATTTTACTTTAATCAAATTACATTGTTTACACCATTTTATTAGATACAAAATGTGCACGTTTCGAAAACAATATTCTCTTCACCAGGGTGAGTCCTATTCTAAACATAAACATTAACATTGAGAGAGGGGTGAGAGGACGGCGAGGGGCAAATCCAAATCGGCAGAAGAATTGATGGAAAAGTGGTAGGGGTAGGTACACGGGGAATAAATTAGAGAATTATATGGTCGTTAGAGAAGGAAATATGGTTAAGTAAGAAAATATTCCATAGAGGATTATTTACATTTTTTCTGATTATCAACGAAATAAATATTATTGAAAATATATAGATTATTTGACTTAAAATTAACACTTTTTTTCCAATCTCTTTATATATCTAAATATTTCTAAATTATTTGTCTGTAATATTTCTAAATAATTAGTATAAGTAATAGTAATTTAACGAGTTTTACTTTAATTACAATTTTTCTAATGCATTTTTTGAAAAAAAAATATTTTGTTCACCTTTACAGACCTACACCTAGACCTTTACACTCCTTATTTAAGAGGATATACGGTCACCAAGAAATTTGAATAATAGGAATTTAACTAAACTGTTGCTATAACCGTAGCTCTTTTCCCTGCAAATACTGAGCGAAAGGGATATCTCAGGCGGATAATACTAAATAAAATCGTCAAAATCGAGGTTTTATATTCTCCATTTTTCTGCTCCAAAACTAGAAAGATTTTTTTAACCAACTGTGTTAGAAGTTAGAGCGATCAAACCTGACAATTTTAAATATTTTTTGGAGTGTCCTAACTCTTGTAAGAAGTAACTTATCAAAAAAAAGGAAAACGCACCGAGACTCTAGTGGTCTATATAATATTTAAAAATATTAGCACTAGTTTCAAAATCCAGAGTGGAAATTGGAGAATACGTATGTTTGGATAAAACGCCGTCCAATTTCCTCTTCGGATACGAATCAGTAAAGGCTTTGCCAGGCGCATGATTCGTCGGAACTTCAACTCGTCATGCTGTCAAACTAATCGCTATCTGGAACCTCTTCAAACATTTCACCAGAACGTTCCAAGAAATTTCTGGTTTCTTTTTAAGAGTTTAAAGTTCTTTAAAATAAAAATAAAATTTTTGAAAACACTAATGTAAAAGTGGTTTGGCATTTTCCACATTCTAAAGGGAAAGTTTAAAAATATGATTTTGCTTGGAACATCTAGAATGCTCAAACTCACTCTCACTCCTAGAGAGCAGGTAACTCTTTCAAAAACACCGCCAACCTCACTCCTCTGTCATGAAAGCATACAAAAAGCCTTTGGTTTTGTCTGAAATAACGTAAGTAACACAGATCTCCCAGGAGATCCCCCCCCCCCACAGAAACTCACAGTAGGGTTAGCAAAGGCATTTTACCCAAAACTTACTTCAAATGTCCCAATAGGTAAAAGTCGAACTTCAAAAGTGCAGAGACGAGCAGTGGCACGATTTCATATCCACTCTAGACGACGACAAAAAACCTTTTGGAAACTTAAAACACTTATAAAACCCTCCACCAGAATAGGTCCTCTTACGGGCCCCAAAGGCACAGTTTATTCCTCTAGAGACAAAGCCGAAACTTTTGCAGACAGCGTCGAAGAACAATTTTCTTAAATAAAGGGATATATTTACCATTGAGGAAGAAGATAATACTAATAAATCTAAACGAAAATGTGAAAAAGAACAAGACACAAAAATATAAAAAGCAAACGAGCTCCTAGTTTGTCAGGCGAGAGATCAAGATAACAGGTTTGATTCCCAGTTGCGACCGTTAGCTTTTTATTTTTCTGTCTTGTTACTTTCATATTTTCATTTAGATTTATAAGTATTATCTTCTTCTTCAATGAGATATTACGTTGATGGGATTAGCCTTCAAAAAGTTATTATAAAAGTGGGTTATTCTAATAAAAAATTGAATATATCTACGTCCATCGTACGTGGTCTGGAAAATTATGTCACGGCAAATCTCGGTGGATGCTATTTCAAAATTGTATTGTATTGTAACACAATATACACCTACAATAACGCATTTTGAGGTTTACAACAAAATCAGTGGGGTGCTTTTGTAGGCTAATTAAGTAATTAATGACATTAATGAAATTAATGACTAATATATATTTGTGAATGTTATGAGCTTGTTATTAGAAAACACCTCATTTGCAATAAATGTACAATTTATTTAAATTAATAATTTACTATCAGTAACATGATGTTGCGATAAGTAAAAATAGTGATGTTTTTTATTTGCATTTAATCGTGTTTAAATTATGTAATAAACAATGAGTTTTATTATTGTGATTGTTTTCGGATAACCTGGCAATGTCCATCATCATGAAGTTTTATATTTAAGGCAGTATTCTAGTCTAGAAAAAAAAACAATTTTTTTTCTTCATATTTCCAAAGTTTAAATATTCAAAAATATCTCATTAAAAAGATTTTTCGAAATTCGCATTATTTCAAAAATTATAACCATTTTAATGTCGCGGTTTAGACGGAAACTAACCAGAATCTTAATAGAACAAAATTTTAAATGCATTTTTCTAAAAACTACTTCTTTCGAGACGGTTGACACGATATCTCAAGTTCTACGAAACCAATTTGCTTGAAATTTGATGTGAGCCTTCTCTATACATTACTCTATGGCGGGAACTAATAAATTTTTTTTAAAATAATCAATTTTTTACTATTTTAAAAAAATTTGGAAAGTCAAAAAACTGTTAAAAAAATGTCTTTTTTATTTCAGACAGCCGCCATTTTGCGAAAACTATTTTTTTGGACTTTTTCTTAGTTTGAGCCATGGCCACATTTGTTTAGATTAATAATTATTTTTTTTACATTTCTATGAGGGTTGCAATCCTTTCCTTAAAAAACCCTCCACACAGCATCCCCGAAGATGACATAGGCCCTGAAGGAAATTATGTTCCTCAGGGCCTCCTGTGTGGAGCTCATGTAAAAAAAAAAAATCTTGTCAACCAGGGCGCGCCATTTTTTTGACCTCCCACTTCAACACTCAGTAACTGTTTGATTTTTGAATTTTTTCGTTTGATTTTTTTATGTATTCTTTAATATTTAATCAATATTTGGTAAAATAACGGCTTTTAAAAATAATATGTTTTTTTTGCTCCTGAAAAAATACCTACAATTCATGCTTCTAGACTAGAATACCCCCTTAAACTAGGAGCAAACGGAGAATGGAGTGATGTGACCAACCGGTCCAATAGAATGCAAAAGCAGTATTTTAATTTGGTCCGCTTGATGATCTGGGGTTCTGCTATATGCATATCCCCACTTTGAAAAAAAATTGCCATCATCATGAAATATTCAATCTTACCTTTCTCCTGCAGCTCCTCCTGTCAATGTTCTCGGCTATGGGCGGCGCGGCAGCCCTGCTGCTGCTGCTGGTGCCTGTTGGGCGGGTGACCGTGACTTTCCCGCCCAGGGCCGACCTGGTGCTAGGCTGTCCCGCCCATTCACTCAACGTGTCGGCCGCACAGTTTTCCTGCGACCCGATACATCCTTACGCCTTTGATGTGGATATGAGGTGAGAGAACTTATATTAATGATTTTTTTTTTCAAACCTTAATTATTTTTTCTAAGGGATATTTTAATAAGAATCTGTATAAGACTATAAAGTCTCAAAATAAAAATTATTCTTCATAACCAAGAGAAGGAATTTGTACTTACTTTTTGGATGGATATGTGTATATATGCTAGAAATTCTGAAAAAGATGTGCGACGGTAATGATGCCAGCAGAGCACACCATTGTTCAAGAGATTTCGATGCAACAAGTTTCCAACCAATCAGATTAAAAGCCCTATGTATGTAATACATTCTATACAATTAGTCGGCTGTTTGAAGAAATAATTAGTCGGCTGTTCATTCGAAGTATTTTCAAGGACTTTGAAAAGTTCAGCAGATTTTGTTAGATTAAGAGTGAAATTTGTAATAATTTTATTATCTTGAGGGTACTAAATTAGTTGAGAAGAAATAAAACAAAATATCGACCACTTAAAGCTAAGACATTGTATCTCCACTTTTTGATGAAAATGCGTTATGAACTAGACACTAAGGGAACCCAAATTTGTGGTGACCGGACAACTCGGAATGAAATCAACTCAGAACCATCTCAGATAAGTTTTTATTTTTCTTTATTTTTTTTAATTTTTATTGAAAGAATAGTTAGTACATATCAACAAACAAGTCCTGCTAAGCCGATTGCATTGGCTTGTCAACACATCTTATATCTACAGATTCAACATTTTTTCATACATATCAATATAAATACTTTTTTTCCGATAACCAATTAATCGCCATATATTTAACCTTATTCGTAATCATTTCGAGTGATAAAAAATATGTATAAAAATGGTTAAATAGGTTACGTTAGGTTAGGGTAATCGGCTAATTTAAAATAATTTTTTTCATAGCTTTTAATGCCTTTTCAAGGAGTTCTTGGGTTGACTTTTGGAACCCAAATTTGTATGTGTAAAACAAAGGTATCTGTAGCTCTCGCTATTTCAAAGATATTTTCATGTTTCAACTCGTTAAATTCAATTTATTTAAGAGATTTAAATTTTCGTATCTTTTAAATTGATGTGCGGGGATCTTGACTTTTATCATGAAAAATAAGCGTACTCTTTTAAACAGTAATTACTAGCGTAATTGCACGTTTCTTCGCGGTGTGCAAATATTTATTACCAACAATTGAACGGAAGGAACAATAATGGTTCTGTCGCAAACAATAATCTAACTACATACATTCTTATCACAAATTCCAACATAATTACTAAATGAACAAAGATTTAAGCTGTGCTGTGAACATTGTATTTAAATGATTCAATTCATTTTTCTTAAAACCAACAACTGTTCTTACGATTTATTCGTGAATAATATTTGATTTAGCAAAAACTGTTTTAGTAGACCTCACTAAGAATAGGTAGCATTTTGTTGAATTAAGTTTGAATCACCTGAATGGACACAAATGATCGATGTGGGAAAATATTGATTTGGTACTTACCTACTCACCAAACAAGAAGTATATATGTACCTACCTAATAAATTTTCCTTTATGAGTCTAGAATCTAGAAGCCATGCAAAAATAAGTGTTAATTAAGTTGGAGATTTAGCTTTCTACGTTTTGGATTTTGGTATTCATAAAAAAAAGAAAATATTGTTCTCTAAAATTTATCACATCTTTATAATACTAGCTGGTTCCCGGCATGCGTTGAAATGCCATATTGAAATTTTTATTTTTATTTTTATTTTTATTTTTTTTTTTTTTTTTATTTTTTTTTTTATTAGTATCTATAGCAAAATTTGTACATAATATATTTATAAATTGTATTATATTAAGGTATTATAAAGTTTTTTTTTTTTTCACAGTCCTCCTCACTAGGGTTCCCTGTTCTGAGGCGGCCTGTAGTTTTTCCACATTTGTATTTAGTATCCAGTTGTCTTTACATGGTCTTCAGTATGTAAATAAACAAATTGTTTCTCCCTGCACGTCCTTTCCCGTGCGTCCCGTTCATCTCCCGCTTCCATCTCCCCTCGCGCGTTTCTCTTTCACCTTCCCCGCCTTCCTTCACCCCTCTCCCGCTCCACCGTCCCTCCAAACACTTCCCGGGTTTCATATATTCAGACCCAGTACATTCAGTTTTCAAACAGCTCGCGTGCCACCTACCACAATTTTTTAAATCAAATGTTCATTTTTCATGTATTACAAATATTTATTTTTGTGTATTATAAAAACAATCAATCAAATTTAGTAGCTAACACAGGTACCTATTTAAAATATGTATAATTCTTGATTTGATTCAAAGTATTAGGCGAGAACTTCAAATAAATTCATTAATTAAAAGAGTTTCGAAAAGTGAATTTTAATTTAAGCCGCCGCTATCCAAATTTCTACCGATTTTTTGTTTACCTTCCTTGAACATTTGAAGTTTTTAAGCTCTTGAAAAAATATATGTTATTTTTTAATAATATCTATACAATCCCCATGCCGAAACGCAAATTATATGAAATTCCCTCCATGGAAAAAAATCGCAAAGTATGCTCCGAAAATTTTTATTTTCAAGCCTGTAAATAATAGATATTTAACAAGTTATACGTGTGAAAAAATTCACAGTGTTTCTTTAAACGTTGTTTTAGACAACCTCTACGAGACTTTTGCTCTATTCTAAACGAGTCGTGTTTTATTAAACATTTTCACAATTTTCGCTTCAATTTTATCGTTCGAAATATTAGCGTGCTCTCTCTAACATTCATAATTACATATCTCTCCATCTTCCTCTTTTCGTGCTCGGATACGGGGCCTGAACAATCACTGTCTTGCAAAATGTCATTCTCAAATTTTGACATTTTTGACACTTTTGCAAGAGTTTTTAAAATGATTAAAAATCTTTTCTGATGTATTGTCATGGGGTTGAAATAATCCAGAAACCTTCGCGGGGGTTTAAAGAAGGTGTTTTGAAAGTTTCCAACATTTCCTAAGCTTAATGTAGCAATACATGGACAACTCATAACTCGTATGCGTATATATCCCCAATGAAACATTTTGTGGGGATTTGTTTGACTAATGGGATATCGATTTTTTTTGCATCACGTACAACGGAAGCCATTAGAGCCAATTAGATATTTTTTTGACAGTTTGTTTGACAAATGGGGTATCGTATTTTTTGCGTTACATACAATGGAAAAACATGCCCAGAGCCAATTACAAAGGAATTATGGCATATCTGAATTGTAAAATAATTTATTTGTCACTAGCAGAATCTACTATCAGATGCGGAATAACGTCTTGGGGAAACTCGTGCAAGACAAATATAGATTTCATTCGAACAATTCAAAACTCTATGACTAAGCTCTTGGTAAATAAAAGTATTTATGCACAAAGAAGAGACATAAATTATTACAGGAGTCAGTTAATATATTACCCGTTAGAGGGATATTATGGTTTAAGATTGTATGCCAAAACCTTTTATCGGATTCAATATACAAAAAAAAGTAAATCATGCATATGGCACCAAATTTATTAAAAATGAGGGTCTGTCCATTCGGAAAATTATAAATAAATACGGGCGATGGACATTCACTTATCTTGTCCCTACTATATTTAATAAGATGCCAATGAACATAAAAATCGAATCAAATTGCACCACCGATCTAAAACAAAAAATAAAAAAAAGGCTAATAGATCAAGATTTTTTGTATTGATATTATTTGTAATCTTGTGTATAATATGAATGAGTAGTTTTCCTGTCTTATATCTGTCTATCTGCGTATTTTATGCCTATTTTATGTTTTAGTGTTATATTAATCATCATCAATCATCATCATCAATATATTAATACGTGAAGCCAAAACTTTGTACCCCTTTTTACGAAAATTGCGCGGACGGAGGAGTATGAAATTTCGCACACTTATAGTTTATATAGAGGAGGAGTGCAGAATGCTAATATTTTTTAAAAATTATGCATAAAAATACATTAAATCAATAATAAAAACATTACACACACTACCATGTATTTGACACACACACACGCGTCTTTACTCTATTGTTTATTGTTAAAGTCTATGGTCAAATTGAGAATAGATTAATATTGTTTGTCTTTAATATTATTTGTCTATGGTCTTACTGAATGTCAAACATAAAAAAAACATTACAATTATGGTTGAATTTCGACCATTGGGCGACCACTAGTATTGTTAAATTGACCTGCTGACAAACTGCTTTGGTAGTTTAGCGGGTGCTTAAAATGAAGAATAAAAAAAGAAAAAATATTGTCGAAGAAGAAAATGGGGTGGTGAAGGTTGTATGGGTAATAAGGAGATTGGAAAATACCTTCCTGGCTTAAAAATAATGATTAAACATTAAACATTGTTTCGCACCACAGCAATATTTGAAGCATCTTGCACTCAGGATCGCGTTGGGATTTTTCAATTTTATTTTGGTTAGTGCTTACGTAAATGCCCATACCAATTGAATAATTACTGTTTTTCCGTCGACGGAAACCGAGACATTTAAATCCAAAACCAGTTTCCAGCATACTAGGAAGGCCGTCTTAAATAGCATGTTGCATTTATCCAAATTTAGATATGATTTCAATTTACTGCAATCATATTCTAAATCAAAATGAATGCCGCGTCTTTAATTAGCCCCGTTCAACTAATTTCATCAAACTGCTTGGCATTCAAAACAGCCACCATTCTCTAATTTATTGTCAGTCACATTTTTATGTTTTTCTGAGGATTTTTCACGATACATGAAATAGAAATAATTTATCGATTTATACACAAACAGAATGACAAAAATATGAAGACAGCTTTACCAATTGCATAATACATAACCTTGACTTCTTCTTGCAAGAATTTTGCTACTTGTCATCAATATTTTGATTGGCGAGGCGGGTATGGGTACCGCCATCCCGGGAACCATTTATTGAATAACCAATACCCCGCCGTAGTACTCCCAAGTAATTCGCCAAGTTTGGTGACTTAGCAAGGGTGCTCGGGTTCATGAGGTGAGGTTGGTTTAGGTCTTGGGGGCGGATGTGTTTGCCCTAACTACTGCGTGGCGGCATATCGGGGGAGCACTGGGAGAATGGGTTCATACGTTCATCACTCCTGGACACATTGACCCCGAGATTCGTACCTTCCCCTCACATCCTTTCCCTTCCACTCCTTCACAGAACTTCCGCTCCTTCCTTTCCATAAAAACCCTTCACGCAGCATCCACAAGGCCCTAAGGGTTTGCTTTTCAGGGCCTCCTATGTGGATCGAATGTAAACAAATTGTCAATAACATAAAAATTTCATTCAATATTAAAAAAGATAATTTTATTTTCAATATTACAAAAGATAATAAAATGTGATAAAAAGTTATTATTTTTTTTTCTTTTTAGAAGCACATAAAACTAATATTGGTCCTTTTGGACAAATTTGGTGCACGATATATATTTTTTGTGATTTTGCCTAATAATTGGGTTGACTTCCGAATTCTAAAAAAACCTTTCGATTTCGAAAAATTCAATTTGGTGAAATTTTAAAATCTGACTTTGGCTCTTTTAGAAGCAGCCACAAAATTATTTACTTGAATTAGAAATGCTAATTTATTTTATTTTAGCATCTTAATTCATATAAAATATTTGTTTTACTTCTCCTGCTGTTTTCATATATAATATGTATAATTTTTAAAACTAAATTAGGCTCTTGATTTGTTTTAATTTGAATAATCGTATATTTGTATGAGTACGTATTTAAATATAAAATAAAAATCAGTAATTAAATGATCACAATTTTTTTTATAATGTCGGGTACAACTGCATATTTTATATCTTACTAAGAAAGGCATAAAATTACAAAACTTGAAATCAACAGAAATCAATTATTTCAAGTACAAGCAATAATCAATGAAATCGAACATGAATTCCCTTTCTTTGACATTTCCAGTAAAACGCTATGCTTTTAATTCGCATCCCTAACCCATACCTTTACGGGTGACCGGACAACTCAGAATGAAATCAATTCAGAACCTCCTTTGAGAAGTCATTAAAAGTGATGAAAAAAAAAATTGGTTACATAGGCTACGTTAGGTTAGGGTTATGGGCTATTAAATTCATAGCTTTTAATAACTTTTCAAAGAGGTGTTGAGTTGACTTGGTTCTGAGTTGGCATAGAACCGCCTTTACGCTACCCTATTTCTCATTCCAACACTTGCAGATTAGGTAACAATTGTATATGAATATTATATCCCTTTACATACAGGTTCTTTCAAGACAAACCCAACAAACTCTAACCAGTGATTTCTGAGTTTATTTGGATAAAAATGAAGAATGCATTTTGGTTAGGTTAGGTTAGGTTAAGTAGGATTAGGCGGGTAATGAGCAGTTATTTGGCTGAGTGACCATTGACGACATGGGGAAGATTTTGTTTTGTTTGGATAATATAAAAAAATTACCGGAGAAAAAATTCGATATATTCACTCATAGTGGTTTATCGGGAAAGTACTATGATAACATGTAAAATTGCGTTTAGTTTGATGATGCCTTCAGAAGACAAAACAGCTATCACGCGTAATAATAATTACATAACAGATTTTTATCGATTAAATAATAATATTTTTGAATATATAAAAGAAATTAAAATTAAAATGAAGTTCTACAAAATAAACTTGATAATAATAAATAAAAAAGAAAATGTTAAATTACTTTGCGGTTAGTATAAAACTGAGGCCTTAAGAACAAAGGGTAATTCCGAAACCGGTCCGGAATTGAGTATTTAAATATATGTTTTTCAATCTCGAATACAACCGCATCACTGCTATTTTTTTTTTTTTTACAGTTAATACCACACATGAGTGCCAACTGCTCCCGTCTGGAGCCAGTGAGACTATGGCATCCCCAATCGGGGTATGTTGTGAGGCTGAAGGTAGTGGGGATGGGAAGGAGATAAGGAAGAGGAAGGTGGGGAAGTACCTGGCTATTCAGATCTGGTCACTAAACACGGCTAAAGCCATTTTCAAGCAACGTTTCAATTCTGAATGGTGGTTGTACCCCAGGGCGATACTGATAGTATCTTCCACTCTGGAACGTGCCGCATATATAATATATATTATTTTAAATTAATAAATTGTGAAATAACGCAAATATCAAATAAAATTTATTTGCGCACGCCGGGTTCGAACCCGCGACCTTCGGATTGTGAGTCCAGAGTCTGACCTCGGGACCACGGAGGCCGTATTTGTCACAATAGATAAAAAAACAAGAACACCTGATTAAACAATATGTCATGCAGCACTTGGTTGTTATGATATCAAAAACAGCAATTTATGAAACAATGTTTTATTGGATTCTATGTTTATTTTATTGGTGAATAATTTTACACGACAGAATGATTTTTTTTACCTGGAAAATTCCGAAATGTGTAGAGTGTAGTAGCGGATCCGTAATCAGACAAATATTTCCGAAAAAAATATTTGCTTTGGCGTCGTAATAATTGTAGGTGAATACATATGTTTTATATGCAAACGCAAAATTAAATACTCCGAGACAAGAAAAAAATAAGCGTTAGCAATTTTGGAATCACAAACATCAATCTTCGGCTTCAAAAATACAAATGTTTTCTTGAAAATTGTAAAAATCGAATAATTACATGCGTTTGGCTTTATACTTTACTAGCGAGTTCCCGGCATGCGTTGCTACGCTTCTTAATTAAGAAATTATTTCTCCCATTCATTCCGTTCCTCTTCCGTCTCCCCTTCCTCTCCCGCGTCCCCTTCCCCTCTCGCTTTCCCATTCCGCCTTCTCCGCCTTCCCTTTCCCCGAGTTCCCCTCCCCATCTCCCCTCTCCAACCCAAGTTCCTCTCCCCCTTCCCGGATTCGCCTCTCCCCTTCCCCCTCCCGCGAATCCCCCTCCCGAGTTCCCCTCCCCCCTCCCGCATACCATATATTCATTCCCAGTGCATTCAGTTTTCAAACAACTTGCGTGCCACCTATTGCAATTTTATTTTACAAAGTTTATAATGCCATAGCTCGCCAGTGTATATAGAAACACAATCAAATCCCCAAAGTTTCATCGCAATCGGATGAACTGTTAGCAACGCATAATTTCATGATGCCAGAACTCACTATTGTATATAGTAAGAATCACGGGCATGCGCACATCAAATCCCAGAAGCTTCATCGCAATCGGATGAATGGTTTAGCAACGCATAATCATAGAAAGAAGCAAATATATTTTCATTTTTATATATACGGATGCTAAAGGACTAAACAAAAGTAATCGACTGACTTTGATTATATTGTACATATGTACATACACTTTTTCGTTACGTTTACGTTTGATGATCTGCCTAATATACACTTTGAATTGAAAGATTCTGAGAATGTGCAATACAGCAGCTCGACTAATATGAGATAAACACACCTGTAGGCGATTTCCTGATTACTATGAGTATTCGAGTCCCAGAAAGACCTCATTAAAATAGCCCTTTGGTGTTGAAGGCATTGAACGGGCTGGCGTCATAATAACTAATGTCCAATTTACCATTATCAGTGTTTATCAAATAATGGGTCACAACCCGGTACCTATCCATTGATGACAATTGACTGGTTGCATGAAAAACGAAAAATATGGTCTCTTTAACGAAACAAATAAATGACATTGAATCAATTAAGCTTGACAAAGTCTTTTCTCAAAACTTTAATTGTTATTGTAATGTATCATACTTAGTCTATGATTAGTTCTCACGTTGCTTTAGTTGTTTATGGGCTCTTCGGGTCACATAGTCTCGTTTACGAGATCTGCCGAAGGTAACCGAAGGCAGCTGTGCAGAGTTATTATAATCCTAGACCTCCTATATTATAATCAGACAAAACCTAGCTTCCAGTTAGAAAGGACGTTAGTTCTCTAAACTTTTAAATTACGATACGTCAATAAATAAACACTGTGATTCAAAGAAGTCTTTAAATAGGCGTATTACATACTAGCTTTTACCCGCGGCTTCGCTCGCATGGTATTAGGGGGAAATTACTGTAGCGCTTGCAATTATCAATTATCCCCCCCTCCCCCCTACCGCATTCCAAACATTCATTCCCGGTACATTCAGTTTTAATTCAAACAGCTCGCGGGCCACCTAAATTTCATAATGCCAGAGCTCAAATAAAAAAAGAATTATCATTATTTAATGCAGTCGTTCGGAAGTCATGCGCGTTAAAACATTTTGGAGATTCATTTTTATTTAAATATATCAATATCGTTTCCACGAAAACGATTTGTTTTCTGACGTTAGCAATAACTCGCTTTTATTAGCGACAGAAAACGTATAATAATTATAGTATATTAATATTTATAATTTCATGACGCCAGAGCTAACCATTGTATAGAGCCTATAGTACTCACATATAATTTAGCTTTATATTGGTGAAAAAAATTTTTAAATCGGTTTATGGGTTTATGCGTGAAAGCGTAACAAACAAACACACACAGTTTCGCATTTATAATACTGGTCCCAGAACGGATAAATAACAAATGTCTCAGGAGAGCACAAAAGAGACATTACAGTTATCAATGTGTCTTTTATTATTAATCATCAGCGCAAACCAAATAAAAAAGAACTATTTGGATTTTTTGTCGTCTCTATTTTGTTTTTTTTTTAAGCGGTCAAACAAATTTGCAGACAAACGAAATGTAAAACGATTGAGTTTTAAAAAATGAGTGGGTTACCAAGGAAAAGTACAAATACAACTGGGCAAAAAAAGTTTGGGAAACATACGTTAATTTTGATTGAGACTGCTATGTTTAATGTAGGTACTGGTATGCATCTCACATTCTTGTTGGATGTTGCAAAATTTAAAGGCAGTCCATTAACGTCTCGAGTTTACCTTCTTGGAAGGAACTGCAATGCAATCTAAGGTGTGTTACTGGCATTGGAGTATTTACAAGACATCTGGAAAACGTTTTCCGAAATGGAAGAAATCTCAATACATAATAGGTACCTATATATTTTTTACAAATTATCACTGCAATGAAAAGCGCCATTGAGATGATATAACTACTTAATGATTGTTGATTTGATTTTCGTGTGATAAACATTATTAATTTAATTAAGTTTTTAGGACTAGGAGGATAGAGCATCCCAGACTGCCACATTAAAGAAGATATACAACTATTGCACATAGATAAAAATATAAATAATTATATTAAAAACATACCACAGGTGGATACCTAATGATAACATAAATAAATGAGCCACTGAGCCACTAAAAGCCCATATGGGCGTATAACAACAATAAAATAAAAATAAAAAATAAAATAAAACACAAAATGTGTAAATTCTGCGATGCACCATTACATCATAAATATACCAAACCACTCGGATACAGCCACGATAATGACGTTGGTCGTTGACGTTGACTTCCTCATCCTGTTGTCCCAGAGGCTGGCTAGTCGGTGGCGAAGTAAGGGAATGAGTGCATCCCCCCTTCTGTGAACATCGTGGAGGCAATGCAGAACCTTGGTAGTTGCATAATTTGCCTGTATGCATTATTGTTGCACACCCTTAGCTTGTCCCAATTGCCTGCTGGGTATTGTGTTTACAACTCAGATGTATACAGTTTTGCCAATCAAGTGTGACGGTGGTTGAAACACCCGACCCTTAATGAAGCCATTTCATAGGCGACTTCATTAAAAAGCGGTACTTGAATTTGTGAATTGCATTCAATTTGTCAATCGCATTCCTTGATATTTTTTTAAATACTGCAATATTTAAAAAATCAAACACTTGTTCTTTTATGTTTTCCGCTACTGCATAGAAATATTAATAAATTAACTTTGGATCACGCCCTTTCCCCGCAAAGGTAGGCAGAGAGGGTAGACTGCCACATATCTGGCACTCATTGCTTCATTCAAATTCTTACATCGTCTCATACATGCTATTCTGTTATTCTAACTCAAGTATTTTGGATTTACTTGAACGTTACCTGTCTTCCTCGGGCGTCCCCGACTTCTTCTTATACGCTTTTCTTCGTTCATCCACTCTACGTGACCAAATCATCTAAGCGTCTCTTCCTTAATACTTTCCGTTACGCCTTCTTTCCAGACCTCTACATTTTAAATACGGTCACAGATACCCCTCACATTCCTCAGGTATTGTATTGAACTTCTGATTAAGTAGGTGGTTTCGTCAACGCTGACTGTTGCAGATGTTGATTCAACCGTGATGTACTGCCTTTTGATTGGTGACTGGCCATCTAGGCTGTGCGAGTTCTTCTTATTGTAAACTATTGTCTGATGAACAATATTATTTTAATGATGCGTATTAATAGCGATAAACACAGCCATATGTTATTTATAAGTTGACGCTTATTATTGACACTGTAAATTAATGTATGATGTACTTAATAAGCATAATTGATTTCTCGAAGAATGCCTTTAATTACCTACTTAAAAATGTATACACAACCATATAAAGTAATTGTCGCATGTAAAATGAAAGGTGTTTCAAGTCCAATTTTCAAATAATCTGTAGAGCAATTAATACGATGAATTTTTCCTCCGTTTTCCATATAGTCTTTTCATATGGATTCGGGATGAAAAAAAAGGACAGATTTTCAAAGAGTTCAAGATGGCGAGCATTTTTTGACACCTGTCTTCTTTTATTATTGAGCTAGTTCATTCGATTATAATATTATGTAAATTAATACCGATTATTATTTATTTATTTGGAAGAGACAAACAGCTTTTACATTAAATATAGATACATACATATAAAATTAAATTAAGTTAAGCCAAAAAGGTCTCCCATGTTAAAATTATTTGAAGATGGAGTTTTATTAGATCTAAAAATTAATTTTTGGTGAGGGGGAGAGGAAGAGGAAAATAGGATAAGGGTAGGAGAGATAGTTCATTCGATTATAATATTATATAAATTAATACCGATTATTATTGAGCTATTTCATTCGATAATAATATTATATAAATTAATATCGATTATTATTGAGCTAGTTCATTCGATTATAATATTTTATAAATTAATATCGATTATTATTGAGCTAGTTCATTCGATTATAATATTTTATAAATTAATACCGATTATTATTGAGATAGTTCATTCGATTATAATATTATATAAATTAATAAAGATTATTTTACAGTTCCTGGTTTGTACAATTTCTAAAGAAAACTTTCCCACACTCATACTGCATTTTGAGAGTTAGCTATTGGTGGGATAATACTTTGACGTGTATGTGACTTTTATTCATGTACTTTACATTCTAATAAATAACAGTTTTTGCTATAAAATCATCAACCGATAATAGTTTTCCCGTATTAAAATATTAAATTAAACCTCTCCTAAAAATGTGTTTTGTTTACAGGTTAGAGATTTGCGGAGTGGTCTGCGAATGGCCGTCAGGAAATAGTTCCATGAACTTGACCAACGCTGAGAGCTATGTTGTTCAAGTCCGAAGTCCAAAGGAAGAATCCACCGAAGTGTTCAGGTACACCCTGACTCCCGAAGATCTCCCAGGAGACTCGTCTCTTCTGGACCAAAACAGCAAGAGGATTATCCACGACAGTCAACGATACAGAACTTCAGTTCGCAGAATATCTTACACAGCCTTGTTCTTCCCAACTTACGGGATGTACGGATTGAACTGTGAACCAAGCGACGAAAACTCAACCGAAATCATGTGCGCTTTCGGAAACACTGAACTTTCTAATGAAACAGATAAACTTTCAGATATCGAGAAAGAGTTCAATTTCATGGCCAAAGTGATTCCATTGTCGAAGGAGTCGACGGATAAAATAATCCCTCTGTCATTGAAGAATGAAGATCGGCACCTGAAAACTTTTGGGATTGAAAGACTGTCGGAAGATGAAGCCAAGAAGCGGTTGTCAAGCATGACGAAAAAGGAGCAACTTGAGATAAAGCTGTCAAAAGCAACCTGCCTAGACTTTTACGCAGAGGTAGGTTTTTTTACAAAGTTCTTACAATGCAATATCTTTAGTTATTTATTTATTTCTATATATTACAGTATTTACCTATAGATCAATTTCGAAAACTTTTTTACATAATATATTTTGTAATTTTATTGTTGGGTGTAAGGTAGGTTTGTGAAGGTGAAACTGTGGATAGGTATTGTTGTATGTTTCGTGAACACCTCACTAGGAAAACCTGTGCTGAGGTGTTTACGTGTTTATTTATGTTTATGTATGACAAGTATTTATGTGTTGTAATAGAAAGTTTTATATGAATTTTTTTTTTCAAATTTTAATATTTATTTTACATTGGTTATTTAGAAGAGCAAAAAAAAGTATTTAAATATATTAGAGGAATATAAAAAATATATAAATATATACATATATAAACATACACATACATACACATCCATAAAAATACATGTACCTGCACACATGCATATAAATATATATATATACATACGTATACATACGTAAACAAACGCATACACATTCACATACACATACATATATGTACACACATATATAAATTGTAAGTGTATGTATAGTTGTTGGATACTTGAAAAACTACTTAATTTTTAGGTTTATTTAATTTTATACTTTTTATAGTTTTGTTACGTTTGGTTGGGAATAATAATGTTTTGTATAAAGTTAATATCTTGATTTTTAATCCAGTCAGTGATATATTTTTTATGAATGTTTGTAGATGTATTTGCAGATAATATTTGTTTCAAAGTAATGGGCATGCAATTAAAAAGTTTGGTTGCATAATACTGAAAGTGTCTTTGTCCATGTGTGGTGTGGGTTATCGGTATGTTCAGTGTTTTATTTGTTGAGGACCTGGTTTTTGTTATGGTTTTTGGTTGAATTGGAATGTGTTGTTTGTTTTGGACAAGGTATATTATAGCAGATTTGGCATAAAGTTGTCTTATTGACATGACTTCTAATGCTTTGTAGATTTCGCTAGAATCTGTGTGAAATGGTACTTGCAGGATGAGTTTAATTATTGCTTTTTGTATTTTTTGAATTGGGTCAATTGCTATGTTTGTAGCACTTCCCCAAGCTAGTATTCCATATGTGGCAATGGATTGACAAAGTGCAAAATAGATCGATCTTAGTATTATTAGTGGAAAGATGTTTTTAACGTACTTTATTAGGTGCATGACTCGTTTCTTTATGAATTCAATTTGCATAACCGGACTTACGATCATGTCAAATAAGAAGTTGTAACTTAATTCCATTGCTTGCATTATGTTTTCTGGATAAAAGATTCTCTTTTAGTAATTCGCTTATGAAAGCAATTAAAGTTGGTTTTTGTTCCAAAAATTTAGTTTTCCAGGTGGTTGACAGCGCCAAATTGAATTGACATAAATAATAAGGTTCACGGTGACCGGACAACTCAGAAACATTATTCAACACCTCTTTTGAAAAGTCATTAAAAGTGATGACATACATTTTTTCATTGGTTAAATTGGTTATGTTAGATTAATAACATATAACATATAATTAATTATTATGCGCTATTTTTTTCTAGTGTCCGATCGAAAAAGGACTTTCTACCGAAACCGAAACTTTTTTAGACGTGTTAAAAATCTATTGTTTACTGAAATCTGGCTTATTTTTTACACTTATACAGACAGTTAACACGTTTTAAATGAAATAAAAAAAACAATAATTGAAATATGTGAGAAAATAATACATTTTTTTATATTACTGCTATAAAACAAACAAAAATTAACAAACATGATGAATTAACTACTTAGAACAAAAATTTGTCAGCTGATGATGGCGGGTGACACACGAGCCACGAACTCGCCCGAAGTCAACCGAGCGACGCGCGATAATTCACGAATTCATAGTTTCGGTGCGGCCGAAAGTTCGGCAGATTTTCTGCCGAAATCGAAACTGATGCCGAAACTAAATTTTTTTGCCGAAACCGAACCTTCGGTCGGTCACTATTATTTTCATAACTTTTTATGTCTTTTCAAAGACATCGTTGAAATGTCACTTTGTTGAGTTATTGTTGGACCAAGGTTCACTACCAACCTATTTTTGGTTGTTAATTAAGTTAACACAATAGGTAATTTCAAATCAAATCACCCTTTATGTTTAAATTATGATGTATTAGCTTATTTCAGTTTAGTAGGTAACCATAATCAATAAGAAAAAAAATGAAATAATATTATTCTTTCGATAGTTATTTTATTTTAAGTTATTTTTATCACTTTATAAAACTTTTAACGTCAACAAAGGTTTATTCTATTGAGGTTAATGATTGTATTGTAAACAACAATACCCACCATGTAAAGAAACAATAAATTAATAAACGGAATTTGGGTAGGAAAGAAGTTGTTTCGGAAGGTAGGTATTGGCAAATCCGATATTATTACTAAACGTAGCTTAAACCATTTCAATCCACTTTTCATTACCTACACGATAGTCATCTTAGAAGGGGAAAATAAGTACCTAATCACTATAAATGCGTTTAATTAAATCAATCAAAGGTGTTTTTTTTATTTCTTTCAAAGATCGGTGACTTCACGAGAAGAATCCATGACGTTACAAAAATACTTCGTGTAAATTATACAGGCTACATAAATTAGCGACAGACAACATCCATTTTGACATGAACTTAAATTTCGCTACTATTTCGCTACGAATTTATGTTATTATGCAAAAAAAAACCATTTGACAAGAAAGGCTGTGACCTCGTAAGGAGTTGTCACCAATAACAATGAATCGTTTTGTTTTGATGAGCTTACCTAGTCTTATACAAGCAAGTTAGGCAATCGGGTATAATATTAAATAGTAACATTATTTTAATAAAAAAACGGTTTATTTAAAAAAAAGTCGAGGATTTTATTATTACTCGTGTTAGTTGTTTCTCCTTTCGAAAACTTTTTTTTAATGATTGATATTTTAAAAAACTCTTTAAATTGAAATGGAGCTCTACAAATTAAACTTGAAAATAAATAATATTTGGTAATCGTTCTTTATTGAACGGAATATAGAAACTATAATTTATAGTCTATTTTATTAGAAATTCATGTTGTTCATTTTAAATATTATTTGTCACACTATTTTATATTGATGGCCAAATGCGCAAATAAATTTCTTTTGATTGAATTGTGTTATTTCACAATTTAATCACTTAAAATAATATAAGACATATTTGCGACACGTGAAGCCAGAATGGAAGATATTCTCAGTATCGCCCTGGCGTAAGACCATCATTAGGATTGAAACGTTGCTTGAAGTGGCTTTAGCTGTGTTTGGTAACTAGATCTGAATGGTCAGAAACTTTCCCACCTTCCCCTCCCCATCTCCTTTCCCTCTCCGGTACCCCAATTGGGGATGCCATGGCGGTTCCATGCGGTTCGGAGCAGTTGGAACCCTTGTGCAGTATTCACTTTTACAACTTTTGCCTAACTCCTTTCTTGCCTTTCACTTTATTTGTGATTATTTAGCTTTATAATGGCTATTTAGCTTAATAATAAACAAAATTTAATACCGGAATTCTAGAACATACAAAAACGAGAACGTCAGGACGTAGAACGTAGATTGATTCGCATCGTATAAAAATAGTGTCATAATTGGTTAGGTTAGGCTAGTTTCGGTTAGGTTATATTGGAATACATATTGGTATACATTTTTTTCGCTTTTCATCAATTTTCTTTTTCGTCACATTATTTTTTTTCTTATTTTTCTAGCAAGAACGTGAGATCTCCGTGGAACTGGTATTCGGGAAAAATCATATCGCAGGGGTAGCTAGTACCCCTTCTTCAGAAGTAAAGAAGCTCTCCGCATCATCCTGCACCCCCCAGTGCCTGGCCTCCACCCCTCGTCAGGGTCTGTGCTCAAACCTCAAGGAGGAAGTGGAACTGGACCCAGCGCTAACCTTCTGGTCTTACATGGCTGTAAGTACTAAGAATTCTCATTTGCCTATCGAAATTTATTGCATCATTATATGATTTTTTTTAAGAGCTGCATAAATTTGTTGTAAATAATTGTTTTATATTTATGTCGTTTTTATTGCTAAAATGCTGTTTCATTGGAATATCATTCAATTTGGGAGACGGGTATGGGTACCGTCGTCCCGGAAACCATTTATTGGATAACCAACACCTCTGTCATTGGCCTCCAAAAGTGGATCGCTACTGGTGACTTAGCAAGAGTGCCCCGGTTCATGGGATTTGAGATGAGGTTTGTCCAGGTCTTGGCGGCGGATGCGTCTGCCCACCTGCTGCGTGGCGGGCCGGATCGAGAGACTGGTTGAGGGACGCTTTTTAACCTTTCCAGCCAGACTCTCTCGGCCCATCGTCTTGCGCCGCAGTTGGAAGGATGGATTCGTATGCCCGTCACTCCTGGACACAGTGACCCCCAGATTCCTACCCACCCCTCATACCTTTTTCCTTCCCAGAACTTCCTATCCTTCCCTTTCTTAAAAATACAGCATCCCCTAAGATGACATAGGCCTCCTGTGTGGAGCTAATGTAAAAAAAACTGTACTTCCAACTTGTATTAGGACTGTTTTATGTGTTGTGTATGTAATCATATGGACAGAACATAACATTTTGGAAAACATTTAATTGCTAGAAATCGTGATTTACGTTTTTTTTTTGCATTCAATAATATTGGCACCGATGATGCCAAAATAGTTATCCATTGTAAAGCCATTGAAGGTTTTGTGAAAAATAAGTACACTTCTGATAAAATAAGTATCAATACATACGCTGTTTGGGAACTCGGAACAACGGCCGGTAATGAAATGAAACTGTCGAATCAGCCGTTGGCGCTGGTATAGTTGGATATCAAGTTAGCCGTTATGTTTTTTTTTCAAAAGCTTAATAATAATGGTAAGTTATTAAAATATATCAATGTTGAATTGTGCGTCTACGCTACTGGGGAACATCAGGACATAGATGAGCAGTTAAGAAAAAAGTGGAGTATTGTCTTAAAAATACCAATATAAATTTCTAGCATAAAAAAAACTCACAAAAACATTTAGTTTTATCAGACTGTTTGATTCCTCTGAAATCTTTTATTATGGTAAGTATAGCTAATTGAAACAAAAAGCTATTTTAATAGCGATATAAACATAAATAAGTTCAAAACTTGAGTTAACCTCACTTCTCAACATTTTAGTTCAGAAAATCGTCAGAAAATTGTTATTTCTGTCGCTTGCCGCCATTCTGAAAAAAAATAGCAAAACATATTTCTCATCTTATTACGTTAAATTATTTTAAACATACGTTTAAACGTTTAAACGTATGTTTAAAATAATTTGAAATTGTTTTTTTTAAAGGAAAAACTCTCTTTTTATAACTTTTGAAGGTTATTCCCATCAACGTAATATATTGAAAAAGAAGATAATACTAATAATTTAAACGAAAATATGAAAGTGAACAAGACACAGAAAAATAGAAAAAGACAATGGCCGCGCAACACGTCCCGGTTAGACGAGAGGTCTGGGTTCGAGTCCCAGTTGCGACCATTGTCTTTTTCTATTTTTCTGTATCTTGTTCTCTTTCATATTTTCGTTTAGATTATTAGTGTTATCTTCTTCTTCAATGAAATTGTTTTGTTTGCCAGTCTTCTTTACTTTGGTTACGATTACAAAATAAACAAATCTTTCTTTTCCTCAACTACTTTTGCATTTATATTTCTCAATTATTTTTAATAACTCCCTGACACTCCAACTACTGTATTTATCAACCATTTTTTTAACGCTTTTATTCCTTAAAACAATATCTTTTAAACCGTAGATATCACGTAACTATCATATCGTGCACAGTGCACATGCCTGCCATTAAATTATCATGCTTTTAAAGATAAGTCATCATAACCCGTGCGGTGCTATCATTATATGTCAGGAATTAAATTATTATCAAGCACTTGGGAAGGTAATTTACTAATTAGTGTTTCCTAAAATAATGCCACTTTCGTCAATTATTCATTTGATTCTTGCTCTGCAATAAAATGCATCCAAATATATGTTGAATACACTAATCCAATTATTCCTAGAAGTTTGATATATCGATCTGAAAGAAAACTGTTGTCAAGCCAAGATAGTAAACTACTAAGCGGCGCGCTATCCTGGCAAGATCCCGGCTTGCTCTTCTAGCTTAGCACAAGCAAGATCGGTTTACATGATGCTATGAAATTTTAAGCCCGTATCGTTTCAGAAACTAAAGTAACAATACGTCCGTAGGGAAAACTATACTGGCCGATAAGCTAAACACAAAGCTAGGATAGTAATGCCTGTGGGGCCTCTACGAGCTCAAATAATAGAACCCCTTCGTATTAAACTATTCTGGGTTGAGATGCTAGCCTACTGGCTTCTTCATTAGCTTAAAATATTAGAAACAAAGCTTTTCAGTTTACCTGTACAGTTTGTCAAATAAGAGTAGAAAACATAGGAGGGCGCCAGTTGTTCAAATGGCAATAAGTACTAAAAATATAACTCATGGTGGAAATGTAAAGCTGTGTAAACTACATTTTTGTTAGAAATTAAAATGGCATAAAATTGAAAAAAAAAGTTTTATTTGCAATATAGTTACCCACTAATCTCAAAATTAGAATTGCATTTAGGTGTATTATACCTTTGCAATTTTTTGTTAAGTGCCTGTTCAGAAGGGGCGAATTCGCCGCGAATCGTTACGCGCGTATGCTTACGCGCGTAACATTGCGTCCAGAAGCATTGCGCGTGTTTAAAATACGGGCGTAAGAGCTGGTTCACACTCAGCTATCAAATATAAAAGATCATAGCACGCCAAATAACGCTCTCCATACAATCCCTTCAGACCGTTCACACCGTTCAGCGTTTTTAAGCGCAGATCAATCATAGACAATACACATCTCAGACGTAACCGCTCCAGACGCGATATCCCAGAAGATAACTCTCCCCTCCGACTAAAACAGGAGAGGGGGTCATTGTAATTACGGAGCTGCCTAGACCCGTGGATGACAGATGTCAAGTTGACAGATTTCAGTACAAAAAACATGCGTTGCGTTGCCGCTCCCTAATTCGACTGACCCCCTCTCCTACCATAGGAAGAAATATTTGATAGCCTCGTGTGAAAGGACAAAAGATAAGCGCTCGCGAATCAACAATTATCTGCTCGCAGTTATATAGCTCAGTGTGAACTAAGCATACATAACTCGCGCGTATTACCAAGACAATGGAGCGGGCGCGTTTCACGCTGCTTCTGGACGCAAACGTGTACGCGCAACGTCCGGGCTTTAGGTCATGTCTCTAATTTTAGATCTGAATATATTTAACTCATTCATATCTAAAAGTAGTGTAACTAAACTCACCATTAGTGATTCTTTCTTTGTACATATAAATACAAATTTATGTTAAATTAAATGAAAGCAAATCACTTTGTAAAACACCACTATGTCATTAAGTAGGTATCTTAACAATAGTGCTTCTTCGATTTTAATTTGGACTAAAAAATGTTTTTTCAAATGTGATTTACAGTGTTCTATATACTCGGTGACATTGTGCGTTAAAATAATATTTGACAGTTAAATTGATGTTGCCAGCCTACAAATTTTGTAGATCCATTATTAACATTTTCTACTCTTAATTGACAGACTATATCTAGAGTTATTAGCTTGTTTGATTAATATTAATAGCATGCTGTCCTGGCTTGAAATACTAGCCTCGTGTAGCTCTGGGATTACTGCTAAAATTTCTTCGCCGCCGGTAACACCACTTATTAATAATTATAAATTATTCCTAATACGAGTAACAAGTTCGCGACAATAAGACGCGGTAACGACCTGTAATTGGAACTTCAAAGCCGTAAGCGGAAATGTTAACCGTTGTTAGTTACGAGTAAGTTCTTATTCCTGCTTTATATTCCCGGAAGCAGGATTGTGGCTGCATGGGTACCTATTTTACATAATATTCACACAGCCACACTATGCTTCGTTTTGCGATGGTTATCTTACGTGCACGGAAGATACAAACTATCACCTGGGAATGTTTATTCATAATTGCATCGATCAATAAATTCAAGGTTTTGAAAAACGAACAACTTTCTACGATAATTTCTTACCTTTTGGGCCAAGGTTTTTCCGCGAATATCCTTACAAGATTGTGCAAAATTGTAGTGTACCTATTGCCTACTCTTGTCGACGTATTAACTGCCCCCGTCCTTACAACGAGTTCTCTCTAATATTGAGACGAGAATATACCCTAAAATATATTCAGAATCTTAACGACGTAAGTAAAGAAGACGTGTATATAAATTGCGACTCGCGACCCGTGTATTGGACGGACCTACTGTCGAATTTGCCCTATCAAAGAAAAGAAGAAGAAGACAAATATTGTGGGAATCTTAACGACGTATGTGAATAAAGCGTGTAAACAAATATACACCTGCGGCACGGCGTATTAGACGAACTTACGGTCGAATTCGCCCTAGCGGGCCTGGAGATTCGACCTTTCCGCCGCGTTCATTTTAATTAATTCTGAAGAATGTGTTACAAATATTTAAGACGTTTCTAAATGAATACCTCCCGTAATTATTAATTCACTGTACAGAAAAATAAAATCTAGTGCTTACCGCTAACTTTGTAGGTGAAAAACTGGTTATAAAGTTTTAAAATAGTTGTACGTAAAATATATTAATGGTAAGGTATTGTTTTTATTAATTTTAAATATAAAGAACTTACATCTCCAGGGGTCTGTTGGAGTAAAAATGTTATTTTTTTTATTTTTTTTATTTTTTATTCTTCATTTTAATCACCCGCTAAACTGCCAGGGCAGTTTGTCAGCAGGTCAATTTGACAATATTAATAAAACACTAAAACATAAAATATTATAAGAAAACACAATAGCAAAATAGTTCCAGAAGAATAACTTATAAGTACCTACAATACAAAAGCATAAAATATACAGACAGACAGATATAACACAGGTAAATTACTGATAGATTAAATTAATTATAGATAGTATTTATACATAAGATTACAAACAATATCAGTACAAAAAGTTTTGACCCATTAGCCATTTTTTAATTTTTCTTTTGAGATCAGTGGGGCAATTGGATTCGATTTTGAAATTCATCGGCATCTTATTAAATATGGTGGGGACAAGATAAGTGAATGTCCGTTGGCCGTATTTATTTATAATTTTCGGAACGGACAAACCCTCATTTTTACTAAATCTAGTGCCATGTTCATGATCTACTTTTTCTTTGTAAATTGAGTCCGACAATAGGTTTTGGCATACAATTTTAAACCATAATATTCCTCGCACAGGTAATATGTTAACTGATTCATAAAGTAATTTTATGTCCCTTCTTTGTGCATAAACACTTTTGCTTACCAAGAGCTTAGTCAAAGAGTTTTGAATCGTTTGAATATAACCTATATTTGTCTTGCACGAGTTTCCCCAAGATGTTATTCCGTATCTGATAGTGGATTCCGCTAGTGACAAATAAATTATTTTTAGCGTACTAATGGGCATAAAATATTTTATTTTGTAAATTCGCCCCGCAATAGCTCTTAGGCGTTTGCAGATGTTGCTTATGTGGGTATCCCATTTCATGTGCATATCTACAGTTATCCCCAAATATACATATGTTTGTACAAGTTCAATGGTTCCGCATTTGCAGGACTGTGACGAATTGTGTATGCACTCAAATGTATGCGACTTTATTATAGGTGTGATGGTATATTTGGCATGTGGAGATCGTATATGCATTAATTTAGTTTTTTTTTGAATTTATTATAAGACCCGCATCATGTGACCATTTCTGTAAGGATAAGAAATCGTGCTGCATGAGTTTTATTGCAATTTCTAATTCTTCATGCGAAATAACTAGTGCCGTATCATCAGCATAAACGTAATGTTTAACAAATGTGAAGATTTTATTCATGAGTGAAACAAATATTATGTATAATGTTGGACCGAGGATTGACCCTTGCGGAACTCCTGTTGACATAAATTTAGCTTTGCTGTAAGTTTGAAAGAGTTTCACTTTAATTTGTCGATTTTTTAAATAGTTTTTGAGTAGTTCTAGTAATTTTCCCCTAATTCCAATCGCCTCCAATATCTGTAATAGTTTTGTCGGATCAATAGTATCAAACGCTTTAGAGTTGTCTATGAATAAAACCAGAATATGTTTTTTATCATTGAGTTCTTGATTTGTGTAATTCGAAAAGTCCTGCAGTAACATTTCTGTACTTTTCTTTTTTTGAAATCCGTATTGGTTGGGATCAATAATGGAGAAACTTTCTAGGTATTTTATTAAATTTACGGAGATGTATTTTTCTAGAATTTTTTCAATAGCTGGCAGTATACTTATTGGTCTGTAATTTTCTATCTCGGAATGTTTTCCCCCTTTGTATATTGGCCTAATAATACTACATTTGAGCTCATCCGGTATAACTGTCTGAGACAAGATTTTATTAATTAGATGGGTAATTACCGGACATAGAATGGTTAAATGTTTTTTAATATCGAACATTCGAATATTGTCAATCCCCGGTGACTTGGAATTATTCAGTTGACTGATAATCTTTCGTATATCTTCACAAGTAGCTCTGGGCAGGTACATACTATGCGGCAGCTCAACGGGAGCTGTATTAGACGCTTTGTAGTCGCATTTGTGTAACATCGAGCTAATACTGTTTGAAAAGTACTCTGCGAATCTATTTGCAACTATTTCCTCTGTTTGCCCATTATTATTTAGCATATACTTTGAAATAGTTTCATCGCAGTTTGTTTTTGTTTTACGTCCCAATAATTTGTTAATTTGATCCCATGTTTTTTTGGAATTGCTGAAATAGTTTTTAAATGTTTAGTTACGAATTCGCCGGAAATGATTAAAATGTGAGTTTTGAGCAAACAAAATTTTTTAGGGTTTTGTTCCGCCTTAATACATAATTTCTTGATTTGAGTTGATTGAAGTTCGTTTGGTAGAGTTAGTGCATGAGATCATTTTGGATTTTTCATTACGGCAATCTTGACGTGACCCTACTATATTGACGGCCAACACCTTGCCCTATAAAACTATTGACGACTAAGGTAATTGCCCACTTATTATTATTCGGTAATGTATCTTGCTCGTGCACCTTCGTTTACGTCGTGTAACTACGTGAAGGTGCACATTTACAAATCATTTTTTATATTCAGAAATGATTTTTTGATATGAAGAAAAATGACAAATGGGCATTAATTCCAGTATAAAATAAACAAAAGTGTGAACAAAATGTGAAGTGGAAAGCTGAGCTATCAGCAAATCAGCAAATCCTGTTAATAACACGTATATACAAGTAGTATCATTTCAACAGGTTCGTGTTTTCATTGGAATAATTGGAGGAACAGCCTTCGCCATGTTCGAGGGCGCTGTGATAGCCATCCTCAGAGAGCACGAGGCGGACTACGGACTGCAAAGGATCTACGGAAGCATTGGAGGAATGATTTCATCTCCTCTTTCAGGGTTGCTAATTGACTACGCCAGTAGGGACAAAGGATACACGGATTTCAGGTAATAATTTAGATAATACTAACAACAAATCAATGCTGATGTGAAAAATATTAAACTGTTTTCCACCCTTCAAAGTACCATTTAAAAACTTGTGATTAAGATATTATGTTATCGATGTGAAAATTGTCGATTTAGAGGCAATAAAAAGGTATTCAAAGTTAACCGTTTTCAAAGAATCTTTGTTGTAAGCATTTTTGTAGCATTGAGTTGTTAGATTGAAGGGCTATTTCACTAACCTCTTGATAGCTTATCCACAAACTAACGTATATTAATAAATAAACAAATAATTTTTTTATTTTTATCTTATTATTTTTTTTTATTTATTATTTTTTTTTTTATTTTTTTTATGGGTTTCATTTACATTTTCATAATATAACATAATATAACTTACATATTTTATACACTCTCCTAAGAAAGCAGATGCTTGTATTTAGGAGAGGACAACTTGTTAATAACTTACGAATTATTTTAAAAAAAATACTCGTACCTAATAGCTAGAAAGCTCAGCTAACTTATCTGATATGGAGCCACAATTCGTAGGTTCGAGTATGGAATGGTAAACTCGGACTTTAGAAATAAATAGATCGTAAATCTAAAATATAATTTATCTTGCGGATAAGACATCAAGAGAAAGGCGGAATACCCAATCTTTTATTTTGAATTGTTTTTAAAATCAGTGTGCTATTAAATATGTTTGAAAATATTAAAATTACGCATTTTTCGTTTAATGATCAGGATCAGAAAAATAAAGTTTAAATTTTCTATACATCCTACCTACAATTGAAAGAGATAAATAAATGGTGTAACTTAAGTTGTTATAGAGGGTTTTGTGATGATGTGAGTGATTGTAATGTGATGATATCTGTCAATGTGTTAAATTTATCTTTGTTTTTATTTTATAATACAATAACAATATTTTGTTGGCGTTTTCCTTGACAGGCCAGCATTTTACCTGTACGCGGTGCTAAAGGTGGTCAGCGGAATACTCATGATGACCATCAACCTGGAGTTCAAATCTCCAGCTACGAACCTCATCAAAGACGTGGTTTCGGTGCTTAAAAATGCTGAGATTGTCGCCCTGTTCGTCGCTTGTTTTGTGCTTGGTAAGTCCTTACTTTCTTTTGATTTACTTAATTTAATATTAAATATATTCACCGTCGGAAGTGAACAATTATGAATAACTGGAAATAATGATCACTGTCCGTTCCAGTTAGTTTTGGGATAATTAAATAAAACCTATTTTTTTGTAATATGTTATATGGTATTCAAACTTTTAACTAGTAATGTAACAAAAACATTTGCACCACCTCTCTCAATGTTCATTTTTCGTCAAATGTTCGTGGCCTAGATCTTTCAACTTGACATTTTCTTCAATGCTCACGATGGAGACAATTAATAAAAAAAATAGCAGGTTGATAGCTAACAAAATAATCTATCAGATGATTATTTTCTCCCTGCCATGAATGTTGATCTTTCTCTCCCCTTACCCCTCATATGTACCAGTACACGCAAAACTAAGTTCGTTTTGTTTGGTTCAACTCATTGCCGTTGCCTATGTATACATACAGTGCCAAGAAATTGAAGTTTGACTGTAGTTCTTCAACGTGAAGTTTAGATTATTAAGTAATGAGCCCGTAAATGAGGTCATACGACGCCAATCCAATGACCGTAAATCTGAGATCATTCAGTGTTGCACAACGTAGTACCTACCAACATTAATGAAAGACGAACCCCTCAGTATAATTTGTTCAGTTTTCGGAACAACTCATATAGGTCTCATTGTTTTGCCTCCCTTACTACCGTAGTTAGAAATAAAATATAAACGGTTTTACAAAGAGGAAGCACCATGCTTTATATTCAAATCTAAAAGTTAATCGTATTAATTTAAAGTATACACTTTCATGTACACCAAAGTTTCCGACCGCAATTTGAAAAAAAAAATTGGGAATTTTTTAATTAATTATTTTTACACAAAATGATAAAAAAGTGTGTTGAAAAGACAAAAATGTTTATAATGCATTTGCGTAATAAAATATGTATGTGTTTTTTTTTCGTTATCAGTAATTTTAGTTGGAAACTTTTTTATGTCTGAATTCAAATTTCTAGTATTTATAAAATTATACGTTTATTTCGAATCATAAAATTTGAAAACTTATTTCGAAAACAGATTTTGGTTTTTGGATGCATTCCGAAATACTCCATTTACATACACTCCACAGACAAAACAGGCCTGAGGTCTGAGGTGTTGAAGCATCAAGAATGCCTTCAAGAATGCCTTCAAGAAGAAGTTAGGGTACCAGGATATTTTTCAGTTAGGTATTTTTTAAGACATCTTAAAGTACCTTCACCAGTTTGTGTAATTGGAGCCAGCGAAATATAAATTGGTTCATCTTGCGACCTGACTTGCACACACGCGAAATCGGACACTACTTTTTTTGACATCGGAATTGGATACTGTTTTCTTGCAGTAAATCAATACAGTAAATTTAGTTGGGTCGAGAAATTGAAACCCGTCTTTTATACCGTTGCAAAAATAAGTACGGATAATACATCCTCTAGTATTATAAATTTTAATTAAACAATACTGATTTATTAACGCTCATTTAGGCCACTTCATTTTAATTAAAAATCATCAATATGCAATAAATCGATTAGTAAAACATTATAAGAGTGCAAAGGTGGTACAATCTAAACACAAGAAGAGTGAAAATCGGCAAAAGCAAGTCACTTCAAATAGGCATCTATAAAACAAAATTAAAATGTAGTAGTGCAATTTAAAGATGAACACATACATCTTATGAATATGCTCAAATTGTCAGACGGAAGAATTTTCACTCACTTGGTATTTTTATATAAAATTCTAAATGATTTAGTTGATAGTCCGGTATTGCTTGAACTGACAAGCTTCCGGATACCACAACGTAATACCAGAAATCAGGATTTATTTCAGTGCATAAATTCTGGAACTAACTATCATATGTATTCCTCTTTGCCCAGAATACTAATGGAGGGAAATAATTATACCAAGTCTTTAATTTATGTTTAAACAAATATAAAATATTGTTACCGGGGTAATTCAATTATGTACAACAAATACTGTATTTGTCTTATTATTCACGTGTAAAAGCCCCCAAAAAGGGCGTTAATAAATAAATAAATAATATGTAATAATAATAATAAATTACAGTTTAACCCTTACGTTTTGTATCCCAAACTGATCATATCCATGTCTCTAATGTGCTTGAAGTGGGTGTCAGACTGGGCTGTAACGTAGCAAGCATTTTTGGGCTTGTCCTATTTCAGCATATTGCTCGCCTTACATTCCTACAGAAATAGAATAATAGAACGAAATTGAGCAAGCCACAAAGTATAGCGCACGTATGGCGTGGTCTGATAAAGGCATTATACGGGTTATGACAGTTTTGTTACTTTATGTTATGTTATGTTAGATTAGACATTATGTTAAGATTTTAGCTAGTAGAGTCGGTACTAAACTAAACAACGATTTTTATTTTATACTAGCTTTTACCCGCGGCTTCGCTCGAATGGGATTTGGGGGAAATTACTGTAGCAATTAGCAATACATAATGTCCTTTCCCGTGCTTCCCCGTTCCATTCCACCATCCCCGCCTTCCCGCTCCCTCATCTCTTCTCTCTCCGCGAACCCCACCGTCCCCCTGCTTTTCCTCCCTGCCGCTAAAATATATGAAATTCACAGATTTTCATTTATACAAATTTCATAACGCCAGAGCTTACCATTATATACAGCCTATGTTACTCGCTGATAACGTAGCTTTCTATCTATACTAATATTATAAATGCGAAAGAGATTGTGTTTGTTTGTTACGCTTTCACGCATAAACCACTAAACCGATTTTAAAAATTCTTTCACCAATTAGTACATAAACCACTAAACCGATTTTAAAAATTCTTTGACCAATAAGTATATTTAATTTTTAAAATCGGTTTAGTGATTTAGGCGTAAAAGCGTAACAAACAAACATACTTACTTTCGCATTTTTAATATTAGTTTAGATATTTACACCACATTGTTAAGATACGTTAAGATACAAAAAATATAACTCGAGATCAACAGGTAGGTACGTGTACATCATTTTTAATATACCCTACGTGTACCTACCTATTTTATTTATCATAGGTGTATTTGATTTATCAAAATAAATTAATTTGATAATATTTTTGTTTTTGTTAGAAAGCCGACGAATGAAGCATAAAAAAATTAAATACCATTTTCTAATTGAATTCTTTGGGAATTTTCGGGGTAGGAGGGAACTACGGGCGAGTGTTAAAAACTAGTTCAAAAAACTTTTACGATACTATCGGTGTACACAAACACATTCAAACGTGTCCTCTTTAAAATTATTTGACTCTTTATAATGATGATACAAAATTCATTATAAAATATGGATTTATGCAGGGACATGTTTGAGCATTCCGATTAACTTTAAAAGGTTTGTTTTGGTTCCCTGCATTTAAATACTGTGGTTTCTTTGTCTTCCAAAGATTATAAAGCCCCGATACACTCCCACAGAACAAGGGTTTGTGCCTACGCGAAAAATTTGCATCGAAGGGTAATAAACTGTTTCGTGGTAAGGTAGGTCCTCCAGATGGAGTTTGAAATCGAGTTACGACTGTTTTGTATGCAGGAGCTCAATTCTTCAATAGCGATCAAAAATTATGTTATTCGTTATGCGCCATCTACGAATGAAAAATTACATATCGCGTCGCCGCCCCGGGAACCAGTTATTGGATAATCAACGATTGGTTCCCGGGTTTGCTACGTTTCGTGACTTTATCTAGGTCTTGATGGCGGATGTGTTTGTCCAACTACTGCGTGGCAGGCCGGATCAGGAGAAACTGGTTGAGGAAGACCTTTTGTCCTTTCCAGTTGGACCCTCTCGGAACATCGCGTTGCACCGCAGGGGGAGGGATAGATTCATAAATCCATTCCTGGACTTATTGAACCTCAGATACCTACCCACCCCTCCTACATACCCAGTACCTTCCCAAAACTTATCCTCTCCTTTCTTTCCATAAAAAGACCCTCCACACAGCATCCCCAAAGATAACATAGGCCCTGAGGGATTTTTTTTCTCAGGACCTCCCATGTGGAGCTAATGTAAAAAAGACCACCAATCAGAATTGAAACCTTGCTTAAAATGGCATTAGACGTGTTCGGTGATCAAATCGGAATAGATAACTTTCTCTTCCCCATTTCCTTCCCCTCCCCGCTACCTTTAGCTTCACAACACATGTACATTCCCCATTTGGGGATGCCATAGTCGCACTAGCTTAGACGTTTGGGAGCAGTTGTGCGGTAATCAGATATTTTTATTTATTTATTTATTTCCATTATTGACGATACACTTTACAAATTATTACATTGGTTTAGATATATAATAAGTTTAGTTTAAGAAAAAAATTAATGATCCCTAACTGTATGTAAATAGGTTAGTAGTAGTATTTTGTGAACATCTCACTAGGCAAACCTGTGCTGAGGTGTTCCCATGTTTGGGATTAAGTGCTATTCTGTCGACATAAGTGGAAACACCGTATCCTCCTTGATATTGTCAAGAACAGTAAATAGTATTAGGATATATTGTCAAGTTATTTTTGTTTTGTTATTTTCTTCACTTTTTTAGATTTTGTTTTATCATGAAATCACTATCAATTTATGTCTAGTTTGGTAGGTTATATGGTGTCACAGGTGTAATTGATCGATGAATAACCCAATAAATATAAATTAACATTATTGTTTTCCAGGGTCCATTTGGGGTTACATTGAGAGCTTCTTGTTCTGGCTTCTGCAGGACCTGGGCGGATCCAGGAGTCTCATGGGAGTGACCATCACTGTGGGCGGCATTGCGGGTATCCCCCTGCTGGTCATGTCCGGCCCCATCATACACAAAATAGGACACGCCAATGTGCTGTTCATTGGTTTCATATTCTACGCCGTTCGATTGATGGGTAAGAATTTATCTCAATATAAAAATAAATAAAACACTGTTTAACATTTCAGGATATAGTCTTATAAAATAATATGCTTTTTTGAGCTTTTAGCACCATTATTTTTTTTAAATTAATTTCTTATCATCGAAAAAGACGGTTTGATAAGAGTCCGAAAAATATATGAGATAAATAGTGCAATAATTAATACCTCTACAGCGTCATTAAGGTGATGTATAGAAAATATCCAGTTTTATTATTATTACACGGAAAAAATCACGGGATATTAAAATGCCATTTTTGAAAAAAATGCAAATAAAATTGAAAACGTTAATAATTTTCTGAAAATATTATATTATAGATACATAGGTACATACCTTATTGCTTAGCTGAATCTTTCTCAAATCTGTTCCGAGTGTGAAAATTACTCTTAAGCCGCCGCATTTGAAGTTTTTAAGCTTGTAAAAAAATGTATGTAATTTATGAAGATAATATCTAGACGTTCCTAACGCCGAAAAGCAAATTATATGAAATTCCCTCAATAAAAAAATCGCAAAGTATGCTCCGAAAATTATTATAAACACGTTCATTTCACTTATTTTAAAAGTTATACGTATGAAAACATTCACAATGTTTCTTTAAATGCTACTTTAGATGTTCCCCAAGAGATTTTTGCTCTATTTCAAACGTGTCGTGTTTTATTAAACATTTTCACAATTTTAGATTCAATTTTAACGATTTAAATATTAGCACGTTTCTCCAACATTCGTAATTACATATCTCTCCATCTTCTTCTTTTTGAGCGGGTATTTGGCGCCTTGAATTCAAAGCAAATTTGTGTTGATAAGTGGCGGTTTTTGAGGGGAAAGAAATGAAGGTGGGAAAGTGCCTGGCTATTCACATCTGGTCACCAAAATATGACTACGTTCCCGTTCAGGATGGTAGTCTTTCACCAGAATTGAGAATATCTACCATCTGTCAAAATTTTAGGTGATTTCTTAGTTTATCAGTGGTGTTATCGTTTTAGGAACACGCATAAATAAGCAAAGGAATCAGTACTCAAAGTTCATTTTCTGTTTCAAAAATGCACTTTTTTTATTTGACACCTCGCATCAGTTTCCCATCAGTAAGATAGGGGAATAAATCACTACCCAGTTAGGCTACCCTGCGAGTTCTGAGATACCGAAATCCCTTCACGGTTTATGGCCACGGATATAAATTTATCTATTTTCATCCATTTATCTTTGATGGCGTTGTTGATGCGGTAGCTGCTACCAAGAACTAGCATAATAAATGCTGGTACCGTAGTAATTTTCAAAGATTTAATCAATTTTCCTAACAACTTCCTGCCGAAGTAGGCATGAGATCAGCCGCAGGCGCGTTTGAATCGTAACACATTATAAATGACACAAATTAAATCCTTTACGGCCGGTTGCACGAGGCCAGTAGCATGATTTATTAGCAATTAAACCGTTTAGTTACTTCGAAGGCACTGTCCGCTTGTGGACATCTGTGGATTCTGTCGTAACCAGGCTTTTAAGCTAAGAATTAATATTTTACTCCAATTACTAAATGGCAATAATATCGAATATTCACGGTTTTTTATTCTCGAAACAATTAATAATTTCAATACAAAAAAACTGGAATTTTTATCTATTTATTTATTTTTTCAGGTTCTCTATAAAACAGTTATACACTAAAATATTATGGAGAAGATTAGAAAATAAAAAAAGTGCATGGTGGTGGTTTTATTATGTTGTGACGTATGTCAAAAGATAGTTGCTGAACTCTCGATAGTTGACGTTGAAGATGTCGATGCTCAATGCATAATCGTTAAGCAGTTGAGTCTCTCTGTTTAATGGCGCATTCTGATAGGCAGAAGTTATCATGCTTTCGGGGCATGAAAAAGTGCTTGGGATCTCCCATGAGTATAAGCGTTAGGAACATATAAGTTAATATCTTTCAATATAGGCGGATTTAGTAAAGTACCGGAGATTAGCTTAAAAAACTGTTTACCTAAAAATATTTTTCGGCGGGCTTCTAAGATATTAAGATCGAGCATTCCTGTTAAGAACAACTGTGAATACAGAAAATGGTAGTATGTACATTCCCTCATGTACAGGTTACGCATAAACCTGTTTGTACTACTTCTATTTCTAGGATATGGTTTTGTTCAGAAGGGGTCCAAATAATGGAGTTATATTCCAGGATTCTGCGGACAAATGATTTTGTGTATCTTTATGTTGATGAATACATTTTCTATAACGATTTAAAAAATGACATTTTCGATTTGCCGCCAAAACTAAATAATATGTACATATTATATGGATGGCGTTCGTGACATCACACCGGCCAGCGTCTGTAGGTTTTTGGTAATAGCCAAAAGCTTTGTTTACATTATAATGACGTTGCAGCCAGTTCGAGCCGTTTAGGATTGTGCGGTTTTAAATCAATAAATATGGATGAAAGTATTAGAATTAAGTACACATTTTTGGTGAATAAACTTTCAATCTTCCACACATTTTTAACGGTACTTCTAGTTTATTTTATTAATTGTTTTTCGTTGTTTGCAGGTTATTCGCTGATCTATAACCCATGGATGTGCCTGATCTTCGAGGCGCTAGAGGGCGTGACCTCCTCGCTCGCCTTCACGGCCGCCGTGACCTATGCGGCGCGTCTCTCTACCACCACCACTGATACCAGCATCCAGGGTCTGCTGGGGGGCATCTACTACGGAGTGGGTTAGTACACACACCACATTGAACACAAAACATGCAACCATGATTTCTTTATTTATTTATTTTATTTATTTATTTATTTTGAGAATAAATAAATAAACATGATGCTTATAGGTATCACATGCAATCATATAACTTGAACCTGTATACACCACATGCAACCGCATTGCAACATTCCGCAGACAACTATACTACACACACCGCGTTCATCCATCTTGCACACACCACTTACAACCATAATGCACACACCACATTCAACCAAAGTACATGCACCACTTGCAACTATCTCACACCTAGAGTTTATAACCATGGTATACACACCACATTCAACCAAAGTACACGCACCACTGTAACCATCTTACACATACCAAATTAAATGTACATTCCACTGCAATCATAGTAGATATGTCCACCACATTCAACCAAACACAGCATTCAACCGCGGCAAATGGCAAATTCAACCATAGTGCACTGCACACACCACTTGTTACCATCTTGCACACATCAAATTACCTATTATTATGGTACACACACCACATTCGACCGTAGTACAAACACCACATTCAACCATGATACATTCAACCTACATTTATAGTCCTACATCCATCATTCATTTATATTCTTTGTATTCATAGATATTAACCATGAATGTATTGTAGAAGCCTACTTTTTCGGCACCTACTCTAGATTTTTAATGTTTGCCCCACCCTAAATCAAAACCTAGCTACGCTCATGGTACTCACTACTTTATGGGAATTGCTCTCTATGACAATCTAATATTTCTAATTTCTATTCCAATTGGAATATTATTTCTCCGAAAAAATTTCAAAGATTTCTAAAATTAAAAAATTTCAAAGATTTCTAAAATTAAAAAATTTCTCTGACAAAAAATGCAACTTATTATTATAATTCTCATATTTTAAATATTCCAGGAAAAGGCGCGGGAAGTCTCGTGGGTGGCTACCTCATGAAGGCGTTTGGCACGAGACCTACTTATCAAATCTTCGCCTGCGCAGCTGTCATAACGGGCTGCGCCTACTTCCTATTCAACAAACTGTACCTCATGAAGCGACCGAGAAGAGAAGCCAACGACATCTGCAAGAAACCCAACAAACTAAAGAAAACTGACATCCCAGACGTCACAATGGTTAACGGCAACGAAAAACTGCGGTTGAAAGACAAGAAGACAAATCTATACTCTGAAAACGCTTCTTCCAAGATCGGTAGTAATATTTATCAAATTGGGGACGAGCAAGATGATAAGACGGTGTTTGCGAGAGAATCAAGCCGTACACAGCTGACGCAAGATGGCAGTAACGGGTATGGTTTGGACAATCCGACATATCAGGACACAGAAGCGCCACCTAGTTCCAACATCGTGCAACGTGTAGTCAATGGTGGTTTTGAAATGGATAGGGTAGATGGCAATAAAGTAATACAAGAGAAAAACAGCAAAAATAGTGAAAAATGAAAAACTTACAGTAATAAATGTGAGAATTTTAGAGAAAAAAACTTGTACACAGTATTATCTCACTTGATTTAAGTTACGTATACAAATTTATTATTCCTACGAAAGGTTGCTAAACGTCTGTTTGTTTCGAATATTTTATTGTAGAATTGTTGTTAATTTGTTACTTCTGTTGTAATAAATTGACGAATAAGCATGAATTTGAAAGAATTATAAGAAAATATATATTTTTGATAAGTGTATTTATAAAAATTACAGTAATAATTAGTTGCATACTAAAGTATTATACCTAGCTTAAAAGCGAATTGTGATCGTTGTTTTACTAACGGGCTGTAAAATACCTTTTGCAGAGTATAGGAATAAAAAAATACTTTTTGATATTACAGATTTTTTTTACTACATTGACAACACAGTAGTAGCCAATGTTTTGATAAAAAGTTTAATGCAAGGATTGTAAGTGTTAATTTGAGTAAAGCTTTAATATGTAAACTTGCAATTAAAAAACTTCTTCTACAGAAACAAAACCTTCCTTTGAATTTATCACTATTTGGCTCATCAAAATATTTACATTTAAGTTCCTACTCTTATAATAAAATCTTCCATTACATTTTAGATGCAAGGCTTCTCCAGGAATCCTATTTAAAACAAATTGCTTAGAACTAAATAACCACAATGCCGTTTTCCCGTAGGGTTAGGCAGATAGGAAGACTGCTAAACAACTCGGTCTTGGCACATACTCCTTGCGTCATTCACATTTACACGCACTGTTATTCTGATTGCTGACATGGCCCCATTGAAATATTTGATTCACTTGATCGTGCCATGACTTTCTCCGACTTCTTTCACCATTCACATTCCCGATATTGATTTGATTTTTCTCTTAAATACAGTGCCATTACCATATAAAATATTTTTCTAAAAGTACAATATTTGTGAATCAGTATCGATTTTGCTAGGTAATCTACTACCAGTGATAATTAAATAGTTATTTTTAAAAATAAACAATATGAATAAGTTAATCTATGATTGGAAGGTTAAACCGTGTTTTTTTTTTAAATAAATTATGTATATACTTTTCCTACCGAGGTTGGAGTAGTTGACCACAGTGTTTCAAAAAACTTATTTTCTATTTTGCGAAAACACTTTTAAACCAAAATTAAATCAGAATGTTCAATTTGACAAAAAATGGTGAATGTTTGTTGGTTTACTGGGTAAGAAGGGGACATTGTGATAAAATAATGTTTTATTTTATTTATTTATAATATTTTACTACCTTTTTTAATTAAGTACCTAGAATGGAATACCTACCTTAAAATAGTCCTAACTTTGTAAACACTACATTATTACGGATGATGGCAACTATTATGCTAATGCAGTACAAAATTATGTGAGATTTTTTTTCTAAATATGTTGCTTTTAACCTACTTTGGTAGTGAATACAATGTTCAACACATTCAATTTATTTTATGTGGTTTTCTGATTCGTATAAATTGTATACGACAATAGGTTTTTAAAAATAAATTACTCAAGATTAATGCAATTTAAAAAATATATGGCTTAATGATATAAAAGATACACATGCGTATATTTTAAATTTATGTGTTTTTAAAAAGCTCTTAATATTTGATAAAGATGGCATTTCAATTCTGTCTTCAAATATAAGTATTGTCTGCAAACCACCTGTAAAATATTTGAGGAAAGATGTTTCAATAAAAAAATTGAAATACTACTCAATTTTACGCGTTTTTTGTTTTTGTTTTGTGAGTAAATTAAATAAATGATTATTGAAATTAAATATCCCTCGCCGATTTTTGTACTCAAAAATATCTTATGACGTATTTCTTGTATTTTCAATAATATATTTATATCAAATCAAGAAAAATAATACGATACCTAATTGATAAATATCATAGAATAAAAGTGCTGAGTTTTCTGAATTTATGGAGCTTGTATTAAAAAAATATTGTAATATATTTAAATTAAGAAAATTGAATATATTTATATATATATGTGTTGATTATATTATATGTGTTATTTTATATGATGTGTGTTGTAAAATATTTGACGACATGTACGTGATTTGAGATAATATTTGATGAATATTTAAAATTTCACTAATAAAGTAACGGTTGATAAACATTGTTTTATTCAAAAATCCACAGAATCCGAAAAATACGTGCAAAATGCATCAAGAAATATATCAGGACAAAACAGTGTCTATCAAGTCAGAAGAGATGCCATAATATGATGCAGGGACGACAATCACATTGTTTTTGTTTTACATTAGCTCCAGAGGAGGCCCTGTGGAAAATAATTCCGCTCAGGGGGGTGCTTTATGGAGGGTCTTTTGAGGAAAGGGAGAACTTCCCAGAACTTCCTCGTTTGAGAAAGTTCTGGGAAGGAACAGGGTTGGGTAGGAATCAGGGGTCAGTGTCTCCAGGAGTGACGGACGTATGAATCCATCCGTCCAAGAGAATCCTGCTGAAGAGGTCAAAAGGTTCAATCAATCTCTCTCGATCTGGCCAGCCACGCAGCTGGTAGGCAGATGCAACCACCACCAAAGCCCGGACCCCTGAACTCCGTGAACCTGGGCATCCCTGATAAGTTACCAAACGTAGTGAACTGACAGATGAGAATGTTTCACCGAAAACGTCGCGTTTATGAGTTATGTAAGAGGGTAAGAAAATAAATACTGAAAAAATAAGGACAAAGCAGTATACGAAAGGTAATGTTTTATATAACTTTCAAGCACCAATTTATTCAACGAGTTTTCATATTTACATAAAGGATTTGTTTTACAAAAATGTGAAAATAATAATTCGTTTTTCTTATTCTAATAACTGTATTTCTTAAAATTAATGTATTTGGTACATACATATCATACGTAATATACATCTACCATTTTCGATATAATCTTAGGTTTAGATTCTAAACCAAATTTTCACCCATAATTGGTGGAATCTATTTTGCTCAAGAAACCAGAATTAAATTTTTCACGACTCAAAAAGTTTAAAAAAGAAATTTCAAACCAAAAATATTGTGAGAAGACTGTTCGCTCAGCAACGCAAAATTTACATTATAAAAAGATTAATTATTACATAAATGTTATCCAAGTAAGCGATCTTCTAAATATGGAGTTACAACCTCGCCAAAATGTTGTAATCCGATTCTTAGAAAATGCCTGGATGATAACATATTATTCATTAAAATGATAAAGATTATTATTTAATACTTCCGTTTTAACGTCACGATTTCACCAAATATTTTTCAGCTGCATTGAATAAAGCGTTACATGTTAATCTTGTCAAATTGTGAAGATCATCCTCTGAAATGTTGAATCCCAGCGATCTCTTCGTCTTGAAGTGCTGTGGATACACAATCTTGTGCCTAGCTATCGATTTTATGATTAAAGCCCCGACGTAAACAATAAAATACACGCTGAAATACAACGGGAGATACCAAAGTTTTTTGCCTAAGTAATAGTAACTGAAACGATTGGTGACACGCGTGTTTTCTACTTCTGGAGCTGCGGTGGTCGGCGGTGGAGGAGGCGGAGTGGTCGTGTGATGATGATGATGGTAAATTATATGATCGTGATCATGATCGTCATGGTGTGGGTGGTGATCCTCATAAATCAGTTGTGGGTAATTGTCCGAGTCATGAGTGTCTGGTGGAGATTCAAATTTAAAGTCATCGTGATGATGATGATCGTCAGACGAATCGAATGACGGTGGGGGTCCACTGTCATCGGGTGACGGATAGCTGTACGAATTATCACTCGGCGGACCAGACGGCGCAAGTTTAGAACTGTCAGGAGGCGAATATGAAGGGATTGAATCGTAATTTATGGAAGGAGCATTCATATAAGGTTGCGGTTGCGGAGGTGGGGGAGGGGGTGGCATGGGCACGGGTGGAGGGGGCATTGAAGGCTTTTTATCATCATCCGGTTTGTGTGGGGGAAGGTAAGGTTGCGCTGGGTTGTATCTGTCTTCAGCCTCTCCTGTGGCCAAGCGATAGTTGCTACCAGAGTTATCGACATTGGAAAATCCTGTGTCTGGTCTGCGGTAGGCAGGGTAGTAGCTCACCCTCGCAGGGAGACTGGAATCAGCGTAGTTAGAACCTCCCCTAATTGCGCGCGGTTCGTCTATTGTTACGTCGGCTGGTAGCGATGGTTTTCTGAAATGATTAGAAAATCAACTAAACATGTGTTTGTAAAATGATTAGTACCTAGTTAGCTGTTTGATATTGATACACATTACGCAAACTGTACGGTAAATTGATAATAAAACTGTTTTTGGGAAACGCGTGCCAGACACGTTGATTCGACTGATCAATATTTCCTGTTACTATATTTTAAGTAGAAAAATCTACAAATTCCATTGTTTGTACAGCGTTTTAAAGAAGTTGTCACTAAGAAAAAACAAACAGATAACGTTTTAACGAAATTAACGTGAGATTGCTGTTTTCCTCTCGGAAACTTTTGCTCAAGGAACCCCAAGGCAATGCACCCCAAAATCAACCAACACTGTGCTATCTATGAAATTTTAAAATGAAATTGGTTGTTGTCATTTAGTGGTTGAGTGGGCATCGCGTTTGGGTCCCACCCGAGCGTCGCGTGCTCGATTCCTCGGCTGGCTATGTCCTCCATCACGACTCAAGCAACATTTTAGGCTTACTGTGATGGTAGTAGGAGATTTTCAAATATTGTTGTGTTATTCGTCACCCGGGAAGGTTTGTATTTCTTTTTAAATAAAAATAAAAATATGTATATTACTTACAATGCTTTTTTTAATGAGCTTTCGCATCATCTGTCGAAATTTTCCCTATGTTTTTAGTGTTAAATTTCTATGCTGAAACAAATTACATTCAGCTCTCAACAACATATAAAGAGCGTTTAAGGTTTGATTTAATTATCAATTTTTCAATATTTTTCAATGTTTTTTATATGAACTCCACACAAATGACCCTGACAATAATAACTTCCATCAGGGCTGTGTCATCTTTGAAAAAAAATAGAGGGTCTTTCTGTGGAAATGAAGCAGTGAACCTGGGTCTTGAAGAGACCCATATAGTGAGAGGGAGGAAAACCAGAGACTGGCAAATTTTTTCACAGCCGAGCTGTTGAACTCAAGAATGGGTCGTAAAAACGACCCGTTCTCATGTGACAAATGTCAACTATTTACAATGTTGAGCTAGCGTTTAACGTGTTTATGCTGTTGGAATCAATTTTTGTTCATCTCTGTGCAGCCCATTTCTGCACAGAGACGAGGGTTTTTTCAAGTATTTTGAGGCTCCAGACTGCCGTGAAATTCAACCGTGTGGCGCATTTGGGATTTGCAGAGGATAAGCATTTGTGTACTATTAAATTATCTATGGGCCCTGTACAATACCCCCAGCTTCTAAGAGGCTGATAGTAATAATATAAAAGAGTGTTAATTTCTCAAAGTGAAAGAAATAATAAAATTAGTAATACAATATTACTCACTTTGCCAGTTTTTGAGGCTCAGGTTTGACGTCCATCCACGAGTCGCTGTCCGCGGAAATCGATTTGACACTTTCCACCACTGTGTATTCCTTGCTATCTGCTGGAAGGTACGGAAGAATTGGTTTCCTTGCCTTCACTAGGGCCACCGGCTTACTCCTGGGTTCCGCAGTTGTTCTTGGCTTAGGGGTAGTTTCCAAATCCTGATTGTGCTTTATAATATCCCAAACATCTTTGACATCCATGACGTTTTGTTTAGCAGTAGTAGAAGGAGCATTTGTCGAGGTTGTATATTCAACGGGAGTTACATAAAAACGTCCTGGTATCATTTCCCTAGTTAGCATTTCTTTAACAGACAGCATTTTCTCGCTTCCAGTTCCATTCTTCCCATCTCTGAATTCAGCTATTATTATGTCTGGTGATTCTGTTGTTGTTGTTCTTCTTCTGTTGTAATAAACAATAGGGGATTCATCATGTCTCACCGGTTTTTGTGATTCTTCGTCAGGTAGAGGAGTTGGTAAAAATGGTTGGAAATTTCTCCCCTCGTATTCGGAGGCAGGCTCCGGAGTCACAATATATACATCAGGCTTAAACGCTTTCACAGAGGCTGCTGCGCCATATTGAACAACCCCCAAAAACAAAACCAAAACAATTAATTCGGCCGTGTAAACCTTCACTTTGGGGATGCGATAGGATAAGTACATTTTTGTAAATTAAGAAATGAATTTTGTCGATTTTTCGCTAAGAGAAAAAATCACGCACTATCGAAGCGTCCGCTGGAAAAGCTTCCGATGTAATGTCGCAATAAGGAGCCTTCTGTGACAGGCTTCATTCACTCGTCAAGTCAACTTACCCTAATAACGAGTAGCGGTACTCCAAACTACCGGACACAATCGTATTCTCGACTCGGCGTATGTTTGATCACGACTCGTTAGACCTAGTTTAATGGCGTTACATATTTATGGAATAGGTCTTACGATATGTTACGTTTTATGTTAGACCTTTTTATTGTGGACACATCCAATTGATTTCAATTGCGGTCATCGGTAATGTAAAATAAAGGTGAAGAGTGCTTTTCCAATTCACGGTCTAATCTAGGATGTAACCCGTTATGAATGTTTTAGAGACAGAGACGAATAATAATTATTACCTACTCGTGCAGACTTTAAATGTTTACCAAAACGTTACGATTGTTTATTTTACAAAAGTCGTAAAAAGTGATAATAATAATATAATAGCTTTGCACTAATTTGACATTTAGATACCTTTATTTTTAGTAGCGATTCCATTGATGAAATTAAAAGTAAGTAATGATTTAGTTCTATTTTATTTTTATTCATAACAAAAAATTCGCAGTAAATCATGCAGTAAAATTAGAACTGGATTCATTGACAAGGCTTTTTTAAAAAAAAATTCTGTTTAATTCACTAAGAAAGAGATAACACATACCTACTTATAAAAATAATTGCATTAACATCTAAAGCGTATTAAAAATTTACTTTTTGTAGAGTTGATTGCATTCGTGATCGATATTTGAAAAAATCACATAATTAAGACGTCAACGGCAAAGGCAACCGTAACTAGGCTATATAAATAAGGCAGCGCGGCTAAGTGAGGCGTCACGAAGCGCGACGCTCGCCAGCGGGCGCCCGTTATCCGAATGCGGCGCTATATGGGGCATTTCCTTCAGACAGAATTACGGTTCTTTCTAAAGTTTGCGAACTATTTATTAAAGGATGTCACATTTTTCAAACAAAAAAATATATTTTCCCGAATACAATAATTTTTACTAATACAATAGTTTTCACAAATGTAACATACTGAATTAATAGATTGCAGATATGTTACTGAGGCAATGCGAGCAGTTTCACTAAACGACGTCCAGTGGACATATCTGGTTTAGTACCCCGTTCACACACTTATTATTTTTTAATTTTTTTTTTTTTTTTAAATTAATTCGTAGAACTCAATTTGATTTTAAAAAAATTAAATTTAATAATGTTATTATTAAGCTCTGCACGTTTTTGATTTTTGAAAATGGCCTTGTAAGTCAAATCAACAAAATAATACTATTACATTTAATTTAAACTAAATAACAACAAAAAACATATTCTTTGAATGAATTTTATTTTCGTATTCCTTTCGTTGTTACCTTTGAAACTGAAAACAAGATCGAGTTACATTTTTTGTTCGATTAGTATAAATGTAACATATTTGTATTTTTACTATATCATGATTTAGGTTATAAGTCAAAAGGCCATCAAGTTATAAGTTAACATTACGCAAATACTTAAATTACAAATTACGTATATAAATTGTTAACAAGTCGATAAAACATTTTTGTTTTATCCAAATTATTTTTTGTCAATGTGATCCATAAAAAGCCGAGACATTTTCTTACCCAAGCTTATTTTTGTAAGCTTTTCAGCATACCTTCCATGATCACTAATGTTGTATTATACATTTCACGTCTTAAGAATTTGAGATTACAGATTAGGGTCAATTTTTTCACGCTGAATTGTTGAAATTGATATAGACTGAGAATAATCTAATTTAAAATTTAAAGTTTGCTGGTACCATTCTGTTACAAACAAACTTTAATAGCTTTACACGATACTTATTTCCATGCCAATCCCTATATAAAAATCTTACCTGGACCAGTATGATGTAAAATTTACACGATGACTATTTTCATACCTACGATTTTATATAGATGTGCAGACGTTGTGTTATTTTTGGACGGTATTACACCCCCGTGCACCCTTTAAAATGATTTGCCTGTATCCTCTTGAAAAAATTCTCAATGATAGACAGAATGAAACAAGTTCTTTGTTTAAAACCACTTTATTTAACTTTATATTCGTTGACCGGTTTCGGTCTTGAATAAAAAGTTCAACTCAACCTTCTTCAGGACAATAAACATATAAACTAAATTACAGTACGTCGCCTCAGTTCTTAATTGTCCAAACGACCATTAGAAAATTTTACAGGAGGAGAAGGTTTTCTTTCATTATTTCAATGAAACATTATGATAGGTGCTTAAGATAAAGCTATTTTTGTAAAGGTCTCATAAATTTTAAAAATTCTTATTTAAGTGATTAATTATAATTTTTTATACTTTAATTTTCATTTTTAAGTGGAGATTGAACAAAAACTAAAATGGTCGTTTGGACAATTAAGAACTAAGGCGACGAGTACATAGTTAATGAGGTGAATATAAAGAGAGCATATAAGACAGGGAGAGAACATTAGATAATGGTTGGCGGAGGGGTAGGAGGGTCAAGGGAGGGTAGGGGTTACAGAGGGAGAAAGGAAATTACTTTTAAAATCGGGCTGTTAATTCAAATTATTTATTTAAAATTTGGGAATAACTATTTTTCTTTGATTTTAATATTTCTAATGCTTCTAAATTATTAAGGCGTACTCCCATTTTATAAAATTAATTAAAGTGGTTTGAAACAAAGAACTAGTTTCATTCTGTAAAATGTCTATTCTATTGATAATTCTCAATGATATTCAAGGAAAATACTTATATATTTCCTTTTATCATCGACGTTTTGGAAACCCTGAGAAGCTTAGATTATAATTATACTATATACGCGTTTAATAGGATCGTGAAACTAGGGCGCTTCACGACGTAGAAACGTCACCCATACTCGTCACGAGTAGAATACTCCCGGTCAATTGTGATTAGTTAGCGCTTCTTGAGGTGTGGACTCTATTCATTAGGCGCCCAAAGTCACATGGGACGTCCATCCCATCCTCACATCTCGTCTGACACCTCCAGGTCAGGACAGTTTCCTCTCAAATCTTCAGCGAGACGCTTTGTTTGAATGACAGTCGTATTTCAGAATCGGTGAACAAAAACAACAACCCGCGTAAAACAATACATTGCTCTTAAACGAACAGTACTCTGAACTCGCTTTGAAACGAAATGATTTATGAAATGTTAGATCTTTGACGATACGAATAAAGGTGTGATTTAAATGACACATTTGCTTGTTAATGTGAAATTAAGAAAGTGTGCTTTTACTGCCGCAGTTAGCATTATTTAAAGTTTGTGAACAAGGTGACAATTTTATATGCAGAGTGTTTTGTACAATGTTGACTCTCTATTATGTGTTTAAATTGACCACAAGTCTATGAAATTTAGACATTTATTTGTTCAGTGAGAAGAATATATAAAAGGTAAGTTATGAATTGATTGTTTTCTTATTTAGATAAGATTATATTTGGTTTCAGTGTCATTAATTTAAACTCTTTGGTTTTAGATAAAAATGAACATGGTTAGAGGAATAATGCTTTCGAAATGCAGTTTTTTAAGTATTCTGAGCTTTGTACTGCTACTTCAGTCGCCGATTTCAGCGCGGAGTGCACCATCGGAACAGTCTGTCACCGTGTCTCCCTACCCTGTTGCCACAGCTAACCCTGTTCCTCGTCGGCCACCAATGACAAGGTAAATATTTCTTTATTATCACCACATGTTGTAGAATCTTTATAATTTAGGTACCACGTAATAAAAATGTTGTAAATGATGTAGATGAGACGCCACAAAATTTTATTTTAAAACACCCGTAAAAGTTCAAAATGTATTTCATCATAAAATTCTAATTCTCGACATTCCCCCCCTTATTACAATGTCGTGTTTTTTTTCTAAACTTGGGAAATGCTCCAACTAGCGCCATTGATTGATTTATTTACCTTCTTAGCCGGGAAACGTAAATAGACCAAACTTAAGAAGGGGTGGTTTCCACGGCCTGTTATTATGTCCGACTAAATAGTTTTGGAATTACTTTAGTTGTGTGTTCCCTCTATCCTGTAAAAAAACTTTCACTCTTTTTTTTAACAACGGATCCTTTGCATTTGGTCTAGGCCTATGACAGAAGGATACATGTGTGTTGTATAAAAAGATGAATTTTGTTACCATCCGCATGTGCTTTTACACCTGTAAGGGTATATAAGATATCAATGAGTGATAAATTTTTATTTTTACCACCTTTACAGATACAGCGCAAAAGACTATTACGACGACGAAGAAGATTCTCATCCACCAACCGCTTCATTCCCCACTTTGAAGGAACCTAACTTCTCCCCTCCTCAGCTGCTGCTCACCCTCATGAGGACGTTGACGGACGTTCTCAAGATAGTCAACCAAAAGAAGTCAGAATTCTCAGCGAGAAACTCAACCAAACTAAATAGGAGGATTATGCGAAACAATACCAGGATCGCAGGAAGCAGAATCGGTCAAAAGATTAGTATCAATCAAATGGTTATTCGGCAGTCCTCCAATGATAGCAGTGAACATTCAGGTAGAGGGTTGGATCCAGGAGTTGTGTATGAGGATGTGCTTGATTATCATCATGACCATGATGAATCACCTCCACCTCCACCCCCGCCTCCCGCTCCAGTCGCAGTGACTGAAGGATCAACTGAAGTCATGAAACAATCCAGGTACTCTGACCCTTGGGACGGATACTATGAATTCATCATCACAGAAGGATCATTCAAATTTTGGAGCGCTTTCCAGGTAACACAATCAAAATTACTTAATTTTCGAAATAGATAATCCGTAGGAACTATTTATACAGACAAAGTTGTACACACTCATCAATCATAATCTGAATACACTATAGTAAATCAATCTGACAGTGCATAGGCATCTCGCATTATAATATCACCATTTAGTTCTTAAAAGTAAAATCTGCTTTTGAATGAATAGACCTTTTTACATGTGAGCGCGAATTGCTCGCCACGTTATGAACAAATTTGCGAAGTCCAAATACGGCAAAGTAAATTTCGCCTGTTTTCAGAGTCGAATATTTTGTTGCCGTATTTAGTTAAGATACTTTTACAAATGTTTCATAATTTACTTATCCCAGTGTCAAGAGCGACGAGAACACTTGAGGAACACCTACATATGTATATGTTACTAAAAATGATAATATTATATCATCTGAATAAGCTTAAAATAAAGTAATATAACCTACCTTTGGAATGTAATATGACAATCAGGTTTATTCTCTTTTTCGCTTGTATTTTTAAACATTTTCATAGCACAAGTCACCATTTTTGCCGTGTTATTTCGTAAAATGTACCTATGCGAGCTCGACGCTGGTTCGCACAAGAATGATGACGTCTCTAGATTCGCGCGAGGCAATACGCGAGCCCAGCCGGCTCCAAATGGAACCGGTATGGGGAGAGGGAAATAATACGCTTATATCACTTAGGGCAGGTCTACTAATATTCATGTCTATGTGAGTACCGAATATCCTGGTTCTTTCCAAATTATTTATTTATACGCTCGTACGTAGATGGTAAGTCCAAATAATAAAAAAATGTTCCTCATATAAAACATGGTAGTTTAGAGCTTAAAATAATCAGTAACTATGTACAGTATATGTAAAATATTCAGTAACTATGTATAGTTACTGAATATTTTCTTTCATACATATATGTAATGTTTTGTTAAGGAGAACCTGTGTTGTCCGCATGTTTTAGTTAAAGTTTCAATATATATATATATAAGGTTGTTAATAGTTAAAGTGCACCAAAAATAGTATAAAGACATAGCAACCATAATGGTCCTTTACAATTAAGGGTGTTAAAACTCAAAATCCAGACGCTTAGACTGGTGATTTGAATGTAAAACAATCAAGTTTCTGTTAATTTGTAGGTAATTTTTAAACCTACTCGACTTTATCCCAAAAACAAAATCGACTTACTACACAAAACAAAAGCTGAAGGTACTAGCAACCCTCTACAATACAAATTGTCTCGATAGATAATTGGCTTAGAGCAGTGAACCGTTCAGCGAAATATATCGTAGTTCAAATTCCGGTCAAACAAATTACCTATTTTCTCTCGGGAGATTGTTTAATACTTATAAATTGATCATAAATTATCACACTTTTTACCGTAAATAATGGTCTTATATAACGGTTTGGGGGCATTGATTCAGAGTAGAAATAAAGCATACACATTCCTTAAACTGGAGGATGCGATACCATTGTTGGCGAATCGTGATTTTTCAATCGTCACCTATAATATTTATTTAGTACGAACACTCGAGGTGCTAAGTATTTTTCCAAAAGAAGTGACTCGGGAACTAGCTCTAAACACTACCTAACTGACCTAATTGTTGCAGATAAAATTAGTTAGTTAGCGATTTAAAATTTAACGGTATATTTACTTTATAATGCTGCCAATGGTAAACTGGTCACTAAAAATTTATGTCTAATCTGCGTTACTCTGTACTTAAATTACTACGATTCTATTAGAACTCCGATTCAACGTACAGTTGAATGATAATCTAAATAAAAATAAAAGTAATATTTGGATATTTTTATAGCGCCGTTTTTGTGGAAAAATCACCCCAAGGGTGCTGAATAAATTTATAATATATTTCTACAATCTTACTTCTAACTACAGACTGGACAAACCATTAAAACAACTTAGGTTAACGGATTGCATCAACCATTCGTCGATCACTAATACAAAACTATATTTACAATGCATTTGACCAATTCATGCTGCGCTGCGTTAAGACTCGGTAGTACCCGCTCAAAAAGAAAAAGAAGGAGAGATACGTAAACACAATGATAGAGGAAATGCGCTTATATTAAAAACAATAACATTTAAGCGAACATTGTGAAAATGTTTAATAAAACACGACTCGTTTAAAGTAGAGCAAAAATCTTGTGAGGAATGTCTAAAATAGCATTTAAAGAAACGCTGTGAATTTTTCATACATACAACTTATTTTACAACACTTATTTTAATTGAAATATTGCGATGACGCAGATCGAAAGAGAAAAATTACATATTTAACTAATTTTTGGATTAACTATTTATCCTTTACGGCATTTAAAATTTTTGCTATCGATATGTTTATTTAAAAACTGTTGTAGAAAAGGGATGTTCAGATTTATTTTATAAACAATGACAAGGATACAAAAATGTCGTACATTATTATCCCACCAATGTTGACGACGCGCGACGCCTATGTTGTAAATAATAAAATAATTGATTTTGACGATTTCGTGGAATCTTTGTATCTAACTGATTAACTTTGTATTTGACTGGTATGTTTTTAGGTTTTCACGGCCAAAAAGTATTTTTGTTATTGTTTTTGGGGTGTTATGCCGTGTTTCGCTACCTCCTTCTTTAGCCAACGTTTCGGACAGCGTTACAGTGTCCATCATCAGGGCAGATGAGTGCTCAACAAGTGCGCAACTCATCAAATTAATTAAACTTAAATTTAAATTAAATCAACTCAATTTAACGGTATATTTACTTTATAATGCTGCCAATGGTAAACTGGTCACTAAAAATTTATGTTTAATCTGCGTTACTCTGTACTTAAATTACTACGATTCTATTAGAACTCCGATTCAACGTACAGTTGAATGATAATCTTAATAAAAATAAAAGTAATATTTGGATATTTTTATAGCGCCGTTTTTGTGGAAAAATCACCCCAAGGGTGCTGAATAAATTTATAATATATTTCTACAATCTTACTTCTAACTACAGACTGGACAAACCATTAAAACAACTTAGGTTAACGGATTGCATCAACCATTCGTCGATCACTAATACAAAACTATATTTACAATGCATTTGACCAATTCATGGGGTGTTATGCCGTGTTTCGCTACCTCCTTCTTTAGCCAACGTTTCGGACAGCGTTACAGTGTCCATCATCAGGGCAGATGAGTGCTCAACAAGTGCGCAACTCATCTGCCCTGATGATGGACACTGTAACGCTGTCCGAAACGTTGGCTAAAGAAGGAGGTAGCGAAACACGGCATAACACCCCAAAAACAATAACAAAAATTGTATTTGACTGTTCAGTGGTTGAGTGGGCATCGCGTTTGGGTCCCATCCGGGCGTCCCGTGTTCGATTCCTCGACTGGCTAAGTCCTCCATCACAACACAAGCAACATTTTCGGCTTTCTGTGGTGGTAGTAGGAGATTTTCAAACATTGTTGGGTTATTCGTAACCCGGGAATGTTTGTCTTTCTTTTTAAATTAATAAAAAAATTAAAAAAAAAAAAACTATAATCTCTTTACGAGCCACCTCTGATTCTGAAATTGAATTTGGGAACCACCTCCGATTCTGTTCAAAAAAGGGCGGTTCGTCTGATTGACAATCCGTTGTTAACAGACCAATCGCCACCTATAATACACAGACGCAATGCTGGCATGCTGAGTCTGTTTTACAGGTATTATGACGGAGCCTGCTATAATGAGCTAGCAGTATTGTTACTCGGTGCAACGGTACATTTACGTCAAACACGATGTTCGTCTTGTTTTTGTTTTAAGTAGCTATATGGAACTAGCTACCGGCATCTGTTTTTGCTCATTCATATAATCTGGACCGCTTCATGACCCGCATAAATACATCCCTTCCCACAGCCTACCCTATCTTAACCCGCCTCACAATGCTGCCCAATCGGGTGGTGACATAGTTCTCCTGTCTTTACCCTGTACCTACAGGGGTGCTGTTGTGAAGTGTCGAATAAATTTTTTAAATAATAGATCACTAACGCAAGGATCCTCACACAACTAAGTTTATAGTAACTATATGTTTGATCCTTTTATTTAGATCTGTGGTAACCTTACAAAGAAACCTTGCTTTTGTTGAAATGTACCATATTTCGTTAGGACGACATGCGACACGTAGATAAAATAAAGATTTTTTGTTTATCAGAAGTTATTATTTGGTAGTGACATTGGAAAGGTAGTTTTTTTTGTGCAACCATTCGTGTGTGGCTTCAGGGGAAACCGATCGATTTTGTTCCAATTTTGTAAGCAAGCGTGCGCGGAATCTGGCAGAATCAATAAATATTACGTGGGTAGTATTGAATAAAATTATCTTCAAACATTGAAGACAGTATTAGTGACTCTTAATTGAAAATATGAAACAGAAAAAGATACAGTCGCATCTGGGAATCGAACTCAAGACCTTAGCCTTGCCGGGGACCTGCTCTAACCACTGAGCTAATTCGACTCGATCTTCCTCGGTCATATTTAACTGTATCATGTTTATCTTAAAGTAAGAACTGCAAACGTTATCTTCATTTACTAAACGTATATTTTTATTGGCTGCTATCTTTATATATGACTAGCTTTTTTGCCCACGGCTTCGCTCGCATGGTATTAAGGATAAATTACTGTAGCGCTTGCACTTATCAATTATCCCCCCCTCCCGCATTCCATACATTCATTCTCGGTACGTTCAGTTTTCAAAAAGCTTGCGTGCCACCTAAATTTCATAATGCCAGAGCTCACCAGCAGTAAAAAAAAGAATGATCCAATTTGGTTCAGTCGTTCGGAAGTTACGCGCGTAGGTACCAACATTTCGAAGATTAATTTTTATTTACATAGGTAGATAGATATTAACTACGACACCTGAAATAAAAAATAAATCAACATCGTTTCCACGGCTAAGATATGTTTTCTGACGTTAGCAATAACTCGCTTTTGTTAGCGACAGAAAACGTGTAAGAAATATAATATATTAATATTTATAATTTCATAACGCCAGAACTTACCATCATAAACAGCCTATGGGCTTCGCATACAATTTAGCTTTCTATTGGTGAAAGAATTTTTAAAATCGTTTTATTGTTTTATGCGTGAAAACGTAACAAACAAACTTGAGCAGTTCCGCATTTATAATATTAGTATAGATATAGATTGCACGATACTTCTCGAAATAAATGTAAATCTAGATATTGTCTTAGATAAATATATCAATTTTTATATTACCGTGCGACATACATTGAATTTTCTGCAAATCTTAGGATGAATTTTATTTATTTATTTTAGAAATAACTTAAAAGAGTAATATTTCAAATTATAAAAAGGGTCGAATTATCTCAGTACTTAGAGAAGAGCCCCGGAAAGAATCCTTAGCCAGGACCTTGCTTGGTTTAATTCCTAGATGCGACCATATCTTTTTCTGATTTTTCTGTTTCAAATTTTGGTACGAGAGTCTCTAATATGTCGTCAATGATTAAATATTACAAATTGAGGTTTTACTCATTTAGTTATTCTAAATATTAGAAAAAATGTCCACAACAAAGTAAAAAATATATATTTCGTGCCATCATAATGGGTTCAAGGTTAAGACACAATTTTTTGTGTATTTTTTTTTGTCAACTGGCAAGAAAATGTATCATTAATGTCGAAAACGTGGTTTTCTGTCAGTAGTAGCAACACCAGACAACGGTGGCATATTTCACGCTTGCTGATCGCCTTCAAAACTCGATTAGCAAACAAAAAACCGATGATTTCTTCAGACTTTTGACCCTCGTAAACCTCACGAACAAACAAATACATTTGCATGTTTTTGGATTCCATTAGGATCTGATCAGGTATTCCAGTACCTTCGAAAAGATGTCGCCAGAACAACAAGTGTCAGATTTAGGAATCGTATGTTTTTTGACGATCGGTGAGATAAGCTCCTCGAGACAGTATTAAAAATGTTCCGAAGCAGCCATCATAAACTCTGGTTTTACGAAATTTTCAAATTTAACCGTGTGAAATATTAACTTATATTTATTTATCTTGCAACGTCATTAAAAAAGGTACATATAACACCATTTTGTGAAGCTCTTAATTATATACTTAACCACGAGGGTCAGTCAAAAGGTAATGCCTCCTATTTTTTTCTACTTAAATAAAGTTAGTTAAGTGAAAAATTTGAATTTGGTGCTATTTCTCAAACTTTCTTTTACAATCTACAGCAACAGTAACTTTTTCGTCATCAGATGGCAGCACTGCAGTCGCTTGCAAAATGGCCGACATCGATGTTCGTAATAGACAGCGTTCTATGATTGATTCTTGACTGTAGAAGGTGAAACGCCCATCCGCATTCATGAAAGACTGAAAAATTTGTACCATGGTGCAACAGTGGATGTCAGTACTGCTAGATGATGAGTTCGTCGCTGTAACAAAGCTGAAAGACAAACATAGCTGACTGACAAAAAGTGGAACCACCGGAATTGCAGTGACTGCATGCAAGTTGGTGACATCATTCGTGATGACTTCAGTTAACTACATTGTCGCATTCTCTCCCTAGTAAATTCAGTGTAATGACAATTATTCGACAACTGATTATTCAACAAAAGTTTGTGCAAGGTGGGTACCAAGGAAGTTAACCGGCCAGAATAAAGAAACAAGAAAAACAATAATTGAGAAATTAAGAAAAACAATAAACACATTTTTTTTATCTGAATCAAAGAGGCAGTCAATGGAATGACATCACACAAACTCACCAAGGATAAAAAAAAAAATCAAAACTGAGTGATCGGCGGGGAAAGTTATGGCGATGGTGTTTTGGAAGTGATCGTGCTTTTTACAACACTGTGATACATGCCCTTGTTAAAAGATGGACTAAACCTGTGGAAACGGACTTTATATTGAATAGTAACAAATTAAGTAAAAGTAAAAGTAACATTTTTTTATTTCGTGGCAATTATAAGATAGAAAAAAATAGTAGGCATTACTTTTTTACTGACCCTAATATAAATTAAATTGATCATATAAAAGATTAAATTTATCAAGTTTTCCAGATGATCAATGAATAAAAGATTTGAAATAAAAATATTTAAAATCGGGCGAAGCCGGGTTGGTACCTACCTACTTAAGAAAATTAGCAACGGCGTGGAACATAACTTAATTTTATTAAATTATTGAAAAATGGAGGCCAAATCATAATTCATTAAAAAGGTTTGTGTATTTTTCCACTACGAAGGTCTTTTTTGATAAAGATTTTTTCAAAATTATTTTTTGTAATTATCACCTCAACCTCAAAAAGTGCACGCACTCATCAATACATCACCTTGCAATCGGAACATTAATGAACTGTGAATGGTTTCATTCATTAGAAAAATATATCAGTTATGGTCATTGACACCACAAAAAATGCTAAATTGAAATAACTTTATCGTTTCCGATGCTTTTTTTTTATCGATTTACCGATGAATGAATCCCTCAGGCTTCGACCATATTTTGTCAAAGCGTCAAAATAAATGGAATATTTCTGAACAAATCCGAACACTAAAAACTGTTTATAAAAGGTAATAAAATACGCATTCCAATTTCATATTTTTGAAGTACAAAAATTTTGCATGTAAACATAAAAAAGTTTTCAAAATTGCTAACCTTTTGTTTTTTTTTTAAATGTATTATAAATGTTATTGTTATCTGAATTTTTTGTCGTTTCATGTAAAAATAATGAATAGAAAATTCCCAAAGTTTCAAATTATTTTTTTCATATTGCGATCCGAAATTTTGGTTTCATGAAGGTGTCTTCTCTTTCTAACACCATTTATATCAATTTGGGAGGCGGGTGAGGGTACCGCCGCCGGGGAATCATTTATTGGATAAGCGAACCACTTAGGTTGTCCTACAGGACAACCTAAGTGATTCGCTGCGTTTGGTGACTTAGCAGAGGTGCCCTGGTTCATGGAATGAGGTTTGTCCAAGTCTTGGCAGCAGATACGTCTGCCTCTCTGCCGTTTGGTGGGCAGGATCGAGAGAGACTGGTTGAGGGAGGTCTTTTATCCTCACCAGTCAGAATCTCTCGGCCCATCGCCTTGCACCGCGGTTGGAGGGATAGATTCATACGTCCGTCACTCCTGGACACACTGACCCCCAGATTTCTACCCACTCCTCATACCAATTTACTTCTCAGAACTTCCTCTCCTTCCTTTACTTAAAAAAAACCTCCATACAGCATCCCCTAAGACGACATAGGTCCTGAGTGAAATTATTTTCCTCGGGGCCTTCTGTGTGAAATTAAAAAGAATCATATTTTCCACTATGATAGTAAAAAAGATATAACGATTTCTACAAGACCTATATGAGTTGTTCCGAAAAGTCAACAATTAGCCTGAGGGGTTAAAGTTCAGATTTAATCAAGATAAGCCGTTGCTAATAAAAATAAGAAACCGTAGTTTATTTTGCACAAAATGAAGAGTTTAATTTCATTACTGGTTATTCCATCGTATCTTCTCGAGTTCAAGGATATGAATTTCTTATGTATTGATATTTTTTCGTGCACCTGTCCGCAGTTCAAAAGTCAACGATCTCTAATTATTTTTTCGTGTGCGGCTAAAAACTGAACATATTTCAAGCAAATTATATCAACGCGTGGTCCTATAAGAAACTTTTGAAAAAAAAAATAATTTCGTCAATTAATCAATGTGAATTAAATTAGTAACAATATGTGATTTTATTTATTTTTAAATATATTATAATGCTTCATTATTGTTATTTTATATGAACAATATTAAAACGAGAATATATACATATCTGGAATAAGTCAAATAAAAAAATGATATTTTGATCTATTCCAGAATATACCTATATATATTAATAAATTATTAGAATGGTACATTTCTGGAAAGCAAATTAATTTTTTCGTAACCTACTTTTGATATTTCGCGAAATTTAAAAAAGTATTCTTCCTAAGTTTTATAAAACTTAACATTTTATATCTAATATAATCTAATCTTAAACGACTATAATATAAAAATTTGGACTTCACAACATTGAGACATAAACAACGAAAAACTGCAAGACTTTTACCCTCCTAAACATTTACCGGGAGTTCTTTGACCATTTTAAAACCTTTATAATAAATATTGTTTTGTGTTCCCGACAAATTTGTTTTAGGAAGCCTAAAATCGTTGCAGTTTCTCGTAGGATAAAAATGGACTGTACTACTAATTCTAGAATTATTAAACATATAGTCTAGCAACATTTTATTTTTTAACTTATAAATAAATACTAGAGTATTATAGACGAGTCGTTGCCACACACTTAGGATATTGAGTTGGCGCTGCATGGTTGGATGTGGTGTCATTTTTAATTAAAGAAACATTAGGTTTCGAAACATTAGGTATCGAAACATGTTGATAATTTTAATTAAAACGTGGTGATTTAACAGAATCATTTGTTTTCTTTAATTTTAGTTTCAATTTGGGAGTAGGGTATGAATATCTTCGCCTCGGGAACAATTTATTGGATACTCGACATCTCTGCCATAGGTCACCTCAAGTGTTTCGCTACGTTTGGCGTCTTAACAGGGGTGCCCGGGCTCATGGGGTGAGGACTCCTGGACACACTGACTCCCAGATTCCTACCCACCTCTAATACTATTTTCCTTCACAGAACTTTCTCTTCCTCCTTTCCTTAAAAATACCCTCCAAATAGAATTTCCTTAGATGACTTAGGCCCTGAGGGAAATTATTTTCCTCAAGGCCTCCTGTATGAAGCTAATATTAAAAAAATGTAACTGAGTAATAAAAAAAACATTGAATGGAAATTAAGATGGTATAATATTTCCAGTTAAAAAATAAAGAACTTTTGATAGTTCGAGTGCTTTCCAATATGTGTATCAAAGAATTTTTTTAAACTTAAGAATAAAGGAATTCGCTTTTGATATGTAAGGACCTCCCATCTTTAGGAAAAATAAAAAAGGTTTCCATTTTGACTGGCTTGAAGCACAACATATCCCATAAGATAAAGAAATGGGCCATAAAAATTCATTACGTAAAAACATTTTCCTTTATCCAAAAAATATCAATATCATGAATATTTCTCCCATAAAGAGCGGTGAAAGTATCCTATAAAATTATCAATGCAGGGTGCTTTGTATTTTAATCAGTTTAAAAAATGAATAAATAAAATTTTGCACGTGAACTTACAAAATATATATTTTAATAAAGTATATCCCTTCCAATTGTTAAAATTTTCAACAGTGCAACGATTTTGTTATTAAAAAATTATTCTAGCACATTTCCTTAGTTCTTTTAAAATTAAAATAAAACTGAAAAATAACAACTTTCTTGAAAGACTGGGCCATTATCTGAAAAATAACCATTTTCAGGCTTTCTTGAAAGACAAGGGAGTTTTTTCCACCAGAGTCTTAAAACTTCATAATGTGGATTGCACGTGACTTCAATCTAGTATCTGGTAGATACCATGCAAATCATTTTAAAAAAGACGAGGAGTTTCATAAAAGTATTTTTAATTTGGAACACCCACCAACAGTTCCCTCTTACCCTGCAAACGCCCAAATATACCAAGTACCTTTATCGATTACATTCGCATTTAGGCTAACGATTTAATTCGATAATGTCTTTTTTAGTCTTTTTTTATTCTTTTCTTTCAATTTTGGAGGCGACTTTGGATACCGCCACCCCGTGAACCATTTATTGGATAACTTATATCCCTGCCATAGGTTATCCCAAGTAGTTTGCTACGTTTGGCGACTTAACAGGGATGCCCGGGTTCATGGGGTGAGGTATGTCTAGGTCTTGGCGGCGAATGCGTTTGCCCACCTACTGCGTGGCGGGCCGGACCGAGAGAGACTGGTTGAGGGAGAAATAACCTATATCTCTTCAGCTGGACTCTCTAGACCCATCGCCTTGCATCGCAGTTGGAGGGTTGGGTTCATAGGTCCGTCTCACTTGGACACGTTTATCCCCAGATTCCTACCTACCCCTCATACCTTTTTCCTTCCAAGAACTTCCTTTCCTTCGTTTCCCCTCCAAAAAGCATCCCCAAAGATGAGATGTGATTTTTTTTCCTAGGGCCTTCTGTGTGGGACTAGAGTAAAAAAATCTTTAGATTCCCAACAAAATCAAAATTATTATTAAACGAAATAATTTTTTTGATGTATCTGGTACACCACTACACAAGCAAGGATTCATTTAAAATGTTATACCTGTTTCTACATACCGCTTCATTTTAAAGAATCATCGTAAATTTTTAAAACATTATTTTATTGAAGTTAGTTATCTTTCTAATAAATACCAATGTATTGATTGTTATTTATCCTTCTGCACAGGATTTTTTTTTCAAACGTTTTGGTAAAGTTGTTTCGATGCCACTAACACAATAATTAATATCTACAGATACAAATCTTTATAATTCCTACATCATGACATTTTATCACGAAGTAACACTAATTGATTAGAAAAAAAACTATTATATATTTTAAATCACTAATGCCCGAGCCACGCGAGTCTAGTACTTCAAGTCTTCAAGGCAAACTATTGCTAATAATCCAATCTACGTGCAAATATAACTAGCTTTGATTTAATCTGGTAAGCTAGTAAAGAAGCCAGTAGGCTAGCATTTCAAGCCAGGATAGTTCAGTAGACGGAATTCTACTAATTGAAATAATAAACGATCGGCTAGTGCAGCGTGTTTTTATCTACGGACGTGTTCTTATCTTAGTCACCGCAACGATATTGGATTAAAATTTCCTAGGATTGTGTAAAGCGCTCTGGCTTGTGCTAAGCCAGGATGATAAGCCAGGATCTTGCCAGGACACTGGCGTAGTAGCTTGCATAGAAATACTAACCTCGTGTGGCTCAGAATAACAATCATAAACAATGCGTTGATTTCTTTTAAACTAATATAATTAGTATCTAAAACATTGTTTACAAGTCGATGTCCTGGAGTGTTACTTTAAAATATAGTTACATCTGCGTATTTTGTGTAGGTGGGTACATTTAAAAATCTGCTTCTTCGGTTTATATCTTGGGAGCATTTTAGTGTTCGACGCATCTAACAGATGTCGGTAGTAGATTAGTGGAGAAGGCCGATAATCGTAAAATTTAACGATTTTCCTCCAGCACCCTGCAGCGAGCTAATTTTTATTACGTTACGTGAATTTTCACTGCGCACTTGCTCTAGGGCCTTTGATGCGCGCAAATATTTATAGCATGCATGCAGCGCAATAGCTATCAATATTATTTATGATGAAAATGCTCGTTTTTAACATGCAATTAATCGAGCATAAAACACAAAATGATTATAAAAGTTGCGTTCAACGCGGGGATGTAACATTATGAAATTATTAATATTTTTTTATACCTTTGGTCAGCAATTTTAAGGTTACCAAATAAAGTAGATAGGTGAAAATATAAAACCATTATATCTTTCAATTAAAATTCTGAATTCAGAGCAATTCAATGTTATTAACAACGACGTCGTGAATATTAATTTAAAATGTTTTAATAATGCTGCATTCAATACTTTTCAATAAAACCATAAATAATAAAAATAAAAATAAATTCTAATGATTTGCAGGTTTTAGGTTTCCAAACATGCTCAAGAATAAAAATAGAAATTTCTTTAATAAAATATTTATTAGCCACGCGAGGACAGTCAGGAATATTATTTATTTTTACAATTAATTTCAAAGGAAATAAAATAAGAATAGTAAATGTTTTTTTGGTATTAATAAGTGAATTTTTGATAATCTTTGTGTTTTCTCATTTTTATTATTTTCCACAAATAGCGTGCATATATAAACGAAACTAACTAAATTGACCGCAAATAGTATAATAAAATATATAACCACTGGAGCGACAGCGCAATTTAAAACTTTTTCTCCGATTATTCGACATTTTTTGGTGATCATTTTGAATATTTTCCGCCCAAATAAGTCATACCTCCGAATTTTTATACGGAGATATACAAACTGATTATAGTTCTATATAGCCAATGAATTCATCCATCTTTTGTCGATTATCACATATTCGTAGGATTTATAAAAAAAAAATTATAAAATCCTAAACATTTTTTTAATTACTTACAAACAAGGGAAAATTTGCCAAAATTGACAGAAAATCAATCCGAGGTATTTTAAATAGTGCCACATTGTGGCAAAAAGCGTTCCAGTGGATAAACGTAATAAAATAACTTAGGTTTTCCTAACCTAGCTTTAAACAGTTTGCCTGTTTATTGATTTAGTAACTAATATTAACTATCACTCAACGTTATCTTCTTACTCGTCATTCGGGCTTGTGTGTATATTTAAACTATTTGGACAACAATCGCCATAACGTAGGCCAATTAATATACCTTAAGAATTTTATGAGCCCTCGTAAATCTAGGTTAAAAAATTACTTAAATAAACCTAACGTTTAAAAAACTCTATCTGAATAGACACCTACCGTTAGAAAACATTAATTAGATCACTTCCAATTTTTGTATCTTTTGAATGCTAAACTTATTGATTTTAAAAATTATTATTTATAAATGTGTGAAGTGCCCATGTGACACAGTTGTAAAAGCTACCTTGTACCATCTGTTTACCTATTTGATAGAGCACCGAGTCGTATAAAGGTATTAATAGCTATGTTAAATCCGTTGTAACATCTCCCTTTTTATTATAATAAATGACGCAAGTAACAGAAAAGTGTGATAGATGTTCAGTGGTAGAATATATATATATTTTTTTTCTTAAAAAAGTTACATGTTACAGTATTACAATTTACAATTTTGTAACTTGTAACTTATAATTTATACTTATCTTCCATTAAAAGCATTTGCTTGTGGATGGAAGAAGAGTTTACATTTTACATATGTACAATTAATAGTCACGTGTTTCACATGTGTACAGTTAATTACAGTCACATCGTAATCATGATCCTTTAACTAAAAAATATGAATATATATGTATTCATTAAGAAGAAAAACAAGTATAATTATTAAATTAAAAACAAATATTTCATGTGGAAATAGGGGAAGCAGTCTTCCCTTTGATGATTTCTCTAAAATACTTTTCGATAGAATTCAACAATTGTACTTTGTCATCAATGCTTCTGATTTCTTTTGGTAGTTTATTAAAGAAGTATTTTCCTTGGTGTGTATAATGGTGTTGGGTAAAATAAGTTTTTAGTATTATATTTTAATATTTCCCTTTTCATCAATTCCAGCTCGCGACAGCCGCCCTGCTTCTCTACTCCGCCCTGGCCGCTATCTATTACGCCAAGTTCAACCCCATCCAGCCTGACTACGACACGACCTACGATGATTACTTCTTCGGGCGATCTCTGGAGGGCGCCGCCCCCGCCCTTGATGGGGATAGCGCCGGGCCCGCCCCCGGGTGGCTGACCGGCCTCAAGGACATGGGCAGCGCCGCCTATCAGAGAATCATGGATGCCATTCACAGGGGGGAGGAACAATTCTCGTGATCTAAGGATTAGGGGCTCCACTATATAATATAATATTCCTACACAAAGTAATTAGTTACCCGTAGATAATATGTAGAAACAAAGAAGGTATAGCGTGGAAGTGTACCGACACTGCACGCTCTACGACCACACTGCACGCTGTACGACCACACTGCACGTACTCTCAAAGCGGCGGAGCCCATAATAGTTATGCTTTTGGTGAGTAAGTAGAAACAAAGGCGGAGGAACGCTGTGTGTTGATGTGATTTGCAGAAGTGTGGGTGGATGAGGCTGGCTTTTTGTGCGCGCCGTTTTGTATTAACTCTAATTTTACTTTTTATTCATTTCCCCCTTTGTTTGCAGTAATCAGATATAAGTAAATTACACAAAAATTAATAATAATATGTTCGATTTTTAAATCAGATTTTTATAGACAAGGGAGATTTTCGTGGAACATTAGAGAGTTTTCATGTAAAATTTTTCGTCAAATCGTGGGGTAATTTCTACAAGTAGGTAACTCTGAAATCAGCTTTGTGGGAAATTGAATTGTAAGATGGTAATCAATCTGATAAATCGGTTGTTGTACATTCATTCTGATAAGTATTGATCGTAGATTGATGTGTTGGAAACAGTAACAGGCACTTATATTTTGGAAATAAGAAAATGGCTAATCAATTTATGAATGTATTCATAAAAATGGAATGACTTACCTAGTTACGAGTGTTATATGCAAAAATGCAACGAAAACAGTAACTTGAGCAATTTCACAAAATTTTGTGCTACAGCCAGATAATTCCAGTTGTCTAATTGAAACATGGAAATCACTTGCAGTAACTAGAGTTACCTAAATTATGAAATTAAACGATACCGTTTTTTGGAGATACCCACAAAGAACATATTCAAATAACTTAATGATTCCAATTCGTTACACATTCTGATGGTGATTTTTCACAAAAACGGCGCTATACAAGTCATCCAAATATTATTATTCTGTTTGTGGCATTCATAGACGAGGAAATAAAGTTATACTTTTAGTGTGTAACTCAAAAACGCTGATTTTGGAGTAACCTAGTTGTAGTAATTGTCCCACAAAATATTCGTAATTTAAGTATATAAAATTTCTTGCATGGGTTTTATATTTATTTATGGTTTGTGTAGTTAGTTTGTAAAACTTCAAAATAATTTATGTTATTATTTCATATTTTGGGATATCTTTGAAAGCAAATTAATTGCAAAACGAAAGAAAATATGTTTAATCAGTTGTGCTACAAAATTTGCCAAATTTGTTGAAAAATTTAAAAAAATTGACCTCAATTTTAACAATAATTATGATAGCTTGACGAGCGATCGAATATTATTAAATATTGAACTATTAAACCCTGTCCCCAATTCAAAGTTTCTCTAATTTATATTAAATAATTACTTATTGATTATTTAAGGGCATTGTTAACTGACCATAACTAATGGATCCATTCGTATTGCGATGTAGAGATTATTTTTAAAGGCCTTAATATTATCAATGTAGGAAAATTTTTAAAAAATTACAAGGTAATGGTCCCTACAGGTATCCCATATTAATAAAAATCTGATATGTTTATCTGAGAATCCATCCAGATTTCAAATAAATTCGTTAAATCTTTGTAATCATTTAAAAAGACAGAAATCAAAAATTTGGAAAAAATTAGTTGAAGATAATAGTTTTGAGATTTTCACGGCCGAAAGAAGTGTCGTAATTTATTTTTTGGTTACTATGCGGTGGTGATATTTTTATTAAATTAGACGTACCGATTTTTAAGGCAGCAATAGTATCGGACATAACAATGGGAACTTGCTTAAAATAATGACTTTTAAATTAAAGACACTGTTCATGCTTTAAGAAACTTTAAAAAAAAAATTTTTCTTCATTATTTAACAGGGTATAAAAAAACGGGAGATGGCAAAATCGTATTTAAAAATTTTAAAGATTTTTCTGCCTCCGTAAAACCTCTGTTTTTATACAATCTAAAGTTTTATCTAAAATTTGTGTATGTGGATTCTATATTTTACTGCATCTATGTAAGAGTAAGAAATCCATGTTAGTCTTTTAGGTTACTTAGACAAATTCATTTTTATTTTCATCTTATACTTTGTTATTATATTTGCAACCATATTTTGTAAAAGAATTATGTGTAATATGTGTGGTGTTTATAAAGGCTTTTCCTTTTTGGATAAATAAGTTGAAAAGCTTTTTTAAACATTACAATCTCCTACACGAGGCACGCACACATATTTAACTAATGATGTTTATTGTTTAACTACTTTTAATTATACTTAATTAACAATTAACGTTTCATTATTGAATTATTAATTTTATCTATATAATTTACCTAATAATATCAGATGTAATTGTATTTTGTGTAAAGATTTGTATCATTTCTTGTTTCGTTTCTTTTTTTCCATTTCCCATAAACACATTTCTACTCTACTCTACTACCTACTACCACAGCTCTCGATGAATTGCCTTATTTTTTACTTGAATATACCTGAGATGAACTTAACAGATTTTGTATGCACTAAATCTGTGTTAGGTTAGGTAGCACGTAACTATTTGTGTACCTCGTTTGTTCCTTGCTTTTTATCATGTCGGATTCTATTGTAATGATTCAAATGTGGTACATGCACAAATCTGAGGACAAAGGGAGCATAGAATAACAAAAAGGGTATTTGACACTAAATGGAACACTGATTGGCCTCCAGTGGAAGCCATCTTTGAATAAAGAGAATAAAAAGATAATAATAAGAATAGTGTCACAGGAGAACGTGTGTGACACTTTAAAACCATAAATTTGATTGAACCAACTGGTGTCACGACAAAGAAAAACAAAAGTGTATCGTAGAAGGTTATAACATAACGTATATACATTATACAATGTGTAGGTACATCCATTACGATATGAGATTTCGATATCTTTGAGAAAGTAAATATAGAAAATAAATCACAATCCATTTCAAACTTAACTTAGAATGACATTTTAGGTAGACACTTTACTAAGTGAACAAAATAATAGATACAAGAGAATTTTTGTGGAATTTCAAGGAGGGCGAATTAAGTAATTAATTAATTACTTATACTTCTTTAAACATAGCAAATTTATTTTGGCACCATTTTAATTTAAAATTAATTAACCACTTTTATTGTTTAAAAAACCAACATGTTTCGTTAGCAATCCTCAGTTCTTCAGGTTTTACTTAAAACTTAAACATCGAACAGTATTAATAGGGTGGCGTCTGCTTGGTTGAATTTAAGAACCCGGCTTCGAATGCATGTCTGCCGCCACACCGTACCCGCCGCACCATATAAACGTGTACGTGAAATTTCAGATAAAGCTAGCGTTGTAATTCGGTTTCGAATTCAAGAATCCGTCAAAGGATGGCGCTACTTCCGTTAGCAGGTCGCATGGGAAAGTGCCCCCCCTAGGTATATAACCACTACGATTTTGTGAATTTGTATTATCTCTCCGGAAGGGATACGGAAGTTCTATCACGCGGCTATACATTACGTATGACGTCATTGCCTGTCCAGGTGACTAGCTATCACTGGATGATAGTCGATCCGAGGAACGGGCTACTTTTAGAACAAGTTACTATTGGATTTATAAAATGGTCACCAGCACTAACTGGGCGAAGCCGAAACAAAAGCCGCCCGCAGGGCCTAGCAGCAAAAAACTGCGGAGTGGATTTTTGACTGCTAGTTTTAAAATAAACCTTTTAATTAAACCTCGAAGAAGTAAGCTTACGAAACACGTTTGTTTTTCAACATTAAATAAGTTAGAAATAAGTGATCATGTTCAATTACTTAAAACCTGGTTTTGATTTCGAATTCATTCAAAATTTAGACAAACGTTGCAGATTCCTACTTCTTTCAGTAAAAATTTCGCTGATAAATAGTAAAGACCTAACCTAACCTTCGACAAACTAAATTGAACGATAATTTTAAAAACCTAGGTAGGTATTTAATTACTTAAAAAAAAATAAGACCCTGTAATTGAAATCTACGATATGGCCTGCTTTTTTCAGTATTTCAAACTATTTACATGTGAAATAAAAACACATCACAGTAAACAATATCTACCATAGCAACAGAGAGAAATATTGTCAGAATCGCTCTTGAAAATACTTACCATCATTGAGCGTTGAAACCTTTCTGAAAATGGATTTTACTACATTTTAATCATCAATATTTTAATGTCTTTAACATAAATATACGCAAATTCCTTGTAATTATGTCAAGTGGTAAAAATAACAGATCTCGGTAGGTACTTACGTCAATAGTTCTTAAGAAAATATATGTTGTTAGGTGTTAACCAGAGAGCGGCAAGCACAAAGACAATGGAATAGTCTATCTATGGAACATAGAGCAAGTGTGAGGAGAGTAAAGCCAGCAAAGCCACCAGCCACAGCCTTCTGTATACTCAAGCCGTGGTGTTAGACTTGGCAATATTGCATTTTGTTTATGGTGTGAACCAATGTTATATTTGACAGATGAAGGACTATTTTTGTATTTCATACATTTGTACTAGGATTTTTGAAAAGGAAACATGGGGTTAATGCTAGAAGTGCATGTAATGGCAGTTTTGGTATTTTGATTTAAGTACTCTAAAACCTACCTTTTTTTAATGCTCTAAATACCCATAGTAGGTGCTCTAGATCTAGATTAATGAAATTGTGGCCTATCTAATGTAGGGGTCAAAATATTGATTCATTATTTTTTGGGCCCCAAAATGGATAAACAATTCCAGTCCTAGGGATTCGGGGCGATTCAGAGGCATTTCTAGCAACGTATTTCTAGCATTAGGCCCCACATATATTTTACACATTGAACATAAATATTTATTCATTGTAATCAGAAACAGTTGTTTTTTAAAAAAGCAAAGTTATCAAATGGATCAGGTATTAGTTTAGAATCTTTTACCTGCATATCATGATGCTAGATTTCAGCACCATTTCATTTAAATAAATACCAAAAAGATTTGTTAAAATTTAAAAATAAAGTTCGCCAATATAAAGTTAGTTCCACATTCATTAAAAAAACAGAACTTTACAGTTTTACAATAAGGGTGCTTTACAGTAAAAAGTAAAGAATCAGCTTGGTAAGAAAACAATGGTGATTAGGTATGATGCATGTATTACGTATTGATAAAAAAAATAAGTATTTGTGCGTACCTATTGTAAAACAACAGGTACACTGTTTTTATTCACTATATTTAATTTAATTATCGACCAGTTTCAGAAGAACCTTCCTTCCTCAGGACAAAAGAAAAACAAACAATTAAATACAATTTAAATTAATTAAAATAAACAAAATAGAAGTTGAATATAAAAATAAGTCACGATTATATTTTCGAGTCAAGTCTGAACATAATCACACCAATTTTTTTTAATTTTTTTTTTACATGAACTCCACACAGGAGGCCCTGAAGAAAATAACTTCCCTCAGGGCCTATGTCATCTTTGGGGATGCTGTGTGGAGGGTTTTTTTTAAGGATAGGAGGAGAGGAGAGTTCTGGGAAGGAAAAGGGTTTAAGGGGTGGGTAGGAATCTGGGGTTCAGTGTGTCCTGGTCATCCGCCTCCAAGACCTAGACAAACCTCACCCTATGAACCCGGGCACCCCTGCTAAATCACCAAACGTAGCGAACCACTTGGGGCGACCTATGGCAGAGGTGTTGGTTATCCAATAAAGGTTCCCGGGGCGGCGGTACCCATTCCCGCCTCCCAAATTGTTTCATGTTTTGATCAAGATACGTACCCATTAATGTACCCATTCCCGCCTCCCAAGTTATTTCATGTTTTGATCAAGATACATGTGTATTCTGCAAGGAAGGAATCTGAAAAAACAACATTATAGGTTATGCGTTGACACTTGAGACGTGTAAAAGGACATTGTACATCATATTAAATGTTATATTCACTGCAAAAAATGTGTATCAAGATTACCTTGATGTTTCATTCAGCAATGATTACAAACAGAGAACAGAATCGCAATATTTTCAATAAAAACCACCAAAGCAACGTGAATGTTGTATAGGAATGTGAACAAATGACTGAGAATTGTAAGACTACCTGCAACGTTGCAAGATTTCTAACAGTACGGCTAGTATACAGAAGGCTGTGCAGTGCCAAGAATACAAGGACAGAACAAATAACAATCAAAAGGATTACACTACCCAGCTAGGTACTTGCTTTACAAGAATAAATTCAAATTGATTTCACGTTCTTTGGCGCTTTTCGGGTATTCAAACCTTTTAGACAAAACCCTGGTAGCAGAAATTCATTATTGTTTGAAATATAATAACACTAGCTTTTTTGCCCACGGCTTCGCTCGCATAGAATTAGGGGTAAATTACTGTAGCGCTTGCACTTATCAATTATCTCCCCCCCTCTCGCATTCCATACATTCAGTTTTCAAAAAGCTCGCGTGCCACCTAAATTTCATAATGCCAGAGCTCACCAGCAGTAAAAAAAAGAATTATCCAATTTGGTACAGTCGTTCGGAAGTTACGCGCGTAGGTACCAACAATTCGAATATTAATTTTTAGTTACATAGATAGATATTAACTACGACGCCTGAAATAAAAAAAAAAGATATTAACATCGTTTCCACGGCAACGATTTGTTTTCTGACGTTAGCATTAACTCGCTTTTGTTAGCGACAGAAAATGTAAACGAAATATAATATATTAATACTTATAATTTCATAACGCCAGAGCTTCCCATCATATACAGCCTACAGTCTTCGCATACAATTTAGCTTTCTATTGGTGAAAGAATTTTTAAAATCGAATTATTGTTTTATGCATGAAAGCGTAACAAACAAACTCGAGCAGTTTGCATTTATAATATTAGTATAGATAAATTACAAGTTTTTAAGAGAATCCAGATTAACACCTTACCGAATTCCAGATTACCAGACTAACAAATCAAAGGAGTTGATTACTAACATATCGAATAGGTATTGGAGGGAAAATACTATATTTATAATGATAACGGACAGAAAATGAGAAATGGAGGTTGGAGCTAAGATATTGTTATTATAATTTTTTTTTACATGGCTCCACACAGGAGGCTCTGAGGAAAATAATTGCCCTGTTTTAATTGTCGTCTTCGGGGATCTGTGTGGAGGTTTTTTTTAGGAAAGGAAGAAGAGGAAGTTCAGGGAAGGAATAGGTATGAGGGGTGGGTAGGAATCCGGAGGTCAGTGTGTCCAGGAGCGATGGACGTGAATCCATCCCAAGGCGATAGGTCGAGGGATTCTGGCTGGACCTCTTTTGACCCCTTCAAAGGTTATTTGACCTCTCAAAAAACCTCCTCAACCAGTCTCTCTCTGTACGGCCCACCACGCAGCAGGTGGACAAACACAACTACCGCCAATACCTTGACCAACCTCACCCCATGCACCCGGGCACCCCTGCTAAATCACCAAACGTAGCGAACCACTCAGAGTGACCAATGGCAGAGGTGTTGGTTATCCAACAAATGGTTCCCGGGGCGGCGGTACCCAAATCCGCCTCCCAAAATGTATTTTGGAACTAGTGTTAGAACGATATTAAAAAACATCAACTTGTGTGCTAGAAATAATTAATGTTTCAGTATAATTTTTAATAGTATTTAATATCGCCTTTATAACTTATTCATTTATCAGTGTTCTTCGCCACAACTAGCTTTAAAAAAATAAGGTGCATGAAACAATCAACACCATAATGCCCAGAAATACCTTAGTTTTGATTCATGAAAAAATTGGCTAGGCTCGTTCTGACTACCGTGCGATGCACGAGCTCAATAGGTGCGAAGAGTTTCCAGCAGTAGTTGGACATTAATGCAAAAGCCCGAATATGTTATTGTAGTAACAATAATTATTATTTATTTCTGGTTGGGAATGTGTGATGTGCGTTGTTTGGACTGTCTGGACGGAGCTATCCATTTATTCTTGCTTTGAGGGTTGGAAATCAAACCAAACCATTAAATGTATAGCAAGGAAGTGGTGAATCTATGCATTACATTTGGGCGGCCGGCATGGTCGAGCGGCAGGGCTCTTGACTCGCAATCCGAAGGTTGCGGGATCGAATCCCGGTGTGGCAAATAAATTTAATTTGATGAATTTGTGTTATTTCGCAATTAATTTATTTGAAATAATATATAGTATATTTGGGGCACGTTTCAGAGTAGATGATACTCTCAGTATCGCCCTGGTGTAAGACCATCATTCAGAATTGAAAAAAATGCTTGAAATGGCTTTAGCCGTTTTGGTGATCAGATCTGAACAGCCAGGTACTTCCCCACCTTTCTCTTCCCCATCTCCTTCACCTCCCCTCTACCTTCAGCTTGACAACATCCCCCAATTGGGGATGCCATAGTCTCACTGACTCCAGACGGGAGAAGTTGGGATTCTTGTGCAGTGTTCATATAAAAAAATTCCATTTACTGGATGTAGACCAACACCCCTGCCATAGGTTACCCGGGTGCCCGGGTTTATGGGGTGGGGTTTGACTATGTTGGCGGATTTATTAGCCCACTGCGTGGCGGCCCGGATCGGGTAAGACTGGTTGAGGGAGAGCTTTTGATTTCTCCTACCGGACTCTCTCGACCCATCGCCTTGCACCGTAGTTAGAGGAAAGGATTCATACGTCACTACTTAACACACTGACCCCCAGAATCCTACCCACCTCTCATACCTGTTTCCTTCCCAGAACTTCGTCTCCTTCCTTTCCTTAAAAAGACCCTCCACACAGCATCCCCTTGTATAATTTTTTTAGATGAGCTTTCGTTTTCGAGTGAATCGATTTTAAGTTTGATTTTTTTCGGTGAAATTTGAAAGAAATCTTATTATTATTTATTTTAATTTTTATGAATAAAAACTCAAATTGTAATATTTAATTAAATGAAGACACTACGAGCGAAACTCAATCAAAAATCTGGAAACAGAAAAATCAGAAAAAGATATTTGCGCACCTCTGGGACTCGAACCCGGGACCTCTCTACTTTCAGGGCGAGTGCTCTTGACCACTGAGCTAAGGTGTCATATCCAATTCGGTCACTTTTAACTGTACCATACTTCGACAAAGAACCACTCATATTGTATTCATTTTCTTAACGCATATTTTTATCGGCTGCCATCTTTTTCATACATAAAAAACAGTTAAAAGTGACCAAATTGGATATCGACACCTTAGCTCAGTGCGTAAAACAAGGTCGTCACATTTTACCAACAATTAAAGCCTCTTGGACATTGAATCTAACCCGCTAAATGGATGCCTAAACAGTGTGATCATACACAAAACCTTATAAATAATAAATATTTGCTTCCTATTTATCACCTCACGCAGGTAGATAAATATTATAGTGAAAGAATCCATCTTGCGTCCCTATTCAATAATATGATTGGTCTATTCTTCGTAACTACACAAATATTGAATTAACTTGTGGCAAGTAGCTTTTTAGTTAATAAATCTAATGTATTAATTAAAATGAGTATTGTGCTGTCTGGCTTGGCGGTGTAAATCTGAAGGTTCTAATCACAAGTCAATAATATATTCTCGCTAGATATTTAACTGTGGCCTCGCCTTTGTAACCTTGACTTAAATGGTTTGCTTTATTAGTAAATTGACCCTACGAATTAGTGTAAGTACTTTAAAAAATACGCAGTCACTCGAATAATGGCAAATTAATAGGTACTTACCTAATTAAAGTATGTGCTGCTCGAATTTTAAACGGGGGATCTATCTTGATGCAATCTTAAATTTAACTTGCATTATTTAACATTTACAAAAAAAAATAAACTTACACTCTGAAGAAGGCACGGTCTGTCCGAAACCGATTGGTTTGAAACAAAAACAAAGCAATATCATTCGTACACAAAAGTTTCAGATTTTAAATTATCATTTTTTATCATTGAAGATATGAAGTTTTGATAAGGTCAGTAATTTTCAGAAGTCTGAATTTATATTAAATATTATTCGGATCTTCCTTATTAGAATTTAGGTTGGCGCGAAAAATTCGTGCTTACATAACATGAGAATCTTCCTGGAATCCAATTGACTTCCACGATTCAAGCCAATCAGTGACCTTCCAACGTGATATGATATGTTGTAGATTCAACGGATCCTCGACGGGTTTCGTGAAAGGATAAAACTGTTCCTGTAAAGAAGAAAAGGGAGGAGAAAAAGAAACAAGAGAAGATGAAAGGTATCCAATTAGGGGCGTTTAATCATACCTGGTCGACCATTAAAACACCACCGCTGCGGGCTGTAATTGGATAATCAGAAAGGAGCATCGACTGAACTAGCATTTTCTTAGGTTTATCTTCAACCCACTCATCAAAAGGGTCATTATATTTTTAATACCACATGTAAGGTGCTTTTAAAAATTTAACACCTTTTTATTAAATAGTTTATTTTAACGTTTTATTATTATGAAATTCTGGGTCTTGCTTAACTAGCTTTACTATAACATCTTTCAAAAGTGTTCTAGCAGTATCTTTCTGAGTTGTAAACGTAGTAGTTAAAGAAGTGTATTTTTTACTTGTGGCCAATGTTATAAAGTCGAAAGCATTATTTCTTGAATTGTTCAGCATGGTTTGGCTAGCGCAATCTTCAAATCGCCTCAAGTCCAAGTTCAAATAATAATAAAAACAAAGCATTAACTACGTTTCCATTGTCTCGTTTAGTCTTGAAATACCTCGCCACTGAATGCTGTAATCGTCCACCTAAACAAAAATTTAAATATGTCTTAAGTTACATAAATTACTTAATATTTAAAAACAATTTTTTTTACCAAGTGGCACATAAAATACGTGATTTTCAAGACGGTTATTACAATATTAGAGATCATTGATAAAGAAAAATATTTATACGACTGCTTCCTGCGCGCCATAAAAAGTGTACGTATTATGAATATGTACCTACATCCGAATATAATTTTTAAATGCTAAGTTAAATGCTATATAAATATTAAGTTTTCTTGGTACCTGCATTTCTTTTTAATGTCGTAAAACAATTGATGAATCTGATATCAATATTCTCTACACTTGCTTTACATTAAATGCAGTGTCAAAATTTACTGATATACAACTAAGTGAGAAGGAGACATTTATTCGAACACTTGTCAGGATTTACAATAGCACTACTTTGACACTTTTGCGTTAGGGATTTTTTTTACTAGCTGATGTTGTAGTAATGTAGCCCTGACCCTTGCTTGGTCAGAGCTTCCGCGCTCATTCGCGCTCAAGCCTCCGAGCGTAACGGACGTGTTTTGTGACGCTACACCATTCGCGTTGTTTGTTAGAGCTTGTCGCGATGTATTTTCGTCAAAAAGAATAATAGTAATTCTTGTACCTAATTTGTCAACAATGACTCGATTTGAACTCGCAGAGGTCGCGCGCCAAGGATGTACAATGCAATAAATGGTTCGTGGTTAGAATTTTATTTGTTTTTTTTTAGTTTGCGAGAAAACAGATTATTGGCTTTCAGTAGCTTTCTTGGTTTGGCTCTAGTAAATTGATCAAATTTTATGGTATCAATATTATGGTAGATTACCTGTTCATGTCTTGTAGGTCAGAGATCGCCAAAACATTGATCACGAGCTGCAAGATCGGAGCTCACATGAGAATATAAGATTGGACTCATCGACATGCTGACATTTATAGAGCTATTTACCTTTAAAGTACATTAACACTAAGAAAACATCTAGAAAAAAAAAACAATGGTCATGCTTATCAAAAAATCGAATTTTTGAGATTTTGAAAAAATGCAACGGATCTTGTTATTTGCGTCCAAAGCATTTCAATTCGATTCATTTTTCCCGAAGGCAATTCACAGTAGATTTTATTTTTCAAAAGTTTTTTTTCGTACCTACTTATTGAGTGTAGAAAACTGTTGTATGTTGTATATCTGTACATTATTTTACACGCTTAAACAATTTTATAAAATACGACAAAGATTAAGTCAATCAAAGTGATACAATATTGCGTCCAATTATTTAAAATAGCAAATTGCAGAGGACTATATACAACGTTCATTTTTTACGTCATAAATTAATGATGACTATTATTGTTATTCAAAATTCCATTAAATTAAAACCACAACACAGTAAGACTTCGACTGCAATAAAGTCTTGCAAAAACTCCATTGTTTGCACAAGAGATGGAGACCACCGATCGCGCGAGATATTTACAATAGGTACGATTTTTAACAATGACCACCAGACTAAAATATTAATCCAATCAATATAAATCCTTATCTATTCCTCGAATCCTTTGAGAGGTCTTAAATAAGTGGCGGTTACTAGAACAAGGTGACATTGACATTGGTGTTACGCGTAACTGGCATTCCAAGTTATGAAACACTTGACGTTACGATCGCGAAGAACCGGTTAATTAACGCTGCCATGTAAAATAAACAGACCTCACCGAAAGGTATAACCTTTACGTTATAATCTTTTATATTGACGCTTTAGTTTTAAAGTTTTTTGGTGAAGTGCCGCGGTGGATCACTGTCGAGCTTGAAGCACTCGGTACCGCAGCCGAGTTGCTGGTCTACCATTGCGTTGAAATCTTTCTCAGTATAATCGGGCGATCGGAAGTACGGACGTTACGTCCGATGCGAATTGCCTCTTCATTTTGGTATCTTCATTTTAAAACAAATAGTGTTATAATCGCAAGTGGTCTAAAAATTATATTTTATAAATATAAATAATTATTATTAAAACTTTGAATGACTTTGTTTTAGAAAAGAGCTTGTTTACAGTGTAAAAGTTTCGCAGAAACAATTAAAATTGTCACCCACAAAATTTTCTAATGTTATTATTTTAATTGTGAAAGTTGCTTGTGACGCATAATGGATAATTTAGTGCAGTTTTATTACTAATCAAAGGTTTACTTTTTAATTAATTTGTATTTGGACTCGTTATGGGAACCTTTTGAAAGTGTGTGAACTTGTTTGGACGGTAATGGATTCTGGTTAAGTGTTAAGTGAAGAGTGACTATATTACGATAACCATGGAGAGCGTCTACGGTCACAGCAAATATAGACACACCCTCACCTCCAACAGCTACTACCAGCAACCCTCCATCCCTCATGCCAGATCTGGCACCTTGAGACCTCAGGTATGTCCCATTCTAAATATGTGTATTTTTTTATTCATTGATAATTTCCCATGTAAAGTAATTTTATGTTTTTACGGTCACAAAACTAGACACAGATTGTATTGTGGTGTCTGAGGATTGATACATACACAGGAAAAAGAAAATATAAATCAATTCGTATCATCCACACAATAATCTTCACGTAAAAAATGATATAAAAAGCATTAGAAATAAAAGACAAAATTATACGGAAGAAGTGAGAAAAGTTCAATTGTGAGGAGCCACGTAATCTTTAAAAAGGGTTCGTCCCCTTTCAAATATCCAACCCTGAACACCAACAACAAATTGGGACAAACTACTGGATGTCGGTTTTCATTACATTAAACATTTGGGAGGCGACGAACCCGAATTGACAAAGTGGTTCTTGTCTTGGGGGTAATGCATCCAACGTACAAATAATAAAAGCATTCTACAGTCTTTCACTTGATACAAAAATTGAGGGAAATAAAAAAAATCATATACAAAATTAAAAAGTTGATAAAGAACGAAGAACAAACAAAAAACAATAATATGTATTACGAAAATTTTAATATATAAAATAATAAAATACATATATGTACGTAATAAACAATACCATTATAAAACATTATATTCTCTTAAAACCGTACCTTATAATATTTGCTGACCTTTTTATTTTTTTCATCGACGCCTTTTAAAAAAAATTATTTTAGTAATTTATTTTATTTTATCTTGTTGTTGTTGCTGTTAATACATACTGTTCGACGAAATAGCGCGTTTGCCTTTGATTTAATGGAGCTATAATGAGGTTGTTCGTCCATACGTAGTACAGGCCTTTGTAAACAGCTATCGAATATCTAACGCCTGAAAACCTGCAAACAGAGAATCTAAAGGGTGAGAAGTGAGTTTTATTATCAATCTTCCTGTATAAAATTAAGTCCTTATCCTATTAGCTATTTTAAGCAGACGGTGTGTTGTGAAAGCGTTGATGAAAGCCTGAGTATTTAAAAGGAACTAAATTCGGATTTGGGATCAAAATACCCAACCAAACAAAAAAAATAATTAAAAGGTAATCTGGTACGGCTACGGGCTACTTTTTATTTTTTTTTATTGTAAAATAAAGTAGTCAAATAATTTAATTTTTCGTGATTTTAGAAACAACTTTTTCAACTATTTTTGAGTTATTGAAAATTATTTTTAAAAATAATTTTGCTATATTTACATTAAAAATATGATGAAATATAAAATAAAAAAATAAGATTGATTAAAAAATAATTTTGATGGACGTTATTTTAAATTACAAACCAATGATTTATGTTGAAACAATTTTGTCATATTTAAATTAAGGCACCACACCACCGTAAATAAAATTTTTGTCATTATTTATTTATTTAATTTTCTGAAAGATTCCTTCGTTAGGAATCCTCAGATCAATTGTCTTAAAGAAATTCGTAAAATTGACAGATATTCAGCATTTTATGTGAAACCATTTGAAACAGTTTGTATGTTGAATTATCATTCAGTAACACTTTGAACGCGTTTTTCTCAAAATTACGTTTTTCAACCTGGTTAACAACATATTAAAAAAAACTTATACATCCGATTTGTAAGATTTAAAAAAACTTATACATCCGATTTGCAAGATTTAAAACAACTTATACATCCGATTTGCGAGATTTAAAAAAATGTATACATCCGATTTGCATCCAAGACTTAAACTGTTAGAAAATCCAGTCTCTGTGGAACCATTTACGGATTTTTTTATAAAAGCCCCCTTCTCCTTTTTTTTATGAACGATGAAAGTTTTCCCTAAAAGTAAGATTCGCTGGTTATTTTTTTATATCAAAATTCCCCTACGTGGTGTCATAAACCTACATGTGTAGTTCTCAAATATATTTTTATTTTATTTTTTTGATTAACCGTAAGACTTAATCGCTGCCAACCGCCGAGCAGCAATTTCGTTGGAGTGTCCTGTTGGAAGCGGCGTACACCGCAAACTATACTTTAGATTCGAGTACAAAAAATTGTAAACAGTCTTCTTATATGTATATATTGACTATAAGTATTAATAAAAAAATTCCATCCATTGTTTGCTTGAAAATAATAATGAAATATACACCCTTGTGCCGCGTACGAACCGTAGTATAGTGCCTTAAAATTTGTATCCTAATAAACCCTTTTTACAATGTTTTTTATTATTTTATTTTTCAATAAATGAACGGACGAATAATACGATATGTATTAGATAAAAAAATAATTTTTCAGTTTAGTCGGGTATTTTGTATGAAAAAGGCCGTACAGTACACATTACTTGGTGGCTTTTATTCGAAGAAGTAACAAGTTGATCAATCAAGAAAATAAATATCATATACTAATTAATTGAATATTAGATATCTATCAATCTTACAAGAGTATGTAGGTAAGTATCATCATTACTAAATGCAATGGGAACTGTGCACACGAATCAACATCAGACTATAGCACTTTGAATGAATGATTTATGCACTTACTGAGTAAATCTCTGAGATAGATATCTAGCGATTGGTATCATCGAGATACTCAATTCAATTGCCCCACTGATCTCAAAAGAAAAATTAAAAAATGGCTAATGGGTCAAAACTTTTTGTACTGATATTGTTTGTAATCTTATGTATAAATACTATCTATAATTAATTTAATCTATCAGTAATTTACCTGTGTTATATCTGTCTGTCTGTATATTTTATGCTTTTGTATTGTAGGTACTTATAAGTTATTCTTCTGGAACTATTTTGCTATTGTGTTTTCTTATAATATTTTATGTTTTAGTGTTTTATTAATATTGTCAAATTGACCTGCTGACAAACTGCCTTGGCAGTTTAGCGGGTGATTAAAATGAAGAATAAAAAATAAAAAAAATAAAATAAATAAATAAAATACAATTGAAATTAGATTTTTTCATTAAACAAAGTTAAAGTTACATAGATAACTATTAAATTATGCCAAAACCTTTGAAATATCAACTACCCTAAATATCTACTTAATATTCTTCTTCCTTGCACTGTCCCAACTCAATGCCTAGGTAGGCTGTTGAGGTCGGCTCTTTTCGTTCTCAGGCTGTTTCGTCTTCAGTTCTGGGTGTCGCTTTCATCCAGGCCGTTTCTCTGCAATATTTTGGAGCATTGAGTCATCCAGGAGTTCTTTGATCTTCCTCTTGATGACTGTCAATGAAGCTCCATAGAAATTGCTTGCTTCACTGTGTGGTCTGGTGGTCTCCGACTTATGTATCCATACCATATTTTCCAGCTTACTATTTATGTCTGTGACACCCAGGCTACCACAAACGCGTGAACTTTTAATTTTATCTTTTAGTGATACTCCTGCTGACCGTCTAAGCATTCGTATTTCTGTTGTTTCGAGTTGCCTAGAGAAGGAGTTGTACAATTGTACATAGTCCAGTATTCGGAGCCATACAACCAACTGCCCCTGATGATGGCAACTAAATGACAATGCCCGACGGGAGAATTGAATCGTGCTTTACATTTTTTCTGCTTTTAAATTCTAATCAAATAATGTGATAACAAGAAGGTACATAGATGCGGAAATAAAGATTTGCCAATGTGAAATAATTTTGAAGTTTTATCACAGTAAATAACAATAACGAAAACATGTTATTACAACGATATAGAATAGCTAGAGTTCATCATAGGCAGGTTAGTATTACGAATTATGATTAATCGACAGTTTTCTGTGAGCGGTCAAATAATTACTCAATTATGAGGTAATTAGTTACCTTTGTGTTTATTCAGGCAATCGCCCATAGGGAACAAGACAGGTATAAAACAAACATCACTCAGAGGTCGTTGAAACAAGCGAAGAGGTAATTCTATGATTCATTCTGTTTTTATATTCGACAAACCAATCAGCCGATCATTATCTACAAATAATGCATGAAATACTATTTTTTACTGATTTTAATTTACTCATGTTCACGGAGGATAACTATTATTAAATAAAAAAATGCAGCAGCCTCACGTATTTTAAAAAAAATATATGTTGTTAAGTATTTTCTTAGAAATGGGAGAAAGCGTTTTGACTCTGAACCGGTGACATAGGGTCTCATTTAATAATAATATTTGTATGATCTGAATAGAGTCGTTTTCGTAAGAAAAACCACCTCAATGGTGCTGATAGGTACCAAATAAATTTAGAATCGACTCTTTTAAATGTGAAAAACCAAAACTCTGTGTACGTGTGGCGTGATATTATATCACACTCAAAACCATAACAGAGAAAAGGTTGAAAAATGCTTGAAGAGACGTTCATCCAGAAGTTTATAAAGTAAAAAAGATTAAAGAATCTGAATGTGCAATTCACACGCGGTAGAAGAGAAACCTTCAGAAAACTTAAGTAAATAAAAGTGGGGGGAAAGGCTACGAAGCCCTTTTTTATCAATGTGAATGTAGAGTTTTTTCATATTTTTGTCGTCGAACTCCAGTGCACTTTTTCCTATCCATTTGGTCATCTTAGTATTTGTATTTTCTTCTTCGGAGTCGCTCTCTTTTGTGTTTTTTGCGTGATCATTTTGGAGTGGTTTGAAGATTGGATATTGTTCACAAATTTTTTTTTTTTCTTTTGAATTTCGCAAGATTCTATTCTTGGTCAGCTGAATGTCTGTCCGATAAGGTTCGTCATACGCTTTATACCACTAGACTAGAGAAGACTTGATTGGGACCATGGATTAAACGTATTATATTTAAACCGAGTACCCGTGAAATAAATAAATATTTTATTGCCATCTCATTCTCTCGCAGGCTAAATCCTATAGATGTGTTGTGTTTTCTTCTTCGGAGTCACTATATGTCACTTTCGTTGTGTTTTCTTTGATTGATTGATTTTGCAAAAATAAAAATATTTATTTTTTGGATTTGTCGCTCGCTTCCGTTCATCGAGTTTCAAATCACAACGGTGCTAAAGAAGTTTTCACTTAAAAAAACATCAACGTCTCTAGACTCTTGACATGATAACACTTTGTTAATGAAGAACTGTAGAAAAAAAAATTATTATCAATTCGCGTGTCGATCTGAGTTGCGTACGGGTTGATCTATGACACTGAAAAACTTCTGCATTGTCAGGTCTTCATTGTGTTTTTGCATCTTAGAAGTAACTGTTACGTATTATGTGCTTCTTTGTCTACAGAGTTTTCATTGTCACCGTACGTAACCGGTGTTTACGAATTAACCGTCGTGAATTAGCCGTGAGGGTTACCAATTTAATAAGTTGCGCAATGCTCCTATATACAATGACGCGCCGCATTCTTTACCGTTATTTTCGGAGCGTGGAAAAAATGCGGTTTTTAGTCCGCAGAGCCGAGCATTATGAACAAAAACGATAAAGGAGAGGAAATGATAACAGTTAAGTTCGCCATAATCTTGTGAGAACTCCCCTCATGCTGTTACACAAGAAGATATAATCTAATTATTATAGTGCTAAAAACTACACAGATACAATTAATTTCATGTCTTCATCAGGTGGTTAAAGTTATTGTTGTAGAATTGTAGACAATATTCACAACTCTCAATGAAAGATTAAATAGGCAAAGACACAGAAAAATAATAATGTAACGAAGCAAATGGGACTTGAACCCAGATCCTACCAGGGGCTCTGGCGTTGTGAAATCGATAACTTCCGATGATTTTATATCGATATCCCTAGTACGGTTTCACTGTTGATAGCCAAGCCGATATTGGTGGGGAATAAATTAGAAATTGATATACGCTGGCAACAATCTGACTATAAATTGACATTCAGAAACGTCAAACGCCAGTCAAATACGAATAAAGTAAAAATATGAATAATTTGACAATGTTGAATTGAAATACAAACCTAAATATGCATTGGCAGTCTGCATTAACTTTTTGACACTACACGGGAGTTAATTAGTTAATCATTTCTTTAGTCATGTTTCAGCCACTTAAGTTCATCAAAATTCTAACAGAATATTTTGGTCGCGCCTTAGTTGAATTATTCTATGATCTATGGATCGCGTACTAATACAAAAATCTTCGTTATTTCAATACGTTCATTAAATAAGCCAGTAATGTTGATTAACGAACGACATAATTCAAATAAATGCATATATTAACAGCTAACCGAAACTTATTTGATACTATGGAATCTGGGCTAAAATTTGTCAATCGTCGGTGGACGATGAATTTTGCTTAGCAATTGTTGACCGTAATCGCAAATATTGCTAACTGACCACAGATGATGGATTTGGGCAATATCGTATTGATATAGGTGTTAGGTACCCTGATCTAATAAAATTTGGTGATTTTTATCGATCTCTTATTTCAATTAAAAATTAACAACATTATCATCAATCAATTATCATATTTTTATTGACTGTTGTAAGTTCTTACCGGAATAGATGAATATACAGTTTGTCAAATAATAGTAGAAAAGGCGCCACCTTTGTTCAAATGGAAAACTAAAAACATAATGGTGGAAATGTAAAGCTGTGCAACCTACATTTTTTTTTAAATTAAAAAGGCATAACAGTGAAAAAAATATTTTTTCGTTGCAATATAGATACCCACCGATCTCAAAATTAGAATTGCATATACCTTTGAAATTTTGTGTTAACATAGTGAAGATAATGATATTGTAATAAAATATATAGCACAGTTTAGAAATTGTTCACATTTATTTAATACCAGCTTAATTACCCGGCGTTGCCTGAGCTTTAGAACAGGTCTTTAATTTTAGATCTGAATATATTTAACTCATTCAGATCTAAAAGTAGTGTAACTAAACTCACCATTAGTGATTCTTCCTTTCTGCCTACTGTTAAATTCTGAAATTAAATTAAAGCAAATCCCTTGGTAAAATCAAATCATTAATCAAATTCATGTCATCAAGTATATCTTTTTATAAACATAATTTTTTTTTTTATACAGAACGTAAATTATTTCTTGCCTATATTAAGTCGATTTATATAGTATAATGGTTCCGAGTCGTTCATCGCTGTAAATTTGTTTTCTAATAGAATAATTAATACAATTACATAATATATTTTGATCAAAATAATTCAACATGAATTCGGCTAAATAAGAGTACCCCTTTTGACCACCTACTTCACAATTAAAACGAAAACATGTTGAAGATGCGAAACAAAGAGAAAATAAATGTTCAACAATGCCGCCCACTTAAACTTAAAGGACATATAAAATAAACAAAAAGAGTCCTGCCAGTTTAGTATTCACAACACAAAGAAAGATTAAAAAGGAAGCAACGAAAAACGAAAGCAAGATCTTTTGATCTTTCAGCTCACTAAATGTTAATGTAAAATGTAAAGCATCACAATGTGAATATCACGTGTTTGGCGCAACGATGAATAAACTGTAGGGTGGTTATAAAGAATGTGTAGCATTGGATAGTTTTAGGACTACAGCTTGACACAGTTAACTCTTGAGTCAGCCAAAGGAAGAAGCAACAAAATAACGAGCAAGCTTTGAAATCCAAAGATTGTTTGTATCCACTGGCTGCCAAGTTAAGCGTGTCAAGCTGTACTGATTTTGAAAGCTAGATTTTAAGATTGGACTCGAAGAATAATAAAACCAATATTTTTATCTCTAAACCACTGAGTTATTGAAGCAACCAAAAACATTATTTTATAATAATTATTAATTTTGCCAATCACTCAATCCACAGATTTAAAGATGGGATTTAGGACCAGACCGCGGCAATAAACTTTGTCGTATGATTATTTCAAGTAATAATTTTTCTTTACCCATTCTTAATCAAGACTAACTATAAAATTTCTATACTATCGATAAAACATCCATGTTGGTTTTAAAATGAGAATTCATTTAACTGTTTTGTAAGATCTGACTTTTCAAAATAAAATAATGTAATTTATGTAATAATTTCACATCTTTTAAGCGTTATGTCATATCACAGACCTATCGATTGTGAGACCTTGCGAGTTTACAAGCTATTTGCCGGCGAATACTAGCAGATAGTGAATTCGCCGGCTAGTAGCTTGTAAACTTGCTCCATGTAATCGAGGCTTAAGTGTTGTAAGAAAGTTTAAAAAACCTATCAGCTTTAAAGAAAATTTAAAAAAAGAATTTCACCGATTATCTGTTGTCCAGAGAAAAAAATTATGTTATGCTAGGAGGAACCGTGGTGGTTTAGCTAAAAATCCACGAGTCGTCCTCGTACCAAAGAGTAGAGACAACCCCTGAAAAATCGTAGAGTCTGGTTTTTTTTTTAATTTTCAATATTAATTACAAAAAAAACTAAAGTACCTAATACAAAGGTTTATTATTTATTTAATAGATACCGACCTACTTTAATTTCCTTTGAATAAATAATAATTCTCATTGAATTATTTCACTATTGTACACGTGCAGCCTCTACTTCTCTGTAATCTAATCCTAAGGTTTCGTGTTAAGGGTTAGGTTAGTACCTACGTATATTAGTACATGACAGCATGATATATGATACAGCCTTCTCTCCAGGCGATGGTCGCTCCAGTAGTGACGCGCGGTTTCGCCTAACTGAATCCCCACCGACTAATTGAATACAGGGGGTGAATGAACCCCGCTTCCAGGTTCGCATAGTCTTGCCTTGTTAAATACCTCCCGAGACGGGACGAAGAGGAATTGCGAGGAAAAAATTATGAGAAACAACAGTTGTTGATATCGTCCGCGACTTTTACATTCAATGACATAAAACCATATCGAGAAATTAGCTCTTTTTTACCCATTTTGCTTTGCTTATTCATCTTCTGCTTACAAATGTATAAAATTAATAATTATTCATATCTGTCGCCTGACGTCTCGTTGGTAATAATTTATTTCATATAAAAATAACTGTTCGTCTTTATTGGACTTGAAAACATCGATGTCGGTTTCAAGAAACTAGTAATGCAAGCGAGAAACTGGTGAATCTGCATCACATTTTGAACCGATTTTGAGGCATAAGTTTTTTTTTTTAATTTGAGCTTAAATTTTCGAGTTAATTTGAGAATTTTGAAAAATTTGAGAAAATCTGTCTCTAGAGGTTTGGCTTAACAACAACTGTTTAACGTCTTTTGAAATGCCTCAAAACTTAGACCCGGCTCCAAAAGTTTTTTTAATCATGCATTTGCAAAAAAAAAAGTATATACAAAAAATATTAAATGCTATGATCGAATTTATTTATCTATTTTTTTTTTGGATTCTCTCTATGACGTAGATTCACCGATTTTCCGCTTTACTGCGAGTTTTCGGACATTGTGTATAGCACTCTAAAATGGGCATCGTTATGCTTTTACAATCTTTATATGATTCTATGGATCTGGATCATTTGGTGCACATACTGTGAATCAAACTAATTTTCCTTGATTACGTCTTTTCCTTCATTAGTCGAACTCGATTACGTTCTGTAAAAAAAATTGGCTGTCACATTGAATAAATTATACAGTATGCTAGATTTCCTATTAAGAATAAGTAAAGTTTTTAAAATGCCAAGACTCTAGAAATGTTATTGCGTTAATTGGTTAGGAGACCACTGAGTATGCTTCCACAATATGGAATCCTCAGTATAAAGTATACCCAGATTTAGTACAGGATGCATTTTAGAAAAATTTACGCAAAAAATACATCAAAGCTACAATAATATGTTAACTTTTCAAATCTTTAGTTTCTACATAATCCGCTAAATAATAAAATAGGTAGTCCCGAATTGCGATCCGTCATTGGTTTAATTGTTCCAAAAAGGCGTACAATACACACTACGCTTCTCTATATAAAAAACAGAAAACACTAATGCAGCAAATAACTCACCATTTACCCGCGCAATCACAACATATATACCCACTTCGTTAAATTACTAAACTTAGACATTTTACGCGATACCAAATAAATTTATTAATTTTCTTAGCGTGATATAAATTATATTAAAACTACCTGCACTTAATTTTTCATTAAACTTCCATGAACAATTTACCTCTGCACACACTTTCTTCCTTTTTATTCTCATTACTCATACATTCATTGGTTAAATTGTAAGAACCGTTCTCATTTCAGGCGAAATAACCTAGTGATATTTTTTTTTTTTTTTTACATGAGCTCCACACAGGAGGCCCTGAGGAAAATTATTTCCCTCAGGGCCTATGTCATCTTTGGGGATGCTGTGTGGAGGGTATGATATTCCATAGACTTACGAAATAAGTACTATAACCATGTATTAAAGTAATTTAATATACCCAATCACTTGTTTTTTAAAGTATTGTATATATGTAATATCTTCATAAACAAATAAATAAAAAACATGAATTAAGAGAACAATATTTATGGTTTCTGTTAGGTACTAAAATGCGAAAATATCAGTCACAATATACTTTACAGAAACATCTAAACAAGTCGAAATGTTTAATTATGTTGTTAAAAATTATTTAATTATGTTATTCAGATAGTAGTCTACAGACCACTATTATTAAATAAGTGGTAAATTCTTTTTATTGGTTTTGATGCCACAATAAATAAAGTTACACAAATTATAAATTATTAACGGGTTTTAAATTAATGTATCGACGAGTTTGAATGGAGTCGTTAACCCCGTCTCATTAAAAAGTCGATGCTTTTGGGTGGTTTTATTTGATTTTTACTACCTATACCCAAAACTAATTAATCGATTTAAGATTCCATTCATTAATGCAACATGTTTTTGTGGTGTTTTGGATGTTTATTTTACCTCAAGACTACACACCACTAATAAATCAGTTCTTATGGTAAATGATTATGACATTTACCCGCTGATATCAAAATACAAAACAAATTTTAAAATATTGTTATTTACGCTATGGTGAGTTCAAAGATTATTCCATATCCCAGTTAGCATTACGAATGACAATTAAACAAACAAAACAATGTTTTTTTATGCATTTTTACTGTAGGTTGGCTCTGGTCTTTTATGTTTTCTAAGCCCTATATTTAGTGGAGGCTTTGGTCCATGGAATACGAAGCAATATCAAGTAGCAATAGAACTAATGTATTCACTTCGGAAGAATGTAGCTCCCGTGTTGAATATCGTTCAGTTGCATGCACCAGTTTACAATTTTCAATAGCCTCGGCATGACCTGTATGTAGAATGTATGTGTTCTGTAGATAGAATATAAATATAACAATATGATGTAGGTACGGAGTATGGAGTAACGACTTCGATATCTTTACCAGTTCCGGAATGGGTGCGAGTTAACCAGAACCAGCCCCGAATTTACGACTTTTTCAAACCGGGATAGATGCGACGGGGATTCCCCTGGCAGAGACATCACGCACACTATGCACGCGTTCCAAATCGACTTCGGATACGTTCATAAAACACCACCCCTCCCCCCCAGGATCCAGGGCTGACCAAAACACTGCCCAGGCGCCTTCTATAAAGGGCGCCAATTTTGGGCTGAAGTTAAAAAAATGGTTCCATACCAACTCAGAATCAAGTCAACTCAACACGTCTTTGAAAAACCATTAAAAGCTATGAAAGTAATAATTTTAAAATAGCCGTTAACCCTAACTTAACTTAACCTATTTAACCAATTTTTTATATTTTTTTATCATCACTCTTAATGACCTTTCTGAGATGGTTTCATTCTGAGTTGGCCGGTCGCCAAATAAATGTAAGGTGATATTACAACAATTTTATTCCTCTCCGAACATTTGCACTTTTTGTGGGGCTTATTTTAGAATTGGTGCTCTAGGCGCAAAAATAATTCGTCCCAGCTCTGATTCTTACCACGCTTCGGTATAGAAGAAACCAATCACAGGAGATTAGTTTCGGTGAACTCCAATAGAACTCGTTTCTGAATGTTCAACTCAGGTATCTTATCTATGGGTATTCATCAAACTAATCGCCTATCAAAGTATCCAAATAATCATTAGGTTGGTACAAGGTACTGGTTTTGAGTTCACCGAAATCAAAGGGAAGAACAAATATCAAGTAATTTGGTTTATTGATGATTAAGCATTACTAATATACCAAACGCTTAGTTATCTTTATCATTAATTGTCCGTAAAGTAACCTATAAGTAATCAGTTGTTACTGAATTTCTTCGATAGCAAAAAGTAAAAGCATGTGATTTTAAATTCAATTCAATGCCTACATATTTATATTGAAACACGTGGATGTTTTGGTGGGTTTCTCTCTTAATAAACACACTTAAATGTAAGACAATATTTATAAATAAATGCACTACAGGATCAGACTAATGAGCGGCATTCGATTGAACCTTGAACTTTGAACTTCAAACCTTGAATCTTGAACCTTGAACCTTGAACCTTAACCTTATCTCTAGTAAAAATAACTCTAGGTGTTACTTATCCAAACAAACGACATGAAATGCATGATTATGTCAGGTGATAATAATATTATTTCCGTTTTAAAACTAAATGAGCTTAATATTGAATGACTTAAAGCTCTCTGATTATTGTTTATTTCCCAATTAGCTCTCGAAAATACATTTTACTTCATCGCGAATATTTGTGAGATATTGTACGATAATATTCCCGCTCATTAGGCTATGTTGGATTGCTCAGTAATACTGGTGGCTTCAAATAACGCAAAGCCTCTTCATTCCATATATTCCCACCTGCGCGGCTGTCATTCTGAACTGGTAAATAAGCGGTAGCTCCGTACATAGAACATCTCTACTCCCAAGATCAAGGCTTTATAAGTGGAAGGACCACTAGCTGTAGTAGTTGTCAACATTTTTGTAATTAAAAAATTTAATGTTATAAAATAGTGTTAAAGTAATTCCCCTTTGTAGGCAATTGTGTAATCAGTTTAAGGCCCTATAATCAGCGCTCACAATGGAGAAGGGGGATATATTAAAAACGATAATATTTTAGCAAAAATTGTGAAAATATTTAATAAAACACTACTCGTTTAAATGTAGCAAAAAATCTCGTGGAAAATGTCTTTAGCATTTAAAGAAACATCGTAATTTTTTTCATTTTTGTATAACTTTGGTATAACTTGTAAAAAAACGTGTTCATAATAATTTTCGGAGCATACTGTGCGATTTTTTCTTTCAAGGGAATTTCATACAACTACCGTTTCGGCGTCCAAATATATAGATATTATCTTAAAAATAACGTTTATTTTTTTAGAAACTTAAAAACTTAAATAGGAATCTGGATGTCAGTTGGTCCTGGAGTGGCAGGCATATGAATCCATCCCTCCCATTGCTGTGCAAGTCCAGATGGGTTGAGAAAGTTCGGCTGGAAAGGTCAAAAGATCTCCCTCGACCGGCCTCACCCCATCAGGTCCACCACAGATTGTGGGCAGATGCATCGGCAACCGAGATCTAGACAATCCTCACCCCAAGAACACGGGCACCCCTGTTAAGTCACCAAATGTTACCTATGAAATCTAATTAATGGTTCCCGGGGCGGCGGTATCCATACCCGCTTTGCAAAAGGCGATTGAAAATGATTTAGGATGGATTGTTTCATCAATTGATGAATTCATCAATTTTCAAAATTAATATTTAAAGTTCCATTAAAGTTCCGCTATTACGTAATTACGGGCTTCTTACTTCACATAACTGAAATAAAAACAGAACTTAAATTGAATTTTCACAGAACTTGATGAATTGTTTAAATTTAAAATAAAAGTTTCTTTGGTCTTTTTAGACACGAAAAAGTCGCCTCTCAAATTAAGAAAGCTAATTTTTGGAACAGTTGGCGTTGGTATTTTCGATATCTAATTCATTATCTAATTCATGCAAAAAAACTTATACATAAATAAGCCAAGCATCTGCGAGTTGATGATTTGTCAAAGTTTCATGAAGTCAAGTTGAATTGTTGGTTCTGCAGGTTCTGCACCTCTGCAATGTGGTCTTCATTCCATCTCCTAGCAGCTAGCTAATATAAGGCTAAGCTAGACTATCGCAGGAACGGCGTGTTCAGATTGTGCAGTTGCCTTTAATAGGCTACCCATCTCCCTGCTTTGGAAGTTTCCCATATATCGATGGCAAGATGCGAGATCTTGTACATCAACTCTCCGCGCGCAGTGGCCGGCGAGAGGCCATTGCCTTCAGCGGATGGTTATTATGGAAGTTGCATGCGTTTAGAACTACGTAACTCTTTTTACTAGCAATTCAAGAAAATGATTTTTTTTTATTTACGACATTAAATTTTATACCTATCGCTATCTGGGACAGGATTTTTCACAGAAAAAGAAAACCATATAAATGTCCACTCAGTGCGATTTTGTTGTTTCGACCCCGTTGAAAAGTCCCCGTTTATTGCCCATTGATGCTGAACAAATTGTGATCAGCGGGAAAGGATAACTATTATGTTGTTAATCTTGTCAGTTTATTACAATGTGATAGAATTGGTGTTTAACGAGGATCTTTAAAATGTAAAAAAAATGGCGCTGAATGACCATTTGAAAACTTTATCTCTCGTGAATTTGTGCGAAACAACTGGGCCTTACACAATATTAAAAAAAAAAATCGTTTGCAGATTATTATTAAAGACACTTTGTACTTAAAAAATGTTGAACTGTTCACAAACATTAAACTTGAAATTGAAATAGATTCAGCACTTCACATTTCGGTAGAGTAGTAGGTACCTAATTTTCGCATTAGTGATTAATAATTTATTGTCTTCCACAGGATGTCTGTTTTATTTTTGTCCCATTTGTTAGGTTAGTTAGGGTTTAAGTAGATATTTTGTTGGGGGATGTTTTGTCTGTATTTTTTTTTTTTTTTTTACATGAGCTCCACACAGGAGGCCCTGAGGAACATAGTTTCCCTCAGGGCCTATGTCATCTTTTGGGATACTGTGAATTTTAAGGAAAGGAAGGAGAGCAGAGTTCTGGGAAGGAAAGGGGTTTAAGCGGTGGGTAGGAATCTGGGGTTCAGTGTGTCCTGGTCATCCGCCTCCAAGACCCAGACATACCTCAACCCATGAACCCGGGCAACCCTGCTAAATCACCAAACGTAGCGAACCACTTGGGGTGACCTATGGCAGAGGTGTTGGTTATCCAATAAAGGTTCCCGGGGCGGCGGTACCCATTCCCGCCTCCCAAATTGAAAATTGTAGTATATTTTGTCGGGAATATTTTGTCCCGGAACCTAAAATTACACGCACATAATTAATTTCCTTTCGAATTTCTCCATCCATCATTATGAAAAGAGTTTCTGCTAGGTATTAGTTTATTTCCGATATTCATAAATTTTATTATATTTACTTACACACTCACACTAACATTTAATCAATGTTAAGAAATTACGAATGACCAACGGAACCTTTTTATTGTTTGCCACAACGCTTGTATTTTGCAGTACCAAGATGTCACAAAAGATCAAGTCAATGCGAATAACAAACCACATCAAAATACTCGTTATTTTGACCACTACACTGAAGTGCTAACATGTGTGAATGTCGCCTACTAAGCTTCATACTGTTGACAGAGCTTTTTATAACAATACTCGTACGAAAGCGGTCTCGGTACCAGCACGAAGCAAACAAGAATGTTGCATTTAAAAAGTATTTAAATGCAACAGAGTCCAGATAAGAGAGAATACGCACATATGTACGTACAAGCGACAGGTTAATGACATATTATTCAGGTTCAAAGCGAAGGTTCACTTGCGATGGCACATGTATGATCGCAGTACAGTGAGGGTGTTTCTTTACGTATTATAAGCGAGAAACGCGTGAGAATGTGCGCCGGGAATATGAATTCATTCCATCAAAACGGTAGAAAATATACACAAAGTTTATCTCGGTGTGTGCCGGGGCAGAGGTATGTGGCGTTTCATGCTCCTTGACTACCCCCGGGAGAAAAGGCTTGTTAGTTTGTTAGAATATTTATTGTCATATTTTTTCCACGCAGATGTATATATTTTAATTATCTACTGGTATTTTTAAATTTGTTGTTAGGTACACTACCCCGTTGAAGACATGATTTCACCTGACTTTTTTTCTGAAGAGGAGAGAGAGCATTTTTCCATTGGCTTGACTGTTGCTTGATTTCGGGATCGAATCCATAACACCTTGACTCATCACTCATCATCAATCATCACCTTGGAAAAAATCTGGGTATTCTTCCACCTGTTTTTCAATTCCTGGCAGGCTTGAAGTCAAGGGCTTTTTTTGATCCTCAGAGAGGAGACTTTTGCATTTACGCCAAGAGAAGAAACCTTGATTTACTTAAAATTAAACTTTGGACGAACGCTTGGACCCACGGCGACGCGGCTTCGCACACTGACCGAGAAAGAGTTTCCGTACAACAGTCGACCACACAAAACCCGTTCCCTCTCCACCTCTCTCCTCTACCAACCGATTCTCATTACTTTTGGGTCCCCCCACGTAAAGGTACAAAGACATTCATTTTTTACAAAAGAATTCATTTCTTGGGTGTATGAAGTCATTAGAATTAACTTTTTTTTCTTAAGTGTTTTTTTTTAAACGTAAAAATTATTCATTTAATTAAATGAATAATTATATTTATATTTTTTTATTAAAATAACTCTCTTTTATAATAACTTTTGAAGGTTATTGCCATTAATGTAATAATATATCATTGAAGAATAGAAATAGGTGTCCCATATAAATAAAATCGAATAAGTCTATCCAAGACACTATACAGGTGACAAGCCAGTTCTTCGAACACTTGTTATATTTTAAAAAGATAGCTGCCAATAAATAATATGGCAAAAAATTAGTCGAAGATATGTTGTTAACTCCTCGGCACGGGTAAGACACCCAGTCAAGCCAGAAGTATTGAACTGTATTTTAAAATGTAAGCTATTGTATCAAATACAATAAAAAAATTAAATATGAGATTGACAAATATGACTTAAAAATAAGAGGTCTCAGTGGCCGAATTGGTTAAGGCGCTTGTCCCGGTAGCGTATTTCCAAAACCTATACCGGTTCAGTCGCTGTAGCGGCAATTAACATTTTAAATACACCTCTATATTGGTTATTTTTTATTACTTTGCAAAAACAAAAATTGTTCTAAAATTTAGATAAAATAACCATTCCAATGTGTTTATTAGAAATAAATCATTTTATTTCAAAATATTAAAATTTTGATATTATTCTCATATTTTGTAAATATACCTCTATATTGATTATTTTTTATCATTTTGCAAAAACCAATTTTTTTCTCAAATCTAGATAAAATAATCTTTCCAACATGTATATTAGAAATTAATAATTTTATTTCTTACTATTTAAATTTTGATATTGAAAATGCAAATTGTCGCTACCGCGACTGAATCGGTATAGGGTTTGGAAATACGCGTACCGGTACGATGATAGCTCCAGGGTTTGAGTCCTAGTTGCGACCGTTAGCTTTTTATTTTTCTGTGTCTTGTTCTTTTTCATATTTTCGTTTTGATTTATTAGTATAGTTTATTATTGAAAGTGTATCTCCAATGGCTTTCAGTTGTAAAGCTTGGTCAGCGATCAATCTAAAATTGTACTTGATGCTACAAGGTTATCAATCGTGCCAAAACCGCAAGTTATCCCTGTAAAAAGATGACAAAGACTTCGACTGATTAATTTCCTCCGATTATCTTTAGGGTACAATATAATGCATAATATTTCATTTCTCTTTCATATTGGAAAACACATCTATGTTTGATTGAAGCTAATGCTACCCTAGATGTTCGTAGATTGTTGCGATGGCATGTGGAACCCAAAAGCAGTTCCCATTTCTCATTCATCGAATGAACCGCTCATCCTCCATTGATTATTTATTGAGGAGAGTCAACAGTGGTGACCCCGCTACGGCAAAGGCTACGGAAACTGTGTCAAATGCCTACATCTTGTGGAAGCCAGTACCAACATACTGTGTATTATGTTAAGTAAACGGTGAATGCATGAGCAAACAAGAGCAGGCATTGTGTACGAATATCATTGAACAGGCACTGTTAAATTAACACGATTTAAACTTAAGCATGATTAGAGCGACATTACATGTTGTACAGTGCTCGTGTTTAGAGGTATTTGCGAATTGAGTACAATAGAATTTGCTTCGTTAACTTTGCAAGTTGAAGTTTGCAAGTTGGAGTTTGTGAATACAGTTGCTATTGTTTCAGTGTCATCTGCTCTGATGAAGAATTCGGAAAAGCTGACCGAAATACTCTCTCGAAGAGTAGGAACCATGACACTGCTGCACTGTGTGTCAATTAAAACCTTTGTCAAGTAATAAAAAACCGTTTTGTGTGAAAACTTTAAAGCATTCCAAAGATTCTCTAAAGCCTCAATTACATTAAGCTAGTTTACAAGCTACTAGCCGGTAAGTTTAAAAGCGGGTGAATCGGTGAGTGAGATTGTCATGATGACACACAAAACTGTCCACTCGCTCAGTAGCAACAGTAGCAGCTGAAATAACAACTCCCCCGCCATGCAACTCTGTTTACATTTTATAGGAATCTGACAGTTTGTAGCTAGCGCCACACGCTAGCCAATAACAACTTCCGCCCGAACTAATTCTGACGGACGAAATCAGCTGTTGGTGGGCCGCCTTCTTTAGGCAAACACCAGCGAGTAGCGAGTAAAGTTGACCACCTTTCAACTTTTTTCGTAGATTGTCCACAATCTGCTAGTTAGCAAATAACACGATGACACTGAGCGAGTTTACTAACAGATAGTGAATTTCCCAGATAGTAGCTTGTAAACTCGCTCTATGTCATCGATGCTTAAGGGGGGATTGTTTCACAGAATTTGATCAATTCATCAAATTTCAAAGCTAATTTTCAATTTCTATGAAAGTTCTATTGTTATAATCTAAAATATTAACAGAATTTGGGTGGAATTTTTACAAATCTTGGATTTTAACTTTGAAATTTGAGGAATTATCCAAATTCTGTGAAACAAGCCGTTTTTTTTAAGCCATTTTATACATCATTGATTTATTATAATGCCACAAATAATGAGTGGTTCTCTAACTCTATTAAATGTGTATTTTTTACACTTGTGACAAGTAACGACATTAAATTAGTGAGTATACTAGTAGACCCTACTCTTCGATGTCTTAAAAGCATAATAATTTAGGGTGTCTGCATTTGGTCATTGCGAGGCGGTCTTAATGAATAACCACTTTGACATCGGAAACTCTCGCTGTAAATCATGTCTCCAGTATTTATCTTCAGCTCTATATAATGAAGTTGTTATCCAACTCAATAACAACTGTCAGATGAGAAGAAGTTCAGTTCACGATAAATCTTACTAAGACAACTCTGCTGGAGATGTGTGTGATCAAATATTAAGCAGAGGTGGATTTTGTTATCACGGGCCCTAATAGCATCATAATTTGGGGCCCCCACAAAAAGGAGAAAAAATGGCTACCGAAAAATTGACATATTTATCTACAATCTAGATTTCATACCCATTTAAAAAGAGACACGAGTGGATGAACTTGGTGTGTGGCAATTTTTTGACAGTTTTTTCATATGAAGGTGCTACGTACTCATATTTCATCTGGCACCATCATAAATCTCAGGTCATTTGACAGTTTTGACACCTATAACAAAGTAAAAGACGATAGTAAGTAATTTTCGAAATTAAGAGCTTTGGTGTACAGCTTTTATAAAAGCTTTTTTTACGATTTGGAGCAGTTAATCCATATTTATTTAAAGCATATCAATGCTATTTTTGTATCTGATTTATGGGTTCCTTGTAAGCGCGGAGCACTTCTTTTAAAGACTTAAGAGTCCCATCCGTAATTCCGCCACTGGCTGCCTTTAAACAAACAATATACTATTAAAACAAAAGCCCACGAAAGGCGACTTCCGATGAGTGTCTCACGTGACAGCACGGGAAAGGGGGGAATGTGATTATCAAAGACTGCCATCTTTGACAGCACCGTTACATGCTTGATTATCTTCGCTTTGTAAATTATCATCGTCTCAGATCTCAGAGTAAATAATATCTCAGTCTGAAGTTTGTTGGGACAAGCTCTTGTCAGAGTAACTGTGCCCATAATAAGAACATGTAATCTCATAAAAAAACGAATTCACAATGATATATTATTACTTGCTATACGGATGTACAACGCGTTTCGGGGTTGAGATGTGAGTGATGTACAAACATGCATGTGTTTTTTTTTAAACAAAATTTTAATACGAAAGTCACCATGATCGATTTGAAGAACGGAGTGATTGATGGTTTGATGTTAAACAAATTTAAAATGTACAGTTTGGTATCGAGTCCAATAATTAACCGAGGATAAAAGACAGCATGGTCATTGTTATTCGGTCGAGGGAGCACTAATTCTCCGCGTCACTAGCCTCATAATCAGATACAAAGCCGCGCCTATCAACGAACAAATCTTTCGTTTTGGCCCACTTCGCTCGGTTGCCAGACATATTTTATAGAATAAGGTATTATTATTCCGTGAGCATTACCATTTGCCCTCGTGGGCCAAGTCGGTAAGCGGATAGCTCCTCTTATTATACAAAAATGTAGTCTCTCAAAAGTACAGTTACTGTGCGTGTCCTTGACCGCCATCGTTCTACTTCTTATCCCTGGTCTGTCGCATATAATATACCGGTTTAATCCAAGTACAGATCACCTTTCGTTTTGGGAGAATGCAACTCGCCGGAGGAAGATGCTTCGACTCCAGCCTGCTTTCAATATTACCTTCATTATAAGTTAGCACCGTCAGATGCATACGAAACAAATAAAATGAAGCAGGTCTGCTTTTGCATATTTATGATTTATCCTGAACATTTAGGTTGCGTGCATTCTTTATCTTGACGTTTTTGCATCTAACGAACGTCTGAATATAATATGTGGGCCCGAACAACGATCAATAATAAATTGGTTGTCCTTTTTAAGGGTTCATAAATATATGTAAATTCTTGGAACCATTATAAGTGACTTTAAATTACATATATGCGCTTTGTTTAATATTTATGTGACGTTAGGATTTGAATCCTCTTTCAATGTCACATATCTTAAAGCAATGTCTCTCTGCGGCAAAATGGCATTTTTAATGATATTTAATTTATTATCTTAAAATTCGAATAAACAAGATTAGAAATTTTGCCTCCGAAATGCATTCACTCATAAAGAGGTTTTGGCAGGGTTACAAATGTGCAGAAATAATAAAAAAGTGTTGAATTTCGTTTTCGAAGGCAGGAAATATAATCTAAATAACCTCTTATATATATTACTCACTTTTTGATAGGTTTTTGACGATTTCTATGGCAAAACGGTGAACTTAAACTTTAATTTTTTTAAATGACAAGCAGGTTAGGCTAGGTTTGGTTACTGTGGAAAGATGGTAAAGTTCTGATAAAAATGTATTATCTAAAAGCTTCCATTTCGAGCTTCTTACAATTTTGGTAAATGCTGGAATTTATCGGCAAAACTAAGATTTATCATTAATTGGACTTTTAAAATATTATTAAAATTAATGTAAACAAACGGGATTTGGCTGTGGGCGGGGGCGGGGGCGAGGCTATTCGATGTTCAGTCGTTCAGTAATGTCGACTGTGGGCGGACTGGGTCATGAGGACTAAGCAGTAGTCACCGGTCACCGGCCTGCTCCCAGACACCTCCTTAATCCTGCCATTAATAGGTCATTGTCATGGACACAACCAGCATCGAGTTCAAGCTCGGACATTCGATACGTTTTTAATTCCAATTTGTATTCAAGCGTGGGCAGACTGGTTTCAATAGCGGGGTCACTATTTATGAACATTCGTAGAAGATAATTTGTTTGCGTTTATTTTTTATAATTACTTTTACCAATACGATGAAGATATATAAAAAAATAAGAAAATAAGTAAAGATACTTTTCTCTTATCAACAAAACAAAAATTTCACAATGTTGAAATGGATCATGATTTCGATTAATCGATTCATGATTATAATGAACACTTACCTAATGACTTACAAAGCAAAAATTAAATAATTTTCTGTACGTTATCAAACTTTTCTTTAAATCGTGTTGTAAAAAATCTATCTGAGTTCTTACACTTGGTTTTATAGAGATAGGTACACAATACATTTGAAATGGTGACAGAAAAAGTCATGCCGTTAACACTGCCGTTTTCTAGTAGGGTATTTGCTTCTATAATGCACCTCCGGAATCTCCACCCAACGTTAGTCGATGACTTTGAATTTCAATTTCAATTTCACAAATTTGAATTTCAAATGATTGTTCCTCCCGAACCTTACGCTGGTCCATTAGGTGGCATAGGTAGGTAGTGAAATCCATATCCAGTCCTTCATAGCCTCAGCACTTGTTAACCGAAGCTTAATCTAGTTTGACAAACTTGAATTTCAGATAATTGTTCCTCCCGAATTTCCACCTAACGCCTAACGCTAGTCGATGAATGAATTCCATATCCAGTCCTTCACAGCTTCAGCACTTATTAACTGAAACTCAATCTAAGTTGACAACTTGAATTTCGAATGATTGTTCCTCCCGAATCTCTACCTAACGCTAGTCGATAATTTCAGTGAATTACATATCCATTCCTTCACAGCCCCAATACTTGTTAACTGAAGCTCTATCTAGGTTGACAAACTTGAATTTCAGATAATTGTTCCTCCCGAATCTTCACCTACGCTGGTCGATGACTTCAGTGAATTCCATATCCAGTCCTTCACAGCCTCAGCACTTGTTAACCGAAGCCCAATCTAGGTTGACAAACTTGAATTTCGAATGATTGTTCCTCCCGAATTTCCACCTACGCTAGTCGATGACTTCAGTAAATTCCATATTCATTCCTTCACAGCCTCAGTACTTGATAACCAAAGCTCAATCTAGGTTGACAAACTTGGATTTCTGATAATTGTTCCTGCCGAATCTTCACCTACGCTAGTCGATGAATTCAGTGAATCCTATATCCAGTACTTCATAGCCTCAGCACTTGTTAACCGAAGCTCAATCTAGGTTGACAAACTTGAATTTTGAATGATTGTTCCTCCCGAATTTCCACCTAACGCTAGTCGATGACTTCAGAGAATTCCATATCCAGTCCTTCACGGCCTCAGTATTTATTAACTGAAACTCAATCTGGGTTGACAAACTTGAATTTCGAATGATTGTTCCTCCCGAATTTCCACCTAACGCTAGTCGATGACTTCAGAGAATTCCATAGCCAATCCTTCACAGCCTCAGCACTTATTAACCGAAGCTCAATCTAGGTTGACAAACTTGAATTTCGAACGATTATTCCTCCCGAATCTCTACCTTACGCTAGTCCGTGACTTTGACTAGCTTTAGGTGGCATAGGTAGGTAGTGAAATCCATATCCAGTCCTTCACAGCCTCAGCACTTGTTAACCGAAGCTCAATCAGGTTTGATAAATTTGAATTTCGGATAATTGTTCAGGAGGTGTCCGAGCCCCTGTTCAAAGCCACCTTATTTGAAATAAAGAACAACATAATATAATAGTTCAACCAAATAAAGAAATCCGTTTTAAGATTAATTAAGACTCATTTACCGTCATTAAATAAGAATAAATAAAAGAAAGAAATACGTAGGTACAGACAGGTACGTTCGTTCCAAATCCAGTGAGTGTAGGTGTTCTGGGTTAGCAGGAAAGTGGTTTCAAGAAATAGTCGGAATTTTTGCGAATATCGGGTCACTACGAACTGCGAAGGAGGTGACCCAGCCTCAGCCTTGTGTTATTTATAAATCTAATACATTATTGTGTTGTATTCAGCATCCACTAACCGCAAAATGTGCAGGTTTTCCGAATATGGCATAGGAAGCATTTCAACGAAAGTCTTGTTAAGACTGCCTTGGTCGTCCGTTTGGGTAAAAATGTTGTATTGGCCTCTTTTAGGTGTTTTGATGTGTTTATTTGCATTTTTGTGGAAAGATTTGACTTTTCCGAGATCGTTCGTTCGTTGTATGCGGAAACATGGACAATCAAAGCCTGCAAAAGCGAATAGGTTGAATCCATTGACCTAGTATACCCTTGGTCGAAGGTTGAATCTTATCAAATAAAATGAAAATATAATTAAAAAATTCACAACTGCTGACCCTGTAGTAATGTTGAATTTGGCAGCCACTTCTGGTCTGGAGCCCCAAAATTCTTGAAAAAAAAAAACTTGTCTCTGTACAGAAACGGACGGTCCATTTGAGAGATTCCTGTATCTTAATAAAAGGATTGCAATCTTTAGAGCACAGGCGTCAGGTACTAATGCCGTACTACCGGTATTACAATGGAAGATGCTCCGGGGAACTAGCGTCGTTGATCCCTTCGGCACCGGTGCACAGTCGGGAAACACGCCAAAGGCGCACCCAACATGTGAACACGGTTGACATATGTGTGAAAACGGGTCGCTTCTACGACTCGTTCTTGGGTTCGATTTGCCGGCCTCTGTTTTTCCTCCCTCCTTCAACACGGATCTCTTCAAAAGCCATGTTCACTTCTTTCTCTCATCAAAAAGACCTTCCACACAACATGTCCGTTGATATAGGCCGTGAGGGAAATTATTGTGGATTTAATGTTAAAAAAAATCAACGCACAACCAAACGAATAAGATATTATTCCATTCATCCGCAATACCTAATAATTATTAGTTATAACTAGCACAGGTCATAAAATACTGAATCCCCATTCAAAAGGAACGCTCACAAACAAAATTAAATGATGGTATTAAATGAATACCAATCTTTATGAGCAGCAATCCTATTTGAGTTAATCATTGTTTATTTTAATGCTCCTCTCTGAGAATAGTTGTCAGCTAAAAGTTATGTTCGTCTCGTGTCGGCTTGAAGTGATCTCTGCCCTTCCTTATTATCTTCCTGTTTTAAATTGAATTACCTATTTCAATCATACCGAATAAGGATTATTGTTATTAGTTTATTAGATTGCGGGCAAGCGCAGCCATTTCTGACCCTTAACACCGTTATGAGTTCCTCGTGTACTGTGGGTCAAACCAAACTCAGAAATACTGTAACAATGCTACGGCTTTCTCACCGATGGAGCTCAGCTGTTGCGAGTTCAAAGCCCGCAGCGCAGTACTATTCTGATATAAATTATTAAATTAGATTTATTTTAGAAACAAGGTAAGAAAATAGCTCTCATATATATACTGTGTAGAACCATGGTGACTATAGACGTATCGCCACCCGGTAAAGCAGGTTAAAAAAAGGACAGAAAGAAGAGATTTACTTTTGAGGTTCGGACGAGAAGATGCAGGAAAGATGAATATTGGTGACTCATTCGACTTGTACGCCGTTTTACGTTTTAAATAGTAAATAAATAAACTATTTACTATAGTTCTTAAATAGGATTCCGCCGAGTTTTATATCGTCGAAATTCGTTCCAAGCAGGCTCATTTATGAGTTATTTGGTATGGCAATCGATCTATTACCATCAGATTTTCAATCTGTAAAAACCGCACTCAGGAATCAAACAGGTTAATCAAGAATTTATGTATTTTTAGAGTGGGTTAACAAATAGAACTGCACTTTTGGTAACTGTTAAGTGGCTGATTACGAAGATTGATGGATCTTACAAAAAACGCATCGAAACCCGCTGAAAAATAATAACCAAATAGAGAACAAATTTTTGGATTGCTGCACTTTTTTCTTACAGCACTATGGCAAATTTGAAATAAAAATTTGTTTTATTTTTGTTATTATTGAATCAGCCTTTTTTTTCAAGATCATTGAAGAGTTTTGGTTACTAAGAATAATAAATAAGCGACTTCCTCATGGTTCCTCGGGCCGGAGGAAGTGGCCTGGCCTTCGAGTTAATGAATGTAGGTTTTCCAGTCAAAAGACGAACAGTTGCCAGAATTTTTCTCAAATTGTATGCATTATCGTGAACGAGTAGTGTCCGTGGATTAACTCATTATAAAGAAACGAAGGCCAAATGATTCACGATCGCTTATCTTTACTGCTAAAATAAAATCATTCCAACTAATTGAACATAGAAAAGTTTAACGTAAATACAATATAACCTAAGTTGTGAGACTGGGTACTACACCACAGTTCTTTTAGTTAAAATATTTATTTTACAAACTACTCCAACTACCCAGACACAGCTGGGCGAGGCAACTCCAGAAACTGTGTGAGGAGAGGATGGGACTGCCATGGACGGAGGCCGAACAGTCAGCATAAGACAGGGACTTATGGAGGAGCCTTGTCGATGCAATGGGTCCCCGACCCGAATAGAATAAGGGGATGAAGATGATGATGATGATGATTTCACAAACTATATTTGTTTTCTTTTCCTCATGCATGTATATGAAGTTTAAAATTAAATGCATTAAAATAATGAAAAATAATTTAATATGTAAGCGACTCACAAACGAAAAATTGAAACAGAAAAATTAGAAAAAGATTCGGTTGCATCTAGGAATTGAACCCACGTCGTTAGGTTTACGGGGCTTTGCTCTGAACATTGAGCTAATTCGACCCTATCCCCTTCAGTCTAATTTAACTGAATCAGTTGGAAAACGGAAGTATTCATCAGTATCGCTGCGGAAGAAGCGTTGGTGAGGCGGGATGTTTAGTAGGTGCTGATGTCCCCATAAGTTGTGAGGTCTTTCTTATTAAATAATACCTACTATTCTTAAATAATGCTTATTTATTTACCATTGTTAACAACATAGGCCCCTAGTCAATGCCACTGTAAATGTAGTTTGTGGCTAATTGAAGGCCATCAAAAACTGCTGAAAATTGACGCTTTTAACAATTGGCTTGGATTCGAATTTTGAACATTTGGCTGTCATCAGTTATTTTGTTTTGCTCCTACTAAAAATCGTGTTTTTTATTAATTTTTCCAATATTTTTATGTTTTCTGGTCAAAATAAGTGTAGTGTATTGTGCCTTGAGGATTCTTCTCCCCCCTGATCTTCCAGGAGTCGCTTTTCGTCGCTGATTTCCAGATATTTATAAACTTTTTACTTCTGTCACTTTCCATACATATTTTTGTTTCATAATTTTGTAAGCAATGGAGGAGGATTACCCTCCTGGACACCCTAAAAAGCCCCCAGATCCTCCTCCTGTCCCCCCAGATGGTGAAAATATAGTAATTTCAGACAGTGAATCCGTCATTCTGACTTCTACAAAAAAAAGGAAGTTTAATCCCTCTTTACCAATAAAAAATGACTCACCTTCCACTTCACAGTCTCCACCAGTTCTTCCGCAACCTCCTCCAACAAACTTTTATTCTCCTCATTCCTGTGGCCCTTACATAGTGTATGCTCAAAAAACTGAGCAAGGCAAAACCATTCACCCTCTTGAATTTGGTAAATTCCTATCAAATAGCAAGAACTTATCAATTAAACCTGGAGGTGTAAAAGCTGAGGGTCGTTTTCGAATCTCTGTCGAATTTCTTACAGGTTCAGCCGCCAACAACTTCATCAAAAATATATTCATTTCTTCAAATTCAAAATTCAAGGCCTATATCCCAACTTTCAATGTCACTCGAATGGGCCTGGTCAGAGGTATCTCGACCGATCTGTCCATTGCAGAAATTCTGTCTTCACTCTCAACCCCCCAACATATCGGCAATCCTATAAAAGCAAGGAGACTTAATTACAAGGACTCCTCTGAAGGCATCGTTTCCTGGAAGCCCTCCCAATCTGTGGTCATCACCTTCGAAGGACAATCCCTTCCCTCCCATATTTATTTATTTTTCAATTCTCTACCGGTTGAAATGTATACTTATCCCACCACTCAATGTTATAATTGCTGCCGTTTTGGTCATACCAAAGCTGCATGCAGATCGCCTCCCAGATGTTTCAAATGTGGAGAAAACCACACGGCTGACCAATGTTCTTCTCTCTCCTCTACTAAATGTTTCAACTGCTCAGGCGCTCATTCCGCCATCAACTCTAGTTGCCCAGAACAATTTCGCCAAAAAAATATTAAAATTTCTATGGCCTCTCAGAACTTGTCTTTTTTGCAGGCTTCTAAACTATTCCCGCCTGTCAAAAAATCATTTGCTGAGGTTTTATCCAGCACTTCTTCATCCAACCCTCTCCCCTCCTCCTCAACAACAACTTCTCGTTCAACTAAATTCACATACAAAAATCCTATTTCTAAACCGACTCCTGGATACGATCAGCAACAACATAACTCACTACTCTTAAATCCCAATGGTTTACCTCTTTCAAATGCCACAAATGGGTGCGCAAACAATTATAATCCGTCCTCCATGAACCATCAAAATCTTTCTGAAAAACTCTCCCAAGATAATTCTTCATTTATTCAAACTCTGATTATGCTTCTAATTGACCTAATTTCTTCTCAAACTAATCTACCGTCCAACGCTGCTTCTATTATTTCCACATTAAAATCATTTATTCAAAATGACTCTTCAAGATGTCAGAATTCTTCAGTGGAATAGCCGAAGTGCTATTTCTAACAAATCGAACCTCCTTAACCTATTAAATTCAAACCTCATTTCTGTGGCTGCTATCTCGGAGACATGGTTTACTCCATCCACCCACTTTAAAGTGGGAGGGTACTCCTGTCTCCGCGATGATCGACCGGAAGGTATGGGCGGTGGCGCTGCCCTTTTTATTAAAAAATCCCTGCCGTTTTTCCCAATAAATAATATCAAACCCCCCAATGCTGACTTTCAAATGGTTGCAGCTAAAATAAAGGACACATCCTTTGTTTCTGTCTATCTTCCCCCAACAGCGCACTTCAATAAGCAATCTTGGTTGCAAATTGTCCGTCAGCTAAGCCCTCCTTTCTTTTTATTGGGCGATTTTAATGCCCATTCCCCCATCTGGGGTTCTGCTTTCTCTGATCGAGATGGTCGAAGCGTGATGGATTTTCTAGATGAATCCAACCTTTTCCTATTGAATGACGGATCTCCTACTAGAATCTCTCGCCCCAATACAAACCCCAGTGCAGTGGATCTCTCCATATGCTCTACTAGCCTGGCACCTCTCTCCTCGTGGGTGGTGTCCCCCGACCCTTGCTCCAGTGATCATTTCCCGATCACAATCACTTACCAAACTTCTTTCCATTCAGACAAGTCCCATATTTCGACAAAGATAAAAACAAAACACACCAAATGGGACGAATTTAACTCGCATATGGATAAGTTTATTCAAAATGTATCCCCTTCTGATATATTATCTGTCAAAGATGACTATGACAACTTCAAATCAATGCTCATATCTGCAATAAATAAATCAAATCCTCCCCCTAAAACTAAATCTCTTAAAAAACTCCCTCCAACTCCCTGGTGGGATGAAGAATGTTCCAAAGTAGTGAGAATTCGGAAAGCTAAATCTCTTTCCTATCGTCACAATATGAATCACTATGGAGAACTATCTTGTATACAAAAATGCCGAATCTAATGCCAAAAGGGTATTGAGGTCAAAAAAAAGATCTGGGTGGTACAACTTCTGTAGTTCAGTATCTCCAAACACTCCAATTTCGGAAGTTTGGTCTATGATTCGAAGATTTCGATCCTCATTCAGTTCAACATCTCCTCGAGCGTCTCATTCTAAATGGATAGATGAGTTCTTAGACAAAATTGCCCCCCCTTCTGTACCTAACTTAGATGAAATAACTCCCATCTACCTTACTCCTATGTCTGATCATTGGCTAGACTCTCCATTCAATTTAATTGAATTAAAAAATTGTTTATCAACAGTCAAGGACTCATCTCCAGGCAGAGATGGCATTCCTTACAGCATAATCAAAAATAGTAATGATAATGTTCTAAACCACTTCTTAGGCATCTTAAATAAAATATTCCAGACTGGCATAATGCCTGATGACTGGAGTTCCCAAATAATCATCCCAATTTTAAAATCAAATAAATCACCCAATTCTGGTTCCAACTACAGACCAATTGCTCTTTCATCCACCCTCAGTAAAATTTATGAAAAATTAATCAAAAACCGGTTAGAATTTTTTGTCGAGAGTAAACAGCTTCTCTCTCCATCTCAATTTGGATTTAGGAAAAAAAAATCTACTCAAGATAACCTTGCCATTATTAGCACTGATATTAATTTATCCATTTCTAACCAGGAAGTATGTCTTGCAGTCTTTATAGACATAGAAGGCGCTTTTGACAATGTTTCCATCCCAATCCTCAAAAAAAAACTTTTAAGCCTCGGTCTACCTCTCATGTTTGTCCAATCGATTATCAATCTGTTTCTTGATAGAAAAATTTTCATTGAGCTACCAGATGTTACTCCTCAAAGTAGATCTATTTGGAAAGGTTTACCCCAAGGGGATGTATTATCTCCCTTACTGTATAATATATACACAAACGATATGCATGTCACTATTCCCCCTCAAGTAAAAGTTATTGAGTTTGCAGATGACATAGCTTTCTTCTTATCATCCAAAATCATCCCTTCCGCCGTCAAATATCTTAATGAAGCCATGGATGCCCTTTGCACATGGCTCACTTTAAATGGTCTTGAACTTTCAGTCCAAAAGAGTCAGTGTGTCGTCTTCTCAAACCGTCACAAAAACCCCCACGTTCAAATTTTATTTAAAAACTCTCCAATCCCCAACGCCTCTGAAGTTAAATTTTTGGGAGTAACATTTGATAGGAAACTTAAATGGTCTTCCCATATTCATAATATAGTTACTAAATGTGAAAAGAATTTAAATATCATCAGATCTTTGACTGGCGTATGGTGGGGTGCCCACCCTACTTGCATTAAATTGCTTTACAATGCACTTATTCGAAGCCATCTCGATTATGCCTGCCCACTTTTTAGTACTGCATCAAAAAATGCACTCAGTAAATTAGACAAAATTCAATCAAAATCTTTGCGGATAATAACTGGAGCGATGCAATCTTCACCCATCAATTCCCTTCAAGTAGAATGTTCTGATCCCCCACTTTATTTAAGGCGTCAACTATTTGCTGACAAATTTGTTCTTAAATGTATAAATTCTAAATGTCATCAGATTATTCCGAGAGTCTCATTGTTCATCAACCCACCAAATGCACCTACAATCAGAGCTCGAACTAAACCTCTTCCTGCAATCTGTAAAAATTTTCGCTCTCTATCAGAGCTTCAAATTATCCAAAATGATCTTCTTCCTTTGTACAGATTAAAATATAGTCATGTCACCCTATCCCCAACAATTTTAGAAGGGATTGGCATTCTTAAAAGTCATTCCAATCTCCCTGCCTGTATTGTCAATAATATGTTCAATGACATTATTTCATCTAAATGGCCCAACTCTTCTCTTTTATTTACTGACGGCTCCAAATCTCCAGACTGTCCTAACTGTGGTATAGGTATTAACGTTTACCACAATAATTCTAATGATAGAATATTTTATTCAATTTCAAACCAATTTTCAATATTTTCTGCCGAGTGCATTGCAATAATTGAATCACTTAAATATATAATCAAAAATAATTTTGAACATTCCCTTGTTCTCTCTGACTCTCTCAGTTCCCTCCAAAAACTGAAATCGAGTCCTCTTCTTCATCCTGATGATCATTTTGTATGCCTTATTCGAGTGATGATAGCCTCCATTCAAAGCTCTGGAAAAACTGTAACTCTGATATGGATTCCTGGACATGTTGGCATAGTGGGTAACGATATTGCGGATTCCTTGGCAAAACAAGGAGCGTCTAACCCTATTGTTACCCTCGTAAACCATATTCCCCTATCTGATATTTTTTCCATCATCAAAGATAGATCCCGCAATGCTTGGACAGAGTATTGGAACATTGCTAGTCAATCCAAGGGAGCCTGCTATGCCTCAATACAAAGGACTATTCCATCAAAACCGTGGTTTCAAAAATTACCCCATTTTTCCAAAAAAGAAATTTCCTCTCTTATTCGAATGAGAATCGGACATTGTTCCGTTCCTTCTCACTTGTTTAAAATTCATGTCCTTGACTCCCCAGATTGTTCTTTCTGTGGTCTAGATGTGGGAACTTTAGATCACATATTTTTTGGTTGTCCCTCTCTAAATAAATATCCTCTCTTTTATCAAGCGTTATCTAAAATTACTTCCCCTCCATTCAACATCTCATCTCTCCTAAGTCTAAACTTGATTCCAATCTTCCATATAATTCTGAAATTCGCACATTTAAATAATATTAATATATAAATTTACTTCTTCATTTATATTTAAATTTACCTTTCCCTTTTCTACAATTTGAAATGATGGCCTAGAACACCCTTGATGGGTGAAAGCCAGAAATAATTGAAAAAAAAAAAAAAAACAATTGGCTTGCAATTTTTTTCATGTACTGAAATTTTTAAAGACACATATTTACTTACAAAAATAACACTTCAAAGCCGTTAAACTGCGTTTTGTTACACAATGAATAAAGACTGTACATTTTTTTTTCGAATTATTACTAATAAAAAAATAACCTTATTTTATTGACAACTTTGAACTTCGATACATAGGCGCATGCGCGGATTCACCATGATTTTTCACGCACGGCATAATAAGTGTTTTGATTTGTGATATTTGACGTGCAATTCATATAATGTTTTTCTACATAATTTCTATTCTGATGATCAATTCGAAATTTCTATTCTGATGATCAATTCACTATTATATAAGTATAATTCAACATTATTATTACTATTTGTGTTAGTTTTTAAGTGTTATGGTTTTCACATAAACGGTCGTTTATCGATTGAATAAAATATTCACAACGTTTTTTAGTAAGGCTGTGAATATATAGATTAAACAGTTAAATAAATGAAATGGGTACGTACATTATAATACAGAGTAGCTACCTACTTTGAGAAGTCTTTGGTAAATTATATGATATATCTTTGTAATATCTAGCATTAGTCATATTCCAGTGAATTGACTCACGAAGTATATAGGTAAAGTCTATTAAATGAAGTGGTTGGTTCTCAGAACTAACAATAATGTTATTTTGTAGATAAAAGCGAGAACCGAAATTGAACTTGGTTTTGGAATTTAGGTCAAATGGACAATTATTATTATCAATGCATCTTACGTGGAGTATCTGTAAGTTGCAGATGGCAGAAAGACATTATCTGGCGTGTTACCAGATTAATTAAAAAGCAAATTTTGTGAGCTTGTTGTTTTTTACCGCAAAACAACTAATTATTTGTGCTGCTAATTATTTATCTGATTGAATTTTATGAGTGATTGAAACTCTAGTTCAATGAACTTTGATTTGTTTTGTGTCATTTTCAAAATAGGAATTGATGGTCTGTAGAATTCAAGCAAGCGATAAAGTTCCTACCTTCAAACATACTAATTTCAGTTGTCTGTCATGTGCGTTAATTATTTCTGCGTGAAATCTGGTTCATTGAAATCAAATTTGCTTTGAATTTTGAAATAAGTGCTATTTTCAAAATTGGAACAGATTGTGTTATCTAACATTGCCTCCCCTTTATTAATCATCTCAATTCTTCAAAGTCTGAACTCGACTCCAAAATTCCATATAATTTTGAAATTTTCCTAACTAATAAAATCTCTATAATTTTAAATGATGGCCTTAGAAACCCTTCAGTGGTGAAAGTCAGAAATGATTAATAAAACAAAAACAAACCAAATTTTGTGAAGAATTCAAACACGCGATAAATTACCTTACTGCATTACAATATTGTCATTTTCAAATTTGGAACTGATTTGTCCAGAATTAAGAAGACTCTCCCGTGATTTTTAGTGACTTTATTTTAACAAAAAAATATTTTAAATTTAATTTTAAAAATTGGATCTAGTGTATCAAGAATTCGGAATATCCCGTGATTTTTTACAGGTCCGCGCTGGTCCGATATTGTTACTGATGTTTTCTTTAAATATTCACCACCGGCTAAGGTTCCCTAGTCACTCTTCCCCAATCCTCAGGCCTTCCATTCCTGCTCCAATCTTCTTCCACGCAGTCAGTTTCACCTTTTCTTCTGTCTGCCTCTGGGTCATTTGTCACTTCTACTGGGACACCAATTGGGTAACGACTCTTGTCTTTCGGACATCCTATCATCAACTAACATTCTGTTGTTCCATGAATTAATTCGAAAAATATTTGCATTAACATCAATAGCTCTTAATTTTGCCTCCCATTTCTATCCATATTCAAATATCCATAATATTAAAATAGTTTTACAGTTAATAATTATGAGGGTTTATGGATGGGTCCAAAAATGCCGTCAAACAGGAGCCATCCTATGACCATTAATCTGGCAGTAAAAAAATATAGCTACGAAGAAACAACTTCTCAGAACCCAAAACATAACGGTCCGTTGACCTACAAAAACTTTTGAGAATCGGTGATTTACATATTTTTTAGTGATAAGTCTCACTAAAGTAGGTACTGCCATATATTAATATTAGTTTCGGAATGATGCTGGTGATTAATGAATCAACTTAATATTATATACTGGTATAAGTCTTGTTTTATTTGAACTATTTCTATTAGGTAGTTTTGTATTCAACTAGAGGTGTCCCGCAACCTCGGGAACCACTTATTGGATAACTAACACTTCTGCCATAGGTCATTCCAAGTGGATTGCTACGTTCGGTGACTTAGCAAGGTTGCCCAGGTTTATAGGGTGAGGTTTGTGCGGGTCTGGCGGATTCTTTTGTCCACCTTTTTATGTGAATACATCGCAAGAGTCCCAGCTGCTCCTTTCTAGAGCCAGTGAGACTATAGCATCAATCGGGGTATATTGTGAGGCTGAAGGTAGTGGGGAGGGGAAGGATATGGGAAAGAGTAAAGTGGGGAAGTACCTGGCTATTCATATCTGGTCACCAAACACGGCTGAAGCCATTTCAAGCAACGATTCAATTCTGATTTGTGGTCTTACACCAGGGCAATACTGAGAGTGTCTTCCACACTGTAACGTGCCGCAAAAACAATAAATAAATTTTTTAAATAAATTAATTGTGAAATAACACAAATTAATCAAATAAAATTTATTCGCGACCTTCGGATTGTAAGTCAAGAGCGTTACCCCTGGACCACGGCCGGCGTCATACACCTACTGCATGGCGGGCCGAATCGGGAGAGACTGGTTTTGGGAGACCTTGCATCTCGCACAACCGGACTTTATCAACCCATCGCTGTGCACTACAATGAGAGGAATGGATTCATGCGTCCATCACTACTGAACACACCGACACAGAGATTCCTACCCACCCTCATACCCTTTTCCTTCCCATAACTTCTTCTCCATCCTTCCCTTTCAGCACAACTGACATAGAATACAAGATGACCGAGAACCTGAGTGAGAGTATTTACCTCATGTATAATATTAATGTAAAAAAAAGTCAAAGTTTTTCGCAGTGTTGTGCGAAGATTTTTTTTTTATTGAGCAGTTGACGCCAGAGGTCAACGATCGCGAGTTTTCAATGAATATAATTAGGTAAATGTTGCATTTTGCATTACATAACAGACGGCTGTTAATTAATTCTCAACAAGTCAGTTTAGAGATCGTAAAGTTATTGATTTACGACATTAAAGATGTGCTTTTGGATGTTTGCCAAGCTTTGCAAAGGAATCGTTTAGTACTAAGAAAATACTGCGGAAAACGAGAACATTCCTTGGAGTCAGCCTAAAGATTGTTTCTGCAAAGTAAATTACATCACGTGTTCGTTGTTATACGTGGGTAAACATGTTTTATCTTCCTGGTCTAAAAGTATCTTCTATTCTATCTATAAACTGATTTTTTACAAATCCATTAATGCTAGTCTCACATGTACATCATACTCTTATAATATAATGTGGGGTTGGCCAATTTCACCGCGCCTCTATGGCGGCCTCCATGGTCTAGGGGCAAAGCTCTGTTTAGCAATCCGTAAGTCGCGGGTTCAAATCCCACAATTAATTAATAAAAAAATAATGTGTAGTATATTTGCGGCACGTTCCAGAGTGTAAGGTTCTCCCGCCCTGGTGTGAGACCACCATTCAGAATTGAAACATTGCTTAAAATGGCTTTAGCCGTGTTTGGTGACCAGATCTGACTAGCCATATTCCTCTTCCCCATCTCCTTCCCCTTTCCACTACCGCCTCACAAATACCCCAATCGGGTTTGCCGTAGTCTCACTAGCTCCAGACTGGAGCAGTTCGGACACTTGTGCAGTAAATAAAAATAAAGAATATCGCTAGCCACACTTTCCCAATGGAAAAAAAAAATTACCGGAAAGATTTTGTATTGCAAAGCCGACCTGACGTTGATACAGAAATCGTAAAACAAACACTTTTTTAAGAGCTTTAAAACTTGAAGTGTTTGAAGTAAATATGTAATAAATCGGTAGAAATGGGGTATGCCGCGGCTTTATAATTGTGCCAAAAATTAATGTACCTATTTTTGGGAAAATCACGTCGATTTTTTTTTTTACGACGAAAGTTTTCAGGGTACCTCAGTGGTTTAGAGTTTAGAGCATTTACCTGATAAGCAGATCCCGGGGTGATTTTTAATTTAAGTGATTTTAGTTATTTAAATTATTGATCTAGTCCAAATTATTGATTAGTAGCTGAGTTGACTAGACTAAATCTTCGGTATTCCACCCAGACGTTGTGGGTTCAATTCCTAGCTGAGTCCTAAACCATTGCATAATATAAAATAATATTTTCCGCTTATAATAATAGTAGTGAGAGTTTTTAAAATATTGTCACGTTATTTGTAACGCATTAATATTTGTCATTCTTCTGAAATTTTGAAAAAACCGACATCATATATTAAAATAAAATAATAAAAAATACTAATTTCAGTTGTGTGTCTTCTGGTTTAAAGGCTAAAATCGGAACCGATTATGTGTAGAATTCAGAGAAGCGATCAGGTTAATTTTATGTGTCATTTTCTAAATTGAAACCGATCGTGTGTAAAATTCGGAGAAGCGATAACGTAAATTTTAAGTGTCATTTCCAAAATTGGAACTGATGTATCAATAATTCAGTCCATCCCATGATTTTTTATGGATCCGCGCTAGTTTTTTTTCATAATTAAACTATGCTCGCATATCTACGTTAGGAATGTGCTTACATTAAAATTAAATTGCTATAAGTAATATAGAATGAGTTCTCCATGATTTGCCAATTGATTTGATTTGAAAAGTCAATATCGAACCAGCATAATCAATCTAGAATGTAATCACAGAATACCTACGATTCGGCACGGACCATTGATGTCTTCTTAAAATATTGCCATTTTTTTCTTCTAGCTGGAAGAACGCAAATTAATCTCGAGGGAGACTCCTGCCATCTCGTTTTTTCTGATCCACGCTGTAAATTAAAGGTATCGGTTCCGCGGTACTCGAGAGCACCTGAGGTCAACAACTCCGCTGCGGTTGTGCGAGAATCAAGAATAGAAGAAGATAGATATAATATAGAAGAACCAACAACACAAACTTATGAACAGCTCCATACCTCTAGACATCGCGGCGTGCTGGTTTCGTTATTAATTTACTTATTAAGTTCTCGTTTTTTTGAAGTGAAAACTTCTTTAGCACCGTTGAAGATTTTTAAACTCGATGAAATGGAAACCAGCGACACTAAAAAGAGGGTTCCTTGCCAACTGAGAATAAAGTCAACTCAACACCTCTTTGAAAAGTCATTAAAAAAGTCAATGAAAAAAATTATTGTGAAATAGACCTTAACCGTAACCTAACATAACCTATTTAACCCATTTTTTTATATACTTTTTTCATCACTCTTAATGACTTTTCTGAGGTGGTTCTGAGTCCGTTTCATTCTGAGTTGTCCGGTCACCAAAAAGAGACACTAAAAACACATACATCAATAGAATTTAGCCTGCGAGAGAGTGAGATAAACTAATAGGTGTCCTCGTTGTGCGGTGCTTCGTAGAATAAAATGTTGAATAATGTTTAAACTTGGTAACAATATTATAATAAGTAAACCCTCCAATTATCCTAATCCTGATACTCTGCATTCCTCTCATTCTCTCGAAGTTAGTTTTCTGAAGGTTTCACTTCTACCGCGTGTGAACCGCGCACATGATTTTTACAGTGAAATCACCAAATTTTAGCACAGTTGTGATTTGAAACTCGATGAAACGAAAAATAGCGACGCTAAAAAGAGACAAATATATAAAACCATATAGGATTTAGCCCGCGAGAGAATGAGATTGTATAATCGGTCTCCCCATTGTGACGTGCTTCGTAGCCTATCGTCTCCTTTTTGTGCGGTGCCTCGTAGCTTCCCCGCTCTTATCTTCTTTAGTTTTCTAAAGGTTTCACTTCTACCTTCTACCGCAAGTGAATTGCACACTCTGTTTTGTTTATTATTTTTCCTTCGGTTTAAAAATTCTTAAAGCTTAAAAAAAATATTCGCCGGCACTTTGTATTCTTGTGAGAGCTTGCAGTCCTTCATTTAAAATATACTTTATGGAATTTTCGATAATTTGTCAAATATTGACTTTATTCGTTTTCTTCGGAAAAAATTGATGATTTGTAAAAACAACATTTGTTTAGGACAAGGTTTTAATAAAACTCGTATTTAGATAGTTTTATTTTATTTTAATTTGCCCATTTAGAGTGCTGAATTAATTGTAGACATGAAGCCACGTTCTTTGAGGATGTAATTAGTCAAACTAAGTATCAGTAAGAATAATTATATAGGTTTGTCATAAAATGATGTTACATGATGTTTTGTCATAAAATTAGCCTAGTTATTCACGGTTCCTGGAAATTCATAGTACAAACTGGAAACTGGCGAATATTCATGAAAGAGAACCCAAAACAAATTCATCCATGCATACCGATTTTTTAAAACTTTTCGGCAATAATTTGTTTCGGCGCATTTTATAATTTTTTTTTTACATTAGCTCCACACAGAAGGCCCTGAGGAAAATAATTCCCCTCAGGGCCTTTGTCAACTTTGGGGATGCTGTGTGAAGGGTCTTTGTAGGAAAGTAAGTTTTGGGAAGGAAAAGGGTAGTAGGGTAGGGTAGGAATCTGGGGGTCAGTGACCAGGAGTGACGGACGTATAAATCGATCCCTCCCACTGCGGTGCAAGTTATGTTATGTTCCGAGAGGTACGGCTATGAAAAATACCTCAACCACTCTCTCGCGATCTGGCCTGGCATGCAGCTGGTGGGCAGACGCATCCGCCACCATGATCCAGACAAACCTCACCCCATGAACCCGGGAACCCCTGCTAAGTCACCAAACGTAGCGAACCATGATCCTGGTGATCTATGGTAAAGGTGTTGGTTATCCAATAAATGGTTTCCGGGGAGGCGGTATCCATACCCGCTTCCCAAATTGAATGAATACGTTAAACGACTGTTAGCCCCTTGAACGATTTTATTCAAATTTTACCTTAAATTATTCTAACTGTGGACCGAATTAACTCAAAAACGAAAGCTCAAATAAAAAAAAAAGTCCACAAAATCGACTCCAAATGTGATGTCGATTCACCAGTTTACCTCTTGACTACAAGGTTCCGGACGCCCTGTATAATATAAAACTACATAATTGTCGCAATTACGTTTCATTGGTGCAGAGGGGAAATTTTTTTCGTTCTTTTGTTTTATGACATAGGTAATTTTAACATTTAATGAACCTCGCATTATAAATCGCTTTACAATTGTGGCAAGTAAGGAGTATCGGTAAATGCAGTCCTATATTTTCTAACATGAACTAAAATTAAAAATAAGCAATTCTCAAATATCTACCTGATTTACCAGATAAGATTTTCCCACGTTTTTTAAAGCTAGGAAATAAATTAACAAAATATTAAACGGAAACCAGTTTTAAACTTAAATTTTATTCTCTTCAAGATATTACGTAGCACTTACTTTCAAATGACACATCATTTAAAATGGATTTAAATCGCAAACAAATATTCGTCATCTTTCTTTAATATTGCAACAGTGGGTAACAGTTTGTTTTGCCTTTTTTTTTATTGAATTTTTTTTGATGCAATGCATAATGTCCATTTTTTTTTTAATTAGCTCTACACTGGCCCTAGGGAAAATAATTTCTCTCAGAGCGTATGTCATCTTAGGGAATGCTGTGTGGAGGGTCTTTTTAAGAAAGGGAACAATAGGAAATTCTGGGAAGGAAAAAGATGGCAGGGTAGGAATCTGGAGGTCAGGGGGTCCAGGATTGACGGACGTATGAATCCATCCCTCCAACTGCAGTGCAATGCGATGGGTCGAGAGAATCCGGCTGGAAACGTCAAAAGGCCTCCCTCGACCCGGCCAGCCACGCAGCAAGTGCAGGACAGACGCATCCGCCGCCAAGACCTGGACAAACCTCACCCCATGAACCCGGGCACCCCTGCTAAGTCACCAAACGTAGCGAACCACTTAGGGTGACCTATGGAAGAGGGGTTGGTTATACAATAAATGGTTCCCAGGGCGGCGGTACGCAAACCCGCCTCTCAAAACGAATTAAAAATAATGAATAGTATTTTAAAAAAATAATATAATAAATGTATGACCAAAAAAATCCGAGAAAGGCAAAGCCTGTGCGAGGGTATTATATTGATTTTTATTCATAATTATTGATAATTAAACAAAATGTATTTATGTTTCAATAATATATAATTTTTAGATAGCGTATTGAAACATTTGTATATCTATTATAAATATAGATCAGATATTTATGTACAGTGCTTTGTTCAGAGCCTCGTGTTTAATTTTTTTTTCATGCAAAGTCTTTGAAAAACAACATTAACTCGAAGCCCTCCCAAGGCTCAGAATCTCATAAATAATGGTCTTGAATAATAACATGTATAGGTACTATTTATTCCTACAGAAAAATTATTGTATATCTTCAATACTCTGTGGTATCTACGTCTCTGAATTGTTTACAGTTCACATAATCTAAGCCACTTCTTAATTTGAGTTTTTAACAAGCCAGTAGTGACTCAAAAATCTCAATAATTACACCTTAATTACCTTCGACAGTAGCTAGATCTACCATTTAGTGTTTTATTACGGTTCGAATGTTTACTGGCTCATTTTTGGCACTTCTGTGTGGCCTTCGTAAGCCGCCATAGCACACTCGATTATTATTATTGTGGCCGCAGTGACTGTAACGCACTTACAGCAACGGATCTTCGGAACCGTGAAAAAACCAAGGAAAATCACATCACTTGGCAGCAGAATACATAAATCACAGCATTATGTAATATTATATTATTTGAGAGGTTTCCGCAAATTGCAAGTCTACGAACACTTGAAAACGTTTGATTCGGATCGCAGCGTTTTTTACCGCCTTGCAAAGCTCTGAATGCAGTTGTCATATTTAAAAAGTAATTAGGATTGTTTAGTTGATGTAATTATATAAACATATATTTTTTTTACAATAGCTCCACACAGAAAAAAAAATACCTCAGGGCCTATGAGGATGCTGTGTGGAGGGTATTTTTAGGGAAAAGAAGGAGAGGAAGTTGTGAGAAGAAAAATGGTACGAGAGGTGGATAGGAATCTGGGGGTCAATGTGTCCAGGAATAACGGATGTATATACCTAAGAACAGTTAACCTAGTAAGAAATGTATTAAAATGATTAATTTGTAAATCCTTTCCAAAGCAATTATTTTTTAAATCAACTCCTTCAACTTTTTAAAGTAGTTTTTACCTGAATATTAAAAAGTACATAGGTGTATAGTTGTACAACATCAAATCAAATTACTTCGTTCCTATTTATTGGTACATTTTTCCAGTTTCTTATCATTTGAAATCGGCAAGTTCATTTTTAAAAAGTTTCACTTAATCACGCCGTGGCTTTTTATAATGTAACAACCGAACTTCTTCAATTCATTTGTGCGTCTTTGTATAGTTCATTTTGTAAATATAAATAAGTATCACTTAGAATATAGATATCTTCACAGCAAACAAATACAGAACGGTGGTCAATACGGACAAATTCATTTTTTAAATTTATTTCTCAGACGACAAAACTCACCCGTGATTTTATACCTACATTGTCATTTTGTTCAAATTAAAAACAAACTTCTCTCCAGAGAGCTATGGAGAGAAGTTTGACAGTAATAAGGAAACAGGACAGAGTGAGATGTAGCATAATAAGGGAGAAAACAAAAATTGCCGATATAGTTACCCGAATAGACCAACAAAAGTGGAGATGGACAGGTCACATGATCCACAAGAGAAATGGTGCAAAAATGTCACTGACTGGTATCCCAGAGATGGCAAGAGAAATAGAGGATGTCAACAAATAAGACGGGAAGACGACCTAAAACTTACGGCTGGACATCACTGGAGGAGAGTAGCGCCTGACAGGCCCCAGTGGAAAATGCTAGAGGAGGCCTATACCAATAGGCAAACTGAGCTTCAAGATATATTATGAAAAATAAGAACATGTCAAAATTCATACCAAACAGAAGTCCAGAATAAAAAGGCTTATTATTATTATTATTATTAACATTTTGTTACTACTTCATAATGTAATATGAAATCCCTTAAGACATTTGATTTATGTAAAAAAAACCTCACGCACATTGCGAGCTTTAACAAATATCCTTTGAAAGGCTTTGCAAGTGTTTTATTTGCAAACCGATGCAACCAGGTAATATGTTATTAAAGTGTATCTCTTATTATGCCTGATTTATGTGCATAGTTAATAAATTACATATTATTGTACAATAAAACAAAGAGTATTATTAACATTTTATATCTCGTCCTATTGTCCACACGCATAAACATATTTAAATGACCTTAAGAACTCGTGCAAATTATAAAATGAATACATTATTGAAAATCTATTCTACTTGCATGTACTACTTTGTACTTTCTACAAAAAAAATAGATTTGCTTCGTTACTAATAATTTTTGCTAAATAAATTAACTTTTCGTTAGAAAACAAGTTTTTTTTATAAACAGTAAATAAAAAGAAATAACAATTATGTTTGACCGGTCAGTGGATGAGTTGGCATCGCGTTTAGGTCGCACCCGGGCTTCGCGTGTTCGATTCCTCAGCTGGCTAAGTCCTCCATCACGACAAAAGCAACATTTTCCGCCGACTGTGGTGGTTGTAGGAGATTTTCAAATATTGTCAGGTATTGTCAACCCAGGAATGTTTGTCTTTCTTTTATTTAAGTATTAAAAAATATATATGTAAAAAAATTGTGATAAAAGATTAAAACCGATAAAATTGATTAAAAAAATCATGTTATAATACGCTTACGTGTAATATCAAAAAATCCCACATAAGCATAGTCAGTTCGTGTGTATAATTGTGATTTTTTTTATGATGCAGTTAAAATTTACATATGTACGTATTGATTTGTAGAAAATTAGAAAATCACGTAATCACAGAATTACAATTCAGATAACAATTTAATTAAATATTAAGAATTTGTACAGAAGGCACTGCACGTAAATATTTTTATCATTGGTTGCGATCCAAATTTTTATTGTATTTTATGTGTGCTGTATGTCGAATGTTTTTACATTTTTTAACCAATTATAATAACATCATTTTATTTTCTTTCATGTATACCTATGCTTTCTTTTCTTTACACTTTTAGTGTTCTTTACTTAACACTTTTAGTATTCCTGTGTTCTATGTTCTCTGAACTCCTATGTTCTTCCTATGTTCTACACTTTTAGTACTACATTATTTTTTTCTATATTCTACTTTATTTTTCCTTACGCTTTCATATTACTACATAGCAATTTACATTATTGTATATTCTTTTGTATTCAATAATATTCTTTCTTATTATATTATTTTATATTTTTTTATATTCTCACACATTTTTTATATTGCATATATGTTAAAGTAATGTATTAAAAATCGACCACCACAACACGGGCATGTGCCTAGCATGGTGGTCGAAAAATCATAAAATTCATGTAACAAACATTTTAATGAATAAAGAAAACAAAAAAAAAAAAAAAATTTATTTATATAGTTTAATTAATATGGTTATTTATATTTTTTGTGCAACGAAAAAACCGTACATCAGCGCAAGCCTAGTTTTGCACAGACGGACCTCAAGTACGTTTTTTACTCTTTTGCTATAACGATTTTCGTTTCGAGAAAGTATATATTTTAGGCATTTTAGATAATAAATTTTTCTTTTGAGTTCAACTTCTTAAAATAAGTGCAAGGAGGGTAGGTAAAATATTTATAAAACATAATTTTTTGTTTTACTTTTTAAGATGTTTCTAGTGGCTTAATTTGGGTATTATAAATACCCCCCACTCAATTATTCTAAAAGGTACTGATGATTGCTCCAATGCATGATACACCAATTTCATTATTATTATTGTTTAAGGTTTTAATTATTCAATTTTATTTTTAAATAATGTGAAGTTGGTACTTATCTGCTTCCTACCTAAATCAATACCTTCGTGAATGACAAAAAGTCTTAACGAATCAATCATGATAATAATTTCAATAGTTAGTTACTTATTAGACAAATTGTACATCAAATAAAAAACTTTCAAGGCAGGTAGTAAACTAAAGATGACGTTTCTCTTACACAGCTTCAATGACCATCATCGTGATAAAATCATTAGCAATACCCGTATACTTACAATGTACTTGCTTACATACAATTTGTTTGCTAATAATTTCAGCATTATTGAATATTATTATGAAATATATCACCTTGGATTGCAATTAGCCACGTGTAGAATCGTCATTTAAATACGGGTCGCCCTTAATGGATTCATCAGAGCTGTGAAGTCACTTCTTGTGAATCAATGAAATTTATCTCAGAATACGATGTTTCTACTCCTGATCAACTGGAGGATTTTTTTAATATGATACTATATAGGGTAAAAGCTGGATAGTTGCGCCACTTTTCAAAAAAGCTCTATTATTAAAAAAAAATGTACTTACTAATAAAATGCAACACCTATATTAAAATGTAACCTATTTTTGTAAACATAATTAATATAGGTTTTGAGTAAATTCTGTTTTATTTAACCTCTCAAAAATGGGATAGTTGCCTACTGTAGCGGATAGTAGTAGCCTAACGTTAAAATTGCTTCGAGGGATAGGTACATGCCTAGTGCGAATGAATACCTCACTATGAATTTTTTTGAAAGAAAAAAATTTATATCAATTCAAGTAATCAGTCTTTATTATTTACTGAGATCCTTTATTAACTACTAATCAAAATATTAATCAACATTATAAAATAGTACTAAGTTTTAACGTTTTTAACTATTAAAATACAACAAAAATAGCCTCCAAACTTTAAGTAACGTAATGTTTTTGTTCACACAAACAAAACGCGTGCGCCTACTTCGACGGTTTATATGTTACTGAGGCTTGCGAGAGGGGCACTTCTACTTATAGTAAAGCGCTAATGCCACCTACATCCCTAACATGGCGTATTCAAAACCGGGGCATGTAACACACTGAGGCAAGTATCCGGCTTTTACCCTAAACGTCCCACTATTCGGAGCCAGCAGAACTATAGCATCTTGTATCTTTAAAATCTATTTTTTTGATTTGAAATGAATTAGTAGAGCCATTTCAAATAACGTTTCGATTCTGGTTGTTGGTATCTAACCATGACGATTCTGAGAGTACTCCGCAACGAAATGCAACTCAATCATAATTATTTGATTGGTCTCCATCGGGAGACCAATCAAATAATTATGATTTTGAACCTGATTATGATTTTGAACCTGTGACCTCACGCCAGCCCTGAACACTGAGAGCAAGCCAAGGATCTTTCCGTTTTGCCACGGAAAGAAAATAATAATTCAATATTACATTATAAAGATTTCTTACCTATTTCTCAGCTTGGATGCTTTGCAGAGGTTTGAAATAAACTTAAAATTATTTTTCCCAACAATTTTCTGACATTCTCAACAAAACAATTTAGTCCCTTTTACACCATATCAACGTAAAAGCCAGGGCTGGACCTGCACCAAACGGCGCCTGGCGCTAGTAAAAACCTGAAAGGCGCTGCATTAGGTGTTAAGTATTATTAGCGCCTTGGCACCTTGACTCCTTGGTGCCTTGGCAAATCCGGACTGCTCCAATTGCGCTAGCACAGGGCCGGCCCGCCAAAAACTGTAAACATATATATAGAATTACAAACTCGTGTCTGGGAACGAACTATTTTTATAAATAATATTTTTTGTTGTATTTAAAGCAGACTAATGCACAGTGTACTAATCTGTTGACCTAACATTAATATTATGAAATCTATTATTGATAAATCTTAAGTTTTTCTTACTTATCTTTTTGTCATTATTTGCAATATTTTATTACTTACTTACTTACACCATTTCATATAATTTATTGAGCATGAATTCCTTCACCAAACACAAGATCCTTGTCTATTTATGGTGAGGAAAGGCTCTTTTTATATTCCTTTATAACACTATATTAGGGGCCATCCATAAATTACGTCACACCTTAAAGGGGGGGGGGGGGAGTAGAGGAGTGTGACAGGGGTATGGGGGGTCATCAGCTCTGTGATGTCACATGTAAAAATCTAAATTATTAAAACGCAAAAATTTTTTTTATGAAATATTGCAGAATATGTGACGTCACACTAGGGGGGAGGGGGTCTCACAAATGTGGCGATCTGTGACAGGTACAGGGGGGGGGAGTCAAAAAAACATAAAATTCGTGTGACGTAATTTATGAATGTCCCTTATAACAATTTTAAAAAATTACTGATTGTAAAAAAAACATAAAATATTAAATAAATATATTTTTTTAACATTATTGAGTTCGAAATATATAAATAAAATGCATATCTGCTCGCTAGTGACTATCCACGATTTTTCAAGGGTACCAGTTAGGTACCCTTGAAAAAACATGGGTAGGTGGTGTACCTGCTAGTATCACATAATAATCATGAACTAATAATGTGTTTTTCAATGCAAAAAAAATGAAAACTTTTTTCATGTTTTATTATGATGCATTGGAGCACCTAATGAGTGTAATTCGTTCGCAATAGTAAATATGACGTTATAAATTAAATGTATATTATAATTTAATAAATTGTGTTATTAGTGGCTAGATCTTCGGTAGCAACTACATAATGAATTCCAGCTAAGACGTACCTACGTACAAGCACGCCATTATAAATTGAGCACCACTTACCGCTGATAGCTCAATTGTAGTTTCTCCCTCTTTCGCATTAACGACAGAGGTAAAAGAAAAAGATAGTACAGTATTACAAAAGAGCTCTCGGGAGCAAAATGATACATTATGAACTGAGGCTAAAAGGTGTGAGGTTTTGCTATTACCCTTGGTCACGCTAGTGGCTTCTACGGAATCGTCAATTGTCGTGACGAGAAATTTTCCGGCCCTGTAGGATACGATCCCATAATAATTATTGTAGTAACTTGTGACTGTAGGTTGTGTTGACAATAGTTGAACAGCGATAAAAATCTCAAATAAATGAGGCTAAAGCCTTTGGTTACTGTAAATAAGTACTTTAAGAACCGGTATTCCAAACAAATTTCTTCCGATTTACAGCATATTTTGGGTTTTTAATTTCTTAAAAACGTACATGTTATTTTTTAAGATAATATCTATGAGCTGAGCCGTAACTGTAATTGTATGAAATTCCCTTGATAGAAAAAATCTCAAAGTATGCTCCGGAAATTAATGAAAACATATTTTGTTCTGTTATTTAACATTTAATGGGTTTGAAAAAATTCAGTGTTTTTAAATGCTACTTAAGACATTTGTCGAGAAATTTTTGCTCTATCTTAAATAAGTCGTGTTTTATTAAATATATTCACGGCTTTCGCTTAAGATGAAGCCATAGTAAATAATGCAAAATCACACAAAATCATGTGTTTTTGTTTTGAAAATTTGATCGCTTAGAAATATTATAAATGCTTCAATTAAATAATGCGTGTAGAACATATCTTGGCCCTTAAAAATATCGGTCATTTTTTTTATAAGTCTTTTAATAAGCCTAGAAAAAAATAAAGTAACAGGTCTTTAAAAAAACACTTTCAAGTGCAAACTCTCCTACTTACGAACATCTTTTCGGATATGGTTTTATTGCTTATTGTAGCAAATTTAGTTTCTTTTATGATAATTGCAAAAAAAATATGATATTTACGCCCGATATTCACAAAATAAAATAAAATATGCATATTTGCGTTGTTATTTCACAATACGGCTGGCAGCCGACGAATGCGGATTTTCAAATTGACCCTTATGTCGTTCACCGAAGGACTACTGGCTCGCCACACCCTACTTTCTTTCAAAACTCCCCTGGCCGGAGCAGGGAGCGGACGTGTGACTCCACGTCGCTCGGTTCCGTGAAATCAATTTTAAATTTCCTTGTTATTACAATAAACAATGTGTAAAAAAGGAGTTAATGTTTTTTTTAGGTCTTTACGAAATCAACCTGTAAAAAAAATTTCTCAAATACCCTTTTCAACCGTTCCAAAAGCTTTCTCAAATATTTTTAAACTCCTCCCACAATGGGCGTGAATTCCGACTTCGATTTTTCCCTGGACTATTGGATCCCCTTAAGTCTATTCTTTCCGATGCGTTTTAATATTAGCGCGCTCTCTCCACCATTCGTGTTTACATATCTCCATTTCAAACTGTCATCGTAATGGTCATTCGCCGCATGGAACGCTTGCCTGACGGACCTATGTTTGTTGTTCGGCACCTAAAATTACGTGATTATATTATTATATAGATTATAAAGGTTAAATAAAATTGTTTCAAACATGAGAATTAACAGAAAAATATTTTTAAATTCTAAGTAAAGGTACTTATTATTTTTATATTTAAATAATTTATTACGCATATAGGGGAGTGTATTCGCCTCCTGTTTGCTTTTAACACTAAACATTCCCACTCCTCTAAATCGAAATTTGTGAATAGGAATGCCGAGTCATATTTAGTAGCCAATTATAACAAGTCATTATTATTAAAAAGGAAAGGTTATTTATTTATTTCCAGTGAATTTAAAATGCGAATACTGCACAAGAATTCTCACTGCTCCCAAATGTCCGGAGCTCAGATCATCGATCTTCGGAGTTCCGAAGCTAGTGGGACTACTAAGCATCATTGTATCATTTTGGACATTTTACACAAACATCTCTGAGTTTTACCGAAAATGTTGTCAGCAAATTTAGACCTCTTCAACTAACACGACCTTTTCTCCTATTATTCCTTTCCGAGTGAGTGGAATAGTTTTGATTGAAATGGCTTTGTTTGTTGGTATTTTATATTTGTAAAGTACCTATATGAGAAGAAGAATGTTTTACAACCTGAGGTGATAACAGCCCAAAACGTGTTTCAGAGATCGTCCCTCATTGAGCAATTAGTCGGAAACGGACGTGTAGAACTGGTTAACATAAATTTTAATGGCCAATGCTGCAAGATCTTAAATCAGATCAGAAATGGTCGGAGGAAATGGCGCGTCTTTTTTTAAATTAAATTTCTTTACTGGATTAAAAATAAAGCTGTTAAAAGAGGAGCGTCGTATCCCTTAGGTATATGAATGATTTCAAGGAAAATCTTTTTAAAAATTGCTGTTCCGGTAAATTTGATGAAAAAATTTTCTCGACATAATATGTAGGTATATATCAATAAAAGGTATATAATATGAAGGAAAGAAAAGAAAAAGAAAAAACACCCTCTACTCTGCTACCTTTGGAACACAGGCGTCGGATGTCAATGCTGTCTTTGTTCTACTGGTATTTCAATGGAAGATTCCCATTCCTACGGCACCGAGGCACAGTCGAGAACACGCCAAATACCCAAAAGTTGTACACTATTGACATTTGTTACATGAAAACGGGTTGTTTCTACGACTCGTTCTTGAGTTCAACAGCACGGCTGTGGAACGATTTTTCGACCTCTGTGTTTCTTCTATGGGTCTCTTCAAAACCCAGGTCACACAGCATCCCCAAAGATGATATAGGCCCTGAGGGAAATTATTTTTCTCAGGGCCTCCTGTGTGGAGTTCTCGTAAAAAAAAACGAATTTGCCATTACATATAAATGTACATATATCAAAGCATGTTATATTAACACAAAAGCTTTTCATGTGATGGATTAAAGAACAAAAAAGGCAAAAAAATATAACGTGAAAAAATAAAAACGTATGTATGTATTACACAGTGTCATTACATACACACTTCATACAACCGTGTCTCATATTGTATGACGAATTTTGCATTACCATTTATTGGGGGCCTCAGTATGGGAAAAGTGAGGCCCAGTGAGGCCCACATTTTCGCACAATGTTTGAAAATACATAATATGATTGTTTCAATAAAATGATAATATATTATATAGGAGACATGTACAAGTCGTATATATATAGGAGGTAAAAGTCGTTTTTTAAATGGTGACAAGGTGCTAATAATAATCAAAAAATGGTCAAAGAAGACCGACGATTACTTTATCATAAGTACTCTGTTTTACAGGTAAGTATTTTTTTACTAGTAACTAGTTAACTCGTACAAATGACACACTATCACCATAAAGGTAAACAAACATTTAACGCGAGTGTACAATATACAGTTATACTCACGAGTATAGTCTTATTTACATGACAATTGTTCGATAAACACTATATTTGTCCAAATAGAAAAATATGCGACTTTCCCAAGCAATCCTCTTTAGGTACAAATTAAGTGATTTGGAAAGGCAAATACATTACAATTTCTGAGTAAAAATTTCACTCAGGGCCCATTTTAATGGTACCTAATTTAGTTTATTCGAGACAGCAACTATTTGCCAAGAAATATGTGACACATCAAAATAACTAAATAGTTAAACCCTTCTATGTATCGACCAAGTAGTATTATCATTCTAAGCATGTTTGTAAAGAGTAAAATTGACGTGTAATTTATTAACCCGAAGGTAAAATTATTGATCTCGCCGCAAAACATGTTTGTTCTCAGATAGGCAGGATGGTAAGTTCCTGCCACTGAGAACTGTGTTGTAAGCTCTCTTTCTGTTACATGCTTCGTTTATGAGAAAGACCGAGATGTAAAAAAGTATGTGTAAGCGGTTTGCCTTAAGGGCGTGCGGTGTAATCAGTTTGGTGCCCTCACAGTGACCTATTGTCAGCAAGGCGCAATATGTATCTAGTACTACATCCATTCTGCCAGCAAGATGGATGTTCAAAGTAGGCAGTGACTAATAAAGTAAGCCTGTCTCAACACAGGTAAATCCTAGTGAGACAGGCATAAATTAAACCCTATGTATAACCCTATGTTTATAGATTAATAAAAAAATAAAAAAAAAATTTTATTCCTAGCTCAGACCTGTCGCTCTGTTATTTCCTACAAGTAAACTTGCGTGACCTAATATATAATAAATCTGATGACATGGTTTAAGATTGGTAAATATGAGAAATAAAAAGCTTAGTCACAAAATTATCCAAAATTCAACAATACACTTAGGGATGTATTTAAAAAAATTACCTAAACTCTTAGTTAACCCGAAATTTCTGAAGTAGAAAAACTTTATTTAAATCAGAGCATTATTTTTTAGATAGATTTGTTTGTGCAGGGGTATTTTTTTGTAATCGTCATCGAAAAATCACCAATTTTGAAAAAGTATTTTATAATTAATTTGAACACGAAGATGATGAAGGCAAAGCAAAATTCTGCATGTGGATTTTTAACCATTGGTCCAAAGTAATCATCCTTCTTTGGTTAAGTATATGTAAACTGCAACAGTAAAATCAACTATGAACAGTAACACAACTGTATCTACGAATGATTACCACGGAACTTTAATGCCAAAATAATTTTACAAAAATTTGTTTGTTGTGTTCATCTGGGTACAGGTATATTGCTTGATGTGAGAGATTTTTATTATTTATTTTATCCACTTTTAGGCGTGTAGTAATATAGTTACCTGAAATTGGTAAAAACCAGCTTTTTTCAACTTTTCGAGTCAAATAGGTTATATTTCAGTCAATACCTTGAATAAAAGTAAAAGCAGATTTACTGGTTATAGTGTAACGTGTTGATTCCATTTCGTGAATTTTCCAACCCCGATTTGGTTCATCGTAACAAAATAGCGGAGAGTGATGACTGAAGAATTATCCCTCGAGTTTATCAGTACACAGCGGACTTCTCGCAGGCAACATCAGATCCATGCAGCCAGGCCCTTTGATAGCACGCATCTCTCGACTTCCAGAATAATCGCGCAATGGCGCATCCTAATCTTAAAACCTTTGCTTTTATTATTGGTATATCTATTTGGTTACCCATTTAATTCTCGTTTATTCCTATTTGTGCATTGATGTTTAAATGCTTCTGGTGCCTTTAAAATCTCCTTAAGGCGCCGTATATCTGCTCAAAAAGAATAAGATGGAGAGATATGTAATTATGAATGTTGGAGAGAGCGTGCTAATTTTTAAAACGATAAAATTGAAGCGAAAATTGTGAAATTTTTTAATAAAACACAACTAAAATAGACTTACAATAGAGCAAAAATCTCGTGAGGAACATCTAAAGTAGCATTTCAAGAAAAACTGTGAATTTTTTCATACAATTAACTTCTAAAATAATTGAAATGAACGGGTTTATAATAATTTTCGGAGCGTACTTTGCGATTTTTTTCTGTCGAGGGAATTTCATATAATTTGAAAAAAAAAGAATATTTTTTTAAGAGCTTAAAAACTTCAAATGTTTAAAGAGGAAATCGGTAGAAATTTGGATACACCTATCAAATTTCACTTCTGACATTTATTCGATTGTCGGAATTTTACTTAGTGATTCCGACCACCCTTGAGACAATATAGTTAAATATTTAAGAGTCTAGTCAATTCCATAATTTGGCCATATTTAATTTAAAAGTAGATTCAATAAATCATTATATTAATACATTCTGACTTTTATTGTTGAATTGTAGATTGACATTACATATCATGCTCTGGTTTCAGAATTACACTCATTACAACCTACACATCAAATAGCATATTTAAATTGATCAAATAAAATAAATAACCTTTCATTTTATAGTTTACACTCAATAAGGTTACAATAGTTAAATGGGTACCTGCATTATCGTTCTGCATCCCGTTAGTCCAATCATTGGTGAACTTCTACCATTCGTTTCTACAGCTATTAGTATGGCAAATGTTTGTCGCGGCAATCTTCATTATTTTCGTATCTAGGTGACAGGAAACATTTGCATAAATTGTTTTGTCCCGTGTGATAATGCAATGCAGCTGTCTGTTTTCAGGCAGTTATGTAGGTAAATACGGGTCATTACATATTCAATCAGTTTACCCACTTTTCTTTTATGTCGCACTTGCGCGGAAAACTCACCTTCATGTCGGATGCAATTATTGTCAATTGCGTAACACTTACTTGGGACAGATTATTCATAGGAATGTATGTAGGTTAAGCAAGCTTCGTGGTCTAACCTTATTCTAAGTCTGTAAGATCAACGGTGACGACCACTCTAAGGAGTAAACTGCGTGTAAACTGCCTTATTCAGAAATCTTGAATGAGGTTCACATTTCAAGTTTCTTAGATATATTATTTAGATCGAATACATTTCTCTTACTGGCGCTTTCACCAGTGAAACTGGACGACCACTGACTTAAAATTTGACTTAACTGTATAATTTCAATAACACGACCAAGCACTTTTTTTTTTGTATAAGAAGATAAGTCATTTAATTTTACGGATCATCCGTTAACTGTGCAGTCTGCGGAGTTTTGGTGATCCGCCGAACTGATGGTCAAAACTATACCATTATTTACATGATGATTGATAATAGGTAGAAAATGAGGATGTAATTTCTGTTCGAAAGATACAAAAACGTTTTACGTTGAACAATTTGTTGATGTTCAGATGAATATCAGTTAAATGAAGAAGGATTCAAGGGATACGTAAACGTAAGATGTGCAAGTGCGTAAATGAAAATGAGGATTAGATTAATATATTACTCTTGGGGCTTCGAACTCAATGAGAGAATTGTATGTAATATCTGGTCAATCAACCTCACCATGTACAAGTAATAAGATGATGCATGTTTTATTAATAATCATTATTCAATGTATCTTTTGATGTTAAGTTTTTATAATACGGATCTAAGAAGAGACAATGTTAGCATTATTCGTGATAAGCTTTAATATTCTCTGATTGATCAATTTGACCACTAGAGGCTATCTTCTTTTTCATGTATTATTAATGGTGTTGAATTGTTGAGATACCTTGATTAATAATTGCTTCTGCTGTTCGATAAATTGAACATGGATCGTGAATAATAAAACGTGTTTATAAACAAATTCCGTACATCAAGAAATGATGTTCAATTGATCGTAAATTTAAAACATGCGGTTTGATGTTTGTTGATTGACAATGATCTTGAACAAGGATCAAGATAAATTTAATTCATTCATCAGCAGGTTACAAGATTATAAAAGAATAGGCACTTGCGTAGTTCTTTTATAATTTGAAGTAAATACTTCTTGTAAGTCTTATGTGTGCTGTGTATGTGGCTGTTGGTTTGTTTATTTCTAGTAAACTTCCAGCGGCCGTGGTGGCTAATTGGACATGATGATATCATGGTACATGAATACTTTATACACGGCCAGGTAGTTGATACACCGCAGCCTCCGTCTTATCATCTTATAGACAGGTCTCGTCTTTTGATTGTATGGTATGCAGTTATCAGTAATTGCTCCAATGTATGATGGTTACTCTTACAACTCCAAAGTGAATACCATTCATACGTGATGACCTAATCATGGATTGATTGAGATTGCAGAAAAGAGATAACAGATGGGTAATAGAGAAGCTAAAAAAGCGGGTTTCAAACATCTTTATAACGACTAACTGAGACATAATAACTCATCTGCCATCGTGTGTTATGTTATTTAAAAATTTGGAGAGTCGACAAAAAATTACATCTGGTTTACTGTTACTTTGATCAATTTTTAATGTACGATGATTTTTTTTAATATACGTCTTCTTGGAAAGCAAACACTGCTGGTGAAATTAGTTATTGTAAAACTGTAATTTTTATTTGAATTGATTTTATTGTTAATGTTTTAAACATCGAATTAATCAATAGCATCGCTAAAACCTGGTTGCTATCATTAATATTTTTACCACATAAATGTGTCTTTTAACAAACAAATAGTTATTGACAATTCTACGACAATCTTTTATAAGTAAGAATTTTATAAAGCGACTGAAAAAGATGTGGACAAATATTATATGGCATGGGTAAACTTCAACTGTTAACTAAGAATGGGTTGTTTCACAGCATCAATTCATAAAATTTCAAAGTTAAAATTCAGGTTTGGCGAAAGCTCTATTCAAGTTCTGCTATTATTTCATCGCGGGTCGGTTGTTTCACAGCATTTGGATAATAACAAAACTTGAATAAGACTTTCACAGAACTTGAATATTAACTTTTAAATATGATGAATTAATCTAATTTTGCATAACATCACCCTCTACAGTCTAAACCAGAACTACAGAATACAGCAATATAAATATTGCAAATTAATGATCCTGGACGTGCACATTGCGCGAATCGAGGATGATTTGTGAACCAAAAAAATCCTGATGATGAAACCAGATCAAACCAAACATCCGCAGGCCTAACGACACAAGACAATCAACTGGAACAAGATTTGGGTGGACCAAATGAATGGAATGCTGTGTCCATTATCAAACACTATGTTATACCTCTAAGGTGTGAGATAAACAATTTGTTTAGTATTTTACAAAAACATGATGTATTAGGCCTCGTCGGTTGGCACCTGATGCTAGATGATTTTTTTAAGATTCTTGAATAAATATTTATCTGACCTTCGATAAAAACGTTTCCATCTTTCTAGTATTTGATGAATATTGGTACAATGCGCCGTACAGGCATCAATTAGTTCCATCATGTAAAAAATTATTTTTTCTAACATAATTAAGGTCAAATTTTGGCTAGTGTTTATTTTTTACGTATTGTATAGGGTGAGTCATAAACATTTACACTTTTGAAATAATTATGAAATAAAACACAGATTTTATTTAAATAAATGATTATTGATAAGAAAAAAAATACGCTGGAAAATCATTTCGTCAAAATGGCCGCCATCTCTCCGCTGGCATTCCTCAAATCACTTTCGAAAACTTTTCGACACAAATTCGAAATATGTTGACCATTTCTTGATGAATATTGTCCTTTAATTGGAGTACAGTCACTGGTTTATTTACGTAAACTCGACTTGTAAGATAATATATAAACATAAATATATCCCATAAAAAAAATCTGCTGCGGTAAGATCCGGGCTGACGGGAGGCATTTCTCCTCTGCGCGAGATCGGTTTGTTAGGGAAAATTTCTTTAACCAATTTCTTTTGATCCATGGCCACCTCATTTGTTTTCCTGTCGGTTTCTTCGAAATTTTTAAACCATGATTTGATTAAATTAACACCTGGGCACTGATTAATACTGTGTAATTGGTAATGCGATCGAAATAGGCGGCGTGCATCATTGTTTTGTAAAACAGAATAGAATCAAAAAGAACAAAATCATTGTTTCTGTAAAAAACATTTTACCCAGAAAGCGCATTGCTCTCCCGTAAAGCAATCCTTAGTGACTAAATTTTCAACAAGCGAGGATTCTCGCATAAGTGACCCCGCTCTCCTCCCCCGTTCTGAATCCCCGCTAACACGATTACAAAAGCGCAAATGTGTATGGCCCACCATATACAACTGACACTTTAAGATTTGAGGTCGTAACAGATTTAATATGTAGTTATTTGTTTTCGGATGGGTACATTTTGTCAGAAGTTATGACAGACCATTTGATTATGATATTTTATAAAATTCTGAATATCCTACGATTGTTGAGTAAGAAATATTTCCTTGAGGTAAATAATTCGATCCAATTATCAGAAGAACTTCAATAGTGTGGGAAATATATTATAAAATTACACTCGTAATGACAACAATAATTATTGTTGAACTGAGATTATGAATATGATATTACGCCTTATTTATCGGGTAGGTCGTTAGGAATTTATGAATCACTTACTGCCTTCATCTTGTAGTTCGCACAATATTATCATATTAATTGCTCATTAAAGCTCACAGACAATCACAAATAGTAGTCTACATAATATTCTTACAGTCATTCTTAAAAAAGTATTGCCGAATCTTGGCGACTACGTTTTGATCTCTGTCCTAAATAAGAGAGGTACAGAAAAAAAGACTTCTTGCGTAAGTTGGTCACTTTATTGAATCGAATATATGGAGGAAATTTGATTATATCCTGTCTTCGGAGGGCCATCAAGGGTAGAATCTTTTTATTTTTTTGATATATATTTTTTAAAATTTAATAATACTATTAAGTTGTGCAAGTAATTGAATTTTTTATTATTCTGACAGATGTTTCGGCTTTCAAGGCCATTTTCAAACTGTGGTTAGACCACTTTGAGACGACTGATTTAAATAATTCTAAATTTCAATTTTCTATTACGATTCTAAATTTAAATTTCCAATTTCAATTAACAGAAACTTGCAGAACTTAATAATACATTTTTAAATTTAATTAAAATGATTTTTTTTATTAAATGGAATTCTATGAATTTAACACTAAAACAATTAATAAGGATAGAATCAATTAAAGGTCCCTAATCGGTATCAAGGTCTGTGGATATGTGTTTACTAAATCTCTACAATGCTGACTGTATTCTGAAGTATGATTGGAACATATAATTTTATTGACATCGGGTATTTTAGTCAGGAATGAGAATTCGTCTGCTATTTCTTTGTGTATCTCTTTCCTTCTTCGCATCTCTACATTTAATTTATCAATGACGCCATAAAAACTTTTTTGGTGCTCTTTCTGGTGCCCCCCAAGACGTGATGCCCTAAGCAATCGCTTCATTTGCTTATGGGCTAATCCAGCACTGTATTCATGTTATTGTTGTTGAAACTTGGTTTATACCAGAGACTTATTACTTATTTATATATTATTATATTATATATATTAATACGTGAAGCCAAAACTTTGTACCCCTTTTTACGAAAATTGCGCGGACGGAGGAGTATGAAATTTCGCACACTTATAGTTTATATGGAGGAGGAGTGCAGAATGCTAATATTTTTTAAAAATTATGCATAAAAATAGATTAAATCAATAACAAAAACATAATTAGTTACAGCTGAACCCCCAGACGGATTCTTCATTGTTCTTTTTTGGAAAAATAAACGGTTGAGGACAATTAAACGAGACGGAATGAACCGGAATGAACAAACTTAAATTTAAACTACAAAAGGAGTTCATTAAACTTGTTGTTCTATACTGTATATTGTGCTGAACCTCAAATTTTAATACAAGCGAATATTAACGTACTTGCAGAAGATATCTGATTGTTTATTAATAATTCCATGAGTAGTTAAATCCATACAAATTATCGAATGGTGTGAAAAATTGGAGCAGAATTGTTTTATCTAGAATTTCTACGTCAACGCAAATATTTTTAAGTTGCAAAGCAATTTCCATCAACTGACATGAGCTTCGAAGTAACATTCAGATTTCATAAAAAAACGTGTTGATATGACAATTTTTGCAATATTTCAGCTCACAACGTTGTTTCCATTATGAACAATGGAGCTTTGAAATAATTAACATAATTTTTTTCTTCGATTTCTAAACAAACGTTTGGGAACCAAAATCTGGATAGTAACTATATATCTACTAGTAATTACTATAAATCATTGAAAATGAAGATAATACTAATGAATCTAAAGAAACGTGAAACAGAACAAGACACATAAAAATAAAAATGTAATTAATTTATTTACGCCTTGATGACTTTTACTTGTAACATAAGTTATACAGGAGCATCACAATATACAGCAAAAAATAAAAGCTACACAACAATTACATATTAAAGTAGTTACAGAGCAGTATTTAGTGCATTTGTTACTGTTAACACACGATGTAATCTCTGAAGACAAGAGTTGAACATAAAATTAGTGCGAAAAGCAACTGCATTAAATGGAACATGAAGTCTAGTGTTGTAATTATTGGGTACTTGATAATTTATCATATTCACTTTCAGGGCTATCCAAATATCCGTTGATGATTTTAAATAATAATAAAACATCACAGATTATTCCTCGCTATGATAATTTAGGTAGTTTAAGTAATTGCATCAAATAATTTTATTTTAAATTTTCTATTGAAATGTTTAATTTATAATTCATATGCCTTAAAAATCTATGCTGTACTCTTTCAATGTTATGTGAATGTATATTGTATAAAGGCGACCAGACAGAGGAATTATATTCAAGAATGCTTCGGACTGTGTTATATACAGCGTTTTGAGTGCATTAGTATACATTAGATCTTTGGACGATCTTAATACAAAACCGACACATTTAAGTGCTTCATTCGTAATGGTTGCAACTGGAAATCGAACCGAGAATGCCTTGTCTTACCGTGACATAGCGCCTTAACCAACTCGACCTATTTGTTTTACGTCAAAAATAAAAATAATATTCTTCATATTTCCCCAAGATATCAAGTTAAGACAAAAGATCCTGGAATCGATTTCCAGTTGCGACTGTTACCTTGTTATTCTTTTTTTTTATTATTCTGTGTCTTGTTCTATTTCATGTTTCGTTTAGTTTTATTAGTATTATCTGTTTTTTTCAATTATATATTACATTTATGTGAACAACCTTTAAAATTTATTAATACTTAACAGAACACAACCCGTGAGACGAAAAGGAGACCAATGTTTGAACTGTACTCTACAATAATAATGGTATTCGAACTCATATTTGAAGACAAGGTTTTTGTTTACGTTGGAGACAAAGTGTTCTGTTTAACTAAACGATTAGCTGCCTGCTCAACGGCTCAATGATTCAAAGACTTGAAGGAATTGTTTAAAAAAACTCATTCTTCATAAGCGTTTAGAAGTTAAACAGTTTGAAAATACCAAAAATGTACATACTTAATTAAAACGCCATCGGTAGTATTAACAGATTGACATACATTTCAATCAGTAGTGTGCGTTGCTAGTGTAGATTTTGAGGATAAAAATTAATAATTAAATCAATTAATTTAAAAAAATAGTTAGTCTATTATTTCTTTGACCGCTTGCAAATAAGTATGCCAAACTTAAAAAAAACTTCATTATGAATACAGCACCTAAATTGCACCTACTTACGAAATGGCGCCAAATATTCGTATTTATTTTTTTTACATTTTCTCCACACAGGAGGCAATGAGGAAAAAATCCCTCAAGGCCTACGTCATCTTTGGTGATGCTGTGTGGTGGGTTTTTTTATGATAAGGGAGAGAAGGAAGCTCTGAGAAGGAAAAGGGTGTGAGGGTGTGAGGGTAGGAATCTGGGATCAACGTGTTTGACGGACGTATGAATCTATCCCTCCCACTACAGTGCACGACGATGGATCGAGAGAGTAATGCTGAAGAAGTCAAAATTTTCCCTCAACCTGTCCCTCCTCAGTAGACGAGCAAAATCATCCGCCGCCAAGACCTAGACAAACCTCATTACAAGAATCCGGGTTCCAAGAATGCTGCTAAGTCACCAAACGTAGCGAACCACTTTGGGTGACCTACGACAGGGGTGTTGGTTATCCAATAAATGGTATCCAAACCCGCCTTCCAAATTATATTATTTATTAGAATCATTACTATGTCTTAGATGCCTTTAATGTATAATATATTTTTCGCATTGATTAGTTTTAATATTTTTTTACTAGATAAAAGTATTAGTAGACGATGATTAACTTAATCACGTTTATCAGAAAAAAGTTAGATATCTCGGTACCTAATCTGAATATACGTAGCTTAAATTCATAGTGAAACCTTTATAATTCCATTTCTAATACCTTTTAGGTGACACCACTCAGTGATTACGGCAAAATACGTGAATCATTACGTTAACGTCGGTAAAGTTTTTTCGTTACGTTTCAAACGTATCGACGTAACTTGTGACCAAACAATGTACTTAGACCGTGAAAAAAAGATAGGCCAAACGCGTGTCATTGACTTGAGACGTGAAAAAGTGTAACTTTAATTATTAACATACCGTTAAATAATGCAAACAAATATTGATGTCGGTGATTTCATTATTTTTTTAGCATAAACGTGTGCATTATGATTTTTTGTGGGAATCAAAATATTTACTTACAATATATTATTTTTATATCAGCTCCACACAAAGGTCCCTAAGAAAAATAATTCCTCTCAAGGCCTATGTCATCTTTGGGGATGCTGTGTGGAGGATCTTTTGAGAATAGGAGGAAAATGAAGTTCCGGGAAGGAAAAATGCATGAGGGGTGATTATGAATCTGGGTGTCAGTGTCTCCTGCAGTGACGGACGTGTGAACCCACAACCGGTTTTTCACAGTAGGTACTATACAACGTTTTGGTTAGAAGTAGGCTTGAGAGTGGTTCGGTGGTTTGGAACCCACATCAAGTGAAGTATTCCCTTATGTTGGAGAAGGTTCAGAAGAAATTTCTGAGATTTCTTTACCTGAGGGATTACGGCTACCACCCGTGGCTCTACCCTACCGACTTTCTCTTGGGCATGCTCGGTATGAACCGTCTACGGGTCAGAAGGGATGTGCTCATTATAACACATTTCTTCAGACTGATTCGTGGACGGTTCGAAAACTCGGCTATCATGGAGAGCATTAAATAAATTAGTTTCTATGTTCCCGATGGTTATCTCCGTTACCGACAGCATAGACTGATTTATCTCCCGGCTTGCAGAACTAACTTGCCAGTGGTTATGCCAGTCGGGAGAACAGTCTTGTTGTTAAATAGAATCACTTTGAATATCGTTATGTTTAACATCAATGAAGCACAATTTAGACAGCAAGCTTTATTGCTGTTGGTCTGATTGTGCTTCATTGATGTTTAAATTGTCTATTGATGTTTAAATCGTTCATTGATGTTTAAATTGTTTCATTTGTTTAAATTGTTTAAATTATTCATATTGCTTATATATGCTTCAATCTTAATATTTTCTCTACTTTAAAAACGATTTGAAATTTTAATTTTGTTATGTTTTTAAAATGAATAAATTGAATTGAATTGAGTAGAATACCCCTACTGCGGTGAAACCATGTTCCAAGAGAGTCAAAAGGTCTCTCTCAACTAGTCTCTCCCGATCAGGCCTGCCACGCAGTTGGTGGGCAGACGCATCAACCTCCAAGACGCGGGCAAACCTCATCCCATGAACCCGGGCACCCCTGCTAGGTCTTCAAAAGAAGCGAACTTGGGGTGATCTACAGCAGAGAGTGGGGGTACCCATAACCTCCTCCCAAATTGTAAATGGTTCGATGTTAATTTTTTTTCTTCGATTTGATATTGAGAAATTTCTATGTTTTCGGCTAACAATATACGTGTCATAGCTAGTAGCTAGTTGAAATAACAAGAAGATGATGAATAATACGGGTTCCGAAGTTCTTACATTTTAGTCTGTCATTTGAATGATATCGACGCCATCTAACGGTATGTCTTCTACTATATTCTACTATATACGATATTCCAAGACGTTATTTTTATCGAGTTTACGTATACTTAAAACCGGTCTATCTTGCAGTCAGATCATGGTGATCGGAAACGACTTAATGTATTCTTATACAATGCATAAGAAGTTAAAAAAAGGCTTTGCGGTTGTTTTTTTTTCTCAACTGTGACTCAACATCCTGCGTTATTTCAAAGTCCATTACGTTTATGATATGCTCATCGTTTATTGGGCTATTTATCCGGTAAGGCGAGCAAAATCCCGTGTTGCGTGGTGTAAAATTGATGCGAAATAAGATTAATTCATCTAGATTTTAATCCCAGATTCTGAGCATTTATCAGCGTGAGAATATATACATGTTCTTGATTTACGTGTGAATGATTATTGAATCACTTTCAAAAACTCCTTTCCCTTTCCATCTTTTACTTTGGAAGACAATCTTTTCTATGAGCTGATAAATATCTAATCTGTATGATAATCTATATCACCTATCAATCTTAACTATCACTTTCAAAAGCTAATAAATCGCCACAGTTACATTATAAGATTTGTATTCTAGATATGTACTAGATATACGCCAATTGTACATTAAAACACTACTTAACTACAATTTTGAACAAAAAAACAAATTTCAACAAGGTTAACGATGGACGTTACAGTGTCCGAAACGTTGACTAATGAAGGAGGTAGCGCAACACGGCATAACACACCAAAAACAAATAACGAAAGTACTTTTGGCCGTGAAAATCTAAAAACGTATCAAATTTCAACAAACACAAAATATCACTAACAGACCAGTTAGACATGATTACAAGCGTACAAAAAAAATATAAAAACTCCGACGGCAAGCTTTGGACAAAAACACCATAAATACCATGCTATAAAAGTATTCAACAGTGTTTCGCCTGAAACAAAAATTGAGGAAAACAAAAATAAATTCAAATACAAAATCAAAAAAAGGATTAAAGAACAAAAAAAACAAGAATGCCAAAATTTTATAACATAAAATAATAAAACACATACTCATCTAAACACACAAAACACGTAACACACAAAACTATAGTAAAACACTTATCATACGCAAACATACAACTCATGATATATGCCGATTTTTTTTTTTTTTATTACCAACTTTATATTTTATCAAAATGTATTATAATAATAACGTTACATTTTTATAACGCAGCTTAGTGTCATTTCACTTCAAGTGCACTTAACTTAATAAATTTTAAAATATATAATAATAATAATAATCCTACAGTGCTCCTTACGAGTCCATTACAAAATATTGATAAAGCAATATGAAATAAAGAATATACAGTATTTACAAAACAATGACAAGAAAACAAAATTTAACAAAAACAGTGCTGTTATAACACACACAGGATAATAATAATAAACAATAACGGTGCTATTGTAGCACAGGATAAAACAAGAACTTTAAAACTAAAATATAATATACTAATAGAAGGCAGTTTGCATTCAGAAATGAGAAGTAATCTGACATTATATTCGGATATTAAATATAAAAATACAATTTGGAGGAAACCGAAACCAAACAATTTCAGGAAACTTGAGAACATGGCTTAGGTATTACGTGTATTGAAAATGTGTTAGGATTCATGAATGGTATGATTTTTTAAATAATTTTGTTTTTAAAGCCCGTTTAAATTCAGCCAAATTCTGGATATTAGTAAGAGCTGAGGGAATTTTATTCCAAATGAGAGGGCCAGTTACACGAAAAGAGCGATCATAGTAAAAGGCTCGATTTGCTCGGCTCGATAATGTAGTTCATCTTATTAAATTTTTGTATTAGTGAGGCCACCGTGATTAAATTACACTATAAGACGTAAAATATTGTATCAAAATAAATTTTTAAAAATACGGTAGGAGTATGCACCACAAAACACAGAATTGGAGTCTCAAATCGCTTTGCCAATATCAACACAATCACAGTCAAATTTCCGTTATCCCAGAAGGTCCCGTAATGCTTCAACACTTGCCGCACGATGCGGTATTATACAATCCTACGTGTTATTATAGTCATAGACAGGCGTCACACACGACCGAACTTAATCTAAAATGCTCGAATGGTCACAGTCATGGAGTCATGTCATAGTGACAGTGACAGTGACTGGCAACTCGCAGACCTCTAAACTATTCTCGCTGACTTTGGCACGAATAAAATTTGCATTAGGTATGTAATAATTGTAATTGATTTATAATATGATGGGCACTTGTGAGCGTTGGCGGTTACACATTTTTCGTACTAGGTAGCAGTTGAAAAATATTGATCAATAATTATTGAAGCAAAAAACGGTATTTCACCACGATCACCCAAAATTCAAAATTCTTGTTTTTTAAACCTTGTTTCAAGCAATTTTCAATAGAATTGACGAAAATTGTTATTGAAATATTACTTATATTTTATTAGGCAACTTAGTAAAGTATTTTGTTAAAAAATAAGGTTTCTGGCACAAAAATATCACTGGCCTCCTTCATGAAATGCATGTTGGTGATAAAGGTAACGGAAGCATTGCAGTAAAAAAATTAAATGCAAAATTTGCATGTAAATGCAGAGTTGTGAAAGTGAAAAATCATTTGAATTTGAATGGTTTGATAATTTTTAAATTGAACAACTCTGAATTGAAAAGAAAGTTTTTACGGTAAAATGAAATATAATAAAAATACTTAGGTATTAGGTTAACGACAAATGCCACCAAAATAAAATTAAGTTTACTTTATAAAGACTAGAAACGTAGAAGCGTCTCCAAAAAACTTTTCATTACTGAGGCCTAAAACAAAAATCAAAACATCAATTAAAATATCCACATCATCAAAAATATTATAACGATATATATTATTATAACGATGTATATTATTTGACAATAATAAAATTAGGTCATTTTATTTCATATTACTTGTAAGGTATTCCCTAAGCAATATCGAAGTAAGCTACAAACTCAAGGTAATTAAACCTACTGTATAAAGGTAATTAAACCTACAAAATAATTAGAGATTAGACTCAAAGACGACTTAGTAACAAATTAAGAAAACCCATAGGTATATAATTGAATAAAATCCTTGTAGACCACCCCTCTCCCCCCTCCACATACGATATGTAAATAAACCGTAGGTTAAGAATAATTTGTACCAGTCTGAAGATGGCTTTAATGAGCTGAAACCGTTTACGGTCAAATAAATTAAAGTGGAAATAAGTTTCAAAATTGTTTAATTATATTATTAAAACAAAACGTTTTTGTTATTACTGATGAAAGCAGCATATTAAAAATATTTTTAAAAACCACCAGAAATAAGCAAGGCTTTTTGCCTGGTTCGAGGGTCTAGCTTGAACCACATTTTTTTGCAACGCATGCAATGTCTACGTTCAATTACAAAATGGAAAAATGCAGTTTTGTTTTAATTTATTTATTTTGCAAAAACAGTACCAAAATCAATACATTGCAAAAGTGATTTAAAAAATTACAAAAAATATGGTTAGCGTAATATGTTATTATGTTTCCTTCTCGGGTCTGCTCTTGACTGATTCATTTATTACCGTGTATATTGCGTATGTGATAAAATGCACAATTTAAGAAAATTGAAAATCTAAGAATATAACCACAACTTGCAGAAACTTTTTTTATCTTCTTTCCCCTTAGAAATATACGGTGAATTTATGAAGCAATTGTTATGGATATGTACATTTATGCGTATAAATTAGCATGGTTCACCGTTAAAACATCAGACATTGTGATAACGTGTGTGATCGTGCATGAACCCATTATTTAAAAATTTTATGTTTATTCAGCCAACATCACGTTATACAAATCAAGGCCAAAAGTTTTTGGAGCAATAACTTCTGACAAAAGAACATAAAAAAGACTCATTCGAATCATTTCTATAGATCACTTCGAATAAAAACGACTCTAAGGCCGTTAATATACAGTATTTGCATGAATTTTATAGATTTTTTTTTATTAGTCATAAAAAGTACATATATTACAAATAAATTTTAAACACAAATTAATTACATAATAGGTGTATTTAATGTACCCCCCCCCCCCCACAAATAAGCAGGGCTTGTGTATACGGGGGGTGTTACAATATTGGTTTTATTTGATACGATTCACTTCAAGTATTCAGTAAATTTTTTAAGGTGAGTTTTAAATTCTTTTATATTAATATTCATGTTTCTATTTTTTTCTGGTAATGAATTAAAAAATTTTACTCTGAGATATTTAAGATTTAACTGTCATATTGTTTTTTTTTTTACATTTTGGAGTAGGAAGTATTTGTCTAAGATTTCTGTTATTTTTTTATTTTGAATATTATCTTTATAAATTTGTAATGTTGCGTGGTAGAAGTATAATGCACTTAATTTTCTAACCTTAAATTGTTTGAATAAAAGTTGTGACGAATATGAATACGATTTGTAAAAAAAATATTTTTATTATTAATCAAAGATCAAAGTTCTTATTTATTTATTCCAGTCGTTACTGAGAAAGGTTAAAATGATTTTATTTATTTATTTATTGTTTGAAAAATTTACAGAGTGTTAACAATTATTACAATAATATAGTTGTCGTTGGTATATTACACATATTACATTATTATATTAACACTCCAATTAGAAATGTTCACAGCATGAGAAATCAATGTTAAGTTGTTACTAGATGGAAATGCTTATAGTGATAACAGAAATAATGATAATCAAAATTAAATATAAAACATAGTGGCATCAAATATAATACCCTGCAGAGAAAGAGAAAAAGAAAGAAAAAAAAAGCAGTTACATACTGTTCTCCATGAAGTGTCTTAATAAATTAACTATATTAATAACTTTTAAAAACTTTCATAAGTAACATAATAAGTGCAGTACCTACATTCATAAAGCGTGATAGTGCTAAGCAATTATGAAGTTAAAAATCATATTGTAAGTGTTATTTATTCAATTATAATACAACACGCTTCAAAGATCACTGATCAGTGATCACTGCTTCATTGATTTTCCCTTGAAAAGATCTGTGATAATGGTCCATGATGACAGTTGGCATCTTCAATAGCGATGATTTATCAGTCGATGCCAATAGACTGACACGATGCCGACGCCGAGGAGTCGCTGATAATGGCAGCATGACCAAGTGCTGGTATATTGGTGTAAGTGCCAACTTCGGTGTCAGTATTACGGCGTATTAAGGTAAGTGAGTCACTCTGTATCGTAAATGTAAACGTTCGATTAGATATTATAATACCTACCTAACAGCGTATTAATGAAGTTTTTATTTGTGGTCCCGTTAAATTTTAGGGATTAACATAGATTCGTAAAATGTCGTTGTTAGGTAGAAAGCTTTTTAACAGAATATTAGCGCGGACTAGTGAAAAATCACGTGATGTAATAATCGCAGGATTAATGATAATTAATAAATCACGAAATCTTACTTTAGCTACTTGTCACGATTAGCTCTGAGAAATACTCAAAAGATATTCAAAATTAGAATAAAAATAATATTCTGACAAAAGAACATTATTTTTAATGAAAATTGAGCACCTAGTAAATTTGCGATTATTCAAAAAATTAAAATTGTATTGTAGATGGGTTATATTGTGGGTTTTTGTCTAGATCTTTGATGGCGGATGCGTCTCCCCACCTACTGTGTGGTGGGCGGATTTGAAGAGACTTTTTACCCCTCCAGCAGATTCTCTCGACCCATCGCCTTGACGTCAGTCTTTCTGGTCACACTGACCCCCAGGTTCCAACCCCCCCCCCTCGTACCTTCTTCCTTCGCAAATCTTCCTCTCTTTCATTTACTTTCCAGTGTATCTTATATTGCCACGAATATAGGAAACTGTGTCTAGAAGTCACGATTTTAAATGCAAAGGTGTTTTATTTTTAAAATTAATTTTGTGAATAGTTTTATTTTCCAAAATTGGCAGCAAAGCAATCCGAGGTATTTTAAATAGTGCCGTATGGTAGTAAAAAGCGCTCCAGTGGTTAAAATCCATGAAAAAATAATTTCAAAATAGCCCATAACCCTAACCTAACGTAACCTGTTTAACCAAATCTGAATATTTTTTTTTCATCACTTTCAATGACTTTTCTGAGGTGGTTCTGAGTTGGTTTCATTCTGAGTCGTCCGGTCACAGTTTCTTATATGCCATCATACATTTCTGATGAAAAAAGATATTTTTTAGTTGTTTAAGCTTATATTTTTAATAAGGTAATAAACAATTTAATTTTAATTGTACTCAACGGAAACGGTAGAAAAAACATTAGTTTATCCAAAATAATTTTTTTGGTATTCATAATGTAAACCGGTTTGTAATAAAGATTAATCTAAAACAATGATTTAGCATTAAGCTCCGCTTAAACTTCCTGTGTACCCCTGAACGAATATTGTGCTAAGACGCGTTCGTTAAAAACATACATTTCGTGCATTTGAGTTACATTTTTACTTAGTGATTAGGTACTCAGTTTGATTAGTGAAAGCGTTATATTGCTGTAAATCTTCTGATTACCCGTGGGTAATTTTCTTCACTAATTGATTTAATTTTACTCTGGTCGATCAAAGGTGGGTTTCGTTGTGAAAAACGTAATTTTCTATTTACTAAAGTTGTGTGGATGGCAAAAACACCAATTTATTTCTGGTCGATTGGGAGCGAAGTCTTTCATGTCTTTAGTAACAGTTATGGAAGAAGATCGACGGTCTATCATTAGAGTGGTTACAAAGCGAACTTCGCATTAGATGTTTGGTATTGTGTTTATGTCTTTCTAGGGCGATAACTGCGCTGTGTGGCTTGACGGTTAAAAACGTGTAACAAATAAAATCAATCGGCGTGCATTAATACTCGTAAATAGTGCAACTCCGATAATACGACATGTAATTGGAGTGCATTCGGCGGTTTGCATTCGTAACGGGAGGCTCTGTGGCACACTGAGCTTGATAAAAGTCCACTTTTCCCGTAAATGAAAAATATTTTTTTCAATAGAATAAAGAATAACACAAGAAGTACAAGTACACTTGAGGGCATGTTTCGTGATCCAAATACTTGCCTAATCGAGACTTAAATTTCCAAAACAAAACTATGCTTACGAAATTAAAACGGGATGGAGATCTACGATGTCAGGCGAGTGTAAAAGTAAGACAGAAATTGGGCTAAATGGAAAATTTGTTTCCATTTTCTTCTTTATTCTTTAATTTTTACTTTACAAGATTTTTCTGGCTTTTAATCTTTGAAAATGTTTGCTTTTGAGATAATTGAATTCCAACGGAAAGAATGATTATAACCACTAAAGATTTTTATAACCATATATTTTTTTATAACCACGAATGATTATAACCACTTAAGAATATAACCACTAAAAATTCCCCAATCCATTATACAACTCGTTGGTCAGAAGCAAAATAGAATATGGAAGTCTTATCTGGAACCCACACTATTTAAAATATTCAAAAATCATTGAATCCTGTACAAAAAAAAAAATCCTAAGACTGTTATCATTTAAACTTGGATTAAATGCCTCACTCATATCTTACGAGGAACGACTACAACAATTTCATTTTAAAACCCTGAAAAAAAGAAGACAATTTGCTGACTTAATATGTTTATACAAAATTATTCATGATAAGCATTAAACCACTCATTGTCTGAGCAATATTCATATTAAAGTTCCTAATAGACGTAATTTAAGGAGTCATAAAAGATTCCATCTTGAATTATTTAATAACAATATTGCATACTTCAATCCACTGTCTTGAATGTGTCGTCTATATAATACCATTGAATGTGACCATACAGATATCTACGCAAACAATCTCACATATTTCAAAAAACAAACTATCAAACTCCTACCATGACACTTCGTGGAGAACAGTTATGTAGCTGTTCTATTGTCATACCCTTTCTTTCTTTCTTTTTCTCTTACTCTGCAGGTTATATATTATATTTGACACTACTATGTTTTATATTTCATTTTGATTATCATTATTTCTTTTATCACTACAAGCATTACCGTCTAGTAACAACTAAACATTGATTACTCATGCTGTGAACATTTCTAATTGGAGTGTTAATATCTATGTAGATCCCAACGGCAATTCTTTTATTGTAATAATAATTGTTAACACTCTGTAAATGTTTCAAACAATAAATAAATAACGCGAGGTCAAAATAATGATAAACAGTTAACAACAAACTAAATAACAAGTTTTTAATTTTTTTTTAATATTCCAATATTAAAAAAAACATGCAAATATATTTAAAACGGTATTAACACATCGTTATTCAACTTCTGTTTATGGGGCAAAAAATTGACCCCGTGGAAAGAAATTATAGACGTAAGAATGGGAACAAATAAATTATATTTTGCACGACGCGACTTGCAATATCAATATGAATACATAATAACATCGTGGGTCATGCTTTTTCATGTAGAAAAATGCATATTCATAGAACCAATAATAAAATATTATCGGATAGCATTGGGTTTAATTACTGTTTATGAGAACATCCGATAACTGACGATTATTAAAATGATTTCATCGTGTAACGTTTTAATTAACTTATATATATATAAATGAATGTATGTTTGCTTGCTTTCTTGCATGTTTATATGCATGTATTTATGTATGTGTGTATGTATGTTGTCCTCGCGAAGATTTCAAAATTATTATAACCATATGACAACACATCCGTAATTTTTTTTAATCATTCTAAAAACTTTTACAAAACTGTCAAAAATGTCACAATTTGAGAATGACATTTTGCAAACCATCGATTATTCAATCGATATTCAATTTTCGAATAAACTCTTTAAATTATGAATTTACTTGAAGTACTTAACTATGATACTAACCAAAAGCGAATGCTTTGAATCTATTCAAGAATTATAGGTATTTTAAATTGGTACCTACGTTAGGTGCCAAATTTGATTGATTTTTCTTATAATATGCAAAATTGAATGTTTGTCATATATGAAAAATGAACATTTGTATAAAAAAATTGCAATAGGTGGCACGCAAGCTGTTTGAAAACTGAATGTGCCGAGACTGAACATATGTAGCGCGAGTAAGGGGAGAGGAAAGCAAGATGCAGTGCGGGATAGGGGAGAGATTTGGCGGGGAAGGTGGAGAAGAAACGCGTGGGGGGAATGGGACGAATGGGAAAGGACACGCAGGAAGAAAAAAAAATCGTTATTAAATGGCATTGCAACACATGCCGGGAACTCGCCTTTTGTATACATATATAAAAACATGAATAAGTACTTAAAAACATTGTTCGTGGAAAACACGGAATAAACAATACACATTTAAAGTTGCATCAATAGCGGATTTTTTATACGCCTAAAAAATTGATATGTTTAAATAAGCCATGGTACAACTGCATTTCCTGTTCAATGTTTAAATTTTAACCACGTTCTTTAGATTTATGATGCCTTGTTTTTTTGTTGTTGGATAGTTGAATGTCTTTAGGAATAACGAATAAATTATTGTGTGACGACACGATGTTTATCAACATTATCCTCTATCAAGTTCCGTACTAAAATACAAATGCAGACTTCATTGTATTTAATGTTATTTAAACACCCTTGAAATGCATCTGAGTTCACAAAGAATAAAAATATTACGTAATCTAAAATCTGAACAAAATTCTACGAATAATGGAAAGAAGTTTCTTTTCCGGTGTTGTCAACAATTGAGCCATTTGTGCCAACACTAGAATAAGACACCACATGGTTATGAGGACTATGGACTAGAGCAGGGGTTCTAAAACATCATCATAATGCGACCTTCTTTATAAATGTAAAAATAACGGACAACCTGCCATAAGTTCAACGGCCTCTTTGGTCGAGGGTAAAGCTCTAGAATAGCATTCTGGAGTAATCTCGAATAGCGGGTTCAAATCCTGACGTGCGCAAGTAAATTTTATTTGATATATTTGTGTTTTTTCATAATTTTGTCATTTAAAATAATGTAACGCATACTTGAGCAGAGTGGAAGATACTCTCAGTATCGCTCTGGTGTAATACCACCATTCAGAATTGAAACCTGCTGAAATGGCTAGAGCCTTGTTTGGTGGCAAGGTCTGAATAGCCAGGTACTTCCTCACCTTCCTTTTTCTCATCTCCTACACCTCCCCACTACCTTCAGCTGCACAACCCCCAATTGGGAATGCCAAAGTCTCACTGGCTCCAGGCGGTTGGGCTATTTTGCGGTATTCATATAAAAATAAAAAAATTAACAAAAAATAAGTGATTTCGAAGAAAACCGATAATATTTTCTCTCATAAGAATGTTCTCAACATTGTTTTTAAAAAGTAGATTTATACTCTAGTTGCTTTTTTAATCTTTGAAAATACATAAGCGCCGCAGGCTTACAATTTTAGCTTATTTTTAAAATGTATGTAACTTTTTTGTTAAAGCTGTCTTCATATTGTGGCAAATAGGTTTTGGATTCAGGATAACAATTCTTTTTCTGACCGAAGTTTAACTCTAAAGGCGCTGCAAAATTTTGCCTCTACCTTAGCATTAAATCTTTTACCTGAAATTTAAGACAAAGTAACGATACATTATTTTTTTTTCAAAGTATTGAGAAATAAATTATTAAAATCCCTTGAATTGAGAGCCTCTGCATTAGAGTTGTGACTGATTATTATTAGTAACTGTTACATAGATTTAACCGTTACCTCATTTCGTGGTACGAATTCTATACAATCTAGTAAGGTGTGAAATGTAATGAAACGCATCTAAATTTACTTGCATATAACCGACAGTCTGATTTCAAATTGATGCGTGGGAAAAATTGTAATAGATAAATGGCTAAATTAGGTAATAAATTACACCAAGTTCGTCGGAGTTTGTAATATATATTTTGCTTTGTGGACATTGAATAATATAATCCGACTTTGTCGTTTTTTTCTCAGGAAGTCTATATTTTTTAAGGTTCGTTACCGTGACCATTAACCGAATATTTTGACAGGTCGCGGGAATTATCTAAGTCTGAAATTGTTTTTTTTTATACATTGTTATAAAATACGGTTATGAAATACAGAATAAAAATATAAAAATTCAAGGAAATATAAAAAAGGTTTAAACAAAAATCCCACAACTGCAAAAACTGTGCTTGTGTACTATAATAATTTTTAACATACTTCTATGACTTAAGATTTAAAAATTAAACCAAGATATTGAATATGTATAGAGTATTATTTTTTGGGAAATATTATATAAAACAGAGTTATGAGCAAACTAAAAACATAATAAAAATGGAAGACAAGCTTTCTGTCTCCAATTTTTAAGAAAGGAGATAAATCTGATATTTCCAATTACAGACCTATATGTATACAGTCGTCGATCCCAAAAGTATTTGAATCTGCTCTGCTATCTAAACTCTCGCCTGAGATCAATAAAGTAATTTCACGTCGACAACATGGTTTCATGTCAAATCGGTCTACTCTTACAAATTTAATGATCTATCAGGAAAATTTATTTAGTACGATGTATAATCGTCTTCAGACAGATGCTGTATACACAGACTTTAGTAAAGCCTTCGACAAAGTCTCACACAAAATCCCTATACATAAACTAAGATCATTTGGAATAACGGGGCATATTTTGAGATGGTTTGAGAGTTATTTACGTAAAAGAAAAATATCAGTTAAACTCAATTCGCACTTTTCTCACCAGTTTGAAGTATACACCGGTGTTCCACAGGGGTCACATCTGGGTCCAGTGTTGTTTTCATTATTTATCAACGACATAACCACCATATTCGATGGAGTTATGATTCTATTATTTGCAGATGGCCTTAAAATTTACAAAACAATAACTAATCCGAATGACTGTTGTATATTACAATCAAATCTTGTGAGGCTACAAGAGTGGTGCACCCTAAATGAACTGTTTCTCAATATTGAAAAATGTCAAACAATTACTTTTGCCCGAATAAAAAATCCCATTAAATTTAATTATAGCATCAACAACATTTTTCTTAAAAGAGTAGAACAAATTAAAGATCTCGGTATTATGTTTGACAATAAATTAACTTTTGTTCCTCATATAAATGAAATAACCAATAAGGCCATGAAATGTCTGGGGTTTATTCTGAGAACAGTTAAAGAATTTCAATCAATTAATTCCTTTAAATTATTGTACACTGGGTTGGTGAGAAGCAACTTAGAATATAATTCTACTATCTGGGCTCCATTATATAAAACCCACCAACAAAAAATTGAAAGAGTTCAGCATAAGTTTTTAAGATTTATTAACTACAAACTGGGTATACCGATTGAAGAACTTAATTATATATACCTAATGGAATTACTTAACATAACCGATTTGACATCAAGGCGCATAAAAAGTGATTTAGTTTGTCTCTTCAAAATAGCGAATGGCAGACTGGACGCCCTCGATTTGACAAATTTTATTAATTTGCGAGTACCTACTCGCGAAACTCGGTCGAATGCATTGTATTCTGTTACCAATTCCGCTAATAATTATTTTATAAACTCTCCTATCCAAAGACTCCATTTACTCGGAAATAAATACAACTCAATCGACATTTATCGTCACCAATCTGTGTCTAAATTCAAACTCAGTATATTAGAATATTTAAAATAAAGCCATAAATATCAATCAATCAATTGCACCTTTATCAAATTATTAATTATCGCAAAACATGAAATATGTGAATAATAAAGGTAGCTAAATAAGAACACATTTAACAACAATCCTCTCGTATTAACTAACTTATTATAACTAACTCACATTTTACTTATATTTCTATTTAAATCTTGGTGCCCTAGCAATAATAATATATTAATGATTAAATTAAAATCGATGGTCTCTTCATGTTCACAATAAAAACAAAATTTAATACTTATGTATACAAAGATTACCTAAGTACTTACCTTTTTATCCTCTCTCTCTTTTGTATTAATATTATCTTGTACTTTTTGTACCATAATTTGTACTATTTTTTACTATCACACTATACACTTGTTGAACTCATCTGTATAAAACTTTTCAAGATATTACAACTCATGTATTTTTTATTTATTTTTTTCTATGTGTAGGTACTATTTATCGCTGCGTTAATTTTGCTGAATTCTCGAAAAACTTGCTTTCGAACAATTTATTCATGATCAAGTTAATAATAAAATCAACATAGTAAATACCTACACGTTCCTCAATAACTACTTTTAAAGTATCTTAAGCACTCTTCTGTTTTACCATTATTACACTATGTAACTTTTTAACTCCTTTGTACAATTTTAATGATAACGAAACTACATACCTATGTTCATATTATACCTGTTTGTATCCTTAAATTACAGTTTATAATGTTATATACTTGCTTACAATTATACTCCTGAATAACATGTGTAACTTTAATAATGTGATTCTGTAAAAGCCCTCAAGGCGTGTGTGAGTAAATAAAATAAAATAAAAATAATATTTGACATAAATCAAACGTTAAAATTTAAACAAAAAGAGAAAATGTGTAAAAGGTTAAGTAGCTATTTTTATTTTATTACTAGCTGGCACCCGGCGTGAGTTTCTATGCTTTTTAATAAAGAAATCGTTTCTCCCTGCGTGTCCTTTCTCATTCGTCCCGTTCCCCTTCCGCCTCCCCTTCCTCTCCCGCGTCCCCTTCTCCTCTCGCATTCCCACTTCCCACTCCGCCTCCTCCACCTTCCCTGTCCCCCCCTCCCCACTCCCGCCACCCCGTCCCACATTCCATATATTCATTCCCATTACATTCAGTTTTCAAACAGCTCGCGTGCCACATATTACAATTTTTTATACAAATTTCATAATGTCAAAACTCGCTAGTAGTAAGAAAAAGAATTATCCAATTTGGTGCAGTCGTTCGGAAGTTATGCGCGTACATACATTTCAGCGATTCAATTTTAGAGATAGATATTAACTACGACGCCTGAAATAAAATTTTCCGCACATACATTTCAACATTGTTTCCACGGCAACAATTTATTTTGCTTTGTTTCTGACGTTAGCAATAACTTGCTTTTCTTAGTGACAGAGAACGTATAATAAATATAATATATTAATATTTATAATTTCATAATGCCAGAACTTACCATTATATACAGCCAATATTACTGGCATTTAATGTAGCTTTCTATTGATTAAAGAATTTTTAAAATAGTTTTAGTGGTTTATGCGTGGAAGCGTAACAAACAAACACACGCAGTTTCGCATTTATAATATTAGTATATGGATGATGGTATGTGATTATATTTTAGAAACTCCATAAAAACTAGCGATTTCGAAACTAATTATAACATAATAAAAATAATATTTGTTTTTTCCTGCATGAATTACTTTGCGAAAAATTTTTGTATTGAGTGTTTGAGTGTAAGAGTATAGAAAACTTTTGCATTTTAAGATTGAAATCCGTTATTGAAAAAAACGTATTATTTTAGATGAAACTAATCTTAAATATGATATCCAATAAAATTTTGCTACTGACTTGTGTGACTAGAATTTTATGTAAATCATTAATCTATTTCCCATTGCATGGATTTAATATTTAATTAAAACGGTGACCTAATCATTGCAAACGATAATAGGATATAAACATATTAAAATGAATAATTGCTCTATTTTCTCGCATTCGTAGATTATAACCGGTTTTAAAAACAGACAGCAAATACTAATGTTCATTATACGGTCAAGTTCACGATCAATGTTTATATTGTGGTTGCATGAGTGTGTGTGTATTTGTTAACTATCCATCTTAATGGTTTGCACTGCATATTTGGAAGGTTTTTGACAATCTGTATATATAAAAATCAAAATATGTTTGCTTGAGGTTGTGTGAGTTAGGAAATGTCTATGTATTCCTATATTAAGTATAACAAATGTTTGAAACTTTCAAAATACCTTCTTTCCGTCCTCGCGAAGGTTTCTAGATTATTATTATTATTATTATAATCACTTTACAATATTTATACATATGAAACGTTTTTTTAATCATTACAAAATCTCTTACAAAACTGTAAAAAAATGTCACAATTTGAGAATGACATTTTGCAAACCATCGATTGCTAATTCAGAATTCAATTTTCGAAACTCTTTCAATCGATAAAATTATTTGAAGTAATCGCCAAACACTTTGAATCGAATCAAGAATAATAGATATTTTAAATAGGTACCTAAGTTAGGTACCAAATTTGATTGATTGTTCTTATAATACACAAAAATTAATATTTGTAATATATGAAAAATGGGAATTTGAATAAAAAAATTGTAATAGGTGGCTCGCGAACTGTTTGAAAACTGAATGTATTGGGATTGAATATAAGGAACGCGGGAGGGGGGTTAGCGGGCCAGGGAGGGGGAGAGGGGAGAGGAAGGGTGGAGAAGGTGAAAGGAAAACGCTAGAAGGGAAGAAGGGTACACGGTAGGGGAACGGGACGCACGGAAAAGGACATGCAGGGAGAAACAATTTATTTCTTTGAATATGGCATTGCAAAGCATGTCGAGAACCAACTAGATTTAAATATATTTAACAACAGTTAGGATGGGTTGTTTCACGGAATTAGAACAATTCATGAAATTTCAAAAATAATTATCAAGCTCTGTAATGGTTCTGTTCAAATTCCATTTTTATATCATTAGCGGCCGGTTGTTTCACATAACAGGAATGGAACTTTGAGATTTGAATTGTTCAAATTCTATGAAACAACCCGACCTTGGCGTACACAGGAAAATAGAAATTTAATTCGAAGCCATTGTTAAAATTATATTACGGTAACATTTTAAAGTAAAAATGGTTATTTTTCCACTTAAAGGTAAATACGATAATCACGAAAATCAATTGAAAGAAAAATGCTCAGAAAATTGAACAATATTTTTGTTCCGGTAAACTGCATCTGTAATAATTGATGTTTACAACTCCATGTAATATTTACAAGCAATTTATATCAAAAACGACAATTTTTAAGTTGCAAAATACCGCTTACAATAAACGCAATCGAAAAGCAGACAATCTTCTCTATTTTTAATAATAGACAGCCAAAGTAAACCATTAAACCACTTCCATGAAGTTCCATTTGCATTTTGTGACAGTTGAAATTCCAATTGACAGGCGACCAAAAGAGGAATTGAAGAACGAACTTGTTTTATACCGTAATAAACTACAGATAAATTGTATTCAAAATATCTACATTACCGACTGCGTGATCCGTGATATTATGTTTATAAAATAAAACATGACATTGTTTTTCAACATTTCACTGGGCAGTTTATAAATCTATTAGAATTGTAGCATCTCCACGGTTGATAATTACAACCGTTTTCTAGCATAATAATATGTACTTTTCTAAAGGGCGTATTCTAGTCTAGAGCATGAATTGTAGGTGTTTTTTCAGGTGCAATAAAAAAAACAATAAAATTTTTACCAGCCATTAGTTTACCAAATATTGATTAAAAATTAAAGAATACATTAAAAAAAATCAAACGAAAAAATTCAAAAAGTTACAGGGTGTTGAAGTGGGGGGTCTCAAAAAAATGGCGCTCCCTTGTTGACACGATTGCAACCCTCTTAATAACCTAAAAAAAAACAAATTAATTCTTAATTCAAACAAATGCGGTTATAGCCCGAACTAAGGAAAAGTAAAAAAAAAAAAATTTCGCAAAATGGCGGCTGTCAGAAATAAAAAAAAAAAAACATTTTCTTACCAAATTTAAAAAAGAAAGTAAAAATTGAAATTTTGTTATAATTTTTGTTAAGGGCGATAGAGTAATGTTTACAGTAGGCTCTCACCAAATTTCAAGTAAATTGGTTTAGTAGAACTTGAGATATCGTGTCAACCGTTTCGAAAAAAGTAGTTTGGAGAAAAATGCGTTTAGAATTTTGTTCTATTGAGATTCTGGTTAGATTCCGTCTAAACCGCGACATTAAAATGGTTATAACCTTTAAAATAATGCGAATTTCAAAAAATCGTTTTAAGGAGATATTTTTGAATATTTAAACTTTGGAAATATGAGAAAAAAAAATTTTTTTTTCCTTGACTAAAATATTGCCTTCAAAAATGTAGTTAAATGTTGTTACTGTTAGCGAATTGGACACGACACATATACACCCTCACTAACCCACACAATTGAAAAAACAAAAAAAAATCTGATGCTCTTCCGCGATCAATCATGTAGGTAGGTATATTAAGTTCGCCTAGGTATTGCAAGTTTATCATGTTCATTTTCTATGAAAACTGGTGACAGTACCATTTCATCACAAAACCAGTTGTCAGTCACCGGTTATCATGACCGCCGGGATTGTGTCCATCTGGCTTGGGGCCATCAATTTCCAAAGATTAAAAATTATCTTGTATATTATCAGTTTGTATAACACAGCCGATATGGCCTGGATAAATGCTCAACGTAGCTATTCTGCGTTGAAATAAATCGATTCAAGCCACGGCGGCTCATTACAGCGCTAAGATGAAAGATACGGCTTTATTGATGTCATTGAAGATGAATTTTTTTTTTTCAAAATCTTATTTTATTGCATCGATATTTTCAGGATTCTTCAGGATTGAAAAATCTTCGCACGATAATAATGGAAATTTAAAAAAAAATCAATCATTTTCAACAAAGTCCACATAGCCAACATGATAGCCAACGTCCGCTGAACAGACAGGGCGCGAGAAGAAGAAGAAGAAGTTTATGAAGTAGTCGATTTTCTTACAAATATTAAAAAGTTTTATTCTACGCATATAAAAAACATCAATTTGGGAGGCGGGTAAAACCGTTTCTTGGATAACCAACCTTTGCCATAGGTCATCCCAAATGGTTCGCTACGTTTAGTGACTTAGCAGGGGTGCCTGGGTTCATCGAATGAGGTTAGCCTGGTTGAGGAAGACCATTTGACCTCTCTAGCATGACTCACGGACAACCCTTGCACCACAGTGGAAGGGATGAGTTCATACGTTCGTAACTCCTGGACACACACCCCTCTTACCCTTTTCCTTCCCAGAACCTCCTCTCCTTCCTTTCCTAAAAATACCCTCCACGCAGCATCCCAAAGATGACGCAGACCCTGAGGGATATCATTTTTTCAAGGACTCCTGTGTGGAGCTAAGGTAAAAAACAATAATAAACAATTTCACTATGGAATAGTTCGGTTAGTTTGTCGGACAATGTGCCCAATTCGCAAAGTACTACTATAACTTCGCGCAAACTTAAATTACAAACTGTGAATTGTATAATTTATTAGTTGTTCATTTTTTTATAAAGTCAAAAACCTCACGTCATGCCGATTTCCATCGCCGGTTAACATATGTTTATCTTGTAGCTGATCTAATCGTTTGATAATTATTTTTTGAGATGAAAAAAGTCCGGTGAAGATTCGGAACATCATCTCCAATTAAAATGTTGAAGTTGAAATACAGTATTATATAATACATATATTTATGTACGTAGGCATAATGTATTTCCTAATAAGGTAGACTTGTCTACCGTCTCCTAGTATTATAATAATTGAACGTACTTTTTCTGAGAATTTAAATAGTCTCTACCTTTGACTACAAGAGTAACGAATGTTATTCTATAATTTAAAATATATCGTTTGTAATTGGTGTATTTTTTAATCAGACAAATACGACTGATTATTTCACAGAATTTGAACATTTCAACAAATTTCGAAGTTCTATTCAAGTTCTTTCATTATTTCACTTCGATATATTAACTGCACTTGTATAAAACTTTCTCACAACTTGAAAATTAACTTCGAAATTTGATGAATTGTTCAAAATCTGTGATAAACTGACCCTACGAATAGTTAGGAAAAATAATTCATCTCATCGCTCAGAAGACTCTAAGTAGGTAGGTACTTTAAATGTGAATACTGCACAAGAATCCCGACCAGGAGACTGAAGCCAGTGAGACTACGGCACATTCAACTGATTAGGAAAGGCGAGAGAGGAAGGTGGGGAAGTACTTGGCTATTCATATCTGGTCACCAAACACGGCTAAAGCCGTTTAAATTGAGAATGTTGGCCTTATACCAGCCGATACTGAGAGTATCTTCCACACTGGAACGTCCCACATAATAAGAATACATTATTTAAATGAATAAATTGTGAAATAACACAAATTAATCAAAAAAAAAATACTTGCTGATAGATTCCAATCAAAGGGATTTATATTCACCTCCCATGTTGAGAACCTCTGGTAGATTTAAAAAACGGATTGATATCTATCCCCTTGTTGAGAACCACAATGTAAGGTACAATAAATAATTATCTAATTTGATTTGATTTATTGTATTTTATTGATTTATTGAAATGTAAATAAACAAATGAAATACGAATATTTCTAAAATCAGATAAAGTTTATGGATTTGATTTAGATAACGATTTATTGTAACATACATTTTTAATTTCCAGAAATAACGTCACTCTTTTTCTATTTAACAAATAATAAAAAGGCGCATCCTCTTAAAATCCCATTGTTATTTATTTTATTTCCCAAGTAAATTTTTAAAATTTCATTTCTCAAAAAAAAAACACGCCTAGATTTAAGCCTGCGATCTCCGGATTGCTAGTCTAGAGCCATACCCCTCGTCCATGGAGGCCGAGATTATGGTATATGAGGTTTTGGCATCTTCAGACTTACATTTCGCACTAATAGACGACTACGACGTTGTATATGTGAACCCGGAAATGATTTCTTAGCAATTTCATACTTTTTCTACTGAAATAGGTGGAAACGAATCCCTTGTGAACTCATTAAAATTACAGTTTAAATAAAATTATGTTCAAAGTTCGCAACAAATTGAGAAGGCGAAGCAGACCTCTAGGATATGAATGAAAAATACTTTAAAAATACTTCTTATAGATTAAAATGGTTTCTAGATTTGATTTTAACACCTTTTTGTAAAAAATGACTAAAATCAAAAATGTCATTGCCAATCGCCTTTTATCAATACTAATTCAACTAATATAAAATTATTGATGACGAAACCAGTCGTATTGTTGTCCCAGTCGTATTATTATTATGAGTCAGAAGGATATTGAATGTTTTATAAGTGTTTTATCGTCTGCACAAAAAAGGCTTTGTTTTGACTTGACTATTGTAAGTTCTCTCTCGTACGCAAGCACGAGCTTAAAATACGTGATATTAATGTTAATTCTTTGTACCTATTTTAATATTTTGGTAGGCGCTAAATCTGAATTATGTATTTTTTATGAAAGGACACAAAGTTAGAGACTTTATACATTATTTGAAGGTGGAAAGGGGCAAATATGTATGTAAATTTATACTAATATCAAAAGACATAACATTCCCGGGTTACGAATAACCTAAGATTATTTAAAAAATTCCTACTAGCATTATTAGAGGCGGAAAATTTTATTGTGACTTCGCAACGACGCCTTGTTAGAATCTTATGCATTTATCTACTCGGCTACTAACCAAGTCAATGCGTATTTATTTATTGAATGCCAGTAGAGCTTTTACAAATATAATGCATGGCAAACAATAGTAAGGTAAAATAAGTGGGTACATTAGTAAGAACTTTATAATAATAATATAAAACACTAAAAATTTATGGTTTGAAAGCGGATATAACTAACACCCCTGCCGTGGGTCACCCCAAGTAGGTTGGCTACGTTTGGTGATTTAGCAGGGGTGCCCGGGTTCATTGGGTGAAGTTTTTGAAGGTCTTGGCGGCGGATCGGAGAGACTGGCTGAGGGAGACCTTTTGACCTTTGCAGCCGGACTCTCTCGACCCATCGCCGTGCACCGCAACGGGAGAGATGGATTCATTCTTTCTTCACACCTCATACCTTTTTCTTTCCCAGAACTTCCCATCCTTCCTTTCCCTAAAAAGACCCTCCACACAGCATCCCCAAAGATGAAATAGTCATTAAAAAATATTTATAGGTATAAAATTTAAAAAAATGTGGTTGAATAGTTAAAGTAGTGAAATGAATAGTTCGATTATCTAAGTGGAAAAGTCGAGTAGATTCTACAGAACTACAAATATTTTATAATCCGTTACTTTTTAGGGCAGTGTCAGTAATTTTAAGTATTATTAATAATTGAATGATTGTGCTGTTTATACTTTAGGTACGCCAGCTGTTTTAATTAATTATTTTATTCTTATTACCTCATCTGATATAGGTACACTCATCAAAAATTAAATTCGGTTAACCATAATACACGGTCGTATTACTTATAAAGTTTGTTCTTGTAGGAACATTTTTGTAGGCAAGCACGTGGATAAAAACACCTTGTTAACATACCAAAAAAAGTTTTTTTTTAGTTCGTTAAATCTACATTATCAGTTCTAACATGTCAGAGTATCATTATTCTTTCTTTAGAGCACAGATTTCCAAACATTTACATTGGCCTCAAATATATTACCGGTCAGTGGATGAGTTGGTATAGCGTTTGGGCAAGATTTTGGTTTTGTTTGCACAAGCAACATTTTTCTATTAATGTGGTGGTAGTAGGAGATTTAATTTAAAGATTATGCCCTAGCTGGTTGCATATGGTTCTATATAGTTCTAAATAGTAGGTATATGTCATATTTAAATTATTTTTTTTTTTTTACATTAACTCCACACAGGAGGCCCTGAGGAAAAAATAATTTCCCTCAGGGCCTATGTCATCTTTGAGGATGCTGTGTGGAGGGTGTTTTTGAGGAGAGGAAGGAGTGAACATGGGTCTTGAAGAGACCCATATTGTAGGAAGGAGGAAACACAGAGGCCGGCAAATCGTTCCACAGCCGAGCTGTTGAACTCAAGAACGAGTCGTAGAAACGACCCGTTCTCATGTGACTAATGTCAACCGTGTACAAATGTTGAGCGCGCGTTTGGCGTGTTTCCCGACTATGCACTGGTGCCGAGGGGATCAATGACGCTAGTTCCTCGGAGCATCTTCCATTGTAATACCGGTAGAACAAGGACAGCATTCCCACCTGGCGCCTGTGCTCTAAAGATTGCAATCCGTTAGTTAAATTAGGAGAATCTATCAAACGGACCGCCCGTTTCTGCACAGAGTCAAGGGCTTTTTTCAGGTATTTTGGGGCTCCAGACCAGAGGTGGCTGCCAAATTCAACCGTGGGGCGCACTTGCGATTTGTACAGGGCTAGCAGTTGTGTACTATTAAAGTATCTGCGTGCCCTGTACAGTATGCCCAGTTTCTGAGAGGCTAACTTAACTCTGGCCTCGATGGAGCCCCCGTACCTGAGCTGGTCACTTAGAGTTACACCAAGCATATCAATCGAAGGCCTGTTCGGGAGAATGCTTCCGTTGAAGGAGACTAGATTATCATTTCGATCCCTTTTAGACGTGATCAGACATGATTGGGTCTTTGAAACATTAAATTCGACGAGGTTATTCTTACCCCAAGAGGAAACACTCTCGAGGTAACCGTCCATTCTTTGTTTCAAAGCCCTCCGAGCCATAGGGGTTTGTGAGCCCTTTGGAGGTTTGTCGAACAAAAAGCTATCATGGACTGTACTGTCATCCGCGTAGCAATGAATTGGTGTCAAGAGGTCATTGATGTGCAACAAAAACAAAGTCGGAGACAGAACCGATCCCTGTGGGACGCCAGCATTTATCGAATGCGAGGAAGAGGTGAAACCATCAGCAACCGCCTGAATCGACCTCTCCCTCAAAAAGTCGGCAATCCACATACACAAGGATGCGGGAAGTCCGTAAGAAGGCAGTTTGTTGACAAGCCCTCGGTGCCAAACCCGGTCAAAGGCCTTGGAAATATCCAGTGAAACCGTTTGGGTTTCACCAAAACGTTCCAGGCACCGCCCCCAAACATGCGTCACATACGCGAGAAGATCACCGCACGAGCGGTTCCGCCGGAAACCGTATTGACGGTCGTTAATAATTTTGTTCTTCTCGAGGTATGTGAGCAGTTTGTCGTTGATCACACGTTCCATCATATTTTCGTATAAAAAATACTTTATACAAGATTCAACCTCAAAATCAGAAATCTGTATATAGATTACGAGAAATCGTCTTTGCAACCTTTGACACTTTATATCCCAGAATAAGGTGAGGTGAAGTTAGAACCCTATCCATCCGAAGTGACGTAATAGAATTAAACACCAATTTTTTAGTTTAACTTTTTTTTTAATTTGTTACAAAAGTTTAACATTTTAGAACATGATTTAATAATGATGGCCTCACTGGGTGAGTTACCCGTGCTGAGGCCCCCATTTTATTTATTTATTCATAAAATAACGCCATTCGGCTTTTACATAAGGTATACATGAAAAAAAAACTCAAGTGTGCTTGTTTATTTCAATATTACAATATTGCAACAATGAAAAATATATTTAAATATGATATATATCAGCTACTACTGCAGAAAATTCAAATATCAGAATTCGTTTTTTTTTTGGACAAGCTTCTGTTTTGCAATAAATGTCAGATAAGAGTTCCTACATTAAAAATATAATTCGTAACGATTATAAGGACTGAATAATAAATAGTGTAATTTTTTAATTATATTAACAAGCTTCAAAATATTTAATTAAAAATAAACATCCGAAATGTTTGTAAGCGCATAAATTCCGAACGAATTAACAAAATTGGATAATTCTTTTTTTCTTTGAGCTACAGCTTTATGAAATTTTGGTGGCAGGCGAGATGTTTAAAAACTGAATGTAAGGGAATGAATGCATGGAATGCGGGAGGGGGTGGGGGTGAGGAGAAGGGGGGATAATTGATAAGTTCAAGCGCTACAGTAATTTCCCGTAATACCATGCGAGCGAAGCCGCGGGGAAAAGCTAGTATATTTTAAGTTAGGAAACAAACCTTATTTCAAATGAAACAATAAAATTAAGAAAATCATTGAACAAAATAATAAGAATAGCCACTATTGTAAGTTAGTACCAATATTTGTAAGTTGGTAACAATGATGAAAAGAAAAAAAAATTTATAATTGTGATGGTTTATAAAATTACTATAAATCATACAATTAATTACCAATACGCAATAATACGATACTATACGTAGAGATATGTTATAAATATACTAGGTAAATTTATTTCACAAATTAACCAAAGAACTTCCTTAGTGAGTACTTGAGTTATGAATAAATGATTTCATTATTTCGTGTTTAAATTTTTTAAATTTTTTAAAGTTTAAATTTTTAAAATTTTTTTAAATTTTGAAAGCGACGCATTCCATAAGTCTATATGCGTAATAATAATACAAAAATTATAAGATGAAGTGCATAATGCATTTTGTTAAAATATATAAAGTTGTAACAAAAAAATATAAAATGAAAATCGGCATATATTACGAGTTGTGAATGTTGTGTGTTTTATAATGATTGTGTGTGTTTTTTTATTATTTACATTGATATCAATATCTCATTAAATTACATGTTTAGAATCTATGTTCTACACTTGAATATCTGTACTGTTGTTTGTGTTGGAGATGTGCTATCATTAGGTACTACAAAACATACGTGGTTTAATAATAAAAAAAATACCAAGGCTGCTGTAATAATAGTGCCCTTGAAATAAGCCACAGTTTGAAGATAATTGGAAACTAATCATATGTGGTTTGTTAAATATATGTACGAATAACGACGTTTTAACAATATCGTCTTATCTTAATATAAACACTTTGTCTATTCAGGGTGACTGATATTTAATGCGAAATATATAAAGAAGACAATTATATTGTTAAAGTACTAAAGGCCATGTGAACATGGTGTCATTTTTTTATGGTTTAAAATATAATTTCAATCTGGGAGGCGGGTTCGGGTACCACCGCCCCAGGAACCTTTTATTTGATAACCAACACCCCTGCCATAGGTAACCCCGAGTGGTTCGCTCCGTTTTTTTTTATGAATACCGCACAAGAGTCCCAACTGCTCCCGTCTGGATCCAGTGAGACTATGGCATCCCCAATTGGGGTATACTGTGAGGCTGAAGGTAGTAGGGAGGGGAAGCAGATGGGGAAGAGGAAGGTGGGGAAGTACCTGACTATTCAGATCTGGTCACTAAACACGACTAATGCAATTTCAAGCAACGTTTCAATTCTGAACTTACTACAGGGTGATACTGAGAGTATCTTCCACTCTGGAACGTGCAGCAAATATACTTTATATTATTTTAATTGAATCAATTGTGAAATAACGCAAATTAAACAAATAAAATTTATTTGCCACGCCGGGATTCGATCCCGCGAGCCTTACCGCTAAACCACGCCGGCCGTCGCCGTTTGGCGACTTAGCAGAGGTGCACGAGTACACGGAATGAAGTTTGTCTAGGTCTTGGCAGCAGACGCCTCTGTCCACCTTCTACGTGGCGAGCTGATCGAGAGACTGATTGTGGGAGGCCTTTTGACCTCTCCAGTCGGACTCTCTCGACCCATCACCTTGCACCCCAGTGGGAGGAATGGATTGATACATTGACCCCCAGATTCCTACTCACTCTTCATACTGTTTTTCTTCACAGAATTTCTTCTCTTTCCTTTCCTAAAAAACCCTCCACGCAACATCCTAAAAGGTGACATAGGTGTGGAGATGATGTTTTTTTTAAGTTAGAAAATAAACATTTTGTTGCGTAAATCGGCTAAATAGCGGAATAATCCATGGGCATGGGCAGTATATTATTGTTATTTATTTAAGAAGTGCATACTTGGCCAAAACCGCTGCACGAGCTTTTGGCTTTGACATTATTTATTTTATATAATTTATTTAATATTGTAGGCGTATAACGATTATATCATTTTCAGAATCCCATTTCATTCTAAATAAATTTAGATCTCAAAAATAAATAGATATACGAACAAGGGATCATTGTAGGTAAAGTTAAAAATACTTGAAGTAATACTGACGAAGATGTAAAAATATCAACTGATTCTTCTGCCAATACATAAGATAATTAAGAAAACACGAATTATTCCCCGACATTCTTCGGTTGTTCCTCGGCAATTCTTCGATCATTCTTTGGTTGTTCTTCAACCATCTTCCCATAGTTCCCCTCAATTATCCCGAGACATTCCAGGAAAACATCCCGCTTCGAAGGGTGAATTCATTCCCAGAAGACTATATAAAGAGACGTGCGGCCATACGTCGCATTTGTCAAAAGATTCTTGTCGAAACATTTCGGTAACAATTCAATTACGTAGGTACTTCACGAGAACAGATTCCTATGAAGTCTTTAAAATGACATAAGTCTGACCACCCTATTTCTCAAAATCTGATTGCAAAAAAATTGTGGGCAATTATCAAATGATTGCATGTTACTGATTCATCGAATGAATGTGTTCAGTTTCTTTCTTTTGTGGAAGGTACCTACCTATATAATTCATTCTCATTACTTGACATCTGTAGCCTCGGTTGTCGATCAATGCTTGTTAAGTAGTGCCGAAAATTCGTAATATTTGGCAATTTAAAAAAATTTCGTTTTAATTTATACAAGGATGGAACAAACAGGTAATTGAATTTTGTCGGTGTTATGTTGTTAAATTGTTTTTTTTTTAATTAACAACAAAAAAAGGTTATACAAAAATATTTAACGTAAACATATGTAAAAAATGTAAGCTATACCTTAAGATTCTCATTTCTTAAGCTTTTAATTGGAATAAACTTTTATTTTTCAATTTGGGAGGCGAGTGTTAGGTTACCAATATCTCTGCCATGATGTGTCACCCCAAGTGGTTCACTACGTTGGTGATTTAGCAGGAGTGCCCGGGCTTATGGTGTGAGGTTCATCTGGTTCCTGGCGATGGATGCGTTTTCCAACCTACAACGTGGCAGGCCGGAACAAGATAGATTGGGAGTGAGATCTTTTGAACTCTGCAGACGAACTCTCTTAACCTATTGCCTAGCACCACAGTGAGAGGGATTGATTCATACGTCCGTCACTCCTGGACACTTTGATTCCCAGATTCCTACCCACTCTTAAAACCTTTTTCCTTCCCAGAACTTCCTCTTCTTCCTTTCCATAAAAAAGACTCTCCACACAGCATCTCCAAAGTTGACATATGCCCTGAGGGATTTTTCTCCTGTGTGAAGCTTATGTAAAAAAAAAGAAAATTGTCATTATTTTAAAACAAAACATAGTTTGACAATATTGTTACATTCAAGAAAAAAAAAATATTTCCAAACATCTCTTCTATTTTCTAGTCCGTGAAGCAGCCTAGCTAAAATGGCTAAAAAAATTATCTCCTTTTGTCAGTGTCATCTTGACTTCAAAACACAATAAAAAATGTGTATATTATTGAGAAGATTATAGAAGATTACATCTTAAAAGACAGTTTTCATATCTTTCTCACAGCCTTGAAAATAATTTATTATTTAATAATCTCAGGGGGTTGTTGATCTTGCAACGTGACTCTTGTAGGTATCACTTAATAAATTTATATTTATACATAATGTTCAAAAACTTTTAATGGGTAAAGATGCTCAACAAACAACAGCATCCTATTATTTTTCTTATGGTAATAATTATTCTGATAAACCTAGACCTAATTGAAGTTGTATTCGTCACGATCCTTATACGTTATGTCAGAAATGTATTATTAATAAATACATTAGGAAGAAAATCAATCACATTAGCGCTCTAGGCGTGATGTTTCCCAGGTGTTATAACGTGCGTCTAAGACCACCCACTGTATTTAAGTCTCGATAAATCACAAGGTAAAATCAATTAAACGATGTTTTCTGGCAAAGTCCGCAAAGTGCCGTGGTTTGCATATTTTTCTTGCGGCTTTGATTTCGTGCCGTGCAGTAATTATGTTTTCAAAAATAAACAACGGATGCTGTAATTAAGAGGCTAAGATGCCACTGTTTAATTAAATGCTTGCAATTTTAAACATGTAGACGGTGCCCACATTGAATTAATTGGTTTGTGAGAATACGAATGATGACATCTAACATCCCATAATGTTTGAAGGTGGGTTATTAAGTTAATAAAGTCATAAATAACTCGAATAACTTTTGTTCTCATTCCATTAGAGTATTTACATAAGAAAAAGAATGGGTAGAAAGGTTGGTATCAATTATGATTACAATGATGGCACTAATGATTTAATTAAAAATCATTACCGATGCTTTATTGTCATAAAGTAATACTATTTTTTTTTATATTAACTCCACACAGGAGGCCCTGAGGGAAATAACATGTCATCTTTGAAGATGCTGTGTGGAGGGTGCTGTTGAGGAGAGGAAGGAGTGAACATGAGTCTTGAAGAGACCCATGTTGTAGGAGGGAGGAAACACAGAAGCCGGCAAATCGTTCCACAGCCGGGCTGTTGAACTCAAGAACGAGTCGTAGAAACGACCCGTTCTCATGTGACTAACGTCAACCGTGTACGAATGTTGAGCGCGGTTTGGCGTGTTTCCCGACTATGCACCGGTGCCGAGGGGATCAGTGACGCTAGTTCCTCGGAGCATCTTCCATTGTAATACCGGTAGAACAAGGACAGCATTCCCACCTGACGCCTGTGCTCTAAAGATTGCAGTCCGTTTGTTAAGTTAGGAGAATCTATCAAACGAACCGCCCGTTTCTGCACTGAGTCGAGGGTTGTTTCAGGTATTTTGGGGCTCCAGACCAGAATAATCCAACTACTAAAGTTAGTTCCTGGCCTCGATAACTTAACTATAACGGTCGATAACTTAACTATAACGGTCGATAACTCTCGGTAAGTTCACATCGTTCCCTAGGACAACTGCAGTAACTAACGTACAAACAACAGTTGACTTCGAATATATTAAGAACACAGTCATTGTGAACTGAGCTCCACAAGAAAATTGTAAAATGAGCTCCACACAGGAGGCCCTAAGGAAAATGATTTCCCTCAGGGCCTAAGTCATCTTTGGGGATGCTGTATGGAAGGTTTTTTAAGGAAAAGGAGGAGAGGAGAGTTCTGGGAAGGAAAAGGGTTTAAGGGGTGGGTAGGAATATTATTATTAGCGATTATAAGTCATGCTAGGGAACGATGAGGAGTTGCCGAGAGTTATCCTATGAATATTCAATCTGTACATGGATAATTGTATGCAAGAGTTGAAAGATATGGGATTGGGCGCGAAATTGAGTGATCTAGAAGTATGTTGCCTGTTGTATGCTGATGATGCGGTGCTGATTTCTAACAGTATGGAAGATCTACAGTCGCTCGTGTCTAGGATGAACGAAGTATGTATGAAGAATGAGTTAATGATGAATGTAAGTAAGTCTAAAGTAATGGTATTTGAAAGAGAGAGTACGAAAACAATGTGCAACATAGTTGTGAACGACGAATACTTGGGGCAGGTGGATGAGTTTGTGTATTTGGGAAGTATGTTTACGAGAGATGGGAAGACTGATAGAGATATCGAAAGAAGGGTAAATGCCGGTAACTCCATTAATGGAGGTCTGAACGCCGTTGGCAGCAACAAAAAATTGTCAAAAGAAGCGAAGCTAGCCGTCCATAATGGAGTGCTGGTACCTACCCTGATGTATGGCAGTGAGGCATGGAACTGGCAGAGAAAGGATGAAAGTAGACTGAATGCTGTAGAAATGAGATCCCTGAGACGTATGTGTGGTAAAACCATGTATGATCGTGTGAGAAATGTGGAGATCCGCAAAGAATGCAAGGCTGATGTAAGCGTAATGAATAAGATTAAGAAAGGGACGCTCAGATGGTTTGGGCATGTAGAGCGAATGAATGAGGAAAGGAGTGTAAGGAGAATATATGACGCAAATGTGAATGGTAGACGAAGTCGGGGACGCCCGAGGAAGACATGGCACGACCAAGTGAATCAGATACTTGAGTCGGGCGATATCAAGAGTCAGAATAACAGAAGAGCATGTATGAGACGATGTATGAATGTGAACGAAGCAAGGAGTGTGTGCCAAGATCGAGTTGTTTGGCGGTCCGTCCTCTCTGCCTACCCCTGCGGGGAAACGGCGTGATGGTTAGTTAGTTAGTTAGTTAGTTCCTTATCGTTCGACCATGATAGGGGGCCTGGAACGTGTGTATGAAAAAGAAATTTACTAAATAGAATGTCTGTGTTCTGAAAACAGGAATTTTCAATGCGATTTTTTTTCCAAACCAAACTCTCAAGTTCCCATAATACTGCAACATATATATGCATCGCAATTAATAAACATTAATATTTATAAAACTCCTGATGATTCAAACGATATGAGCGTAGTAAAATACAAAGGCTAGTCTTAGTCTCTAGTAATAATAACATAACTTTAATAAATAAATTAGTAAGTACAAATTAAAACCTGAACACAAAATTTTCTCTCCTGTAAAGTTGGTTTAGGATTAGTAGAACTTTAACCATTGGTTTTGAATACAAATCATCGTTTACCATTTGTTTTACATTTTTTAAAGATGAGAAGAACAATTCTGATTCCATTACTCATAATTCCTGCTTCAATACGCTGCAACTGGTTGCTTGCGATCAATTACACCAGTTTCCGGAGGTCTCTGTGCGGCCTCAATCGGAGTCCTCTTCCTTTTACAATTACCACCGGCTTCGATTGGCTCCCATTAGCTCCCATTGGCCGGCAGAATGATCTCGCGAGGGGAACAATCTCAGCCCGCCCGGTGGCATTCCGCGGAGCGTTTTTCGAAACCGCATTTCTGCTTTCTGCCCCGCGCGGAAATGCTCCCTTAAAAGGGCGGCGAGCAAATTGGTCGTGGTTAACAGACAAGATGGTAATGCGGCCACGTAGGGACTGGCAAATGAAGACGTATATCGCAATGATCACTTCAAATACGGAGGTTAACACCCAGAAGCGTGCCGCTGCTCTTCCCCGATATGCCCTAGCAACGGGATGTGGATATGGCGAGCCGATTTTGTTTTTTTTAGCCCATCAGTATGACTGTTGAAGTAAAAATATGGATTTTTGCTTACTCTCTTTTCCGTTGACAAAAAACCATTTCGTAAATCTGTTTTTGTGATGAGTATACAAAGTAATTTTAGAGAGGGATTATTGGAAATAGATCTGGTCTCTAAAAATAACTAAAAGCATTTGAAGCAACATTTAGATTTAATGGACTATACCGAAATGCTATAATAAAAGTCCGTCCGTAATCAGTTTGATTTTTTTTTTTTTTTTTTTTTTCAATTTTAATCAGTCCCAAATACAAAAAAAAATTGAAGCCTAAAAACTAGTAAAAACCTTCGTAAGAGGAACTTCCAATGGAATATAATATTATGACATTTTTAATATCTTTTTTTTTGGTTTTGTTATTCCGCTTACAATTTTTAATGATAATTTACAATAAGTTTTTTGTGTTTCTTGGGCATTAACTATGTAACAATTTCTAGACATTTTGTTTTTGAATAGTTTTATTTTCCAATGTACATTTGTTACTTAAATTTTTTAAAATTTTCCGCGACCGGTTTCGATACAACCGTAGCAGGATTAAAACTAACTTAAAAATTAATGCAAGTACCAAAGATTAATTAGGTGGGGGTAGTGGGAGGGATGATTTTGGGGGAGGGGGAAAGCGGTGGGAGGAGTCAATATTACACAGAAACATAGTTAGTAAAGGAGATTTGCATGGCGCTATTATTTTATTTACTAAATTAATTTTCGATTTATTTTTTTTGTTTATTTCGAGGGTTTCTAAAGCACACAGATTAAAATATAAATTCATATTTTAATAGTAAACATAGTTAGTAAAGGAGATTTGCAAGGCGCTATAATTTTATTTACTAAATAAATTGTGGATTTAATTTTTTTGTTTATTTCAATTGACTATAACTATTTCAACTATTATATACTATTTTAACTATTATAAAATAGTATATAATAGTTGAAATAGTACGAAATAGTTTACAATTTCGTATTTTTTACTATTTCGTATTTTTTACTATTTCAACTATTATATACTATTTTATAGTATTTCAACTATTTTTCAACTATAATATACTATTTCTATTATTCCGACTCTTGAAATTCCCCTTCACATCTAATAATTTGATTACTCGACTAATATTTTGTACACGAGCAATACCGCACATTTTCCACAGAATCTTAATTTCCCTCGAGAACTCATCGTAGGTGTGTAATTAAAAATATATTATTTTTGTTTGAGGAGATGCGAGACTGTATTAAGTGATTTATTAGGAACAAATCTAGATTAGGCACTTAGGAAAAAAAAACATGTTCTGCGGAGAACCTCGAAACTGGAAGCCTGATCTCTAGACTCAAAACTATTTCACTGTGAAGCATGTCGAGATAATTTGATGTTAACGATTCAATATTACTGCATGTGTATCTAAAGTGAAATGCTGACGACCTGCACGACTATGTGTAATCGATTCGTCTGTACCAAGTAATCTCTCACAGAGAGTAGACTTGGATCTCATCTCGCGTAAGATTCTCACATCGGTTCCATGGTGTAACGGTTAGCACTCTGGACTTTGAATCCAGCGATCCGAGTTCAAATCTCGGTGGAACCTGCACAATTTTTTTTAAAGCGTTTTTAAGGGATGTTGAGTTTATTTTAAAGTTGATGCTTGCACACCTCGAGTTTGAAGATTGACGTCAAGATACTAGTATAAAAATATGTAAGTTTCAACTCTAATAAAAATGAGATATTTTTTTACGATTCCTGTATTCGACCTTTTCTATAATTTTTGTTTATTTTTTCACTTTGAATTCGCCCTTATTTCAGAGCTAGTCCGCAGTAACTAAATTTATACCAAAATCTAAATCATTTCATCACCTGCGATATCTTCAACAACACCGATTATCGTATGTTTGATTTAACTAATGATAACGAAGTTGTTTTAAGTTAATTAATATAGAGTTCTTACAGGTTTTTCCAGTTTTACTTCTTTTGAGGTGATAAGTATAAAATCTTTACGATTTTTTTTATTTTTGAATTAGCTCCACACAGGAGGCCTCGATGAAAATAACTTCCCTCAGGGTCTATATCACCTTAGGGGACGTGTGTGGAGGGTTTTTTAAAGGAAAGGAAAGAGAAGACGATCTGGGAAGGAAATAGGGGGGTGTATAGAAATCTGGGAGTCAGTGTGTGCAGGAGTGACGGACGTATGAATCCATCCCTCCAACTGAGGTGAGATTCTAGCTGGAGAGGATAAAAGACCTATCTCAACCAGTCTCTATCCTGCCCACCACGCAGCAAATGGGCAGACGCGTCGGACATCAAGACCTGGACAAACCTCACCCCATGATCCTGGGCACCCCTTCCAAGTCAACAAACGTAGCGAACCACTTGGGGCGACGTAAGCAGAGGTGTTGGTTATCCAATAAATGGTTCCCGGGGCGCCTGTACCTATACCCGCCTTCCGAATTAAATAAAAATAGACAGGAATATTTTGAATTATTTTACAAAGTTGTTAAATAACCAAAGGTATTGCTTGAAATTCTCAGTAATAAAAACACGTTTTATGGGATTTTATTTTTATCATTATTTAGTTTCCGTTGGAAACACGATTTTTAAAAATTTGTAATACTTATTGTGATGAACAAATCGGTAAAATTATAAAGCAGATTCATAATATTATATGAATAATTTAGATAAAAATATATGAAATACTGAAGAATTTTATCTTGTTAACCATGGTTTGATATTGCCTTCAGAAGACAAAACAGCTGCCACACGTAATAATAATTACATAGCAGAACTTTTTTATAAATAAACTCTGTTTACAAATTAAATTATAATATTATTGAATAGATAAAAAATTAAGATGGTGTTCTACAAATTAAACTTGATAACAATAATTATTCAATGTCTTTAATAGGCATGTCTTGACAAGCTGATAAGAACCGTTTTAGATACACTTTTTATATGATAATGGTATAAGGTTCATAAATAATATTTTTACGCTTTATTTTGTATTTGAATACTTATCAAGATTTGCAGTGCTGCAGCACTCAGCACTCCCATGCAGGGAGTGTCGCGAGACGTTACAAAACGGAGAATGTGGAAGAAGGCAAAAATTTCAAGTAACGCTAGAGCATTTATAATAAAGTCATACTATTATTAAATTGGATTTTATAACAACAAAAATATAACACGAGTTGCAAAAATAAAAATACTACGTACATTTCCCCAGTTTTCATTTCGGTAAATCAAGTTAGATTCTTACATTTTTCACGAGTAAAAACTAGTATAAAAGTACCAAAAAAATGCATAATTATTTTTAAGTACGTATTAAAAAAGGTTTGTTTTGTCACGCCACCAAATAAATAAGTAGGTAGTTAACTCTTGCGTTTTCTTATCAATCCTATTAAAATGCAAAATTTAATATTTTTTGAAATTGAACACTTTGCAAAGTTTTAATAGTATGTTATGTTGAATATTCTTCAAAGTTGAATATTCTGCAGAATTTTATTGATGTGTAAAATTGAATGTTCTGTAAAGTTGAGGAATCTGTAAAGTTGAATATTATGAAGTTCACTATTAAGTAAGGTTGAATATTCTGCACAGTTTATTATTCTACGAAGTTTCATATTCTGTACGGTTGAATGTTTCATAAAACTGAATATTCTAAAATTTTAATATTCTCTAAAGATGAATAATATGAAAAATTTAAAAATCTGTTATGTTGAATATTCTGCAAATTTGAATATTCTGCTAAGTTGAATATTACGTAAAGATGATTTTTTTACTTAGTTTTTTTTTATTTTTTATTTATTTCTAAAGAAATACAAAGATTCCTGAGTTACAAATAACCTGACAACATTTGAAAATCTCCTACTACCACCACAGTAAGCGGAAAATGTTGCTTGTGTCATGATGGCGGAATTGAACTCACAACGCTTGAGTGGGATAAAAACGCGATGCCAACTCAGCCAAAACGCGATGTCATTTGACCGGTCATATGAATAGTCTATATTGTTAAATATTCTATACAGTTGAATATTCTACCAAGTTGAATATTCTGTAAAATTTTAATTTTCTTTTAACATTCTGTGAAGCCGAATATTCTGAAAGTTTAATATTCGGTAAAGTTGAATGTTCAGTAATTCTCACGGTATTACGAAAATGGTTAATTTCGCAGAGGGCAATGCCCCACTTACCAGCAATGAAATTCCTTTCACGCGGCGCGGCGCGCTGTTTCCTAGCGCAATACAAAATATTATACTTGACCCAATTGAACCAAGTTCATTGGCTAACTTCGAGATAAGGAAACGATCGGTGCATTCTGTCCGGATAGGAAGCGGGCACTTATTAAAAAAAAATGCTACAAATGAAATAAATTTTACGTAATAGGATTTCTTGCTTTCTTATATATTTATTTTTTGTGGCATAGATAGTATGAAAGTAGACTGAGTGCTCTAGAAATAAAATCCTGAGGGCTCCAAAACCATAGATCGACGAAACACTGGATATAGACACAAAACAGAGCAGGGCAGTGGTCGTGACCTTTCGATGACTTGTGAAAAAATGTATCCGTCTGTCAATATTCAGACGACAGTGAGTATTATGACCGTGTATGTATGACCGTGTATGACCGTGTTACAAAAGTGGTACTCCGGAAATAATGCAAGGCTTATGCTAGCTATTGAGTAAAGATGCTTAGATGGTTTGGACATATTTGGATAAATGAAAAAGAAGACCAACACATGGCGGGATCGAGTGCATCAAATATCTGATTGAGTCGGACCATGTCAAGAGTAAGAATAACATAAGAGTGTGTGTGAGATGCATGCATCTGAAACAAGGAGAGCGATAGAGAATTGTATGGAGGTTTAACCTTTTATCAGACAGCGTAGGTATTTACAGTCTTTCTTAAAAAAAATTATTCAATGGATAAATGAGCGCATATGTAAAAAGCTTACTAATTAAAAACTGACAAAATTGTTCTTGGAAGGATATGTACATTGGTTGTAGAGCCAAAGAGGGTATTTATACGTCGTAAATACTTGTTTTATTTATAATTTCTCAACGAATTTCGGAATTTTTCCAAGGTTTTTTAAAAGTCCTACATATTTCTTAATTTTGAAGATGTCGTGAAAACAAGTACCATTGTAGATGAAATTACCTTTTAGATTTTTGTAATTGAAATATACTTTAGGATTTAAATATTGCAGTATTTTAAGCTTCAAACACGAAAGACGTTGAAAAAAAGCTTATCCCAAACATTTATATTAAAACGTCAAAATATTTCGGAAAATTCAAAATTAAAAATACACAGTCCTTTTATATAAAGACTTTGCAATAAAACTCTTACTTTTTTATCTCGTTCATACAATTAAAAATTTAAAAAAAATAATATGATAATTCCCCAAAAATAACCGAAAAAATCGGACATTTAGGAATATTTTTTGCACAATTTATTAGTTGATTTCTTGAATTTGAATTTATTTACACACGCATAAGGTATTTATATAATTAAGGCACCGTATCCTCGTATCCTCGCTCGAAAAGAAAAAGATGGAGAGATATGTAATTACGAATATTGGAGAGAGCGCGTTAAAACGATGCAATTGAAGTGAAATTGCGAAAATGTTTAATTAAACACGACTCGTTTAGAATAGAGCAAACATTTCGTGGGGGTTGTTTAAAACAACATTCAATGAAACACTGTGAATTTTTCATACATATAAATTGTTAAATAATAGAGACAGACGTGAAAATAAAAAATTTACGATTTTTTCTATCGAGGAAATTTTATGTAATTTGGGTTTCGGCGTGGGGAATGTACAGATATTATCTTCAAAAATGTCAAATAAGTTTAAGAGCTTAAAAACTTCAAATATTCAAGGAAGATATGCAAAAAAACGATAGAAATTCGGGTAGCGGTGGCTTAAATAGTGTTACTTTCGTGGAATATTTATTAAACTAACGTGGAAAAGCCAATTAAAAAATAATGGTTCAGAAACTACCTACCTGTTTTTAACTGTTAACAAAACTAAACTAACAACAAAACATTATTTAATGGATTGAAACTGGCGAAAAATACCGCAAATAATAGTAATTATGTTGAGTAATACTAAACTAAAAACAAAACATTATATAAAGGATTGAGGCTGACGAAAAATAACACAAAAATTAGTAATAGTGAATAAGTCATTAGAATAGAAATTATGTATTAAAACATTATGTTATTTTACCGTGCGCGAAACAACATAAACAAATAATAATGTCGGATCCGCGCTTGCGCAGATTTAACGAAGTTCAATATTGCCAACATAATAATGACATTTTTTTATTAGTAACATTCCAAAAAATAAAATGTACAATATTTATACAATGTTCTTTTTTATTAAAAGCATCAAATTAATTTATGAATGCTTGTCGGATCCGCGCATGCGCAGTTCTGCCGAAGTTCAATGTTGCCGACATAATAATGACATTTTTTTATTGGTAACATTCCAAAAAAGAAAATTTACAATATTTATATACGTATATATACGAGTATACATATATTTATACAGTGTGGTTTTTTATTAAAGCATCAAATTAATTTATGAATGCTTATTGAAAATCCGATTAAATGCAGCTTTATGGTTGAAATAAATTAGCAGTATCTTTACGATTTCTAGGCTTTGCCCTGGGAGTGAAGTGGCCGCAAGTTTCGCTTGGCAAGTTGGTTCAGTCGAACGGGTTCGACGTAGGAATATGCAGGGATAATCGGCTATACAATTACTAAATACACCGAACTTCCGTGTTCCGTTAGCGCTAACAAACATGTGGTTATTCTGAACCTTTATTCAGAAGTCAATGACATTACTTAGCACCTAGCAATAGCTTTATGTATTTAGTAAATAAATTGATGTTAGCTGATTTGATTGGATTTATAAACTAGAACTATTAGTGAAAAGTAGACTGTTTATTCAAATAAAAAAAGTATGTTTCTGATTTTCTCTTATTTAATAAATCAAAACCAAAATTTCCTCTGAAATGATAAGATTTAAAAATAGGTACAGTTTGTCAAATAAGAGTAGAAAACATAGGAGGGCGCCACTGTTGTGAAAGTCACGAGCCGCCACTGGTGTGATAACAAACGTAACAATTTTTTGTTTCACCTGAATTGCTTTTTAATTTATTTTTTTTTATATGATGGCGTCTTGTCTTACTTTTTGACAGATAAGGTGTTATTTCAAAGCGTAGATATGTTCACCTGAAAGTTTTTCTCAATTTTTCCAATTCAGATTTTATGAATTATGAATTGATTACGAATTGATTGAATTGATTGACGAAATGATATTGATTATGAATTCTGCACAAAAATTCCAACCGCTCCCAACTATCTGGAGAGAGTGAGACTATGGCATCTCCAATTAGAGTAGGTATGTTGTTAGGATAAGGGAAGTGGGAAGGGGAAGGAGGTGGGATGAGAAAGGCGGGGAAGCATCTGGCTACTCACATCTAGCTACCAAACACGACTAAAGCCATTTCAAGCAACGTTTCTATCCTGAATGGTGGGCCTTCACCAGGGCGATACTGAGAGTATCTTCCGCTCAAGAAGAATTATTAATGAATAAGAAATTTCTGAGATAGTTAAGATCTGTCACTCGATCACTATTCACTCAACTGGTTCAAACTGAATACAAACCCCAATGCAGGTCAACTACAAGCTTAAACCCGAGTTGTCAATCCGCCAAACTAATGTCAAATAAAAAACAGGCATTACGCCAAAAGGGAAAACGATTTTCCTCTCTAAAGTTTCAAATCAAAGCCATCTCAAGGCCACTTTCTTATCGAGCTTACTAAATCTGCGCATATTGAAAATCTGGTCCACATTCAATCAAATAATTTGCAGAGTAACATGGTAACACGAAAGGAAAGTGTTTATAGTACATATGGAAATTATTATCTTGGTGGTTTTTGCACCCAGTTTGGCGAGGTGGCCCCATTTTGTCGTCATCGATCGGGGCTTGCATTGAACTCATAAATCTGAATTTTTAGCTATATTGCATTCTAGATTTACCGTTAGGATAGTAACTATTATCTTTACACTAACTCTCTGGGAAGGCGGTTGCAGATAAATACTTTCTTATTAATACTATAATTTTTTTTTACTTATTTTCGCAAAATAATTTGGTTTTCAATGATTGTTTTATATTATTTTATATCGAGATCTATTTGATCTATTTCTAAACACATCAATATATAATAACAATGGATTAGCTCTAGTAAGAGTAAATAAGAGTAATTTCATTTCAAACTACCTATCGAATTCCGATGCCTTGCTTTGAAAGCCCACATATAATTGCAAGTTCCCTACAGGATAAAACAGAACTCAAATTTATAACTCAAATCCTATATTCTAATTTGTTAATTTTATCGGCCAATAGCACGCCTAAAAAAGTATCGCGTCACAAGATTTTGCGAAGGTAAACTTGTTGTACAAGCTTCTAAAAATGTATGCGAAATGTTTCGCTAGAAAGAAATGTAAGATTTTTATTGATGTCTAAACAGATAATAAAGTTCATAAAAGAAGTATCGGCTGTTTTTGTAAGAATGGATATTGCTTCAAATCAGGTGATGAAAGATGCTAGGATGCGCGAATCATTGAATCATTGGACGAAGCGAAATAATTATCTTTTATCAACCCTAATAGAGTGAATATTATATGCCACCGCAATGGTCGAATTATTGCACGAAATTTCTTTGTTTAGTTTAACTAGATCGAAGGAGATCTTCTCAATTATTTTTATTTCACGTATTACTTTCTCATTTTGAAGATGTATTGTAAATTTCCTGTGGGATTCTAATGTTGTATTCAAATTTCTTAACAACAAAAAATTTGATTCCGCACAAGAGTCCCAACTGCCCCCAACCGATTGGAGCTAGTGGGACTGAAGGTCTGAATCTCCAATTAGTGTGTAGTGTGAGGCTGAAGGTAATGAGGAGGGGAGGGTGATGAGTCAGAGGAAGGTGGGAAAGTTCCTGACTATTCAGATCTAGTCGCCAAACACGTTTCCCAGTTTCAAATTTTGACCAAATTAATTAATGGGCCTTTTCCTGGGAGCGGAAAATTAAACCAAGTGCGCACCTAACGTGAAAATAATCGAAGGTGCTGAATAAGAACGATTTTTTAAACAGAAAAATATAATATCGTTTAAACATTTTGCTGTTTAGTAAGTACGCCTTTCATACCATTACGATGTTCAGATGTGTTTAACTTTTCTCTAATCTTGAACACGCTAATTTCCAATCCAAGTGGTTAACTAACTGGTTTGGTGATTTAGCAGGGGTGCCCGGGTTCATGGGGTGAGGTTTGTCTAGGTTTTGGACCAGGACACACTGAACGACTGAACCCCAGATTCACACCCACTCCTTAACTCCTTTTCCTTCCCAGAACTCTCCTATCCTCCTTTTCCTTAAAAAAAACCTTCCACACAGCATCCCCAAAGATATAGGCCCTGAGGGAAATTATTTTCCTCAGCTCATATAAAAAAACAAAATTAGATATCTAGATTTATTAACTCAACGGACTTCCCAAAAAGTTACGCTGTAAAGTGGGTCTTTCACTTGAAGGCAAAAATTATTATTATTTTGCCTCGGGTTTGAAATGCAGGTTATTCACTTTGGTGACTTCTGTACAACCTTCGTGTCCTGTCATATGATTCTAGTAGGAATCATTCTACATAGAGTTAAGGAAAGCCGGTAGAAGCACTCTGACCTGTTATTGTTCTGTTAAGAAACACAGTTTTCAAAATGGACTATGCTGACCTCTTGTTGGAGTCTGGTAAGGAAACGTGGTTTCAATTTATTGACTTACCAGTTATCCTGCCAGACTCTTATAGGAAGTCACAATGGGTCTACCAGTCACGGAAGAGAATACACCCATGCACTCCTTATCTGAACGGTAGTCCATAGAAGTTATACGACTGAAAAGATAAAAATAACTAAAAAGTTTTTTTTAAATATCAAATATGATATTTTATTTTACATTAGCTCAGACCCGAACCAGTTAAAATAAAATAAAAAAACAAACATTTTTTTTTATTATTAAAACCAAAAATTATTCCACGGCTGAGAATCGAACACTCAAATAAGAAATTACAACATTATAAGAACGGCCGCATAAATTCATTACAAGTACTAAAAATACACGAATTACGTTTTACAGATGAATTCAATTCCTAGATGCGGCTGAATCTTTTTCTATTTCTTATTTTTCGATTGAGAGTCGTTTATTGTCTTCAATGATTAAATACTACAATCGAGGTTTTTACTCATTAATTTATTCAAAATCTAAAAAAGATATATTATTACATATTTCTCTAATATATTTGTAAAATTAATTCACAACCATGAGTGAAAAAACGTAATTCTGGTGGTAGGTAATATTGATTTGCTAGGTTGGTGCTAACGATTTAATAGTCAAAGTTTTGAAGAACTCAAAAGATTAAAAGCAAAAAACTTGTAAGATTCTTGTTGGAGACGAAACCTAAGTAATCTAGGGTAAAAAGTGGCTCCCAATCTCAAAAATGTTGAGGAACCTTGGTTGTATGAGAATCACTCCAGGATATCGAAAAATAAAACACATTGTCGAACAGTATTAATACGGTAACGTCTGCGTGGTTGAATTTCAGAACCCAGTTTCGAGTGCATGTTGACGCCATGCCGTACGCGTCGCGCCACAAATAACATCTGTGTAGGTGGAATTCCAAACAAATTGTAATTCGTTTTTTAATTCAAGAACTCGTCACAAGATAACGCCACTTTCGTCAGCAAGTCGGACGGGAACGTGTCCCCCCTAGATATAACTGCCACGAATTTGTTAAAAAGTAGTATCTCTCCGGATATAGAAAGATTGACAGTAATACATAGTTGTATTAAAGCGGCTATATATTACATATGATGTCATTGCCTCTCTCGGTTACTTTGTATCGGTGACTATCACTCGCTGACAGTGGATCCGAGGAAAGGGCTAGTTTTGAAACCAGTTCCTATTGGAATAAAATGGTCAAAAACAAACACTAACTGGGCGAAGCCGAACAAAAAGCCGCCCGCAGTGCCTGGCAGCGAAATCCTGCGGATCTGGCTTTTAACTGCTAGTTTATTATTGTTTATTCTTACATTTTATTGTTTATTCTTACATTTTTAGCGTATGCAGTGCACGGGGTTGAAAAAATTTACGATTGTACTTACTATTCTAATCAGAATGGTAAAAGCGTAAAAACAGAATTGGCGGATATAGTCTTAGTACTTTGGAGTCACCCCTAAGGAGGAGTGTATGTACACTGGAGTGACCCGCAATACAGAACTCCTTGCATAGGTCTATTCTAGTATATACTATAAGGAGTGCAAGGTACGAGGACTCGATGTACAACTTTGTATCGTTGCATCGTAACATCGCTCCACTATTACTCGTAAGCCCTAACTCGGGGGTCCGAGCTCGTTGGGCGAGTTGAGTCAATATTATTTATTAGGTACTTGCCCGACAGGAGCAGGCTGTAGGAATATCCTATTGAAGGCTTGACATGGAATCACAGACCATAATATGATATTTTTACGAAGGTGGATCCATAAAATTTATATGTTTTTGAAATATATGTAAGCTTTAGTATGTCTTTATACTTTCGGGTAGTTTTATGTGCTGCATAGAATGTTTGCACGAGTTTGGCAGATCATTTTTTATTAATAACTAGCGAGTAACCTGCTGTTGCAATGCCACTCAAAGAAGTAAAGTGTTTGTATTTTAATTCTGTTTATTAAAGTTTACACCTTACGTGCCTTCCCCCTTCCGCGATACCCCCTTTCTTCGTTCTTCCCCTCCCTTATTTACTTTCCATTCCCACCTTCTCTCCCTGTCGCCAATATGAAATACACACATTTTTCACACAATTCAAATTTCAAAACTCACCATTTTTTTTGAAAACCTTGGCGGGCGTGCGCACAGCAACTCACCATTATATATAGAAACCTTCGCGGGCTTGCGCACAACAAATCACCAATGTTTCATAGCAATCGGATGAACGGTTGAGGAACGCAAAAGGGTCAACAAACAAAGAAACAATCATTTTTCTATATTAAAATAAAATGTGCGTCGCAATTCGCAAGGTACAGTTTGTCAAATAAGATTAGAAAAACATAGGAGGGCGCCACTGTTGTTCAAATGACAACACTAAAAATATAATCATAGTGGTAATCTAAAGCTGTTTGAACTACATTTTTTATTAAAAATTAAAAAGCATAAAAGTGAAAAAAATATTTTTTCATTGCAATGTAGATACCCACTGATCTCAAAATTAGAATTGCGTATAGTTATATTATGCCCTGCGATTTTGTCTTAACATAACGAAAAATAACGAAAGATTTCGTTCATTCGTCATAAATCTTTTTTAGAATTTTACCACATTCATTAATTGCATTCAGTAACAAATACAAAAAAAACTGTTTTATTGATTAATTGCCCACTTATTATATTAAAGTTTTTCATTCAGAACGACTTAAAATAATCATAATTCCAGTTGAATAATGCTTCTATTAAAATCTACATCTTGTAACAACGCATCTCAACTGAAATTAGCATAATTTAGCTTAACAAAATCCTTTTTTTCTTCCGCACGATGTCTGAATTCCCGAACTAAAAAACATCCATGGCATGTGAAGATCCACCGATCAATCATAAAGATTTTCGTGAGCAATATTCGAGGTCACACGTCCACATACAAACCACATAGACAAATACCTGTCGGTCCAGGTAGAGTTGAAGGTCTCGCACGTCTAGATCAGCTGGCGATGCTGCGAATTAGTCGATTTTAACCAGAGGTCCGATTCTCAACAGTGACAGGCAGAAATAATGTTAGCATCTCCTATAATAATTATATGCGGCCTGTACGCCGTCTGTATTCCTCTTGTGGAATAGATTTGTACGTTGTTTGGAAAAGGGTCTCTGATTTTTTTATTGTTTGATCCTAATTTTAAGGCACCTTATCGTGATTAATTTTCAAAAATTTTTTAGGTACATAAAAGGTATTATTTCAAAATTCATATTAAACTCATGCCTTTAGGATCAACACCTTTCCTTGATGGTAAATATTGTCTGTCAAATAAGAGTAGAAAATATAAAAAAATTGAACTACAAAATTTGTAAGCTGACAACACCAATTTACCTGCCAAAAATTCTTTTCTTTTCTTGTGCAATGACACTGAAAATACAGAACACATTAAAAAAAACATAATTTTGTTCTTAAAAAAATTTAAATCGAAGAAGCACTCTTGTCTTGGTACCTACTCAATGACATAAATTTGATTAAATTGTGTTTTACAAAGTATTGGCATGATCTAAAGCCCGAACAACGCTAAGTACTTAAGCTAGTATTAAATAAATGTAAGCAATTTCTAAACTGTGCTTTTTATTTTATTACAATATCGCTATTCTTCATTATGTTAACACAAAATTGCAAATGTTTAATAATAATATACCTATATGCAATACTAATTTTGAGATCAGTGGGTATCTACATTACAATGAAAAATGATATTCTTCACTTTTATGCCTTTTAATTTTTTATAAAAATGTAGGTTACACAGCTTTACATTAACACCATGAGTTATATGTTTAGTATTGCTATTTGAACAATAGTGGCGTCCTCCTATGTTTTCTACTCTTATTTGACAAACTGTACTCACCAAATAATAATACTACATAATACAAGAATATTCAAATCAATCTCATTTAATTTATTTATTCAGTCAAGCGTTACTACAAAGCTCTGAGGTGTTGACTTGAAGTACTTACCAATATAACTGTGAATGAAATTTACGATAATTTCAACTAAAAACCTGTTGGATAAATGGTTGGATATAATCATGTTGTGCCATTGACTCCTCCGTAAAATCAAGAAACCAGATAAAATTATAGACAGAGTTGCATTTAATAACACGTAAATAAATTTTACGACGGTGACACCATGTCGAGATCTCTCTTAATGAATATGGGAAATTTTAAATATAAATAAATCTTTTAGCGCAGTGGCGTGCCGTGGTTTTGTTTCAGATCATCAAAACCTTTTTAAAGACGTACGATTTGTTAATCGAACATTTTGTAGCAAGAACACTGGTCAAAATGGTCAAATTGAAAAATATATCTTTTTGGGTTTGAAATTACACGTCTTTTTTTACACGTCTGGATAAACAATATTAATGTAAGGGTTTAATATGTACTGTGAATGCTAAAATAATACCTGTTGCATAGAAAATACTAGTGTTTCGCATAATATTAATTAACTAATAAAAAATATGTCATTTCCGATTTCTAATCAAATATTTTTCTTTATTTTCAGGTAAGAACCCTATTCATCATAGAAGAGGATACTCGCAAACAGGTTTTCGTTTTTCTATTAATAATAATTAACAATATGTTTTAGGTAAGTGCCCACCCTACAGAGGTACATAAGAACTTCTGTAAGCTTCACAAAAAAACATGTTAAATGCAACTTGCGTATGGCAGTTGAAATACAATGCGCCTAGCAAAGAATCGCTTAATTTATTTTACACTAGCTTGGGTACCCGGCCTCGCTCAGGGAGTTAATATAAGATTGAACTGACGTTTGAACCCACGACGGAGTTCGCTTTACATACCCCTACCAATGGCTAGCCCCACCCAAAAGGCTTCGAATGGTCCGCAATGTTCCAGAACATTCCACAGCATTCGTGAGTGTTCTGGAATGTTCTACAATGATCTGGTATGTTCAGGGATGTTCCCGAACGTTCTAGACTATTTCCGAACATTCAACAACATTATAGAATATTCCGGATGTTCTTAAATGTTGTGGAATGCTTTCGAATATTCTGGACTGTTCTAGAAATTTTTAGAGGGTGAAACTTTCAGTCCTTATATCTTCAAAAGCACGCCCTTTAGGTAAAAATGGACACCTTCTTCATGAATGGGGGATAGAGGGCTACCAAACCGTATAACTCTCTTGATCGTACCGGGACTCGTTTCTGAGTTTTAGCGGCAAGTACATTGTAGTATACTTTCTTTTTTAATATATATATTGATTAAATTATATGATTGATTATTTAAACAAACCATATATTACAAAAATAAACTCTCAACCAGCGTTGCCAACTCTGCGTCTTTTTACGTAGATCTACGTATTTTATACCTTTTTTTGCACATCTACTAGCTTCAGTCCCAGAATCTACGTATTTTCTACCAAATTGTACAACACTCGGTTTCATACCAAAGTTCGCGCCACATAAGAAAAGTGGCTTAAAAACACAAGGTACCTTTTCCATTTCCGCCCCACCTCGCCCCATCCCGTATCCAATATCCCATTTGACCCCCTCCGTTGTGGTAAAAATATTTCCATCCCATATCCCATTTCGCCCCCTCCGTTGTGGTGAAAATATTTCTATATTATTTGACAGTATTTATTCAGTTTCACCTAACCCAACTTCTTCATTTCGGTACATCTACGAACTTTTTGTGGCAAATAGGCTAAATCTACGTAATTTTCTAGTCAGGCCTACGTCTTTTTCAAAATCCGGGTCGGCAACACAGCTCTCAACACTCTTCCAAATCAGTTAATCACAAGACAATAATGTCCAATTTCTTCGGCTATTAATAAGAACCAAACATATGGTTCTTTAAGAATATAAGAACACTGTTCAGAATCGGTGTGCATTCTTTAAAATGATATAATTTCTCATTTTAAAGAATGCATAATTACTAAACTTGATAAATCTGTTAATTATTAAATGTTAAAAAATTTACAAGAAATTTACAAAAGATTCAGAAATGATTTCGTAGAGCTTTCTGCGCAAGATTCGAGGTATCGTGCCATTTCTATGTCTGCCACTAGCTTTATTCCCATGCATACATTATAATCATCGTGACATCCGACCAACTTCGTCCCATGTTATTTAATAGTTTGCCCGCCTGCAGGTAAATCGATAGGCGATATTATTATAATAAAGCTTAATGCGTGCACATGAGATTGGGGACGTGAGACTTTCTCGCACCAAAAACCCCTCGCGCCATATCTGCCTAGTGGAAGAGGGATCAAATTTATTAAAGAAGAGTTGTTGGAGCAGTGATGATCAATCTTTTTAACCGGAGGGCCAATTTAGCCATTTCCAATTTGTTCACGAAACGCAGGGGGCAGTTTTTTTACATTAACTCCACATAGGAGACATTTACATTAACTCCACATAGGAAAATAATTTCTCTCAGGGCCTGTGACATCTGAGATGTTGTGTTGAGGGTCTTTTTGAGGGGCGTAACTAATGAACATTGGTCTTGAAGATACCCATGTTATAAGAGGAAACACAGAAGCCGTAAAATCGTTCCACAGCCAAGACCGTGACCGTCAACCGTATACATATGTTGGGCGAGCATTTGGCGTGTTTCCCGACTATGCACCGCTGCTGAGGGGATCAATGGCGCTAGTTCCTTGGAGCATCTTCCGTCTTGGAGCATCTTCAATCAAATACCGGCAGAACAAGCGTAGCATTCCCACTCAATGCCTGTACCCTTTGTAGCTCCTGATCAGAGATGGCTGCCAAATTCAACCGTGCAGCGCAATTGCGATTTGTACAGTATTAGCAGAGAATTAATTATAATTGTTAAATTTGCAATCGGTGGTATCGCAAATCTAATTGTATTTTTTAAAAAGTAGTTTTTCGCTGAACAATCATAAATATATTAAAATGACAACTAATGATTTTTATCATACGGAAAGTTAAACAGTCCAGAAATCTTTTGATATTTTATAAATCGAATACCTTTAAAATTCATCAAACGTAGATCTCAACCAGTAAAGCCCTGCATGATGAAGGTGATTTTTTTCTACATTTGGTCCAACAACAATTTTTAAGAATATGTAAATCTTATTATTTTAGGCAACTGATTCAAAACCATGAAGAAAGACTGAAGTTGAAGGGCCAGTTGTTTCACAGATATTCAAATGTAACATTGTCATCAAATGGCCATTCAGGGCCATTTTGTTTTTCTGTCATTTGAAAGGTCCCAATATTAGGAGCTTCCTATCAAATTATAAGCTGACAAGCTCAATAACATGATAGTTGTCCTCTTCTGCTGATCACAATTTGTTCAAAAGCTGAAATGACTGTGAATCGGCATTTAGTGTCGCTTTTACCTTTAAAAAAAAAACAAAATGGCGCTAAATGGCCAATTGATGGAAATATTATATAGCCAAGTGAGATGCACGAAAAGGCTGGTGCACCGCACGAAATAGACCCGCGGCCCGCGTCTGTCCCGCGGGCCGCGGCTTCCTCATCACTGTGTTAGAAGTGGAAGTATATAGTTTGAGTATAGTTTGGTAAAGTTTTGCATCCCAAGTACTTAGTAGCAGTTTGCACGTTGTTTTTTATGATGAAACAATCTAGATCTCGATCTGGCTACAGGTTCTAGTTGATGAGTCACACTTTGTCCAAAAAAATTGTTTTGGTTATTCTTAATTCGCATTCCAAGAATGTTAAACACTTTTTTTTTTTTTTTACAGTTAATACCGCACAAGAGTCCCAACTGCTCCCGTCTGGAGCCAGTGAGACTATGGCATCCCCAATTGGGGTATGTTGTGAGGCTGAAGGTAGTGGGGAGGGGAAGGAGATAGGGAAGAGGGAGGTGGGGAAGTACCTGGCTATTCAGATCTGGTCACTAAACACGGCTTAAGCCATTTCAAGCAACGTTTCAATTCTGAATGGTGGTCTTACACCAGGGCGATACTGATAGTATCTTCCACTCTGGAACGTGCCGCAAATATACTATATATTATTTTAAATGAATAAATTGTGAAATAACACAAATTAATCAAATAAAATTTATTTGCGCACGCCGGGTTCGAACCCGCGACCTTCGGATTGTGAGTCGAGAGTCTTGCCTCGGGACCACGGAGGCCGTCACGGACACTTCCCAATAACAAGTATTTATGTCTACAAAAATATTGGTATGTATGAAATAGGTTGTTAATGTTGGACTAATTTTGTAATTGTTCTGTAGTGTCCCATACAGAAGAGGGAAGTAGGTAAATAAGGGATTGAACGAAACCCTTTGAGACGATGCTGTTGAAACCCAGCAACCCAGCAATGTCATATGATGACCATAATTCAGGAGAAACAGGAATTAATTAATTAATTTTCAATCCGTTTATATTTACACAGAACACGCTGTAATAATGCAATTCAGTGTTTTTTAAGAACTGCCAAAAAAGTGTACTACTTTTGTATCTATTTTTTTGCGGGATTTGGCTAAGTTATGTCCAAACAATGATGTGCCTCCATCGATATTGTACGCTTAGATTTTCAGTATCGCCAAAGCAAATTGGTACAAATGGTATCTACTCCTACGCCGATCGAGACGCGTTCCCCTCCCAGGAATGCAGAAAATTGCATGTTGCCAGATACTATTAGGAAAATTACTCTGATAATGTGATTAATGGTGCGGACATCGCTAGGATGACCACATCTAGTCGCCCATCTAGTGTAGAATCCCACGGAGTCGTGGATATGAATCAATATCGAGGAAAAACAAACCAATTTTCAATTACGATTTCGATATCTCCTTGCGACATTCGACGTAACGATCTGTCGAGAGTGAAATTATTGTTTGTCCGAGGTAGAATAATGAAGCATCTACATCTACAATAACGAGTAGATTGTGATAACAGAGCCGTGCATTAAAACATTCCTAAGCCAATAAAAAATTTGTGGGTATTTAAAAGATACTACCACTTTTATACACGTACGCATGAACTCAAGGTGATGCACTACTAAGCAATTCAAAATCATTTTTTGACGTGATAACGTCTTATAAATCGATGAACGCCGGCTACACTCACTGAAAGGCATGTCTCATTGTCACGTTCCGCCTGAGCCGAGCGTGCAAGCGAGAGCGCGGAACAAACGTTCGGCCTAAGCGTTCGGCTTATGACGCATCTATCGCTCTTCCACTCCATCGTCATTATATGACGTTATCACCTTAAATTATCGTTATTTATACACAACCTAATTTTTTAAATATTAATACCGCACAAGAGTCCCAACTCGCTTTTGGAGCCAGTTAGCATCCCCAATTGGAGTATGTTGTTAGGCTGAAGGTAGTGTGGATGGGAAGGAGATGGGGAAGAGGAAGGTGGGGAAGAGGAAGGTGGGGAAATACCTGGCTATTCAGATCTGGTCACGAAACAAGGCTAAAGCCATTTCAAGTAATGTTTCAATTCTGAATGGTGGTCTTACACCAGTGCGATACTCAGAGTATCTTCCACTCCGAAACGTGCTGCAAAAATACCATATGTTATTTTAAATTAATCAATTGTGAAATAACACAAATTAATAATAATTAATAAATCAAATACAATTTATTTTCCACGCCGGGATACGATCCCGCGACCTTCGGATTACGAGTCAAGAGCTTTACTGCCAGACCACGCCGGCCGGCTGTGATTTTGGTTTGAATGTTAGGTCGCTTAGAAATATTTTAGTTGCTTTAATTAAATACTGCGAGTAGAACACATATTTATCTTTGAAATAATTTAGTATTTTTTTGATTCGTCTCTTTGCAAGCCCAGACAAAATGATTCCATGCCAACTCAGATTCAACTCAACACTTCTTTGAAGTCATTAAAAGCCATGAAAAAAAAAAATTGAAAATAGCCCATAACCTAACCTAACGTAACCTATTTAATCAATTACCAAATCAACCCTTACCTAACTGTAATATTTAATATTAAAAAAATATATATTGTTATTGTCTTTCAATAACTATTTTTTTCTTAATTGTTTACCTATGTCAAATAATGTTTGTATTTATTTCATATGTCTTTGATCATTGTTTACATATTTCATTAGAACATTTTATTTTTTGCATGTAAATACTCCTCCCATAAACAGAGCTCCTAGAGCTCAACTTATGGCGTAGTAGAATAATAATGAATTATTGTATAACTTTGCATAATGTGATCACTCGTAATGTTAAAAAACAATTCTTGTAAATACATACATTTTTCATATAATTTTTTCATCACTTTTAATGACTTTTCAAAGAAGGTGTTGAGTCGAGTTCATTTTGAGTTGTCCGGTCACCAGAAAAAAATATAGTATTAGGCCTGTAAAAACTACTTCAAAGTTCAAAATACGAACCCCTTTACGTGTATGGTTTTATTGTATAACGTGGGAAATTAAATTCTTTAGAATATGATGGTTAAACATTTAATGATTTGCCCGAGATTTGCAAAATAAAATAAAACGCGCTTTTCGGCGATGTTTTTGTTGTGTTAAACGGGAATTTCAACTTTATCGCCATCTATATAAAGGAGTGTTATTGTTAGCGGCCTGATCTTGAATTCTACATGACGTTGTGGGTCGTTCTTCTTTTTAACCTACATAAAGTTGAATCCACTAGTTAGTGGAGAAAAATTCAACAGAATTACCAATATTATTATTTTATAATTACTTTAAGATCTACTGTACTAAAGACGCAACGACTGTGCGCGTTTTAAAAAAATAAGTGTTTATATTTTTGTAGTAAAAATCACATGACAGAGTTGAAACTCCTTGTGATAGTATTTCATATAAATCACAGTTGTCTTCTGCCACCTCGACTTTCCTGTATTCTATAATGTTACAAAAAAATAATTCTACGACGTAAAATATAAAACTATTTTTAAACTCCAAAAGGTATAACCTATCAAGAAACGACGATTATTATTTTTAAAGATGTTTTATAAGATGTTTGTTAAAAATCTCAAAAATTTGCTCCTACAATTTTTATGTCGTTCGACAATTCTGTCACGTGGGTTGTCATTCGAAATAGGTATACACGCAGCTCGTGTTTGTCAACCCAATAGGCATTTTAGGTCTCCTTCCCCCCTTGCTACAATTTTCCCTCTGAGATCCACAGAGATTCATTTATTCAGTAAAAACAAAATGTGTCAGAGAGTTGGAAATGTGACAGAGTGGTAAAAGTTATGTAGGTAAGTTAATATGAAGAACAACCCAGGTACGTTAAACTCGTCTCACCTCAAACAAAGAAAAGATTTACATAAATGTGGTTAAAATAATGTTCCAACCAAATTCGGATACATCATGCATTATGTACATCTGTTTTACTTCAAATCGAATGCGATTGAATGTACCGCCATTCTGACAAACTATAACACAAAACACAGGCCACCCACATGTCAATCTGCGGTTGTTACACATTAAAGTTATGATCCTTTGTTCCTTTTAAAACGTTCACGCTTTTCCCATTTCCGTTACCCTCCGGCGATTCCGAACTGCGAAGTCCGTACCATTATCGCGAACGCATTCAATTCAACTTGTCGCGCGAGACAATGACATCATTAACACTGCCTTGACTGCATGTGCATGTGTAATGTTCTTACGACATTCAATAAAAAACTATCCGATACATAATAAAGGGTTTTCCAATAAGAGGTGTTAATAATAGGTGGATTGCGCTATCGAGAGATGATTAATGATTTTTTATGGCCGGAATTGGATGGTATTGATCCGGACAACGTTTACTTTCAACAAAACGGCGCTACGTGCCACACAAGCAACGAAACCATTGATCTTTTATCGTGAAATCTTAAACCGTGTTATCTCTCGAAGAGGTGATCACAATTGGCCACCGAGATCTTGTGATTTAACATCTTGCGACTTCTTCCTTTGGGGCCACGTGAAAGAAAAGGTCTACGTTAACAGCCCAGCGTCGATTCAAGACCTCAAAGATGGAATTCGTGAGGCTATCGAGGACATAGGGCAGCCACTTTGCGATTTGGTTATGGAAAATTTCATGAAAAGGATATAGTCCTGTAAGCGTGGTCGTGGTGGTCATTTGCCTGATATTATTTTCCATTATTAACGGCATACCTTCTTCTTTACAATAAAATAAACATCCGATCATTTATATTAAAAAATGGCATTTTTCTTTGAATATCAAAATAACACCTCTTATTGGAAAACCCTGTACATAGCGGAACCTAGGAAAACATGCGATTCCACGTAACCAGTTATTCTCACGGCTTGTCAATCCGAGGCTCAAAACTATAACAAATCGTTCAGATTAGCGTGCACAGAATTATTATTACGTTTACGAGTTTCTTTTCGATTTGAAACCTTCGACATCGATTTTATGGCTCATTCGGTTTTATGTTTAGCTTTGTTTGAGTGGACTGTGTACTGAGGGCAGAGGTAATACTTGTATTTCCATTGTGGCGGGCGGGCGAACTAAACAATAGAACGAACAATACACGTGTTAAATATTAAATTAGGTGTACAAGAAACAATTCTTTGTTCGAGTTACACGTCTGAGGGCAACAGTGCTATACTTTTACCTGAAATTTTGTTGTAAAAGGATTCATATTCAGGTCACGATTGTAAGGGTTGGGAAACATCGTTTGTATTGGGAATATTGTCCCTACAAATTTATTCAGTTTCTTAAACTTCATTTAACTTTAAATATTTTAAAATAATATTCTTTTTGGAAATGCATTCGAACAACAATATTAAAGTACGTACGTACGTACTTTAGTACACAACTGCTAACCCTGTACAAATCGCAAGTGCGCCCCACGGTTGAATTTGGCAGCCACCGCTGGTCTGGAGCCCCAAAATACCTGAAAAAAACCCTTGACTGTGCAGAAACGGGCAGTACGTTTGATAGACTCTCCTAACCTAACAAACGGATTGCAATCTTTAGAGCACAGGTGCCAGGTGGGAATGCTGTCCTTGTTCTACCGGTATTACAATGGAAGAGGCTCCGAGGAACTAGCGTCATCGATCCCCTCGGCACCGGTGCGTAGTCGGGAAACACGCCAAACGCGCGCTCAACATTTGTACACGGTTGACATTAGTCACATGAGAACGGGTCGTTTCTACGACTCGTTCTTGAGTTCAACAGCTCGGCTGTGGAACGATTTGCCGGCCTCTGTGTTTCCTCCCTCCTACAACATGGGTCTCTTCAAGACCCATGTTCACTCTTTCCTCTCCTCAAAAACACCCTCCACACAGCATCTTCAAAGATGACATAGGCCCTGAGGGAAATTATTTTCCTCAAAGCCTCCTGTGGAGTTAATGTAAAAAAAAAGTCCATTATTAAAAATCACGGAATATTAGGATTTGTAAAATTGAAGAAATATAAAGTTATTGAAAAATATAAAAATTTTAAAAATATTGCCTTTCAAAAACAAATCGATGGTCCCGAAGAACTATGTAGGATGTTCGATTTTGAAGTTTTGCGGTAGGGTTGTTTAAAGTTATGTGTCTGCATTTTTACCGTTTTTACGATCAAGAAATATAGTCTACTAGCTACTAGCTGGTACCCGGCATGCGTTGCAATGCCATAATCAAAGAAATAAATTGTTTCTCCCTGCATCGCATGTAAAAATTTCGCGCAGGAATAATTTACATCACGGCCTCCGTGGTCGAGGGGCAAGGCTCTCGACTGGCGACCCGGAGGTCGCTTGTTCAAATCGCGGCGTGCTGAGATAAGTTTTATTTGATTGTATATTTACGGCACGTTCCAGAGTGGAAGATACTCTCAGTATCGCCTTGGTGTAAGACCACCATTGAGAATTGAAACGTTGCTTGAAATGGCTTTCGCTGTGTTTGGTGACTAGATCTGAATAGCCAGGTACATCCCCATCGCTTTCCCTTCGCCACTTACCTTCAGCTTTACAAACAGTGGCGGCTTGTGACCTTTAGGTGTGCTGGAGTGCTAATATTAAAAAAGTGGCATTATTGATGTTGTCGTAGGCGAAAAAAATTTTTTTTTTGGAAATCGGATTTTAAATGAAGATTTTTCAGAAAATCCGTGCGACGAACGGCAAAACTGAAACTCCCTGAAATTAAAAAAAAAACTGATTTTCTCAAAAAAAAATTTTTTTCGGGTACAACATCATTAATGCCATTTTTTTAAATATTAGCCCTATAACACACCCAAAATTCATGAGCCGCCACCGCTCACAACATACCCCAATTGGGTATACCATAGTTTCACTGGCTCCAGACGGGAGCTTTTGGAGCTATTGTGAGCTATTCACATAAAAAAATCATCACAGACAAACGAAATTAGAACGTTTTATTGGCAATGGCGATGTTTTCAGTCATTTTAAGTAATGCGATATCATTACCTAATAACTATCTTTCCGGGATATTAAGTTATGATTAGAAGGTCTAGGATTCATTGTTGTCATCGGTTATTATTCTCCATCAATACCCATTACATAGTATAGATATTAAAGGCATCACACAAATAACTCCCTTATAAGACAATCACTCTTCCCTTAAAACTTTTCATACAAATAGTACAATGAAACAAATTTAATGAAATTTGATATTATTTAATCTTGTGTTACTGAAAACGTCTATAAAAAACCTGCACCTAGCTTACCATCGTAATATTACGTAGGCTAATCAGTTATTGCAGATTATGAAAAATACATCTCTATGAAAACTTGTTTTGAATCTTATAAACTAGTTTCTTCGTTGTTGGCTCTTACAGAAGTAATTAATTTTCTCATCCTTTGAAAGCTCATAAATTGATCAAACCCTGAAAGAGTGCTATGATAGCTTACGTTACTGAGGTAAAGAGGCATTCCCGTGTAGGTAGGTGAATAAATCTGCGGTATAGTTTATTATTTATTCTAAAGTGTGGGTGTGGGTGTGTATGTATGGATTATAAAGTGTATATACTTTGGATTACAGCAGATAAACATTATTTAAAGTCAGATTAAAGTAAATGGTGCTATAAATTATACACCCTTGTAATAATGTATCCTTATAGATAATAATGCTTGATGCAGTACGTAGTATTGTTTTTTGTTTAAAATGATTCCTGCACATGTATTATTAATTAAATAAGATCAAAGATATGTTAGCAACACATTAACACATAATGACATTTCTTAAGTTTTTTTATTCAAACTTAAAACATGAAAAATCAGTAGGTTGACAGTTAGGTTCGAGGTGAAGGGTTGGTCGGTTATTCGTCTGAGTGACCATTGATGACATGCGAAATTTTTTTTGTTTGGGTTTGAAGAAAAAAAAACAACCGGAGACCAAAATTTCATTTACATTATTTATTCCAAGCTAGCGAGTTCAAGGCATCTGTTGTTATGCCACTAAATAAAGAAATTGTTGCTCCCTGCGTGTCTTTTCCCATTCGTCCGTTCCATTTCTGCCTCTTCTTCCTCTCCCGCGTCCCCTTCTCCCCGTCCCGTGAACCCCCCTCCCGCATTCCATACATTGAGTCCCGGTACGTTTAGCTTTCATACAGCTCGCGTGCCACCTATTGCATTTTTTTATACAAATTTTATAATGCCAGAGCTCACCAGTATATATAGAAACCTTCGCGAGCACGCTCAAAACAATTCACCAAATTTTCATCGCAATCGGATGAACGGTTTAGCAACGCATAATTTCATGACGCCTGACCTCACTATTATATACAGAAACCATCGCGGGCATGTACACATCAAATCCCCAAAGTTTCATCGCAATTGGATGAATGGTTTAGCAACGCATAGACATCTCATATATACATCCCTAAGCAAGCATATTTTGATTTTTATATGTATATTGTATATATTAGATAATGTCAGGAAACACCTGTTAAAAGTAAGTCAAGTACGTCCTGCAACATTCTTTATATAGTGTAACGCGTAAGATATCTCCAGCCCTTCTTAATAAATTGTCAATATAATATGAAAACAAAAATCTGTACGAAGCCGAGTATGCAATAACACTAAATCCTAATAATATTATAAATGTAATATATCTAGTAGGCGTAAAATTATTAATAAAACATAATCATGAATTTAAATAAGAGAAAAAAGCATTTCATTACATAAGTTAATTAAAATGTCGGAAATAAGGGTTTAGTTTTCTGATTATATAATAATTATGTTCTATGTACATCTAACACAGATAATATATGTAATTGCATTTTTTTCAAAGGGGTTAATAAAATTAAGTATAATGAGCGTATTGTACCAATACGGTCAGGGTTATTACACATTTCAGGAACCATATAATCAAGGTCAACTTTTTACCCGAACATATTACTGAAGGAGGCTTCGGTTTTGATTAATTACAGCGATGGCAGGTGCCCAGTGCGCGGTGCTCACTGCCTCAAATGAAAACACGAAGGATGACCTCACCCAGATCCTTCATGATTGCTTCAAGCCTTATCCTGTATGGATGCTTTTGCTATACCAAAACTTTGTTACATAAAATATATAATACATAACTTCATCACATACTCAATCTCCAATGTAGCGTATACTCTTATCCTCTTATGTATTCGGTTTTAGGTCGATAACCTATTGAGGCACGTATTCATCTCCTGTTTTTATAATAATTCAATTCGATCCCGAGTTTATTTCGATTCTGTTTTCACACCCAAAGGTGTTACATGTTTTTTATTGACAGTGTGATCATTAATCAACATTTAATTGGCTTAGAAGCTTTAAAATAGATAAACATAGTGTGCTTCGGAACAAAATTTCAACATGGTATTAAAATTGATAAATTTGTGTTGTCATTTGAGTTATTGAAAAAAACTCATATCTGAATGAGATTTTCACTCACAGTATATTCGTCATGGCATTGATAAATTAATGATTCTGATTTTTAAAAGCTGCGAATAATTCTTATAAGATAAAATGTACATTCAGTAGTTGTATATACAGCCATCATCACGAAGCTGTATCCCAGGGTGGGATCTGGCCTCCTTCACAAATATTCTCCGATCCTTAACAATTCTTCCATGGTTCCTTTTTACCTTGCATTCATTTACTTTCACGCAGTGTGTTCAAATCTTCTTCGATCTGTGTCTAGGTTTTATAGCTTCCGACATATTTACTCTGTAGTCGGGACGTACTATAATTAATTATATTCTCGTCTTGTTTATATATTGTTTATTTATTTTTTACCCTGCGTTCAAACGTAGGGTAAAAACTAGGCTTATTTTCAGATTATATTTAGATAGATTGCTCTTATTACTCGATATATTCGACATGGTGCAGTAATAATAATAAGGTGGGTGAATTTATAACTCTTTTACTCCATTACTACAATACTTGGTTTTTGTGTATCAAAACAGGTTTCACATTTTCTATATATCGCCTCATCAACGAAAATCTGTATTAATTACTCTTCTTCTCAAAGAGCAAATATAAAATGGCTCGCCTTACGATTTTTCTAACTTAAATTACTGATTATTAGGCAAATATGTTATCAACTTTATCGTCAACTCACTTTTTTGTCGTTCCATTAAAAATAATTAATTAAAAAATCAACAAATTGCGGTCGGAAACTTTGGTTTCAGAAAGGTGTTCATTTAAATTATTTTGTTGTTAATTTTAGATTTGAAAATTAAGCGCGGTATTATCTCTTTCTAAAACCGTTTAGATCATGTTTCTAACCTCGATAGTAAGGGAGACACAACGATTTCTATGAGCCCAATACGAGTCGTTCCGAAAAACGAACAAATTAGCCCAAGGGGGTTAAAATGAATTACTTCATCTTATTTAATTTTGCCCAGCACGGGTAAGCTTCACCCAGTGAGGCCAACATTATCAAATTATGATTTAAAATATAAGTTATTTTACCAAAAAAAGGATCAATCTTTCAAAGCGACTATTTTGCTTTCATAAATAATTTAAATACCTCTAGTCACCATCTTATTTTTGAATTAGCAAAAGGTTTATCAATATGAATCTGTACATATTTTTCTCTAATTGCCTGTAGGTTTTACAAGTCAGCGAGATAAATTCAACCACCTTATTTATGCATGCCGGCAGGGGTAGAACTTGCAAACTTTTATTGCGCTCGATCACAAGGCGAGCGCTTTGTGGTCCCTATCGGAGATGTCACTATAATCCGATCGCACGTTACGGCTATAATTGGCCGGCCGTATACGTAATAAGTCCTCCGTGAATCAGGCGGTGAGGGCGGGGGACGAGGGCGGGGTTGGAGCCCGCCCGGCCTTGGGAAGGGCGCTGGCACCCCGCTCTCCATCATTGCCCTTTTTTCCTTTATTTATTTATAAACCGCCATAGACGGGTCTTGTGTTACGAGCGAAGATGCGCCTCTGAGAAAATTCCGCGGAATAGACAACATTTTTTTAAGTACCAGATTGGAATTTAATGATAGTTTTTTGCACGTCGAGTCCTGTTTAGTTGTTAGCCATTGTCCAGATCAAGATCTTTATCAAATGTTGAGTTAATAATATATTAATTCCATTATCTTCAATATAAAGACGAATAGCACATCTAACTTTTGTTACAAAGGTTTTTAAGCATTTAAGTCAATAAAATTTAAATTTTAGTGATACATACTTTTATAGGTGTGACATAAATATAAAAGTATGTCACACCTATAGAGGTGTGAAAATTCAAAAAGTAGCAAATCCTAAATGGAAGCGAATTTGTATTTTTTTCTGGGTTACTTTGAAAAGCTTTTTTATACTAACTCCACACAGTAGGACCATACCTAAAATCTTTGGGGATGCTGTACGTAGGTTATTGGAAGAGTATTGGAAACTTCAGAAACTTTTGTCGAAAAAGAGCAAGTACAAAGGCCAAGTTTTTTTTAAAGTGAAACTACTTTTGCACCGTTGTTATTTGAAACTCGAATGTAACGGAAATGACGCGTATAAGTACCTACGAAGCGTCAATTAGCGCTCAGTGGCCGCTTTGATTATGATCTCACTTTTCAAGGCTCCCATTGGTTGAGATATGAAACGGAAATAACGCATTATAGTACCTATGAAGCGTCAAACAGCGCTCATTGGCTGCTTTGATTATGATCTCACTTTTCAAGGCTTCTATTGGTTGAGATTGTTTTGGTGAAGTTTCGCTTCACCAAAACCAACTTCAACCCGGGCACCCCTGCTAAATCACCCAAACCACTTGGGGTGACCTGTAGCAGAGGTGTTGGTTATCTAATAAATGGTTCCCGGTGCGGCGGTACCCATTCCCGCCTGCCAAATTGAAAAGTAAAGTAAAGAATACGTGCGATTTTAACTTAGAATATACGTAGTTAATTTAGGTTAACACCTTTAGTTGGCCATATCTGCATTAAAGGTTCCCATGGTAAAGCCTTAACGTCTCACTGGGCAAGTCCAGAGTTATAACTCACAGAGGAACAAGTAATATTGTGATCCTAGCTTATTTTATAAACCCTGCGGGAAATATTATTTTCCCCTAGCCGGTCGCTAGTCACTAGGTGTAGATACAATTTATTCAAACCATCATTTTACTTTTATGCGTGTATATCACCGCTAAAGTTAATTGCCAAGATTTATTCGCAGTGGTTTACAGACCGTTAGTAAATTTTTATTTGCTGGCATATTTTATTATTGTTTATTGTTTTTATCATTAAGCCGCCGCTATCCTAATTTTGACCGATTTCTTACATATCTCCTTTAAAGATTTGAAGTTTTTAAGCTCTTAAAAAAATATATGTTATTTTTTAAGAAAATATCTAGATACTTTCCTCGCCAAAACGCAAATTATATGAAATTCCCTCGATAGAAAAAAATCGCAATGTATGCTCCGAAATTTTTTTTTTAAAGTTTCTTTATTCTTTGAATTGTTTGTTACATGAATTGGGGATTTTTCGACCACCATACTAGGCACATGCCTGTGTTGTTAATTAATTATTTAAAACAAGTCACAGAGGAACAAGTAATATTGTGATCCTAGCTTATTTTATAAACCCTGCGGGAAATATTATTTTCCCCTAGCCGGTCGCTAGTCACTAGGTGTAGATACAATTTATTCAAACCATCATTTTACTTTTATGCGTGTATATCACCGCTAAAGTTAATTGCCAAGATTTATTCGCAGTGGTTTACAGACCGTTAGTAAATTTTTATTTGCTGGCATATTTTATTATTGTTTATTGTTTTTATCATTAAGCCGCCGCTATCCTAATTTTGACCGATTTCTTACATATCTCCTTTAAAGATTTGAAGTTTTTAAGCTCTTAAAAAAATATATGTTATTTTTTAAGAAAATATCTAGATACTTTCCTCGCCAAAACGCAAATTATATGAAATTCCCTCGATAGAAAAAAATCGCAATGTATGCTCCGAAATTTTTTTTTTAAAGTTTCTTTATTCTTTGAATTGTTTGTTACATGAATTGGGGATTTTTCGACCACCATACTAGGCACATGCCTGTGTTGTTAATTAATTATTTAAAACAAGTCTATTTCTATTACTTTACAAGTTATATTTGTGAAAAAATTCACAATGTTTCTTTAAATAATACTTAAGATATCTTCCACGAGATTTTTGCTCTATTTTAAGCGAGTCACGTTTTATTAAGCATTTTCCCAATTTTCGCATCAATTTTGTCATTGAAAATATTGGCGCGCTCTGTCCAACATTAGCAATTACATATCTCTCCATCTTTTTCTTTTTGGGCCGAGAAGCGTGGCCTTAAGAAATCCTTCGTGAAAAGCAATGCAGATCTCTGGATAATTTGATCCAGTATAATTTGATTTGATCATCCATTGAAGACCTGCCTTCCTTCAAACGTTGGGAAAATTTCACAAAGTATTATTAGGAGCAGTGGTGTAGAGACCGCCTGGGCAACTGGCAGTCACCTGTGGGTCAGAACCTTCAAAGGATCGGCTCAATACAAAGCAAATAACAATGTTAAATTTATACTCGCGAATGACAGACACGTTGAAAACATTCTTCGTTTGCTGTGTTTAACACAAGCTTAGAAGTATTATGTTCGAATTAGGGGTAACATAGCCAAATTAAAAGGCGGGTATGGGCATCGTGGTCCCGGGAACCATTATTGGATAACCAACAGCTCTGCCAAGTGGTTCGCTACGTTTATATTTCAATATCTTTGGGTTGTACCTACTCCCTCCTACTGGGGAGAGATGGATTCATTCGTCCGTCATTCCTGGACACACTGACCCTCAGATCCCTACTAACTTCTCATACCTAGAAAAGGAGACGGGGAAGAGGAAGATTGGGAAGTACTTGGCTATTCAGATCTGATAAAAAATGGCTAAAATCATTTCCAGCCTCAGCCTCGGTGGTCGATGGGTTAAAATTGCGGCCGTTAAATAAATTTTATTTGTTTTATTTCACAATAAATTAATTGAAAATAATATTATAGTATATTTGCGGCACGTTCAAGAGTGGAAGATATTCTTAACGCTCTGGTCACCATTCAAAATTGAAACGTTAGTTGAAATGGCTTTAGCTTTAGTTTGGTTACCAGATCTGAAAATCTCCATCCCCTTCCTACTTCCTTCAGCCTTAAAATATACCCCAATTGAATGCCATAATTTCACTGGCTCCAAACAGGAGCCGCTGAGACTCTTGTGAGGTGTTCACATTAAAAAAAACGTTTCGATTCTGAATCGTCTTTCACCAGGGCGGTCAGTATCGCCTTTATAGTATCTACATTTAATCATCGCATTACATTTTTCAATTCTACGTTGGACCAAAGTTTACTAAATTCGAAGCTTGAATTTTTTATTTTTGCTTGTATGTCCGATGAGAAAATTCTTAACTGCCCCGTCTGAAGAAGAAACTAAATTAACTAAGGTGAAAATAAATTAAACAAGTCCGCCAAATAATGATCCTTTGTTTTAAAAACATAAATTTAATGTTAATGTGGTGGGAAAAAGCCAGACAGCGCAATGGTTGCAGATATTATTTGGCATTGTATTTTCACAACAAATAAAAGATAATATGTAAATTAATTACGCATCCTTTGCATAAAAATAAGGAGTATTTTTGAATTAAACGTTTATTTTCACAGACCAAAAAAACTATTATTCATATTGGGCTAGTTGTTTCACAGTACTTTAAAAATAACACTTACTTAAACAGAAGTTTCACAAAACTTGAATATTAACTTTGAAATTTGATGACTTGCTCAAGTTACAATTAAGGAGATGGGTATGGGTTCCGCCGCTCCAAGAACCATTTATTGCATAACCAACCCTTTGCATAGGTCACCTCAAGTATTTCGCTACGTTGGTGACTTATCAGGGGTGCTCGGGTTCATGGGGTAAAGTTGACTGCGTAGCGGGCCGGATCAGGAGAGGCCTGTTTGGGGAGACATCTGATCTCTCCAGCTGGTCTTTCTCGACCCATTGTCTTGCACCGCAGCGGGGACAGTTTCATACGTCCATCACTCCTGGACACACCGACCCCTAGATTCCTACCCACCAATGATTGTTTTTTCCTTCTGGAACTTCCATTTCCTTAAAAAAAAACCTCACACAGCATCCTGAAAGACGAAATAGGCGCTGAGGGAAATTATTTTCTTTAGGGCCTCTTAGGGGGGTTAGTTAAAAAAGGGTTAGTGTAACAACTGGTCTTAAATGTAAGTGGGTAGGTATCTAAGTTCATCGCAGATTTTCTTAAAATTTGTAAAGTTTTTTTAACTAATTGAAGCTTAAAAAATATTTATAGGAATTCAGAGCATTCTAGGGAAGTACTTACACACAAATAAAAATCCTTACAATAATATTGCTCTAGGTACTTGGCTATTTTTTAATTATAGATTTTGTATGATGAAGCCAAACTACACACAATATGATGTCATGTTGAAAACAACATGTTGAGTCAGCACGAATTTCAGTTAATCCTTACTAAACCATACTACTCGATCATGGGTAATCAAATTACTTAGGTTTTATACCCGAGTATTTAAAATGGCAAAGGAATCTTACATCATGTTATGTTGTCTTGCCTACAGAGAGGCTCCACACGCGTCAAACTAGATATGTACAGGTAACTCAGTAGTTTTATATGCCATAGAAGTAATCTTCTCCCGAATTGGTCACGATCTTCAACCAAATACTCACTGCTGGAGTTCTTTACGATCGCATCAGACCAACGACCGATTTCTTCACTCGTAGGTTCTGCGAACAGTCGTAAAATGTAGGTAGGTACTTCTTACGTTGTTAGCGATTTACGTGCAACTGGACAAAGCATTCATAAAGATAAATCATTTTTTATTAAATATAAAATCAATAATAATTACAAACAGCCAAGAAAAACTTTCAATAAATCTTTGTCCGCAACAAAGCGGTAGGAAAATTCTTCTAGACCATCTGCGATTTAGTGTTGATAACATGTCCGTTTGCAAAAAAATAAAGGTGGAGGCCTCTAGCGAATAAAATGCAATACAATACTTAACCCGCACAAGTCAAAACAAACAAGTAAAATGGTGAAGGGTATTGTACAAAATGGAACATAACTCAAATTATGTATTATTTTAGCTCTTTCTAGTAAACCGTACCTTTTACGACCGTAGTTTGTTTGCGGCGAGGTTAAAACGTTGGGTTATCCTAAGGGGGGTAAGGGAGAGTAATTTCGTCGGAATTTGATGCATAGTATATAATGTGCGCTTTTGTAATAATTACCGTGACGTTTCACGGTTACGGCACCGTGACGGCAAAAAAGCTCAATAAACGTACGTTCCTCATCGCTATAATGCTGCAGCTCTTACTTAAACATTAAATAATGGTGAGACACACACAATACGTGTGACTGTATCCTCCAAAGTATCTACTAATTTTTAGAGTGAGGGAGATGTATGATAATGATTGTATGTTTCCTTTGAGGGGGTGCAGACATACGTTCACCATTTGTATAATTTTGACTGCTATTATTTAGTTTGTAAGAAAGGGCTGCTGCATTATATGTTTAAAAACAAAAGCAAAACCATCAGCGCACTTTACGTTTTTGAATTTTTGGAATTCACTCACACTTCAATTTTTTGTAACTATATTCCATACTTTCAAAATTATCGTCAAAGCTGGTAGTATTGGTAGGGGTCTGCGGAGGAAACAAACCTACGTACATTGCGTATCTCATCTTATAAAAGAGCTGTAACATTATTTTGTTAAGGAACGTATGTGTATTGCCTTTTTGCCGTGACGTAATTATGAAAGCGCACAATATCTAAAGGGATATTTTTTTAAATATCCCTTTAAATATTATCAAATAGTTTTTTCAAGGATTACCTGAATGTCAATAAGATACCGCATGTAACTCTCGTTTGGGGAAGTGTTTTACCCCCCTTCAGAACGGGAGTGTTAAAAAGCTATTTAAATCCTAACTTTCTTAAATATTTCAATTCTTCGTTCGTTCTCATGGTCCTTTACTCTGTTTTTAACCAATATTGGTATGTGGCACTAGTTTCTCTATCCATGTGGGTAATATAGTAACGCATAGAACTGTAAACTGCAATCACAATAAAACTATTCATAAATGCTTAATTTTTTTGATATGCTCTCTTTTCACTTTGATTCGCTTAGTGTTGAGGTTGTGACGATTGAAAAACGATGCACGCCACAGGTCAATAACCAATCGATAATAACAAAAAGAATATTGTTTATATCTGCCCATTGAAGGTCTGCCAAAGGTCGCTGTCTGCGGTTAGAAAATATTATGCGCCGAAGTTCCAAAATTATTCAGACTTATTTGTACCATTACTTGCTTCATTCAGCGTATGTTTTTTATACTTTGTAGCTTATGTCCAATCTGTAAAACCATCAACATCATTGGAAAGACATATTCATGGAATAGTGTGCAGAAAAACCACAAACTAAGTTATTACTTCGTTAAATAAACCACGTTCTTTTGTTTATTAAAAATCAAACCGATAATAAAATTGGTACAAAAGATTAAATTATGACTTTACATTTAAAAAAAACAGTTTCTGATTTTAAATCACATTATTAATATTTCTTTTTTTGAAAGTGAGAATTCGTGGTGGAATTCCATTATCTACATCTATCGTACTATATACTAATATTATAAATGCGAAACTGCGTGTGTTTGTTTGTTACGCTTTCCCGCATAAACCAATAAAAAGATTTTAAAAACTCTTTCAAAAATAGAAATCTAAATTATATGCGAAAAATTTAGGCTATGTGTAATGATAAGCTCTGGCATTATGAAATTATATTTTATTTATTATACGTTTTCTGTCCCTAACAAAAGCGACTTATTGCTAACGTCGGAAGAAAAGCAAAATAAATCGTTGCCGTGGAAACGATGTTGATATATCTGGATAAGGTATCGTAGTTAATATCTATCTTTAAAAATTAATCGCCGAGCTGTTCAAAAATTGAATGTATCTAGATTGAATGTATGGAATGCGGGAGAGAGGATGGGAACTCGGGTAGGGGGCTTGCGGGAGGGGGGGGGGGGGAACCAGGGAGGAGGGAGGGGGGAGGGGAACCTGGGAGGGGGGAGGGGAACTCGGGAAGGGGGTTCGCTGGACGGGGGAAAAGGGGGTGGGTAGAGTGGGGAGAGGGAAGGAGGAGGAGACGGAGTGGGAACGCGAGAGGGGAAAGGGACGCGGGAGAGGAAGGAAAGGTGGAAGGGAAACGGGACGAATGAGAAAGGACCCGCAGGGAGAAACAATTTCTTTATTTAATGGCAGAGCAACGCATGTTAGGTACCAGCTAGTAATAAGATAATAAAACAAATATGAAACTTATTTCCAATTTAATTTATTTGACCGTCAACGGTTTCAGCTTGTTATCAAAGACAAATTATTTTTAACCTACAGTTTATATACATAACATATTGGGGTGGGGGGAGAGGAGTGATCTGAAGGGATTGTTACAAAACCATGTAGACCACCCCTCTCCCCCATATATACATATATTGGGGAGGAGGGAGACTCCCCATACGTTATGTATATAAACTGTAGGTTAAGAATAATTTGTACCAGTCTGAAGATGGCTTTAACTAACTGAAACCGTTTACGGTCAAATAAATTAAGGTAAAAATAAGTTTCGTAAATATTTTAGTATATTATCACATAATGAATATTTTAAAAAGTGATTCCCCAGATTTACTTTCTGCGGTTTAGAAGTGGCAACTTTAGATCATTTATTTTTTATTGTTACTCTCTAAGCAAATAACATGTTTTCTATCAAGGCTTATAATCTAAAATTTTCTCCGTTCAACATTTCATTTCTTCTAAGTTTGTGTTCAACTCCAATCTGCCATATAATTATGAAATTAGCCCATTTAATTAAAATTGATATTAATTTTATAATTTCGCCTAATATAAATTCGCCTCCCCTTTTTCCATACTTTGAAACAATGGCCTAGAACCCTCTTGAAGGGTGAAATCCGGAAATATTTTAAAAAAAACTTAATTTTCAAATTATCATGTTCTATATGCGTATAAAAAACTCACAACGCCGATATAGTCAGGAAATGTTGCTAACTTATCTGTCGCTTTGTCAAAAGTAAAAATAAACCCTCAACCTACTTAAACTTGCTCTAGATATACTTTATAACTTTAATGTAAATAAAAAAAAAAAACAGATCTTTAGTCAACTGAATTACCTGGTACTGCGTGTTTTCACCCCGCGACAAAATATCCCCAATAAAATATCCCTCAACAAAATATCTACTAAAACTTAACCTAAACTAGCCTAACCTAACCTAACCTAACAAAAAAATGGGTCAAAAATAATGCAGACATGCTGTAAAGACGATAAATTATTGTTCAAAAATAGTAACAAGGGACAAAAATAATACAGATAACAATAATTTATTGTCTATATTTGTCTCATTTTTTTGTTAGGTTAGGTTAGGTTTCAGTAGATATTTTGCTGTGGGATGTTTTGTCGGAGGTTGTTTTGTCGGGGATATTTTGTCGCATGATGAAAAGTCGCGGAACCGAATTACTTACCTGAATAATGTTAGCGAGTGGACAAGCAAGCAACTCCTATCAAGTTTTCATATCGTACCAACAAAACCTTCTCATATGATTTAATATTGAATATAAGCGTGTCCTCCCAGCAATGGTACTAAGCTTATTGTTTATACTAAACATTAATATCAGTAATCTTCTCCTCGTAAGGCTTCTTAGCTTTTTAATGGCTCTCCCATTACCTTCGCTATTACATAGCTCATTTAATGTTGGTTCTCGGCCGCGCCGCAGATGGGCGCTCGTGATTCGAGCTGCAAAAAGATGCACAGAATTCTTGATGGTCATTGGCCTCCTCCTCATTGTGTAACAGTTTACAGTCTTGTTGGCTGACATATCTGCGGCCAGACAACGATTATTCTGCCATAAACAAAAATTTATTGCATAAGTATTCACACGGACTCTCTTATGCTTAACAGTAGTTGTTAAACGTGAAGAATTTTGGGACGTAAATTGGTTTGAATAGTTCTGCTTTTAAAAATGGCCTGCCAAAATAAGCCATGTTAAATAATATATTATATGTAGGTACCTAATTAATCGCTTGAATGAATTTCATAATTTTTTAATTTCTTAATTTCCCCAAGACATAGTAGGTATCGTCGAATCGTTTCCAATTTTGAAAATTTCACGTTCGTATGTACAGAACAAAGATATTGAAATATAAGAAATGTTCTATCGGCAGTTTTTACAGAGTGGGACTGTGTTTCCTGGTCGCCGGTGTTGTTAATCAATACTATTGTACACCTACAAAAATCAACTAAATGAACGAATTCTTTCCATATTCAACAATATTACACGACATAATATTAGGCAAACAAAATTGTGAAATACATATTTTAATGAATTTCTACGCCAGTAAGTGTGTATGCAATGATATTGTTAACCAATACTACTGCACACTTTCAAAAATCAACTAAATGAACGAATTCTTTCCGTGTTCAAACTATTCCCATTAGACGATAGTCCGCCGACGGTCAGGCGCCATCATAGCATCTTGTATCAATATCTTTGGTACAGACCGATGCACATCATAGCATATCTCTTATATTTCAATTTCCTTGGGACATTCACAGACGGAAGCACTCACAAATGAGGTTGTGCACTTGTGCATGTAAAAATATATATACCAACTAACTATATATTGATGCACCATTTTCTGTATTGATAGCCGAAACGATACGAAACGCCGCTCACGGTTGCTTCGTTCCTTTCCCATAATTCGTGGCTCGGCTCGCGCTTATGATCGCAAATGTATACGCAACATAAGAAGTCTGCTTCTCCAGTCCAGTCCTGTCCAGCCCACTTCTTAAATCCAGTCCTCTTCGTGATACTAACCTTACAATAATAAATTTTAAAAAGTTGTACAAGGCAGCCATTTCATTTAACGCATAGCGTGGAGGACAATAAAATATCTCTGTAAATAAACAATATTTTTCGATGAATAATAAAAACAAAAAATTAAAAAAAGAACAAACTAAATTAAAGCTTTTAACAATATGAACACGTTGGAAATTTCTAGTTGTGGATTACCTGTATTGCAGTTTGTGAAATTAACACATGTTTCAACAAAAAAAAAAACAAATTTCAACAAACACAAAACATCACTAACAGAAGAGTTAGACATGTGTACAAAGAAAACATAAAAAACTCCGATGACAAACAAAATCTTTGGACAAAAACACCATAAACACCATGCTATAAAAGTATTCAGTCGTCTTTCACTTGACACAAAAATTGAGAGAAAAAAAATTCAGATAAAAAATTAAAAGATGGATAAATAAAACATTATAAAATACTCATCATTCACAAACACGCCACTCATAAAATATGACGATTTAAAATGTTTTTTTTTCATCAAGTATTCAGTCGTCTTTCACTTGATACAAAAATTGAGGAAAACAAAAATAAATTCAGATAAAAAATTTAAAGACGGATTAAAGAACAAAAAAAAAACTTTATAAAATATTCATCATTCACAAACACGCCACTCATAATATATGACGATTTAAAATGTTTTTTTTTTTTTTCATTACTAACTTTAAATATTTTATCAAAACGTATTATGCACTTCATTTTATTAAATTTTTGTGTTATAAAATGGGGGCCTTAGCACGGGTAAGCCACCCAGTGAGGCCATCATTATTGAATTATATTTAAAAAATGTAAACTATTGTATCAAAAAAATAAAATAAAAAAATACCATCTTATCTATGATCTGAGTGAGGTCTTTACTTAAGTGCACATAAAAAATCTCTAATTATAATTATCTTTTAAAGGGGTCAATGTAAGTTTTTCAAGAGGACTGTAAATTTTGCTCTTTTTAGCAAGTTTTTATTTGAAAAGCCATTTTCTATTTCAGTTTGCCATTGGCCTCCGAAAATCTAAAAATCTTAAGTTTCTTTTAGAATTCCGTAGATAACCCAATTTTGAAGCGAAATCGCAAAAAATATCGAAAACTGACATTGATGCTTTTATAAGCAAGCCAAATGATTATAAATTCAAATTAATGTTATGAGCTGCTAAAATAATAGGCCACATGATGTTTAATTAAGTTTCAAGTTTTATATGAGTATTTTTTATTATATAATAATACCACGAAGAAAAATAGTTTCATGTGGCAATTGTAATTATTTGAAATTTATGAATAGATTTTCTGACAGCGTGGAAGCATTCAATAATAAAAACACACTCGTGCACCTCTTCTTGCCCACGAAAATTGACAGACTCAAGGAAACTTCAATTACTATTATTGATAAGCATCATGAGCCGCAATACCCGGTAGTTAATAGTTCGGTAGCTGTGGGTCCGTGACATCATACGGTGGAAACCAAAATATCTTATTTTACGATGCGTCTGCCACGGTAGACGGTAGCAATGGATTCGCCGCTATGGCAGCTGAACACATATCCAGCTAATCTCTGGGCATATTTATCTCTTTTATTATTGCGTTACAGGAGCATAACTCTGCAATTGTATGTTAACTTCCAGCGGAACTGTTAGACCATCTTTCTCAGGCATCCTGCCGGGCAATGGTCACATACATATATTACCAGACCGCCGCGAGTTCCGATGCCAGTTTGATACCATTAAGTAAGAGTGTCTTAGATCTTCGTCTACGATTCTACGTGTTTGTATGAAGGTTTTGATATTTTTTATTTTATCTCGGATATTATTTGCGTGCATCGATCATCTCTGGTCTCATTCTCTTCCGCTCGCATAGAAAACGTGACTCTCTCAGATGAATCTCGCAGTTTGCTAACCGAAGATAACCCGCTGGAAAAAGGACAAATGCGATTCGAGTTCAGTGGTGGCCACCTTTAACACCACGACTGGGACATGCGCTGGGAGATGGTACATTCAAAGGGAGAGAAGCATCAAGATAGTATTATTATAAAAGAACAGCAAATGTAATACTTGAAGCTCCGTGGATTTAAACTTTAAACCTTCAGTTCTTACAAATAACCTCCACGATAGCTCCTTGTATTGTTATTGCAATGGGAGACAGACACATGGAATAAATTATGCCATAAAATTAGCATATATCTACAAGCAAGGGGGAAGGTATGACGTAAAGTTACAACAATAAAGTATCTTTAAATTAAAAACGAAAATCTACCATCACTCATTCTTTTAGTCCTAATCTTGTCAATAATATGAAAAAGAAATATGTAATCGTATAGGTATTTTGGTTCGTTGATATCGAACCTTTTATTCATCGAAAGGTTCTTTATCGAATTCTCCTACAACTTACTTTATATTATTAAAGCACTCATACAAATGATCATAAATAACTACGTATTTTGTTGTATCAAGAAACATTTGGTTAAATATAACGACTACCTACTTATCAAAACAACCCGCAAAAAGCTTAAGTGCTTGATAAAAGCTAAATGCTCAGTTACTAAGCTAAGATAAAATTATTGTTTAACTACCGAACTGGGAGCATGTTGTATTTATATTGTAACCAAATGGTCGATTAAATACAGGTGAATTAAAAATAACTCTGACCGTTGATCACCGTTATCATTTTTTCTGGGTGGTTTTGGACCAAGTAAAATGAGTGCCACAAGGCCAAATCGTTTATTGGCAAACGTACTTTGTTTTGAAGTTAATCGCTAAAAGCACAAGTACAAAGTTTCCTAATATGGATTAAAGTAAATGAGATTAATTCTCTGATAGGGAAGATTGGAAATAAGATGTAAGTTCACATAGCTATAAAAGTAGTTGATTCCAATTTTAAAAATCGATCAACTGGAATTTTTCTCTTCTAATGTTAATGATTTAAGGGGGTATTCCAGTCTAGAAAAAAAAAAAAAAATTTCATCATATTTCCAAAGTTTAAATATTCAAAAATATCTCTTCGAAAGGATTTTTTGAAATTCGCATTATTTTAAAAGTTGTAACCACTTTAATTTCGCGGTTTAGACAGAATCTAACCAAAATCTAAGTAGGACAAAATTTTGAACACCTTTTTCTCAGAACCACTTTTTTCGTGAAGGTTGACACGATATCTCAAGTTCTACTAAACCAATTTACTTGAAATTTTGTGTGAGCCTTTTATATACATTATTTTATCGCATGAATCAGAATTATAACAAAATTTTAATTTTTACTATTCTAAAAAAATTCGGAAAGTCAAAAAAACTAGTAAAAAAATGACTTTTTTTTCAGACAGCCGTCATTTTGCGAAAAATAATTTTTATGACTTCTCCGAGGTTCATATGTTTGAATTAAAATAAATTAGAATTTTTTTTTTGGATAACTAGGAGAGTTGCAATCGTGTCAACCAGGGTGCGCCATATTTTTGAGACCCCCCACTTCAACACTCTGTAACTTTTAAATTTTTTCTTTTGAAATTTTTCTTATGTATTTTTTAATGTTTAATAAATATTTGGTAAAATAATGGCTTCCAAAATATTATTGGTTTTTTTTTATTTCACCTGAAAAAACACTTACAATTCATGGTTCTAGACTAGAATACCCCCTTAAAGAACAAAAAGCTTTTGATTGGTACTTACCTTTAAAATGTGTTTAACTTTTTTATTAATTACGTTTTTAATTATGGATGAAAAAAGTATGAAATGAGTGAGAGAAATGTTATTATTATTTAAATTTATTTAGGAACCATAGAGTGACACATATCATTTAATTTTACTTTTAGTAGGGAGTATAAAATAAACCAGTTAAGTTCCATTAATCATATTTTTGGTTGTGGTTACAGCGTTGGGAAGCAAGTAGATTTTAAAAGTTATAATTTTATGTAGAATAAGCAAAAAATGAATAAAAAGAATAAATAAACAATTATGCTGAAATAATGGTTTTGATTTCAGTATATGGTAAGGTTAATTTTAAGGGTACTGTGGAAAATATCAATGTCTGTGGTATTGTAAGTTTTTGAGCAAAGAGTTTTGTTCGTATTTCGATTTGAAATTTTATATAAAATAAGCTATATGTTATTCAGAACCAGTACACAGTACATACTTTTTTTTATTTGATCGTCTAGAATAATATGGTCATTTATTTGATTTTCAAAACGATACGTCAAGTGTTTAAAAAATTTGTTTGAATATTTTCAATTTGGTTAACATAAGTTTGGTACTCAGGATTCCAAATGACAGATGCAAATTCATGATGAGATCTTACCAGTGTCATATACAGTAGTTCAAGTGTGAAAGATTCATTGAATGGTTTTGCGATTTGTAGAATAAAGACCTTTTGTTTGTAGGCTGCTTCTAAGATGTTTTCAATATGATAATTAAATAGTAATCTAGAGTCAAGGTATACTCCAAGGTCTCTGATTGTTTCTATTCTTTGAAGAGGACCGTGGTTCAGATGATAAGAACACAAAGATGATAGGGTGATTTTTACGTGAAAAAATTATCTCATTATATTTAGAAACAATTGATTTTTTATGCAATACTCGTTAATTTTATTAATATCTTCTTCTAATTTTTTTGCAATCATCTACTGAACTTCTACATTATATTCATATATTTATATAAGTGAGTTATTAGAGTATTAAGTGATTTATTAGAGGCACTGCTGAAAAGCAGCTACTTTCCAGAAGAAATCCTGAATGTGTAGAATCTATAGAAATGAGCAGAGACCTTTTTGCCAATAGAATAAATGATAAATGAACAAGATGTACAAAACTGTAAAAGTCCATTGATGAATAAAATTTTTTATTATTATTAGATATTATTTGCGTCGAACCAAAAAATACGGATTCAAAATCCTCAACGGATAACTTGCTCTAGAAAAACGTGACAAACTGAAAAATCACGACTCAGTTGAATCAAGTTCTTACAATAATTGTCATCCAATAACTATTTCCTACATGATCTTTCATCATCCAAAATCGTAATACTCATGGCACACCGATTTAGGCATTTCAATAACCTGCTTCTTTGACATCGCACACTTTTGAACGATTTTAAAATGAGTGAGGAATCTTGTTTTTTTTAATTTCATAATTTATTTTCGCTTATTTATCTGTCTTGCATCTTTGAATTGTACCTCAGCATAGCTGGCCATATAGGGGAATTCGCGCAATAACAAAATACATGCGTTCTATCATAGAAAATAATATATTAAATTTGCTTCTAGGATATGATTAACAATGATTTTCACAACTTTTTTCCCGTAACATCATCAATCATTGCTCAAATAATCGGATTGCGTTCAACACGCCAAACCATAGCCAACATAGCTGGTGTTTGGAGTACAAAAGATAATACACATGTTTGGATGTGTTGGAAAATTATTGACCATGAACTCGGATTCATCGCGAGTCAATCAACTAGAAATAATTCCTGTGAAATAATTTAGGTACCTATCTATATTTTACGTCTCTATCCAGTATGTGAAACGAACAATATAATTAAAGGAGTTTGATATCTAATTCGTACATTATTTATTGACACCTGCCGATCATAGTCCTGTCTGGACGGTGTTCCTTCGACGCCTCTTGCCGCTTTTAATAAAGGAGTAATTTTTAAATTGTTGGGTATGTTCTGGTTGTGGGCGGTTGTTCTCCCGCCTATGACGAATGTTTTATTCAATTTGATAGCCGTTGAATTAACATCAACGAAGATAGCATTTGATTTGATGCCAGTTATAGTTACAGATCGTGCAGGGTACATCCCGAAAGTTTTTTGAAGGTTCGTGATGAGGATGGTGAACATATCATGGCATATTTTTGTTTTGTACTTACTCGGTGAACTCTCCCGGGCAGGATCAAGGCTTGAAGGGAGATCATTAACTTCGCTTTTATTGCGAGAGATATTACGCGTAATTACTTGGTTTATTCTACGCAGTTTATAGGTTCATCCCGTCACAAAACTTTTATTTTATTTGTAAGTGATATTAATCAAGAGTAACGACCTGTCCCAGCTGTACAGAGCCAGCGAATCTACGGTATACCTATAGGAGTGTTGAGAGGCTAGAGTAAGTGGAAAGAGAGAGGTAAGAGCAGTGACACACCCAAGTTTGCATCTTGGAGGGGGCTGAGTTAAAATAATGAAAATACGCTACGCATAATTGTAATATATTATTATAATTAGTCTACGATCAGTTCTAACATTGTTTTAGTTGTCTATGTTATCTTCGGGTCACATGGAGTCGTTTTTATGAGTTATGCCGAAGATAACCAAAGACGAGTAGGCAGAACCATTATTTTTGCGAAACCTCCTCAGACAATACGCATCCGCCGCCAAGATCCGAACAAACCTCACCCCATGAACCCGGGCACCTCTGCTAAGTCACCAAACGTAGCGAACCATTTGGGGTGACCTATGGCAGAGATGTTGGTTATCCAGTAAATGGTTTCCGGTGGTACCCATAACCATCCCCCAAATAATCAAATTGTTTTATTTACAAAAAACAAAAAAAATTGATAGCACCTAATCCAATAACAAGTGAGTGGTTTTCCTCAAAGGTGGGGAAACTGGCGACAGGTAATCAAATCTGAAATAAATTCGTATAGAGCCCCTTAATAAACATCAATTCACAACCTTATAGAAGATAATTTATTTGTCTAATGGACCATGGAATGGGTCTTGGCTGATAAACTGATAATCATTAGTCTAAAGCCGATCTTTGATAGTCCATCTGCCGGAATGACGTCACGTGTTAATTCAACACGTAGCAGGCGAAACCATAGACTTCAGATAATAACAGGGATGTCAGAAAGAAGGTGGATAACACCATTCGCTTAGTAATAATTACAAATTATATTTTGTTCGTTTTAGGACCAAAGAGTTTTTTTGTGAACGCAAACCACACCAAGAGTCCAATTACCGCCAATTTACCGGCACCTCGGAAACCATTTATTCGATAACTAACACCTCTGCTGTAGGTCACCCCATGTGGTTCGCTACGTTCGGTGACTTTGCAGCGGTGCCTGAGTTCATGGGATGAGGTTTTTTCAGGTTTTGGTGGTTGATGCCTACCAATTGAGCGGCAAGCCGGATCGGGAGGACTCTCTCGGAACATAACCTTGCACCACAGTGGGAGGGTTGGATTCGTACGTCTGCCTGTTATCCTAACCCGAACTCCTCTCGTTCCTTTCCTAAAAAACCCTGCACAGCATCCCCAAATATATGCTATGAGGGAAATTATTTTCCTCGCGGCCTACTATGCTGAGCCAATGTAAAAAAAACCTGCCAACCGTCCTGAACCAGTGCAATTTGAATAAGAATTTGAAAGTGAGGAAGTATCTGGCTACTCAGATCTGGTCACCAAAAACGGCAAGTCATTTCTTAAAATTAACCTTTTGCGTTTTTTGGTGACCTACAGCAGTGTTACTGTTAAAAAAAATTGAATTATGAAAAAAAAACTTAATATTAATATTGATTTAAATTCGACCCCCGTATCTCATGCCAATGCTGCGATAATTTATTTATTTATTTATTTACGCCTATTTAGGCTTTTATATAATGAAAAAATGAAAAATATCTTTAAATATACATACAAACATTCAAATTTATTTTATACTAGCCGTACCCGACATGCGTTGCTATGCCATTTAATAAAGAAATTGTTTCTTCCTGCGTGTCCTTTCCCATTCTTTCCATTCCCCTTCTGCCTCCCCTTCCTCTCTCGCGTCCCCTTCCCCTCTCGCGTTCCCACTCCACCTCCTCAAACTTCCCTCTCCCCACTCCACTCCCCTCTTCCCTCGTCCGGCGAACCCCCTTCCCAAGATCCCCTCCCACCTCCCAGGTTCTCTTCCCCCTCTCTGGTTCTCCTCCTCCTTCCCTCTCCCGCATTCCATACATTCAGTTCCAGTACATTCAGTTTTCAAACAGCTCACGTCCCCCATAAGGCCAGAACTCGCCAGTAGTTATACAAAATAACGAACACAAAAAAAGAATTATCCAGTTTGGTGCAGTCGTTCGGAAGTTATGCGCGTACATACATTTCGGTGATTCATTTTTAGAGATAGATATTAACTACAACGCCTGAAATAAAATTTCCCGCAATATATCAACATCGTTTACACGGCAATGATTTGTTTTGCTTTTCTTCTTTCTTTTGAGTTTTTTTTGCTTTTCTTCTGACGTTAGTAATAATCGCTTTTGTTAGGGACGGAAAACGTGTAATATATTAATATTAATAATTTCATAACGCCAGAACTTACCATTATATACAGCCTTTATTACTCGCATATTATAATGTAGCTTTCTATTGGTGAAAGAATTTTTATAATTAGTTTATTGGTTTATGCGTGAAAGCGTAACAAACCAACACACGCAGTTTCGCATTTATAATATTAGTATAGATAGATTAGATTAGATAGCGTACTCGAATGCGTGATAGCTCAAAAGATAATGATCTAAGATTGCTTCTATTGGGCGGTGCTTGCCAGAATCAGTTGGCAATGACCGTGCAGCGAGTATCTCTTCGTGTCTCGTGCCTCGTTCCTCGTGCAGCGGGCGGCGATGGACCGCTGAACGCCCGAGGTGTACTACACCTTCCGAGTAGGTATTGAGTGTGGTGTGCAATCGATAATGAGAGATAATTCACTTCGAATCTACGGATGAGGCGGAAGTAACAAGTACACACCCTGGAGTTGCATAATAACAACTGTACGTGAGGTACAAATTGGATGTAGACTTTAATAATAATAATTTTATTAGGCTCCGGATTTCTGAGTAGAAGATAACCTCAATATCGCTTTGATGAAACCCCACAATTCGAAATCTAAACGTTGCTTGAAATTACTACAACCGTTTTTTATTACTAGATCTGAAGAGCCGGGTAGGTAATTCCCAACCTCTCTGCCTCACAAAATACTGGCTCAGAACATTTGGGAGCAGTTGGGACTTTTTGCGGTATTCAAATAATATAAAATGGTAATAATATGCATCACGCACATCTTCCAAATTTTGATTTTCGTCCACTAATTTTTATCGTCTCATTATAGGTAGGTACCTATCTCAAAGAATTTTGAGTCGAACACAATACGTAGGTGCTCGCTGAAATGAAATTCTTGCATACCTGCATACAGCAAGTTTCAAATTTTATATATTTATATAAAAAAAATTATTAGAATAAAAAATCCAGTGATATTTAATTACAACATTGATAACAATGCTCTTCAGACATTAATGCAAATTAAAGACTTGGGCATCACTTTTCAATCAAATCTTTCATTTGTTAACCACATAATAGAAATCTGCAATAAGGGCTTAAAAATGTTGGGGTTTATAACTAGGCTAACTAGAAACTTTAACAATATAAAGTGTATTAAAATGTTATATTTTGCTTATGTTAGAAGCCAACTTGAGTACAATTCTTCTGTCTGGAATCCTCATTATAATATGCACGTACAAGCTGTTGAAAGAATACAAAACAAATTCTTACGTTTTCTAAATTTTAAAATGGGTATTCCAGCAAATATGTTAAACTACAATACAATTTTAAACGATATGAATATGCTTAAATTGTCAGACAGAAGAATTTTCACTGACTTGGTATTTTTATATAAAATTCTAAATGATTTAGTTGATAGTCCGGTATTACTTGAATTGATAAGCTTCCGAATTCCACTTCGTAATACTAGAAGTCAGGATTTATTTCAGTGCAGAAATTCTGGGACTAACTACCATATGTATTCCTCTTTGCCCAGAATACTAATGGAGGGAAACAATTATACCAAGTCAGTGGACATCTTCAATTTATCTTTGAATAAATATAAAATATTGTTATTGAGGCAGTTCAGTTATGTACAATAAAATGTTTTTTCTATGCTATATATGTAAAAGCCCCGAAAAAGGGCGTTTATTTATAAATAAATAAATAAAATCAAAATGTGTTTAGAGATTCGTGAGATGTCTATGTATTGCTTTATTAAGCATAAGAAATATTTGAATACCCTCTTTAAACCCCCGCGAATGTTTCTGGATTATTACAACCACATGACAATACATCTGAAAAGTTTTTTAATCATCACAAAAATTCTTGCGAAACTGTCCAAAATTTGAGAATGATATTTTGCAAACAATCATTGTTAATTCAAAAATCAATTTTCAAAACTCTTTAAGTTAATGAATTGATTTGAAATACTTACATAGATATTTTTAATATGCTAGGTACCAAATTTGATTGATTGTTCTTATAATATTTGATTACAAAAATGAATGTTTTTAATATATGAAAAGTGAAAATTTGAATTAAAAAAATTGTAATAGGTGGCACGCGAGCTATTTGAAAGCTGAATGTACTGGAACTGAATATATGGAACGCGGGGAAGGTGGAAGGGGAACGAGGGAGGGGAACTGGGACGCACGGGAAAGGACAAGGAGAAACAATTTATTTATTTGAACATGGCATTGCAACGCATAACGCATAACAAAAACATACTATAATTTTTTCGAATGTAAATACTTTTCTAATACTAAAATTCGATCATCCTATACACTTGTTGTCCTTTTTTGCTAATAACCATAGATAATAGACATAAGTAAGTTAAGAAGCTATTTTTCATTGACTTATTTTTGAGTGAGATTTTTTTTTTGTTTTTATCCGTAGTTTGTCAGTAAATAAGAATAACCATTCTGTCGCCAGAAGTAACGCTGTGCTTTTGCCGATTGCACTGCATAAAAATTCCAAACAAAAACAATTTCCTCTGGAAGATTGCAAATAAATCGATCAACATAATCACTTTACGCTACTGCTGTTTACAGAACTCGCTATATACAACATAGATGTAGGAGCTGTGAGCAAATAAGTTTTTTTTATCATTATAAAGATCCCAGTTAGCCGCCAAACCTTCACTCTCCGAACAAAGAACTTAACATCGGACTACTAAAGACTTCTGATGTAATATTCCTGTTGAGATTTGTATCTCTCGTTTGATGAAGAAGGCAGTCGTTACTGGTTACATGCAAGTAACATACGATGCGAGTATAGTACAATGTAGACAGGTAATATAGTAGCCAGGTTGGGCAGATTATGCGAGACTGTCCGTGGAATAGCACACATAGTTCTTCTTCCAACGGACGTAGTGCTCGACGAGAAATTATAAAGCTGATTTGCTTTTATCCAGGGGTTTTAAAATAGGAAAAAGGAAACAATATTTCTTTATCATTGAAGAAGATAATACTAATAATCTAAACGAAAATTAAATTATTAGTGTTATTGTTACAATTGCATCAATTGTCCCAGTTGCGACCTAGATATTTTTATTTTTGTTACAATTGCATCAATTGTCCCAGTTGCGACCTAGATATTTTTATTTTTGTTACAATTGCATCAATTGTCCCAGTTGCGACCTAGATATTTTTATTTTTGTTACAATTGCATCAATTGTCCCAGTTGCGACCTAGATATTTTTATTTTTGTTACAATTGCATCAATTGTCCCAGTTGCGACCTAGATATTTTTATTTTTGTTACAATTGCATCAATTGCATCCAGAGTGGAAGATACTATCATTATCGCCCTGGTGTAAGACCACCATTCAGAATTGAAACGTTGCTTGAAATGGCTTTAGCCGTGTTTAGTGACCAGATCTGAATAGCCAGGTACTTCCCCACCTTCCTCTTCCCTATCTCCTTCCCCTCCCCACTACCTTCAGCCTCACAACATACCCCAATTGGGGATGCCATAGTCTCGCTGGCTCCAGACGAGAGCAGTTGGGACTCTTGTGCGGTATTAACTGTAAAAAAAAAAAAAAAAAAAAAAAAATTGTCCCAGTTGCGACCTAGATATTTTTATTTTTGTTACAATTGCATCAATTGTCCCAGTTGCGATCTAGATATTTTTATTTTTCTGTATTTCTATATATTCCTATCAATGTAATGCATCATTGAAGAAGAAGATAACACTAATAATCTAAGGGTAGATATACATAAGGTTGCAACTGAGACAATTGATACATTTGTTGCAATTATTGTTACAATTGCTACAATTGCATCAATTGTCCCAGTTGCGACCTTTATATTTTTATTTTTCTGTATATCTATCTACCTTTAGATTATTAGTGTTATCTTCTTCGATGATACTTTACATTGATAGGAAAGAATAACATTCAAGAGTTATAAAAAGAGGATTTTTCTAATAACAATTTAATATATCTTTGTTTGAATCACAATTGTTTTTGTATGTATGTAATGTTTTTATGTAATATTTAATTAATGAAGACATATTAGCGAAACTCAATCGAATATCTGAAAAGAAAAATCAGAAAAAGATACGGTTATATCTGGGACTCGAACCCAGGACCTATGACTTGCCGGGTCAGTGCTCTGCCATCTGAGCTAATGTGTCCCTATCCGATTCGGTCATATTTAATTGTATCGTTCTTCGACCAAGAACTATGCATATTTTTATTGGCTGCTATCTTTATGTATGATTTCAAGATTCAACCAGAACTAAGTGCTATCTAGATGGTGTATTGGATAAATTTATTCATTTTTATTTAACATGCGACCGGTTTTCGGACAACCGTTCCTTCCTCGGGGTAAAATATACTAACTTGACATTACAAAACAATGGGTGAACATAAAACATTACTAAGTGTTGAGGTGGGGGTGAGGGTATGACTTGGAATTAGTGAAGAGTGTGGGGAGAAGATAAAATGGGTGGTGAAAGGGAACATGGCTAAGATGGGTCTGTAAGATAAAAAAAATTTCTGATAATGGACTTTTTATTACGGGATTTCTTAATTTCTAAGGCTTCTTAGTTATTTAAGCATTTTCCTTTATTATTATTATGAAGAACATTTATTCCTCGAAATTACAAACTGTTTTCCCGACATACAATGAGGAAAAGTCTTTAAGAACATTTTTGTTTAAATATTCCGGATTGAGTCAATTTAATTGATAACCACAAAATTACAGCTAAACATAATGTATCCCTTTTTTCACTGTAACGCTCGCCGAAACGTTGGATAAAGAGGGAGGTAGCGCAACATGGCATAACACCTCAAAAATAAATAACCAGAATACTTTTGGCCGTGAAAATCTAAAATCTTATCATAATTTATCCCATTCTCTATCAATATTGACCGGTCAGTAGCTGAGTTGCTGAGTGGCTGAGACGCCTGGGGCCCAAACGTTTGGGGCGTTTGGGCCCCAGGCGTCGTGTGTTCAGTTCTCCAGTCGGTTAAGTTTTCCATCAAAACATAAGCGACATTCTTCGCTAACTATGGCGGTAGTAGGAGATGTTCAAATATTATCAGGTTATTCGTAATCCAGGAAAGTTTGTATTTCTTAGAAAGAAAAAAAAAATTATTGAAATCAAAACCAGAATAAAAATTATAACAAACCAAAGTAAATATAGCAGAACTTTCATTACAATCAACCATCTTCTATATTTAGTTTAATTAGCAACATTAAATATCTAGGTGTAAAGATCATTTAGATATATATAGATCAACATTTTGAATGGTTAACACGTATTTTTGAACTTGTGAAAACAATTAAGGTATTTTATACATAAGACTTATTCTTAAACTAGAAAACCTAAATATTGTGTATGGTATTATTGGCTGGGGAAGAAGATATGAATATATTTTAAATCCACTTTAAAAAGTTCAAAGATTGATAATTAAGGTAATCTTGAAAAAAACATCTACATTTTATACTGCAACTCTGTTTTCAATATTCAATGTGCTCAGAATAGCCAAAATAAATCAAAAATATTCAATGCTACAAATGATTAAAGAAATAAAGTTAAATAACTCACAATTCAGTATATCAGTAGGCGGTCGTTCTGTGTCTGAGTTGGCATCGCGCCTGGGTCCTACAAAGGCATCGTGAATTCAATTCCTCGGCTAGCTCGTATGTCCTCCGTTACGACAAAAACAACGGAATAATATTAAAATCCAGAATCTTCAGAACCTTAATCCTAGAAGAATATTAGATTCCAGAAATAAAATTCTGAAATTGAATACCAAGCACATTCAAAATACCTACCTCTATCTAGAAATAATTTTATTTTAATATCCTCCGTTTAAATCTAAAAATTATCGAAAATATTCCTGAATTTCAGCTTAAATTGAAAAATTACCTTAAACTACTATAAGAGTCCACAACCGTATATACATATTTTTAAATCCTAAGATCTGTTATTGATATATCTTGCTTTTAGCTTACTTTTATTTTTTTATTTATTTACAATCTTTTATTATTACTTCCTTAAGTGATTTCATATAATTGAGCTAGAATTCCCTTACCAAACACCAAACCCTTTTCTCTTTAAGGTGAGGAAAGGCAATTTTTATTTCTCTTCGTGATCCAATACGCAAAAATTGTACTTTTGTTTATTTAAAAAATAAAAATATAAATAAAAACTTTATAAAATAATTCTGTATTATTCATGTGAAAGCAGTCTAAGTAAGTTAATTAATTTTTACTACTATATTTTTAGCAAAAGACCATACGGGTGCCTACTAGTATCGCCCTGGTGAAGGGTTGAAACATTGCTTTAAACGGGTTTAGACTGTCCGGTTACCATATATCTGAACATTCAGGTACTTTCTAATGTTCCTCTCTGTTCCTCACTACCTTCAGTCTCACAATATAATACCCTAATTGTGAATGCCATAGTATCGCTGGCTCTAGGCGGTTTAGAGCAGTTGGGATTCTTATGCTGTATTAACAATAAAAAAACATATGTAATATCCAAAAAATCTGTCTGGAATATCTAATGTTTGAAACAATAAAAACTTTAGAGCAGTCAGCTCAGGGTTATAAATTTTAAACATTTTTTATGACTGAAATTATTACTATCAGCCGACAACATTATTTGTATTACGAGTTATGGAGCTTCAAAATATGCATTGAACTGTTAAAAAATGCGGAAAGACGCAAAATTATCTAATATTAATTGTCAAGTGTTGAATAGGAAAAGGAATATAAAAACTCGGGCGAAGTCAGGTGAAGTCAGGCGAAGTCATCAATCATGCATTTATCCATTGGTTGAGATATCAATGGACAAATGCATGTGATAGTGCATATTTATGACATATAGGTCTGTATATGGACCTAATTTGTATTAAAGATTAAATACAAATTAGATACAAATTAGGAAATAAATTTTAATATCGCAGAATGTTCTTAGTAGTTTATTTTGGTTGACGTTTTCCGATAAGGGTGTAAAAATGCACACAGTGACTTTTTTCCAATCATTATGAAATATTTTATACTTTGTTTGAAATGACGATATCCCTCATAGGAGTTTGGCCTCAGACGAATCAAGTAAAAACCAGTATATAAAAATAATAACAATACCAATATAAATTTATGTATTGACTGGCTAATAAAAATTATGTTGTGATAAACATCTTAACTATAATGGTAATTACTGATCTGATATCAATAACACGAACTGATTCCCACATTACTGATGCGTACGCATGAGTTATACATTTAATTGCGTATTAGGTATAAATTATAGATAGATATTAATTTAATCACATCACAATTATTGGAGCAAAATGACAAAACAACGAGTAGGTATTTTATACTTTATTAACTATTCATTTATGGGTTGGGCTTCAACAGTCCCGGAGCGAAAAATAATTAATTTTGAAATGATTTATTGGATTTCGAATTGAGAATATGCTCGGTTCCTACCAGCATGTTATTATTTTTCCGCAGTACCTACCTACTTTCCTAACCATCACTTTTTGGTTTGAAACTATTTGAAAAATGGAATAGAAGAAAGTGAAAAATCGAGTTCTTTTATTTTGAGCGGGAAGAAATTAAAACGATTGTCGTCGAAGCAGGTTGTTGTTATTGTGTTATTTGTGATTGGTTAATTTGTGTATTGTTTGTTGTGAAGAAAATAAAGTTTTTTCCTATCCGTAGATATTTTTGTTCTTTCGTGGGGATTACTATACTATCATACCGAAGTGTAATGTAATTGTTATATGTGTCCGATCTCCTTCGCGGATGCTACCACAGAAAGTTTTTTTCTTTTACATTAACTCCAAACAGGAGGCTCTGAGGAAAATGATATCCCTCAGGGCCCGTGTCATCTTTGGGGATGCTGAAAGGAGGGTATTTTTGTGTAAAGGGAGGATTGAACCTGGGTATTGAAGAAAACCAAGTTAAATCCTCCCTTTTTTATATGAATACCGCACAAGCATCCCAACTGCTCCCATCTGGAGCCAGTGAGACTATGGCATCCCCATTTGGGGTGTGTTGTGAGGCTGAAGGTAGTGGGGAGGGGAAGTAGATAGGGAAGGGGAAGGATGGGAAATACCTGGCTAATCAGATCTGGTCACCAAACTAACGGCAAACATTCTGAAAGGTGGTCTTACACCAGGGCGATACTGAGAGTATCTTCCACGCTCCTTATAAGTATGTATGTTGTAGGAGGGAGGAAACACAGAGGCCGGCAAACGTTTAACAGCCGAGCTGTTGAATTCATGAACGAGTCGTAAAAACGACCCGTTCTCGTGTGTGACAAATGTTAATTGCGTACAAATGTTAGGCGCGCATTTGACGTGTTTTCCCAACTGATTCAGTTCCTCCGATTCCTTGTTTGCATTCTATATACACTTTCACCCAATTCCATCAAACGTCATTGTTGTTAATTAATGTATTACAATCCACTTTAAAAGTTCATCTGGAACATTTGCAGTTTCGAGCGTAACGCTATCCATATATATAAAAATTTTAAAATGTAATCTAAAAAAGTGACAGTCCCTTCTTGCAAACCGTCCTAAGATTTCAATCCCTGCTTTAATGGTAGGTACGGTACCTGCAATAAAGCGTGCACAGGTGTGTGGCAGAAAACCGCGAATGACCTTGCAGGGGAGCCAGGTTCGAGGCGTATCGGAGGCTCTGGGTACGGTACAGGGTGCACCACTACCAGCTTGCCCAGTATCAGCAGATACCGGGTATACTGAGGACTGGGGGCATCTCAGGGGATTTATCTTCTACAAGGTTCAAGGAATATCTCGGTGTGCAGGTGGGGAAGCGCTTGAATTGAGGAAAGGTAGGATGCAGTATTAGAATGATAGAGAAGGAAGGCGTAGATTAAAAAGGTAATGACCTTAGTGACCCAATGACGCTGTTCAAAATTCAGATATCGACAAACAAGACTGTATATTATTGCAAAACATTATTCATTGTAAAGGTGGATAAAAAATTGATAGCATTAATAAATTTCCACTGAAAGAGAATTCGCGACCACCTTGCAACCTCACGAACAATATTTTTTTCTCTCGGTACGTCCGCCAATCTAAAATCGCCAATGAGCATTCGGATCACGATCGGATGAGTTCATCCGACCAACCGGGGGTCGAATATTTTCAGAGGATTTCAATACTATACTTTAAAAGACGATAAAGATACGATGATACCATCATCAGGGCCAACCCACAGCCTCTAAATGCAGAAAACAGAGTAGTAGATACTCGCCCTGGCGAAATACCACCATTCAATTTCGAAACGTTGATGGAAATGTTTGGTGACCAAATCTGGATAGCTAGGTACCTCCTCCCCCCCCCTTTCTCTTTCCTGTCTTCTTCTCTTCCCCACTCTCTTCAGCCCTTCCCAAATTGGGGAAGCTGTATGAGCTGTATCACATTAAATATTAGTGCGGTAAAAAAAAATTATTAATAATAATAATAATGTTTTTATTCCAGGATGTGGGGAGGATAGTGCAATCCCACACGTCTCGTATAATTATACATATTTATACAACAGATTTTTTGAATAAAGAACTAAGTAGGTACATAGATTAGGAAAAGATAAAAAAATAAATAATCAATCCTACGTAGGGCGTGGTCTGGGGTGAGCTCGGGCCCAGCGCTCACTCAGGAGTGGGGTTTGGTGCTGGAACGCTGCGGTCACCACTGTATTGTCGGAAGCCATTAGCCGCATCCTGGCTCCAATGCAATTTAAAATCCTGCTCCAATTATTATTACAGCATTTTAAAACTTGCCTTTTAAGATTTACCGAAATCGTTTGTTTGTATTGTGGTAATTCTGTTTGTAGTAAGGTAGACGGAGGGAAATTGTACGTGGTTGTATCTAGTATCTTCTGTCTTTTTTAATTTTCATACAAGTAGTGTGAGATGGAAGAAGACGTTCGTCGATGACCTGCATACGAGCTATCTCTGGGACAAATATATACTCTGTATCGCCCTGATGAAAAACCATATTATAAAAATCAGGTAGAAATAAAAATATTTTATGCAATTTCCGAGCTTACTTAGATAACATATTATATTAAAAAGTTTGCCCTCAAAGCACGGTCCACCTTATTGCGTGATGGATCCGGTGTTTACGATCAAAATAGGTCCTCTTTAGTTCTTGCATCACTAGCAGGGATGCACAATGCACAGGATGCACAGGACCCGGAGAAGTGTGCAGTGAGTGTGTAGGCCAATATAGCCATCTCGGCATCTAACCCGTCAGGCCAGAAGCCCAGAGAGACTAATGGTGTATGCCCTCGCAAATAATGATGTTAATTATCTTCTCACTTGCATCTTCATTGTGCGTTAGGACTTATCTCGCGAACATAACCTCTTCACATCAAAACACATTTATCGGGCTACTTTGAGAAATTGTGATGCCTATTAACACGAAAAAATCTTTTAATTGAACCATTTTTACCTATCCCTTGTTAATGACAGAACAGGTTGGACTCAAGGGCGTAGCTATAGAATTCACATGGGGGGCTTCGATCCTAATGGGGGCAAGGGAGACAGGGAGAGGGTTGGAAAATTTTTGAGAAAGTTTTTGGAACCGCTACATAACACAACTCATTTTTAACTTTGGACAAAGAAGCTCTGAATTTTTAGCAATAAAGATATACACCTAACAAACTCCCACACAGTATCAAACAAATGAAAACAAAAATAACTACATTAAGGACATTAAACCTTGGCTTAAAGAACTATCGGAAAAGGATCTTACTAGTACATTAAAAACATCGTCTTAAGTTTCTGAAAGACCTTACCCAAACCTTAAAGTTGCACCACAGAAGTCGCTGAAAACTTATCCAAAGCATAGTCCCCTCAGCACAGGATCTCCTATTGAGGAGGACTACGAATGTAATCTACTTCTATATTTAACACATATTTATTTAACATGTATCTTCTATAAATGTAAAAATTGAACTATAATAACAATTTTTTTTTTAAATTTATATCACTACTACCACGAGTAATCTCTTTTTTCTCTAATCTCTTTTTCCTACGCAATACTGATGCCTTTGAGGGGGTTTGCATTTCCCCTTATATACTCCTCAAGTTGGACTAGTTATTGCAAGTTTAATAATTTCATTCTCAGTTACAAGTCTATCGTGAGAGTTTCATCTCTAATCTTTAGAGGTCCTGATAAATGTTTACCTTGGCGGAGAGCAATTTCCAGGCTTTTGTGAATCTGAAATATAATATTAAATTTTTATTTTAACTTTATGGGTAAAACCTCATCGTAATATTTAATTAAATGAAGACAATATAAGCGAAACTCAATTGAAAATCTGAAAACAGAAAAATCAGAAAAAGATATTGACACCTCTGGGACTCGAACCCAGGACCTCTCGCTTTCCGGGCGAACGCGCTAACCACAGCGCCACGGTGACGATATCCAATTCGGTCATTTTTAACTGTATCATAATATTCGAGTAAGAACCACCCATACTATCTTCATTTTCTTAACGCATATTCTATTGGCAGCTACATTTTATGTATGATTGCAAGATTCAAACCCGAACTAAATGCAATCTAGATAGTGTCTGGATAAGTCTTTATCCATTTTATTTAAAATGCGACACCTATTGACTTTTCTGCAAGTCTAGGATGAATATTTAATTTTTGGGTGGTTCTTAAAGATAATATCTATGTAGATACCTTCCACGACGAAACGCAAATTATATGAAATTCAATTAAATGAAGACATTATGAGCGAAACTCAATCGAAAATCTGGAAACAGAAAAATCAGAAAAAGATATTGGCACCTCTGGGACTCGAACCCAGGACCTCCCTACTTTCCGGGTTGGGCGCTCTTATCCACTGAGCTAAGGTGTCGATATCCAATTCGGTCACTTTTAACTGTACCATACTTCGACTAAGAACCACCCATATTATCTTCATTTTTCTTAAGGTGATTGTCAAAAGAATTCATATTCTGTTCTTTCATAGATGGCGCGCATATAATTATTTTACGAAAAAACGCTTTTTACAAGTTGTGCTTTAAAATATTAAGAATAACTAATTGTTCGCGCCCGTACATACGCAATATGAATATGAATGAAAAGTTTTTTCAATAAAAGAACTCAAATCTTTTAAGAAAGGCTAACAAATACAATATTTCATCGGTGATTCAATCCAATATTGTGTTTGTCAGCCTTTCTTGAAAGATTTGAGTTTTTTCACTAACAAAACTTTTTATTCATATTCATATTGCGTATGTACGGGCGCGAACCATTAGTTATTCTTAATATTTTAAAGCACAACTTGTAAAAAGCGTTTTTCCATAAAATAATTATGTACGCGCCATCTATGAAAGAATAGAATATGAATTCTTTTGACAATCACCTTAACGCATATTTTTATTGGCGGCCATCTTTATGAATGATTGCAAGATTCAACTCGAACTAAATGCAATCTAGATGGTGTCTGGATTATTGTAATTGTAATTATTATCCATTTTGTTTAATGTGCGACATCTATTGACTCTTCTGCAAGTCTGGGATGAATATTATAATTTATTATTTTAACCTTATGAGTAAAACCTCAAAATGTAATATTTAATTAAATGAAGACATTATGAGCGAAACTCAATCGAAAATCTGGAAACAGAAAAATCAGAAAAAGATATTGGCACCTCTGGGACTCGAACCCAGGACCTCCCTACTTTCCGGGTTGGGCGCTCTTATCCACTGAGCTAAGGTGTCGATATCCAATTCGGTCACTTTTAACTGTACCATACTTCGATTAAGAACCACCCATATTATCTTCATTTTTCTTAACGCATATTTTTATTGGCTGCCATCTTTATGAATGATTGCAAGATTCAACTCGAACTAAATGCAATCTAGATGGTGTCTGGATAAATTATTATCCATTTTATTTAATTTGCGACATCTATTGACTCTTCTGCAAGTCTGGGATGAATATTATTATTTATTATTTTAACCTTATGAGTAAAACCTCAAACTGTAATATTTAATTAAATGAAGACATTATGAGCGAAACTCAATCGAAAATCTGGAAACAGAAAAATCAGAAAAAGATATTGGCACCTCTGGGACTCGAACCCAGGACCTCCCTACTTTCCGGGTTGGGCGCTCTTATCCACTGAGCTAAGGTGTCGATATCCAATTCGGTCACTTTTAACTGTACCATACTTCGACTAAGAACCACCCATATTATCTTCATTTTTCTTAACGCATATTTTTATTGGCTGCCATCTTTATGAATGATTGCAAGATTCAACTCGAACTATCTATCTAATCTCTATCTTTTTCTGATTTTTCTCTTTCCAGATTTTCGATTGAGTTTCGCTCATAATGTCTTCATTTAATTAAATATTACAGTTTGAGGTTTTACTCATAAGGTTAAAATAATAAATAATAATATATGAAATTCCCTCGATAGAAAAAAATCGCAAAGTATGCTCCGAAAATTATTTAAAACAAGTCTATTTGTATTATTTTACAAGTTATATTTGTGAAAAAATTCACAATTTTTCTTTAAATGATACTTAAGATACGTTCCACGCGATTTTTGCTCTATTTTAAACGAGTCATGTTTTATTAAGCTTTTTCGCAATTTTCGCTGCTATTTTATCACTTAAAAATTAGCGCGCTCTGTCCAACAGTCGTAATTACATATCTCTCCATCTTCTTCTTTTTCAGACTGACATAGCTGGGACCCAAAGTTAAAACTTTTGTACATGCTAAACTCTAGTTGGGATTGTTATCAGTTACCATTGGGAGAACCAGCATGCACTCGAACCTGAGCATATTTGGAGTAAAATGTCAGTGAAAAGTGGCGCATATGTCATTTTGCTGTCCGATGACTTTTTAAAAATAAAAACGAGTTTTATGAATCGTATCTCCTGTTTTTGTAGACCTATAATTTTTATTATAATTTGAACATCAAACAGATCTTTCGGAATACTTAACATTTTTTGTAATTTTTTTAATAACAAAATTTGTTTTTTTATTTTACAGACAAAAAGCACTCTTAAAATGTACTTCGTAAAGGACACTCATTTTCCTAGAAATATTTCGAAAAAAACGGGGGAAAATGAAATTTAATTCGTATTTGACTTTCTTGTCCTATACATCATTTCAAATTTCCACTACCGTTATGATTAACATAATACAACATGGGTTTTTAAAATTAATTTAGCTTTCCTAGTCATTCTCTTCAAAGTACAGTCCTTAAGTCTACCCGCAGAATATTGGTTCGTTTTTTTCTAAAAACTTGTTTTTTTCATAAATCACCATTTTCTTGCTACCCGAATTTCTACCGATTTCTTACATATCTCCCCTAAACATTTGAAGTTTTTAAACTCTTAAAAAAATAAATATTATTTTGAAGATAATATCTAGATACGTCCCACGCCGAAACGCAAATTATATTAAATTCCCTCGAAAAAAAAATCGCAAAATATTCTCCGAAAATTATTAAAAACAAGTATATTTCTATTATTTTACAAGTTATGTTTGTGAAAAAATGATACTTATGTTACCTTTCACGAGATTTTTGCTCTATTTTATACGAGTCATGTTTTATTAAGAATTTTCACCATTTTCGCTTCAATTTTATCATTTAAAATATTAATGCGCGGTATGTCCAACATTCGTAATTACGTATCTCTCCATCCTCTTCTTTTTCAGCGGGGAAGCGCAGTCTTAAATTATCGCTGACGTTAGATAAATTCCTGAAAGAAAATGCTGAACTAAAGTTCAGAGCGCCAAAGCTCATTGCTCAAGTAGTATTTTGCTGCTCCCTCGTACAGATTTCCTACTTCATTATAAAGATTAATTTGGTAATGCACTTGAATAATTTATTCTAATAAGTAGATATTTCAAAAAGTTTAGTTTTCACGAATCTTCATTTATCTTCCCAAGTGATTCATCATAAAACATATAGAACCTTTTCTCTCTTGAATAAACAATACATCTTCATTTACATTAGGCATATATTTTTTAAAGAGCCTGATTACAATCTTTATCCTGAACCGAATGACTTCAACTTGCGAATAATTTTGTATTCAATACTATTCCTGTTAAATATTATACAATAATTATTACATCATGTGTCTGCGATAACACAAATGAGTCACACAATAAATAAACGATGGTTTTCGTTCTCAGGCAATTCAATGTTCCCGACAAATCACGACTTGGATCAATTATTATTAACAAACAATTATATTTAGAAGAATTATCTCGGTTCAAATAGATGATTCACTAAACAGCTATGTAACTTATATATTTATATGTTATAGTACTCATAAACCATAACTAAATACATATAATGTGCATGGTGTCCTGAAACTGATAGTACAAACATGAAACTGATTAACCGCTCCACGACTTTTTAGTGAGCTGGAGTGATAAGATTGAAAAATACGAAGTTATTGAGGTTTTTGTAGCTGAAAATATTGCTTTTTCAGCTAAGACAACTTTAATAACCTACCCTAACTAACCTAACCTATTTAACCTTATTTTTACTTTTCATCACTTTTAATGACTTTTCAAATGAGGGCTTGATTCTGACTTATCCAGTCACCCAAAATTATATCCAGCAAAAAACACACGAGAAAGGATTTACTGTCGCAAAATTGTTTGAATATTATTGATTAATATAATATTATTTTTTTAAATATTTTTTATTTAAATAATCGAGTTAGTAGGTGCACAAGGTATTATCATTAAAATTGATGACAACACATTACTCAATTTTGATTTTGTTGCACGTGTAAGATCTGATTCAATGAACTCAAATTTTCTTTGAATTAAAATATAATTTATAAAATTGAAACTGCTGGTGTGAAGAATAAATCAGACAAACGACAAAGTAGGTACCTACCTATCTGTAATTTAATATTTTAACAGGAAATTATTTTAATTTTTGGTAAGCGAAAATATAAACAATCGCGGATATCGTAATTCCAATTTTGAAAATGTCAATTAAAATAATTTTCTGTTAAAATAATATATTATCTGTTTCTACCTACTTTATCGCTCGTGTGAATTGTTCCAACAATCAATTCTGGCAAGGAAAAAGGTTTAAGTGATGGGTAGGAATCTGGGGTTCAGTGTGTCCTGGTCATCCGCCTCCAAGACCTAGACAAACTTCACCCCATGAACCCGGGCACCCCTGCTAAATCACCATTGATAAAATATGTTAACATTGAGGATGGGTTATTTAAAAAAAAAATAACAATTCATCGTATATTTGAAGTTAATTTTCACGTTCTGTGAAAGATCTATTCAAGTTCTAAGTTTATTTCAGTTTAATGAAGCAACTGGCCTGTGATGATATAATGACAGAACTTGAATAGAACTTACGCAGAAGATGAAAATTAACTTAAAATATTTGATGAATTATTCAAATTTTTGTTCAAATTTTCTAAGTATGTAATCGGCGATTACTAATCGCTGTATACAGAATGTGAGTATTGATTGTAATGATGTTGTTGACATATTTGACATATCAATCACTAAATATTTGTTTTTTCATTAACTCCACACAGGAGGTGCTGAGGAAAATAATTTCCCTCAGGGCCTATCTCATCTTTGAAGATGCTACGTGGAAGGTCTTTTTGAGGAGAGGAAGGAGTGAACATGGATCTTGAAGAGACCTGTCTTCTCTGTGACAAATGTCAATCGTGTACATTTTTTTTAAGAAAGACAAACATTCCCGAGTTACGAATAGCCCAAAAATGTTTGAAAATCTCCTACTTCCACCACTGTAAGCCGAAAATATTGCTTGAGTCGTGATGGAGGACTTAGACAGCCGAGGAATAGAACACGCGACGCCTGGTTGGTACCCAAACGCGATGCCCACTCAACCACTGACCGGTCGGGTATGCGGGTACATATGTACATTAAGGTGGTCCAAAAAATTTTTTTTATATTTTTCATTTGGCCACCCCGTGAATTTGTTACATGTATTTATTGTAATAACATAATAAAATTTCAGCGAGATAGCACATGCAGAAAGGGGTGCTCAATCGAGTGTTGTTTTTGAATTTTTTTTGTAAAATGCTATTTTTTACTTTTTGTTATATGACAGTTTCGCGTATAAACTTTTTAAATATATATATTAAAATAAACCAATGAAGAGTTTTATAGACAAATATAAACAGTTTTGATACTTAATTAGTAGACTGTGAAGTGAATCAGTGTAATAAAATGTGTTCATTTAATCGAAAAAAAAGACGAAATTTTTCTACTTGGGGTTCGAGATATTGAACCATTGATGAGGCTTAACCAACTTCCTACTCTTCGGCAAGTTTTACTTCGTTATCATCACATACTAAATGAATCAAAAAATGTGAAAGATTCCGCGCATGTACTAATTCAAGAACTTATAGAAGTATGGAGTAAATCTAGTATTCCGACCCCAGACAACAAAATAACTGCAATGGAAAAACTGATTCAGTTTCATAAGAACTGGCTGCTATTGAAGAAAATTAGAGGAAAAAATTCTGAAGCACAAAGATATTGCCCAGGCAAGCGCTTTGAAGTTGAAAAAAATTTCAGAAGACGGTAATGGTTGTGAAAAACTATTAGGAGTACCTAAACTTACTGCGAGAACGGGGGAACAAATATCTGATGCTGTTTTTGACACAATGCAACAGTGGAATGTCACAAAAAAAGTCCGGGCTATGAGTTTTGACACTACTGCTTCTAACACCGTTGCCAAAAAGGGAGCTTGCACTCATTTAGAAGAAAAGACAAGACGTGATCTTTTGTGGCTTGTCGTCATCGCGTATTTCGAATAATGCTTTCAAAAAAATTTATTCTGTGTTTTGGGCCATCAAACTCTCCTCAAATCGCACTTTTCAAAAGATTCAGCGATATTTGGGAGACATTATCGAAGAAGCACTACGATTGTCTCGATCTCAATAAGAACGCAGAACAGTTTGCTGAAAATACTCTTAAAAGTCTTACAACCGCTCTATATGAGGGGAATCAAGTTCGTGATGATTACGAAGAGCTAATAAAGCTAGTAAATGACTACTATTTTGGAAAAGCTTAAAATTGTACGAAGCCATTGATTCCGAAATCAGTATAGCAGCTAGGGGTATCTTAGAGCGTCACTTATGATATTCGTCAGATGAACTAGTTGCATTTGCCTTACTTTCTGACAAGCTGTTTGATGCTGAGAAACAGGCCTTTGTTCAAAAACTAAGTTCTGTTCTTTCAGTACGAGTTGATTCTGCTAAGCTTGCAGAGGTTACATTAGAAGCTTTTCAACACAAATAACTTAGTTCTTGATATCAAGGACTCTTTCTTGCGATTATCTCCCGAGACTTGGAATGACAATGTTGATTACCTTCAAGGAAAAAGCTGCCTCAAAAATTTGCGTGTTGTTAATGATACAGTGGAGAGAGGTGTTAAACTATTGGAAGATAGCAACACGTTATAGAATGAGGAAGAAAAGCAATTTTTACTTCACCGTTGAACAAAATAGAAAAATCGTTTCTACTGAAACATCCAAAAAGAGTTAACAAACATAGTTTTGAAAGATTGTGACTTATATTATGTAAATTATTGCTTTGTTTCCAAATTTGGTTCACATTTTAATATTTTGTATACGTATTTGATTAAAATACTTGTTATATTAATAAACCTTAAATTACGTGTTTTACTTAAAATCCTGAACTTTTGTCAGAAACTTCTAATTCGATGAGCACCCCCTTGTATATAAGATAGGGGGCTGAAATTTTTTACACATAATAGAAATGGTACGTGTAACAAATCAAAAGGGTGGCGACACCTATATTTGAAAAAAAAATTTTACTATGGGGGCTTGGACCACCTTAATGTACATATATTATGTCGAGTATGCGTTTGACGTGTTTCCCGGCTGTGCACCGGGATCAATAACGCTAGCACCTCGGAGCATGTTCCGGTAGAACAAGGACAGCATGTTTCCCTGGATTTTTTTATTGAACTTTTAATTGAACTAATAGGGGAATCTATCAAACGGACCGCCCGTTTCTGCACAGCTTCATGTTTTTTTTTTGTTATTATAAACAAGTCTTTAGAACTTATCAGAAAGTAAAATAACAAATATAATTAAACAAACTAACTAGCTCTGCTTCGACTTATTTAATTTTTTTTATTATATCTATTTTTCCATCTTGCTTGGTGAAGTATTTTGTTTTGTGATGATGCTCATTTAGTTCTTTGGGCATAACTGGGCATTATATTCAAAACTAAACAAATAAATAAAATATATGACTAAAGACTAAAGACGTGTGCAGTTAAAACATTGTATCTATTTACATAAGGTTGTATAATGATTACGATTTAACCATAAAGACTAGGTCAAGGACAATCTGCAAGTAAATTGTCGGTTGTAGTGCCGTGACCGTGCGGTGATTTGGTTGAATCAAGGTTACACACTGGATTATGCATCAATCGACTTGTTCTTTACTACACCATTTTTTTTCAAATCGTTATAATTCTACCAACGAGAGGATGTGGGTGGTGAAATCAGAAACTGCAGTTTATTTTATTTTTAAAAAATATTTGAAAAAATGTATTTTGTGTATATAAATTGATTATTTCCATCAATACTTAATAAGGCAGGGTTTCCCAACCTTTATTTCGCCGAGCCTCCCCGAACCAAAAAAAAATATTTTCATGCCCCCCTTAATTAAGTTTCAACAAAAATAAGAAACACATTTTTTTATATTAACTAAATTATTTATTTGAATTTCAAATAGGTACAAAACAGACACAATATATGTATTTATTATGTATCTTTAATACAAGAGTGGGTACACTTTTAACCATTACTTACTTTTACATTTACGTTTCTTAGTTTTCTTTTAATTATATATATTATTCAAAACAATGCAAACGTACCTATTACGCCCCCCCCCCCCCTGACATTTCTCTACGCCCCCCTGGTTGGTAAGTCCTGTAATAAGGGGTTTTCAGATAACATATACCTAAGAACATTATTTCAGAATGTAAGATATTTGCATTTTCGCAATTTCGCCTTTACAGTAGCTCCAAACAGGACGCCCTGAGAACAAAAATTCCATCAAGTCATGTCATCTTTGGGGATGCTGTGCGGAGGATATTATTAGTGAAAGGAAGGAGAGGAAGTTCTGGGAAGGAAAGGGTACGAGTTGTGGGTAGCAATCCAGGAGTAACGGACCCGGGCGTAACCCGGCGCCCCTGCTAGGGGGGTGTACCAAACGTAGTGAACCTCTTCGGGTGACCTACGGCAGGGATGTTTTGATGTGATAAACTAATTTTACTTCAAACAACGTAATGTTTAATGACGTGTTTGATTAATGACTAGGACTGTACCTATAACTTCTGCACTATACTGCACTATGCTGCAGTGCATTATACTTCTACCATGCAGTATTATAAATTTATAAAAATAATATTCAAAATAAAGTTGCACCTTTTAAAAATAACAGAAATCTTAGACAAACGTCAATACTTCCTACTCCAAAATGTAAAAAAACAATAGAACAATTAAATCATAAAAATCTCGGAGTTAAATTTTTTAATTCATTTCCAGAAAAAAATAGAAACATGAATACTAGTATAAAAAAAATAAAACACACCTTAAAAATAATACTGAAAACTTAAACTGAATATATAATCATGTAAAAAAAAACAATATACTAACACTCCCCTATGTACACAAGCCCACTATCATGTAATTAATTATGTACTGTATAAAATTTATTTGTAATTTATGTATCTTTTTGTGAATAATAAAAAAATAACATTTAAAAAAAGCTAGGTACTTCCTAAATATCCACGTCGCATTTTTTTAAGTCTGTTGCGTGGCAAAATTTCTTATAAAAACACCATTGTTTAAGATTTTTCTTGCTTTCAATTTACAATACCAATTGCCTACAATTTGTTTAAAGCAATTTATTGTTGCAAATTAATGTAACTGTTTTGCAAATTAATGTAACAGGAAGGTAACAATATTAATTAAATGTTAAATGCAAAGAAACCCACATATGATAGGTAAGCCTAATTAATTAAATCAAATACGTACACGATGTAAATACCTACGATGTATTTATATGTACCTTTGTAATGAAAAACTGCAATCATGTTCACTTCAAATGCACACCGTAAAAATCCCGCTATGTCGATAAAAAAATCCTTGATTGTTAAAGATTATGAAATGCTTTGATTAATATCTACCTCCGAGATGCCGGCAATACGGAAGAAGAATTTTTCGCTTTCATTACCATAATATTATTGCTATGATTGACTTAATGAGGGAATACTGTATTTAATAATTAACTTCTAGAACTTATAGTTTTTTTTTAATTTAATTGAATTGGCACGGACAATCAGACCTTCAGTAAGTTATCTTACTTAGTTGAAATAAAATTTTAAATTGATCTAAAAAATATGCAGAAATTTTATTTTTATATAATTGAAGAAGAAGATAATAACTAATTAATTGTAAAGCGAGGCGCTTTCGAGGTTACAAATAAGTTCGTCAAAGAACTTTGTAATCTTTCAAAAAGTTAGCTGCCAAAAAGGGGAAAATTAGTCGAGGATAATATTGTTATTTGTGAATTTTAAATATCAGATCGATAAATATGACAGAAAATATAGGTCTCAATGACCGAGTTGGTTAAGGCGCTGTGTCCCGGTAAGACAAGAGATTCTGGGTTCGAGTCCCACGGTTGCGACCGTTACCTATTTATTTTTCTTTGTTCTGTTTCATGTTTCGTTTAGATCTGGTCACAAAATATGACTAAAACCATTTCAATCAATGTTTCGATTACCTTCGATTATCTACGTTCTTCCACTATTATTATTTTCTATGATAGCTTGTCAAAGCACGCTTTGGTCGGACTTATTTGCTCATTCTCGATACAGTTGTACGTTCCTCATGGTTTTTTATTTTTATTTTAATGTGAATACTGCACCCAATTGGTGTAGGTATATTGTAAAGCTGAAGGTAGTGAGGAGGTGAAGGGATAGTGGAATGAAGGTAGGAAAATACCTGGATATTAAGATAGGGTCACAAAACATGACTAAATCATCGTTTCAATTCTAAATGGCGGTTTTACACCAGGACGATACTAGGAGCATCTTTCATCGAACAGTATTAATACGGTAACGTCTGCGTGGTTGAATTTCAGAACCCAGTTTCGAGTGCATGTTGACGCTACGCCGTACGCGTCGCGCCACAAATAAGATCTGTGTACGTGGAATTTCAAACAAAGCTACCGTTGTAATTCGGTTTTGAATTTAAGAATTCGTCACAAGATGTCCTACTTCCGTCGGCAGGACGCATAGCTACGTGCCCTCCCTAGGTATAAGTTCTATGAATATGTGAATCTGGAGTATCTCTCCGGATATGGAAAGATTGACGGTAATACTCAGTTGTTTCAAGCGGCTGTATATTGCATATGACGTCAAACCCGTCCCGGTTACTTTTTCCCGGTGACTAGCCATCACTGGTTGACAGTGGATACGAGGAATGGGCTAATTTTGGAACCAGTTCCTATTGGATTTATAAAATGGTCGCCAACACTAACTGGGCGAAGCCGAACCAAAAGCCGTCTGCAGAGCCTAGCAGTAAAAACCTGCGGAGCGGGTTTTTAGCTGCTGGTTTCATATAATTACAGTTTCGGCTGTACAAATGTATAGGTCAAAAAAACATATATTTTTAAGTTATAAATCGGTAGAAAAAATAATAATAATAAATCGGAAGGCGGGGGCTTAAAGAGATGAAAGATGACATATTTGCCCTGAGCTCGAGAGTTACCCCACTGGTCGCATTTATCTATCATAGACCAGAGATTTCTAGTTGCTTCGATATTAATGAGATGAGTCCGGAATCGCAGAAATAATATCTAATAACAGTGTTGCATCATGAACACGACGCTTCCTGCTTTGTCGATCATTCACTTTCCTCATAAATTAACCGGTCCGTGAGACAAGACGCGAGACAACACGCAGCCTTAACCTGAACTGGTCCATAGTCCATTGCTGTTGGCAACCGAACCGGCACAATCATTTTACATCATATATTATAGTTTTGAAGCAAAGGCAAACGATAACAAAACAAGCTCCGATAACCACAAATATTAAAGGGGTCAAGATGAAGCTATACGTGAAATCCTATTTAGATACTATTTAGATTCATCTTTACGACGAATCAGTTTACAGTATGAACATCAAAAAATATGCTATGGATAAATTGAAGCTTCTACTAGCTTTTCTATGTATTGGAAATACAATAAAATTATTATTTACATAACAAAAAATATAAGCGTAAGCCACTAAAAAAAATGTTTTTTTATGACTTAACTATGAAATAATATAAGAAACAATTTTTTTAAATACCCCTTTATGGCTAATACTATTTTTGAGGTTTTTTTATGTTCTAACTTCTTTTCATTCTTATAAAATTATGCACAAAATGAATAAAAACCACTTTTTCGCTTACTTGCCTCGTGCAAATACGACGCGCGATTTTAAATTTTGTAGGCACGAGAATCGAAATATTTCTAGCGTTTATATTCCTCTTAAAGGCATACCGCTGAAATCTCTCCATCTTTCTTGTAAACGACACTCATAACAGAAAGAGTTTTTGCAAAAGAGATATCAACGACAGCACCACGTTTGGCAAATACAGGTTTTTCTTTTCCTTGGGAGTAATGTTTTTGTCGTCAATATGTAAACTTCATGGGTAACGGAATCAAAACAAGTTGTTAAAGTTTGTTTTTTTTATGTCTACATCGGTTGATTGTTATTACCCATCTACTGTTGGCATTGAATTGAAAATCATTTTTAACTCAAGGCCTACTTGGTAAGCTACCTAACATAATTACTTCATAAATAGGAACATGTTTGTAGTTAGCTTCAAAACACTAGTTGTTCTCTGAACAGCACAACAGGACAACTTCGCATCCGAAAAGGTGTTTCTAGGTATATCTTATTTTATAAATCAAAACCAAAATTCCTCTGAAAGATTTGTAAGTAGGTACTTAAATATCTACCTACTTAAAATAATGTTTACTAAGCCATTAAAACGGCCACCATATTTAACCGTAACCGGAACGTAAAAAACAAATTTACAGAAAGGCGAATACGCTCGAGTATTCCAAGTTAAAACAAGACTTCGCTATGCTCAGTCAATTATTTAAATTCTAAATTATTATTTGGCTGCCAGCTACTCTCCCATTTTTTTATTACGATGCAATTTTTTCTGTCCTGATTTTGTATAGAAACCGACACGGTGCAGGGTCTAAACTTTTATTGTACTTATTTTTATTTACGTAATACAAGTGTTCTAACTCGTCGGTTCCAGAAGATCTATGGCATTATCAAAGCATTTTATGTGCTTTTATTTAATTATTGTTGTTTTAATTTATGCAAAGAACTGTATTCAGTTAATACCCTCTTGTACATAGCAAAATCCCATCTGCCCATAACGAGGGAACATAACTGCAATACCAATTATAATACTGTATTACGTGTTGCTGTGAATATATTAGCATATTTCGTGGGTAATTCAGATTTAAATCATCGAACCATAATATCTCATATACCTTCATTGGTTTTTTTTTTAATTGATAACAAATAATACCTATCTGGTGAAACTGTACATTATTTGTATCTGTTTATATGTACCTACCTATAATCGTGTAGCGATAATTGGGACTCTTGTGTTCACATACAAAAAACAACTTGCATCATTTATCAAAGAATGACTGATGATAATAACGATGACATGATGTATGTGTTTATAAAACAATGATTTAAAAAAATATTGTGCACTTAGCATTAGTTAATTTCCTGATATTTTTGTTTTAAATTGTTGGATTTTGCGGGCATCTATTATTTATTATTATATAGCCTTAGAGTTGATAAAGTGATAAAAACGCGTTATGCATCACTCCATTGAAAGAAATTAAACAGTAGTGACAATCAGAACTGGTGATTTCATGGTCATTATTTGATATGCATGATCTTCCAATAATATTGCGAGCATTAAGTAACTATCCAATTGAATTCACTGAAACCAGAAGTGTAATTATTCTTTAACTTCCGTTAACAAAGTTAACAAACAAGTTTTGTTTAGTTAATGTTTATTTATATTTAGGTAATGCCATCAATCCGATCTTAAAGTTTTACGCCTCAGAAAACTTCACACGTAACCAGTAATCTTTTTAAACCATCCAACATCCAACAGAAATAATGTTATCACCCTTATTGTGCGTTTAATTTCTGGAATCCAAACTTTTATAACTGTTGTGCGTTTAATTTCTGGAATCCAAACTTTTATTATTGTTTGTTCTTTATTTTTGGAATCCAAACTATTTTAATTGTTTGTTCGCTTAATTTCTGGAATCCAAGGGATCTCATTTAATGTAAATAGAATATTAGAGGGAGCGCGCTTATATTAAAAAACTATTTTAATTAAGCGAAAATAGTAAAAATATGTAATAAAATACGACTCGTTTAAAATGGAGCAAAAATCTCACGACAGATGCTTAAGTTGCATTTAAAGATACACTGTGAATTTTTCATATCTGTAATATGTTAAATAACACAACAAAATGTGTTGTTAATAACTTTCGGAGCTTACTTCACGATTTTTTTCCATCGAGGAATTTCATATCCGACCTCAATCGTACCGTATATACTCATAAGTACCATTTCACGATACCAAATCGATCTTATTTTGATACCTAATATTATAAAAATTATTCAATTACACACTATCAAAAAGTTAACATGATTTTTCACGAAAATAATAACATGGCTACCTGTGGGTAGTTGGATCCTTCCTGCCACTTATCTGCGTCTGATAATATAATTTTACGTCGTAATTAAGCGAAATTGCAGTTAACCGGAAATAACGTCGTAAACAATAAAACAGTTTGAGGTTTGCAGGTCAAAAAGGGAGTAAGTACTTAAATTCTGGAAGTTCGTGTTGAAACTCCGACAGATGAAATATTTCAAAACTTTCAAGTTTTTAATGCACAAAGAATTTTTTTTTAAATTTTTTATTTAAACTTTAAAAAACCTATCTGAATACTCCATTGCCCAACATACATGCCTACTCAACCAGAGCAATAAGCCAAAATACACTGGTTGTTCCCAGTTTGAACCTTTTGGACAGAGAAATGTTAAATTTCAAGCTACGAAACTGTATTTAATGCTGTTTTTTTTATCTTTAACTCTACTCAGGAGGCCCCTAGAAAATAATTTACCTCAGAGCTTACGTCATCTTTAGGGATGCTGTGTGGGGTTTTTTTTTAAGGAAAGGAAGGAGGGGAAGTTCTGGGAAGGAAAAAGGGTGGGAATCTGGGGTCAGTGTTTGAATTCATTCCTCCAACTGCGGTGCGAGGTGAATGGGTCGAGAGAGTTCGGTTGGAGATATCAAAGGACCTCCTTCAACCGACCTCACCGGATCCGGCCCGCCACGCAGCAGGTTAGCAAATGCATCCGACGCCAAGACCTAAACAAATCTCAACCCTTGAACCCGAGCACCCCTGCCAAGTCACTAAACTTAGCGAACCACTCGGGGTGATCTATGGCAGAGGTGTTGGTAATCCAATAAATGGTTCGCGGGACGGCAGTACTCATAAAACCACCTCCCAAACTGAAACAAATAAAAAATACCAGAAATTAATATGTGTACATTTAAAACTAAAGTAGAAAAAATGGCTCGGAGAACAGAGTGTCAACTTGTAAACATAGTCAACTAGAAACTAAATTCAAAAAATAAAACTACAGGCTGCCCCAGAAGAGGAAAACCTCAATAGGGTTTCCACTTGATTGGACTGGATTGTGAAAACTGTGATATTATTCTTATATACTCACATCACGTACAAAATTTGTTGTAGAAACTAATAAAAATAAACGAAAAAATAATTGTGAATTTGTACTTGGAATAAAGTTAACCGGGAATAAAACAAGAAGTCATTCCAGTCAGTATATAAACCATTGCAATTTCCTGGTTTATGAATGTTTAAAACCTCAAAGCTGCTAATTACTAGTTTTTCAGTCATTACTAATTTTCCGACCACCAGACACTTCAAACAATAACAATCAGGTAATTAAATCATAATTTCGGCTTAATCCGGAATGATCTTCTTCTGAAAATATTTTGTGCATCATTTAATTAAAAATCATTAGGTAATAATGAGTAACAATGTGCTAATCATATCGTGAACCAGGAAACATCCATCCGTCTGGATTTCCATTGCAACCAGCAATAAAAAATCGGCTGCATTCTCAGAAGAACAATAAAAATTATTAATTACGTAATAGAATCTCGTAGTAATCCCGATGGATTATCAATTCTCACACAAGAATTCTTCACGGTTAATGGTACGCTGCGGTCAGTATGTGTTGGTAGTTATATACGTAATTTGTATGGTTGGTGCCTTAAAGCCTTGTTTGGGATTTGATCAAGAGAACATGGAGGCGTTTGGAGGCCCCCCCGGGACCAGAAGCCCGGGGCGGGCCACCCCTTCCGCCCCCCCAGTTAGTCCGCCACTGCTCGAGTCTTTTAGCGTCTTATGCAAGGGTGACCGGACAACTCGGAATGAAACCAACTCAGAACCACCTCAGTAAAGTCAACTCAGCTACTAATTCGGCCGGTATACGCATCCGCGGTGATTATCTGTAACGTTTCCACCACCCCGACCGTACACGCCTGTTTAATATATAGCCCTTATTGTATAGCGTACGTGTGACCCAAAACATAACATTTTAACTCCGTTCTAAAAGCTGTGAACAAAATAATTTTAAATTAACCGATAACCCTAACCTAACAACTAAACACTGATTACGAATGCTGTGAACATTTATAATTGGAGTGCTAATACCTATATACATCCCAATGGCAATTTTATAACTATAATATTGTTAACACTCGTAAATGTTTCAAACAATAAATAAATAAATAATTATTTTTGTTCCAGAGTGAATACGGGTTTGGCGGGTTAGGCGCCCCTTACTCCAACCGATATACGCGCGGCGGCGGGGGCGGCGGCAGCAGTGGCGGGAGCGGCGGCAGCGCGGACTGGCCGCCGTGGGGCGCGCCGCTCGGTCAGCCGCTGGCCCCGCCCGCCCGCGGCACGCGCTCCTGCTCGGCGCTCCTGGCCGCCGCGGCGCTGCTGGCCGCGCTCGCCGTCTTCGCGGTGGCAGGCTTGGCGCTGTACATGGGCGCTTTCAGGTCGGATGGCGCGGAACGTAAGTTTAATACATGAATTGTACAATAGTTTCTTTTTTACAAATCAGCTGGCCACAGACAACGTCCCGTACGCGTCCGTCAAAGACAATAGTACCCTTTACACACAGAGTTCGGAGCGGGACGTGCCCCGCGCCGCTTCAGGCCGCCGCGCAGAAAAGTAAAGACCGAAAGTAAGATAACGGTTTACGACGCAGTTCACTGTGAGACTTTTGTGTAAAGGGTAACTCTGTGTGTAAAGGGTACTAATAGCGTATATATTACACGTACGCTTCGGAACAACGGTACCGCGCGCCGCTCCAGGCAACCGCGCAGAATAATAAAGTCCGAAAGTAAAGGAACTGTCGGAATACACTATAAAGTAGCAAGCGTTTTTGGCCTATTTCATTATATCGCTCTCCATACTAATGGGAATGGTGAAATATGCCAAGCCACGAAAGTATAGCTCGTCTACAGCGTGATCTGACACATGTAGGGGGTCGTCCATTAATCATGATGTTTTTTAGCAATTTTTTAGCCACCTCCCCCACTCTCTGGTAATATGTGGTGAGGTTTTAGACTACCCCCCCCCCCCCTATACCCAAAATCACGTGTATTTTTTTAGTAAAAAGTATATTGAAATTTTCTGAATATTATCTTTAGGTACAGGTATAATCTGATTACACCAGTTTTTTTTTTTCCTTTTTATACTCTTCAAATAGGTCCTTTATACAAATCCTAGTTTAAACATTGTTCCATTGTTTTAAGGCAAAACATACGCGGCGACGATTTACGCATGTATTCGGCGTCAAAATCACAGACTTACTGTCGACTGGTGAGCCGAGCGGTTGTCGCAACGCGCGGGGAAATCGTTGCCTGGCGACGGTGAGTAACACGCGCCGCTGTTTGGTTTAGAAATCGTGCGTTCAATGAAAAATAAATACAAGTTATAACTCAGTAGATTCCCCCCCCCCCCCCTCATTGTGATATTTCGTGATTTTTTTTCCGAACCCCTACCCCCCCTTTCGAGCCTCACGTGATTAATGGACGACCCCTAGGGTATCAGTTTACAATTGTTTACGTTGTTCCAAAGTTCCAAAGAATCAGATTCGCGGCTCTCAACTTGGAGGGAAATGGCTAAAGGGATGAATAGTAAACCGCATCCGAGGAAAACTTATTTTCTAACCATACGTAGTTGATACAGAAATGAACACTGACTTATTAGGTGCAGAATTTAGTGGAATAAAAGCTTCTAAGTAAGAACATCGTCTTATTACTGTGTAAAGTCTTAAGCATATAGTATCAGGAAATACCATCACAACAAAATGTCATAGAAAATGGACAAAAATTATTGTAAATGGCCGTCATCCCATAGGACAAAATCAAATTTTCATTTTACATAATTGTTATTTTGAATGCAGGATTTTCTATCGCCCCGAATGAAAATTGGTCTTTTATAGTAATTATGATGAATCAATGTTTTTCTACAAAATATTCGTATTATTATTAATTTAAAAAAAAATCATTACCCAAGTGTAGGTAACTGTCCAGAAAAAAAATTAAATCAACGTAGGTCTAATGTACCAATAATATGATTTTACTCACTAAGTTAATGTCAACTAGATTATTATTAACAATTAATAATAATAATATCGATCCAGTGAGATAAATTTGAATCTCCATTCATCAAAAACCGAAAATAAAATCAAAACAAATTTTTTTTATTTCCAGCCATCCTAGCGTATGAAGGGAGATTCCGCTTGCGGCGCTCCGTGGCCGCGGGATCGCTGGCCGCCGCGCCGCCAAATGCGGCGCGGCTCGAGGCGGCCTTGCGCCGCGCCTGCGCCCCACGCCTCGGTAACGCCATGGTCACCCTGCAGATGGTGGACTTCAATGCTGACAAACTCACCGCCTTCTTCAGGATCTATCTCGACAGGAGAAAGGTCGAAGTGTAAGTTAACTTTCACCAATTTCTCTAGCGAAACCAAAAATACCTAAATCAAAATACTTACATAAATTCAACAACTGATGACTAGCAGGGATGTCCGGGTTCATGGGGTGAGGTTTGTCTTGGCGTTGGATGCGTCTGCCCATCTGCTGCGAGGCGGGTCGGATCAGAAGAGACTGACTGAGGGAAACCTTTCGACCTTTCCATAAGGACTCTCTCGACCCATCACCTAGCACCGCAGTGGGAGGGATGGATTCATACAATCGTCACTCCTAGACACATTGACCCCCAGATTCTTATCCAGAACTTATTGCATTATGGGGCGCAAATCACTGGGAAAAAATAAATAAGTTTTAAAAATATTTTAAGTGACCCGGCCTACAGCCGAGCATTCAAAAAGTTTGCATCCTAGGCGGTCCTAAGCCTCAAGTTTAAGTCGGGCCCTGTTTTTACCCACCATTCACACATTTTTCTCCTATTATTTTTCTCAGGGTCTCCTTTGTAGAGTTAACAGAAAAAAAAAAAAAGATTTTTCACAATTGGCAGTCATAAGTTTCATTATCTTTAATGTATTTATTTGCAGGCCTATTGAAGAACTAGATGAAATAATAAGCAATATTTTAGTAGAGAATTCAATCGCCAAAAATTCTCACCTGCGGCAACTCAATGTTGATCCAGCATCTATCTCTATCAAAAGAGATAATGAGCACACATTCAAAGCTGACATGCTCAGTGATGTTGCACCAGATAACAAGGCTTCCCTCCCTATGATGCCTTCAAATACCAAAGAAAAAGTCCTCCAGACGCGAATGGGGGTCATCAGGAAAACTGCTGTGACTCCTACCACCAATCCCACCCCAACTGTTAAAGTCAAAACACAGCCAGCAAACAGTGATGAACCAGAGATAAATGTCGACGAATTACCCGTAATTCAGGGTTCATTCCAAATTACCAAAACCGAAGCAGATATCACAGAAAACAAAAAGAAAATTGAACCTTTGACTAAAGAACCGCCAAGGACATCCAAACCAACCACGACCAAGGAAACAGCCACAACCACAAGTAAAGCGACTACCACAGAAGCAATCAAACAAACTACTCCCAAAACTAAATCTACCACATCAAGGAATACACCTTCTTCAAGTACAACTCCTCGACCAACAAAAGTAATGCTACAAAAAACACAAACAGAATACATTGTCGAAAAAACTACAGAAAATATTGAAAGTAAGAATAGGGAAGGAGTTGACATTCTGGCTGATGAAAAACAATCTGATCTTCCAAAGCTCGATACTCTATTTGCTGTTCCTTCTTATATTGACCAAGAACCATGGAAACCTATTCAACCAGGGAATGCATATAGTACGGCTAATTTAAACAATCCATTTGACTTGGAAGTTGAAGAAAGAGTTGGTACTGCTGAATTAGCCGATGATATAACTACGACAGAAGAAGATAAACATGTTTATGAATCTCCCATTAACCTTAGAATAGAGCACCTAGGAGATAGCTACTCGATAGACAATTATAAACCTGAAAGTAATTTGAACCCCTATTCAGAATATTCTGGAGCTCCAGTTTATACAAGTTTTAAACGTCCACATTTTTCAGCAACCATAAAAGAATCACAAAATTTAGGCGAGAGATACCCTGTTCCTCATCCATTACCAGTCAATAAATTAATATCAATCCCAGACGAAAATGATGATGATGGTGTGAAGCCAATTGGACCAATGTTTTCAGATTCTAACCCTCATCCTAAAAGAAATACATCTTTTGTGTCGACCTATGTACCCCTCAAAGATAGACTTTCTACAGTATCAATTAATGTGAAGCCTTTCACCGAAGCCGAAAGTGCTAATACAGAATACATTAACTTAAATGGAGGAGTGATTGTCAGAAAACAAAATTCTTCGGGTAGTGTTAAAATTCAGCCAAATGTGACAGAAACAATGCCAACTAAGCAACCTAATGAAAATGAACTGATTAATTTAAAACCACTAAAAATAAATGCTACCAAGGAAATTCCTTCCTTGTTTACAAACCAGATGACATGGGAGTTAGTGAATGAAACTGGTAAAAATCATTCGAAACTGAGAGTCGATCCCAACAAAGCATTCAACGAAACATTACAAGCAGTGGTAACGAAAAATGATGACAAAACATACAGGCCATTGAGAAATGATACTAAAATTCAAAATATGAATAACATGTTTAAGAACTTTTCAACAATTTTTAATAAATTAGCGGCTTCACTAAGACGTCCTACGGAAGGAGAACCAGCTGTGAATTTAGAGGAAAAACATTCTGCAGCGGGAAAGGAACCGATAGAATCATTGGAAGGAGAGCGACCATTAGTAGTAAATGATTCGCCTGCTTCTAAGCCCAAAGAAAATTCCGCAGTCCCTTTTGTACATAATACAAGGATTGACAATGAACCCCCAAAAAGCTTACCAGAAAAAACACCGAATCCTTCAAGTGGTTTAGACAATGATGATCAGCATCTTGTCATTCATGGGCAAGGATCCAGTGAAGTTGTTGTGGACATGACAATGCAGGAGCTACTAAAAGAAACTTCCACACATCAATCTACATCTACTGTTATCCTGCCAACCCTTCTACCAGTCAAGTCAAATTCAGGAATCGGTCGACCTCTTCGTCCAAGACCCAAAGCTCCCGTACAAGCTGATGAAAGTCGCGCTTTTACAAATGTCAATCCTTTTCTGAGTGAAATGAAAAGCTTTATCAATAATTTGCAGTCGGAAGATAAAACTAACAAAACTTCTTTGAATTACACAAAAGATAACGCAAACAGTAATAAAACTTCAAGTGTAATAAGACAGACAACAACAATATCACCCACCACATCAGTTAAAACAGATGTTGTTACCTCAATTAGCTTTAGCAATCACACACTGCCAAAGAACAGTGATAATGTAACAGATGAAACTGAAAAATTTAATGTTACTGGTATCACAAATAATTTTCAAGACCAAATTAAAACTGAAAAGCTTTTCGAGCCTGTAAGGGATTACACCAGAAAGATCGATATCAGTGAAAAATTTCGTTTACCAAAAACCCATCCATCAGAAGAAACCAACATTAGCGAAAAGATAGAGAAAGCATTTGATAATAGCAACAAAACTTTTGTTCTACCGACAGCGACTGAGTTTTTTCTAACTCACCCATCCACACAAGCTATTGAACTTGCTGAAAAAGTCAAAACGATCATAAAAGGTTTGGAAAATTCTAATATTCGAGTGGCACCCACAGCTCCAGCATTTGTAGCACCTATCGAAAGTTACAAAGATTTTCAACCAAAGAATAATTCAGTTTTTGTAAACTTCACGCAGAGTGCGCTGTTCACAAAAATGGAAAGTCCTAAAAACAATAGTGCTAATGTTGCAAGTGAAGTAGATAATGTAGGTGTGCTAACTGATGATGATATTTTAAGCATTCTTAAAAATATTTCACTTATAAAAACCAATAAAAATTCTACGGGTTCTGCGGGAAACGGGTCATTAGCTGATACAATCACAAGTGATAAGTTAAAAGACCTAGCAAATATAGCGACCATTACTGACTCGCACAACAGTTCTTTTTTTGGGAATGAAAAAGTCCCAGACGAAACTGTGATTTCTACGAAAGCTGTATCGTCCAATTACGCAGTCAATAGTGCTGGTTTTAAAATTCTAACCAAAACCTTCAATAAGATACCTGGAAATTTCAAAGACGAGGAAAAGAAGATAAATAAATTTTACAACGAACCAGCAATGCCAACCCTGAGTGAAAATTCACAATCCCAGGAACCAAGTAAGTCATTTTATAAAACATTATGATCAGATTTGTTTATTTATTTATTCTTTGGACATTCTCATATCTTTCTCAAATGAAGTAATGCTTTCAGATGACTGTGCCAATAATAATCTGACAGTGAAATGCTCCAATGGACAATGTCTACCAGAGACTGCCCGCTGTAATAGATTACTGGACTGTCCCAATGGGGAAGATGAAGCTAAATGTACCTGCGCTGATTATTTGAGGTCACAATTCTTGCTCCGGAAAATATGCGACGGGATTCTAGACTGCTGGGATTTTTCTGATGAAAATAACTGTGGTAAAATAAAATATGATACTTTTTTAAAATAAGTAAGTAGGTACTCTTATTAGTACCATAACTAAAAAGGAAGAAACCATAAATTGTAAAGTAGTCCCAGAGAGAGGTCATACGTTTGCCATCGACGATCTTCCTCTTCCTTGTCACACGTCTTGTAAGAAAACAAAAAGACAGAAGACTAGAATGATGATGTTACTTACGACCTATCTCTGGAAATACTTTATATGATGATGAAAACTATAATGAAGATAATTAAAAGGTATTATTACGGTTAACTTATTTTTACGTTCCTAGAATGGTGCACCCCTGAACAATACGTTTGTTCTAACTCCCGCCAGTGTATTGACAAGGACAAGGTCTGCGATGGCCACAAGGATTGTCCCCAAGGAGATGACGAAAGACAATGTGTTACGGTGGCTATGTCGCAAAAGGATGCAAAAGCATATCCCTACAGCAAAGAAGGTAAAATATTTAATATTATATAGCTATGTATTATGAAAACCATCAAATCTCCCAATACTTGAAAAATCATGCCATCTATTGGAATTGAACTAAAGATATTGTGTACATATGATCCATGAAATGTTCCAAATTAGATTCTGCCTGTATTTTGCTATAGGTCTTCATAATTATTTATAATGGAATACTTCTTCATAGCTTGCCACCTAAATTCAGATATACATTTGTTTTGTTTAATTTAAGGATACATAATGGTACAGAAGCAAGGTCGCTGGGGCAGATTGTGTGTGCAGAATTTTGACAAAGTAATTGCTCGTTCGCAAAGCACACTTCAAATCGCAGACCTTGGGAGGGCAGTCTGCAGGGCCATGACTTACATGTAAGATATTTTTCATATACATAATATGTCCACGGTAGCTTTTAATATAATGCAAAATAAATTATCAGTTTAGGTGTTGTGATGTTGATTGCATTACTCTCCCGCAGCCAACTATCATTCTTATTATAACTAAAATTACTATCCTTCTTACATCTACTTAATTAAATACATAAAATATATTTTTAGTCGGGGGAGAGGAGAGGAAGGCGGGGAAGATCTCCACAAAATAAATAGGAAAATACAAGAGGTCGTCGGCCGACCCAAATGATTACGGATGTTAGTTCTTGATCTTGGCCTGTCGGAAGTTAAATAGACATCATGAAGATGGTGTTAATAAAAATATAATATAACAGTAGACTTTCCTTTCTTATTGTTTTTGCACCGTCTAAAAATCTTCAGGATTAATAATTTTGTTTTTTTTTCCTGTTCTATGTTCTAAAAAAAAAAAAAAAATCTGTTACGTTGAAATATGTTATAAAATATATTATATAAATATGTACAATCATGTGGGATTGCACTGTCCTCCCCACATCCTGGAATAAAACTTTATTATTATTATAATAAATTAATTCAATTCAACACTAAGGCGATACAAGACTCTAATAATGGGGATTTGCTCGAGGCTTATTTTTATCAATATGTATCGACGAACTTCTAACTATAATACCATTTTTTCATTCCGATACACACAAGTGTAAGTTATTTATATTTAAAATTAATAAAAACTACCTTACCATTAAAATATTTTACATAACGGTTTGAAAAATTTATAAAACCTTTAAACCGTAAGCACCAGATTTTATTTTTGTAGACCATGAATTAGTAACTTCCCGAGGTATTTAAAACGTTTGAAACGTCTGAGATTTTAGTAACACATTTATCAGAATTAATTAAAATAAACCTCACGCAAAGACCAATTTTCCAGGCATGCTTCGGCAATTTCGATCGCAGGTCCGTCCAATACACCGGACCACACTCCAAATATTTTTGTACACTTCTTCACTTAAGCCATTAAGATTTACTCTACTTTAGAGTATTTGCCAAGGTAAATTCGGCCGTAGGTCCGTCCAATACACCAGGGTCATGCATCGCATATTTTTGAACACTACTTCTACACTTCCTTCGTTAAAATTCTGACTTTATTTTATTATCACTCTTTTTGACATTATCACTTGATTTGTTTAATTCCAGCGACTATGACAACATAGACCGTGTGACCGAGGAGGCTCCCGAGACGGACAAACAATACTTCTCCCTGCACTACGGTAGCCGGGGCAGCGGGGGGCGCGGAGGCCTCGCCTTTCGTAAGTCAGGCTGCTCCCGCGGACAGGTGGCCAGGGTGGTCTGCTCCAACCTGCAGTGTGGGGCCAGGCCGCAAGCTGCCAGCCAGCAGGCTAGGTAATTCACACACTTAACCTTTAAGAGAATTAGTTTTTGAGAAATGAAAGTGTTCAAAAGAGTGAGATGTTTTTACCTCAAAAAATTTTAAATTGTATTTGTATCAATATCAAAATAACTGAATCAATCAGATATTAAAATAAAAAATTAATATTATTATTAAAAATTAATATTAGGATTTCAAACACCGCCATAAGGTGTAGTCCGTACTCTCCAATTTCTACCAATCTCTTTGTAAAGGTACCTACTACATAATATCATTGTTGCACTTGCAAAAATGGCTATATGCCAGATTTCAGCAAAAGTTTTTTTAACATCAAATATTTTTTTTTAAATCAAGGAATTGGCCCAATCTCGGCAATTGTGAATGTTTAACCATTATCGGGCAATACCCATTCAAATATTGTTTGTTGATGCATTTTAATACAAAACTGGGAATTTTTGGCTTCTCCTGTAAAATTTTGTAAAACTCAAGCCGGTCTTGAAAGTGTAATGACGATGAAAAAAAGTGTGAAAGAATATTTTATTTAAAGGGCACTATATTGAACCCGTAGACCCATGCATATATTGGCTGATGAACACCAGGTAATAAATTCTTAATAATGGCAATGCATTGCCGGAAAAAGTTGCTAATCCAGCCTTTACAAATGGAACTGGAGATGCGGAAAAAAAAGTGAAAACAAAATAATTTGTGATACTTTTAGTGATGGAGTGTGGTGAGTACTTGGTTAAAAATTTCATTTGAATATAATATTTTCAAAGATACAGCGGTTTAAACAGAATCCTAAGGAACTTTAGGCTTTAGGACCCTTGATTTTGCTCGCTTGAAGTGTTAACGACTGGGAGTTTGTACATTGTAAATTGAACTAACTTCTTGAGTAAAAAGCTTTCAGCACACCTAATATAATATTTTTGTGTACTTTCAGTGCAATGTTTTAATGATAAAGTTGGTAATTCCACAAATATTATTATAATTCCAGATAATTTATAACTGGAAGTTTGTATTTTGTAAATTATTGGACTTCTTGAGTATAACGCTTTCAGCAAATGGATAGATACTGTACAATGTTCTTTTTAACATTGTTACATATTTTCTTCCTCTCCTGTTGGTTGTTTTTTGCAAACTACACTTATGTATTTCATATTTAGAACCACAATCAGAATCTTCCTAATCCAACTTTCCCTCCCAAGCTCTGTTTTCCCGCCAATTATTCGTCTGTCATATGTAGATGTCCTACTTGACTTCTAACATTTTTGAAAATGGAACACACTTGATTTTTTTTTAAGTTCTGGCTAATAAAGTAACCACTCTAATTATAAGTTTAATTGGTAATATTAAATTTATTATTATTCTCACTGAATGTAAGACAACAGAAATTATTATTATTCTACCGAATTAGATAATTAATTATAAAGCATCCTTGAGATGATTTTTCACAAAAATGTGCCTATTTAAGTTGTTATATACCTCATTTCCTATTGTACTATAATAGTTTACTGTAATCTGTAGAAGAATCAATAAAAAAAAAACCATCTCAAGTCTGAAAATACAGTCAGTTATCATAACTTACCACATCTTCCAAGCCGTCAGCTCATTTGACGCCTCTTACAATAAGCAAACTCGGCGTTGTTGGACATTTTGATTGAGCGCTCACGATAGTGTTTTATCTCGCCATTCCAGGATCGTGGGGGGCGGCAACGCGGGGGCCGGCGCCTGGCCGTGGCAAGCGGCGCTCTACAAGGAAGGGGACTTTCAATGCGGGGCCACCCTCATCAGCGATAGATGGCTCATATCTGCAGGGCACTGCTTCTACCAGTAAGTGGATGATTTATGCTTATCTACAAAACTCTGTAACCAAACCTAATATTTATTTTAAAGCTTTCACATTATAGGTTTTTTTATGTATGCAAACTTTTATTATACGGATACAAAACATTCAGTATGAAAACAGTCACAGTGGCCGATTTAATGTAATTTTTTCATTTTAAATTTTAAAATATTGTAAATTAAAAGTCTGCACAAATGCAAATGTCAGAAACTTGGCTTGGTGAAGAAATTATTTATATCTAAACCTAATAATCATTTCCATTCAAGCTTTCACATTATTACAAAACATCCAACTTGAAAATGGCATCACAACACGCAATTTAATATAAATTTAGTGTAAAGTCCATAAACATGGCCAGCAATTGGGCGCAATTAGCAGCCTAACAGAATATTTATTTATTTATTTATTTATTAAAAGAAGTTTATACAATGAACAAAAAAAAATTGTGTTAATTCATCCGCCATGCTAGGGATGTCCCTGTGTTATGGCGGATGAAGTTTACAGATTGGGTAGGTACAGTGTACAGTCATTAACTTATGCAATTCATTTAAGTAGTTTAAGTTACAAGATGTATTAATTATAAGAAGAAGAAGAATTCCGGTTTCCAAGGGAGGAATGATCCCTCAGGCATTTGGGAGTGTTTTCTCTCTAAGTGGGGAGAAAATACTTTGTACCCATCCAGAGAGAAAACACTTACTAGTAACATCAGCTTGTGCTTGAATCATCAATGAACAGTTATTTACAAATGAACAGGATATTATTTGAAATTCTCTCACATAATATATTTTAATTAATTAGTTGCACATTATTTTGTTTCCAGTGCGCAGGAAGATTTCTGGGTGGCCAGGCTGGGGGCGCTGCGCCGCGGAACCACTTTCCCCTCGCCCTACGAGCAGCTGCAGCCTATCTCCTCGGTGATCTTGCACCCCGGTTACATAGACAGCGGCTTCATTAACGATATTGCGCTGCTGAAGACGGCCAACCGCGTCGAGTTCAGTGACTATGTGCGCCCCATCTGCCTGCCACCGCCCGGCTCGGAGGTCCATGACAATAGACGGTGCACGGTGGTCGGATGGGGGCAGTTGTTCGAAGTCGGAAGAATCTTTCGTAAGAATGATACTTTTCATTTTGTAGGATTAAATTCTAGAAGAGTTGTATTTGGGAAGTATGTTTACGGGAGATGAAAAGACTGGTAGGGTAATGGAGGCCTGAATGCAGTTGGTGCTAACAAAAAATTATCCGAAGAAGCAAAGCTAGCAGTCCTCAGTGGAGTACTGATACCAACCCTGAAGCATTGCAGAGAGGCATAGAACTGGCAGATGAAGGATGAAAGGCTAAATGCTGTAGAAACGAAATTTGTGAGGTGTATGTGTGATAAAACCATGTATAACTGGGTAAAAATGTGGATTCGGAAAATAAAGCAAGGCTGATATAAGGGTAATTAATAAGTTTGAGAAAGGGACTCTTAGGTGGCTTGAATATGTACAGCGGATGAAGAAAGAAAGGAGTGTAATGAGAACTATGACGAATAATAGAAGAAGTCGGGGACGACAGAGGAAGACATGGTATGATCAAGTGAATGAAATACTGGAGTTAGGCCGTGTGAAAAGTATTTTATTTTTTACATTAGCTCCACACAGGAGGCCCTTAGGAAAATAATTCCACTCAGGGCCTATGTCTTCTTTGGGGATGCTGAGTGGAGGGATTTTTGGAGGAAGGAATGAGAGGAAGTTCTGTGAATGAAAAAGGTATGAGGGGTGGGTAGGAATCTGGGGGTCAGCATGTCCAGGAGTGACGGACGAACGAATCCATCCTTTCCACTGCGGTTCAAGGCTATGTTCTGAGATAGTCCTGCTGGAGAGGTCAAAAGATCTCCCTAAGCTCTCCCGATCCGGCCTGACACGCTCTATACTCTCTGCCTACCCCTGCAGTGAAATTATTTTCATTATGAGAAATTACATACATAAATATGTTTGGTCTTTCAGCTGACACTCTCCAAGAAATAGAGCTACCAGTGATATCAACTGGAGAATGCCGCAAGAGAACCCTGTTCCTTCCCCTGTACCGCATCACGGAGGACATGTTTTGCGCCGGCTTTGACAGAGGGGGTAGGGACGCATGCCTGGGGGATTCAGGAGGACCACTCATGTGCCAGGTAACCATAATATACAATTTTATATATTTCACCTCAACAGCAAATCATTTATTCACCACGGTGCTGCATATCAACATGGGATTTAGTCTCCTCCACAAGAGTTTCACGCTCAATTAGATTCTGAAGTTCATTGTTAATTTTAATGCATTTTCTAGAGTTAAGTCCTTAGTCATACAAAATCAATACCAATATTTTGTTTGTTTTTGTTTATAGGAACAAGACAACCAGTGGTATTTGTACGGAGTCACCAGTAACGGCTACGGTTGTGCTCGGGCCAACCGCCCAGGAGTCTACACCAAGGTGGCCAACTACGTCAACTGGATCCAAACAACTATGCAGATTTACGATGACAGATCATTCGACCACCCGCACAACCGGCAAACGTGGGGCAACAGATCCTCAAACGGAGATCTACAAGTCTCAGAAACCAGGAGTTTCCATCGGCACGTGGACAAATGCAGGGGACATCGCTGTCCACTTGGTGAATGTTTACCTCCAACGAGGGTTTGTAACGGGTTCATGGAGTGCTCCGATGGAAGTGACGAAAAAGACTGTTTGTGAGTTATACAAATTTATAGGTAGCTAATTAATATTTTTGTAATGTTGAATTTGAATAGTCAATTTGTGACTGGCTGTGTCACAACACACAAATCAAAGTTAAATGTTTTGATGCCTGACAAATATGCGCCGAGTTAACAAAGTTTAAAAAAAAATTAAATAGAAGTTATTGCTTTAAAAATATATTATAATAAGATTGATTTCATATTTTTTTAACGCACATAATTGATAAGTTGTATAAACAATTTTTAAAATTAATTAGTGCTAGGTGGTACGTATGTTATTCTGAAAGTTATAATATATTTTTGTAATATGAAGATTTTTTTTGCATGCAATTTCAATGCATACCATTTTTGAAAAACTATTTATATTTTATCCAGTTATATTCTAGAGTGATTTAATGTCTGAATGACCCCTACATGATATGTAAAAACTTTATATAAGTGAGCCGAGAGTTCTGGATATGATTGTACTAGACTCCTGTGTTGAAGTTGTTTGCCTCAACGTAATAGTACACACTATTATTTAATGATAAAAACTGATTTGTTCCATCGATGGCAAATCTCCGCTATGTATGTAGTTTTGTTCATATATTTGTTGGCGCAGAGTTTTTGTTGTGTAAGCTAAACTAAACCCTTGGACAATTTATAAAGACATATTACCTGCACAATAATGAAAACTAGAATATGTGAATTTAAAAGTTATGTAAAAAGTCTGAATATATAATATAATATTATGAAATTAATTTTAGTGTAGCTTTTAGGACGCTAAAGACTATTCTTATGTATTAGAACAGGTATTATTTTATAATTAGAATTAATTTTTTGTTACTTCAGAATCAATTATTTTATTGAGCATTTTAATTTTGAATTTGATCTAATCGAATAATTATAAGTGATTGTAATTTAAAATTATAAAATATGTTTAATACACAAGTAAGAACACATTAGATTTAAGTAGAATAATAGAGATCACTAGCATTGTAAATATTCCATTAATATTAAGTATTTATTTCTTATTGAATGATGATTATTATAGTGAATGACCTGCCTTTTCCGTTCAATATATTTTCCAATGCAGTAAGTGTTTAATTAAGGCTGTAGAATTGAATGGACAACGAGGGTCATTTGAATAAGAACTGATGTTTTATCTTTTATTTATTTCTACCTCGCATTCTTTTGTTTACTTATTAACTTTTGTGTGAATCTGTCAAAATATGTGTTTCTATTGCAAAATAAAATTATTATTTTTCAACACGCATATTTAATTTCAAAGAAAGTGTCCTGATTTTTCACAAAAATATAAACTATAAAAATTATTCAGAAATTCACCCCTATACCAAAATATGTAAAAATTTAATGGCTCTTGAGAAACCAAACCACATGCGAACCATGTCACATTCCATAATCCAAAGAATATTCTAAACTAGCTTTGCCTGTTGCAGAGGCAACCAAGGGGTTAAACACTACGCGATTTGACGTGTGAACGCGGATGAAGCGAAGAGTGTGTGTAAAATAAAATAGGTGAAGAAAAAACGATGTTTGAATGTGGATAAAGCAAGGAGTGTGCGCCTACAAAGGGCACAGGCAGTTGACAGCCCAATTTCGTACATCCGCTCTCGGGCTGCTTCGGTCACCCGGTTCAAGGCGTTCAGTACGGGCCTTTTCTCGCAAAAGGAGGCCAAGTAGCTTCCTGCTCAAATTTTCACTGCGCCATTTGGGTTATGCAGGTCGATACGCGTAATTTGTTACCCGAAACGTATAGTTTACTGTTGAAAAGACTCTTACCACAGTGCCACTTTGGTCGCCGATACTTTTAAAACGGCCCAGGAGCTTACCGCTCAATTCAGTACTGAACCAATCCTGCCGCCCGACTCAGGGCGTTCAGTATTTAATTTAATTTAAATTAGAAAAAACCATTAGAGCTTAATCTCAAAAAATGGTCCTAGGAGTTTATCGCTTATTTTTTTCACTCAGCCCTTCGGATTGTGTAGATCGAGACGCGTAATTTGATACCCATCTCGGATACTGTAAGGTGTAATTTAAAAAAAAAAATTTTGGATTTTGAAAAAAAAATTGGATTTTGGAAATTTTTTAATGAAAAAAAAATTTGGATTTAGGAAATTTTTGAATTTTGGAAAAAAAAATTGGATTTTGGAAATTTTTTAATTGTGGAAAAAAAAAATTGGATTTGGAAATTTTTGAATTTTAAAAAAAAAAAATTAATTTTGGAAAAAAAAAATGGATTTTGGATATAAAAAAAAAAAATTTGCCCTTGCACTAATTAAAAAAAATCGGCGCTATAAAAATGTATTATTCAGAATATTTTAGAAACTTTAACTAAGCACAACTGGGGATGCCGTAGTCTCACTGACTCCAGACGGCAGTAGGTGGGACTCTTGTGCGATATTCACATTGAAATTTAATTTAAAATGTATGAACCCCTACAGTATTCAAAAGGTACCTACACCATTTGGCAAAAAAAAATTGACCATTGTCGCAGGTGGAGTAATCGTCATTTCCGTTTCATCCGAAATCCAAATCACAGCAGTGCTATAGAAGTATCACTTCAAAACTCCCGTCTTCGGATGTTTCTTTTTATTTAAATTAATCATTTTTGTCAATGAAAGAATTGCCTCCCTGGTCTAGTAAATAAATGTATCGTCTGTAATATTTTACTCCTGCGTATTATGTGCTCCTGGTAGATTTTCAATATTGTTCGTCACCCTTTTTGTCATTTTTCACAAAAACGGCGCCATTAAAATGTATTTTTCAAAATTATTTCTTAAATAATAATTTTAATGCAAAATCGTTCATATAAAAAATAAATCAGGGTAGGTACCTACACATGAGTGCACGGGTAGGTACTTGGGGCCCTTGTAGTATTTTTTCAAAAAACGGCGCTATAAAAATGTGTTATTCAGAATTTTTTAGAAACTTAAACTTATTTTTATTCCAGTAAAAAAATTGCAGAGAAAATATTATTTCATAGTGCGCGAGTAGGTACTAAGTTTCCCTACAGTAATTAAAAAAAAACGGCGCCATTTAAATGTATATTCAGAATTTTTTGTCAAGTAATCACTCCAATGAAAAAAAGTTCGCAGAAGTATTTATTTTTATAAATAATACGAATCCTAATGTTGAGCTATATTGGAGCCCAATTTATCAGTTAAATCCGTTTATCGGGTACCCACCTAGTTCATAATTTGCAGTTTTACAATATTCTGTATTTATATTTTTTACACATGCAAGACCAACTCACAAACTTGGACTAATCCCGCTTGAATTTTAACCGCACCAAGCCGTAAAAATTGAAATCCGCCATCTTTAAAAAAAAATCTTCATACAAAAACGTATTATGGGGTGATTTCGTAAGTTCAAGAGGGTTATGGAAAAATTTTCATTTTCGGTGTTGCAATATTGGAGAAAATTTACCCAACCTGATTTTATTTGTAAGAAAATTAGGTTTTATACTGGCTAGAAAGCCAAAAGATATTTTAGAGGAAAATGCTTTTTACGTAAAGTGTCAAAACATGTCATTGTGAAATGCACTCTTGTGTAACATTTTGAATGGAAAGCGAACCATGTCACAGTTTTAACTGCTTGTAGTAACTCTCTACTTAAGATTAATTCAAAAACATCTCGGCCAGAATGCGTATTTTTGACGATATCTTCGACCACGCAATGTACGTTCGAAATGTCAAATTTCCGCCCCCCTCGCCATAAAATAAAAATAGAATAAATTCGTGTGAATTTTTCTTATGAAAATAATCAGTACTTACATTCTTCACCGCTAGATGTCTCCCTGTACATATTTTCTACAATTTTGTGTAGAAAATATGTACTAATCGAGTTAATTTTAGCCTTCTGTGAAAGTTCAGTTCAAATTCTATTAAAGTTCTGTAATTATTTCAGTTTTATGATGCGACTGGCCTATAACGATAAAACAACAGAACTCGAATAGAACTTACACAGAACGTGAAAATTAACTTTAAAAACATTGTTGAATTATTCAACTTTATTGAAACAACTTTACCTTAGTATTGCATTAAAACCTAATTTATTGTGAAGCTACCTATTCGTGAAAGTACCTACGCATTTCTTTTCAAATTTTTTCAATGAAGTACGTCGTCGTCAAATAAGTACCTACCCAGGAATGAAAAACTAAAAATTTCTAAGCACGTGTTTTTCGTGGAAAAATCTGATTTTGTTTAGCTTGCCCTGAAATATTTCACATGCGATGCGTATGTAATGACGATCGAATTAGTTGAGGAGACATCTAGACTATAATATTTTTCAAAAACATTTTAGCCAGGATCGATTTTTCGGCCGTAATGCCGTTTGTCGTAAAACAACAACCGAAACCGCTGAGAGGTCCAGTTTGTTGACAAAAGTTTGACATGTGAGTTCGCGACCCACCCCACTTGAACTCTATAGTGATACATCATGTGCTCCTGGTAGATTTTCAATATTGTACGTCATCTTTTTTGTCATTTTTCACAAAAATGGCGCCATAAAAATGTATTTTTCAAAATTATTTAACAAATAATAATTTTAATGCAAAATCGTTCATATAAAAAATAAATCAGGGCAGGTGCACATGAGTACCTACATATTTTTTGAATAAATATTACGAATCCTAATTTTTTAATTTTGAAATTTGGTTTTGAAATGATAGGTACCTATCGACTTTGGCAAAAAAATACGACCATCTTTGTTTGTTTCTGTTTATTTGATATCGTGTTTTTTTTTATTTTTAAAAGAAAAAAGTCCCTAGGTATTTAAGTACCTACCTTGTCTAGGAAATAAGCATATTTTATTCAATATTTTACTCTTGCAAAATGTGTATTCCTGATGGAAACTCAATATTGTACAGCGCCCTCATTGTCATTTTTAGTTCGAATTTTTACTCACACAATCATAAAAGAAAAGTGTTTAGCATTGTATTTGGACCCATCTTACTTCAAAAACGTTCCGATTTATTTAGTACTAATTTCCTTCATAACTACAAAAGTCTACATACCTGAAATAATGCATTTTGGCAAAAATTGCGACCATCCCGAGTGATTTCTTTTATTTCAAATCATTAATTTTTTATTTGATATCTGAAGGAAAGAACCGATGCGTAAGCCGGTACCTACCCGGTTCTTACGCAGACAAACAATATTGATGTAGGTACCTAAGCATTTCCTTAAAAAAATCCGTTCATCTTACGAACAAATTTGTAATAATTCAACGGAAAAGTACCTACCCTGTAATTAAACGTGTTCTTTTTATATGGCCAGCAATATATTCTCTTCTGTGGGATTTTCAAAGCACGTTATTTTTCTCAAACGTCATATTTTCCGTAGCGTATAGTGAAATATTTTTAATGGTTTGCGTATGTTACGGCCGTTGAAAATGTTTTTTTAATCTCTCGACCTCCATAATATTCAAAAACATTACAGCCAGAATCGGTTTTCGAGCCGCAGAGGCGTTTTCAAATTGTCGACTCCGAAACAGGCTTGAAGCCGTTATTTTATACGGCTAAATCATAATTTTCTCCTAACTGACGTGTCTTGAAACTCAAGATTGTTTTTTATTATCAATTATTAGTCAATTTAATCGAATTTAAGTACCTACTCGACGACTTATTCTACTGGCCGCCAAATTTTTCACTTTCGACGCTAGTGAAATCTTAGCAAATGTCAAAAATAATGCAAGGTATTATGCAATATTGCAGAACATTTTGGATGAAATGCGTTACATGTCGCGGTTTTAAAATCTTAATAATACTCTCTACTACGAATCTGTCGTAAAACATCTCCACCAGAATGCGTATTTTCGACGATATCTTGAACCGCGTGTCGTACCTATAAAATGTCATTTTTTAGCAGCATCGCCATTAAAATAAAAGAATAAATTTCTAGCAAATTGCATTTTGTATGGAAAAAAAACTCCGCGGATTCCTTCGCAGAAGTCTTGCCAAAATGGTCTCTGCGGTCGGTGAAACTGGATAGGCAGAGAGGTCGATTTTCGCTTGAGGCGGGGGGGGGGTACTGAATCGCATTTCAAGCGAAAGCGATCCTTAGGGTGGGCGAACTTAAGGGGCGGCAAGGTCGTCTTTTGACTGTATGACCCATGTGAGTTTTTCGAAAAACTGTGCATTAATATATAAATAGCTTTGCCTGTTGCAGAGGCAACCAAGGGGTTAAACACTACGCGATTGGACGTGTGAACGCGGATGAAGCGAAGAGTGTGTGTTAAATAAAATAGGTAAAGAAAAAAACGATGTTTGTAATTTGTTACCCGTAACGTATAATTTACTGTTGCAAAGACTCCTACCATTGTGCCACTTTGGTCGCCGACACTTTTAAAACGTCCCAGGAGCTTACCGCTCAATTCAGTACTGAACCAATCCAGCCGCCCGACTCAGGGCGTTCAGTATTTCATTTAATTTAAATTAGAAAAACCAATAGAGCCTAAAAGGGTCTTCGGAGTTTATCGTTCAATTTTTTCAGTCAGCCCTTCGGTTTGTGTAGGTCGAGACGCGTAATTTGATATCCATCTCGGGTACTGTAGGGTGTAATTTAAAAAAAAAAATTTTGGATTTTGAAAAAAAAAATTTGGACTTTGGAAATTTTTTAATTTTCAAAAAAAAATTTTTTGGATTTTGTAAATTTTTGAATTTTCAAAAAAAAAATTTTTGAGTTTTGGAAATTTTTTAATTTTGGAAAAAAAAAATTTGGATTTTGGAAATTTTTGAATTTTGAAAAAAAAAATTTTTAAGTTTTGGAAATTTTTTTAATTTTGGAAAAAAAAATTTTTTGTCTTGGAAATTTTCGAACTGAAAGTAAGTTTTCAAAAAACGGCGCTATAAAAATGTATTAATCAGAAATTTTAGAGACAAACTAAACCCAACTGGGGATACCGTAGTCTCACTGACTCCTGACGGCAGTAGTTGAGACTCTTGTGCGGTATTCACATTGAAATTTAATTTAAAATGTATGAACCCGTACAGTATTCAAAAGGTACCCACACCATTTGGCAAAAAAAAATTGGACCATCTTTATTTAAATTTACTCATTTTATTAGAAATGTTCAGAATATATACTATCCGAGTAGGTACCTACGTACGTTGTCAAAAAAAATTCGAGTGCAGTTTACACGCGGTAGAAGTGAAACTTTTCCAAAACAATCTCAACTAATACTTGAAAAGTGAGGTCTAAGTTGTCCAGTAAATAAATGTATTCTCTGTTAAATTTTACTCTTGCGTGTTATGTGCTCCTGGTAGATTTTCAATATTGTACCTCACCCTTTTTGTCATTTTTCACAAAAACGGCCCTATAAAAATATAATTTTCAAAATTATTGTATACCCATTTTTATGAGGTGTTGCTCATCCAACGAATGGTTCCCGGGGCGGCAGTGCCAATGCCCGCCTCTAACGTTGAATAATTATCATAAATAAGCTAAATACAAAAAGCCTTATGTAACTATAATATTTAAAAAAAAAAAATCCCTTAAATATCTAGGCTAAAGACGAAGGTAGCGCAACACGGCATAACAGCTCAAAAAATAATTACAAAAGAAATTATCCTTTCAACTTCAAATAATTTCATTACAAATTTCCAAAAAAAAAAACATATATTTCCCATATGATGATTCCGAGTTGTTATGTGCAGGTACCTACCTACTCAGATTCTCAGTTGGTACACCTGCACATACGTAAAAAAAAACACGCCATTAAAATGTATATTCAGAATTTTTTTATCAAATAATCATTTCAATGAAAAAGAGTTCGCAAAGTATTTAATAATACGAATCCTAATGCATCGGAGCCCATTTATCGGGTACCTACTTAGTTCGTCATTCGCAGACGTACAATATTCTGCAATTATATTTTCATCGCTGGCAAGACCGAAACGCAAAAATGTGTTTACCACCTCGAGCACGGCCTGAAAATCGAGTTGTTTTTAACGTTTTCCATACAAACAACGCTGTCCTGGCCTGAATGAAATGTTTAGTTGGCGGAGAGCTTTGCAATCCGCCATTTGTAAAATTTCAGAATCCAGTGTTCCAAGGTGTGAGAAAATTTACCCAACCTGAATTTGTTTGTAAGAAAATTAGGTCTTCTACTGGCCAGCTATATTATGCACCCTCGAGAAAAGAGCGAGTTTTGCGAAACGTCATAAAATATCATTTTTCCGCGCGCTATCGTGTAACATTTTGAATGGTGACCGACATATTTGTCGATTTTAAAAGCTTCCTTAACTTCTGTTCTTCGTATTTATCGAAAAACATCTCGGCCGGAATGCGACTTTTCGACGATAACTCGTACCGCGTGTCGTACCTGTAAAATGTCATTTTGTATCAGAATAGCCATTAAAATAAAAGAATAAATTTCTAGCAAATTGCATTTTGTATGGAAAAAAAACTCCGCGGATTCCTTCGCAGAAGTCTTGCCAAAATGGTCTCTGCGGTCGGTGAAACTGGATAGGCAGAGTGGTCGATTTTCGCTTGAGGCGGGGGGGGGGGGTACTGAATCGCATTTCAAGCGAAAGCGATCCTTAGGGTGGGCGAACTTAAGGGGCGGCAAGGTCGTCTTTTGCCTGTATGACCCATGTGAGTTTTTCGAAAAACTGCGTATTACTATACTATACTAGCTTTGCCTGTTGCAGAGGCAACCAAGGAGTTAAACACTACGCGATTGGACGTGTGAACGCGGATGAAGCGAAGAGTGTGTGTTAAATAAAATAGGTAAAGAAAAAAACGATGTTTGTAATTTGTTACCCGTAACGTATAATTTACTGTTGCAAAGACTCCTACCATTGTGCCACTTTGGTCGCCGACACTTTTAAAACGTCCCAGGAGCTTACCGCTCAATTCAGTACTGAACCAATCCAGCCGCCCGACTCAGGGCGTTCAGTATTTCATTTAATTTAAATTAGAAAAACCAATAGAGCCTAAAAGGGTCTTCGGAGTTTATCGTTCAATTTTTTCAGTCAGCCCTTCGGTTTGTGTAGGTCGAGACGCGTAATTTGATATCCATCTCGGGTACTGTAGGGTGTAATTTAAAAAAAAAAATTTTTGGATTTTGAAAAAAAAAATTTGGACTTTGGAAATTTTTTAATTTTCAAAAAAAAAATTTTTGGATTTTGTAAATTTTTGAATTTTCAAAAAAAAATTTTTTGAGTTTTGGAAATTTTTTAATTTTGGAAAAAAAAATTTGGATTTTGGAAATTTTTGAATTTTGAAAAAAAAAATTTTTAAGTTTTGGAAATTTTTTTAATTTTGGAAAAAAAAATTTTTTGTCTTGGAAATTTTTGAACTGAAAGTAATTTTTCAAAAAACGGCGCTATAAAAATGTATTAATCAGAAATTTTAGAGACAAACTAAACCCAACTGGGGATACCGTAGTCTCACTGACTCCTGACGGCAGTAGTTGAGACTCTTGTGCGGTATTCACATTGAAATTTAATTTAAAATGTATGAACCCGTACAGTATTCAAAAGGTACCCACACCATTTGGCAAAAAAAATTGGACCATCTTTATTTAAATTTACTCATTTTATTAGAAATGTTCAGAATATATACTATCCGAGTAGGTACCTACGTACGTTGTCAAAAAAAATTCGAGTGCAGTTTCCACGCGGTAGAAGTGAAACTTTTCCAAAACAATCTCAACTAATACTTGAAAAGTGAGGTCTAAGTTGTCCAGTAAATAAATGTATTCTCTGTTAAATTTTACTCTTGCGTGTTATGTGCTCCTGGTAGATTTTCAATATTGTACCTCACCCTTTTTGTCATTTTTCACAAAAACGGCCCTATAAAAATATAATTTTCAAAATTATTGTATACCCATTTTTATGAGGTGTTGCTCATCCAACGAATGGTTCCGGGGCGGCAGTGCCAATGCCCGCCTCTAACGTTGAATAATTATCATAAATAAGCTAAATACAAAAAGCCTTATGTAACTATAATATTTAAAAAAAATAAATCCCTTAAATATCTAGGCTAAAGACGAAGGTAGCGCAACACGGCATAACAGCTCAAAAAATAATTACAAAAGAAATTATCCTTTCAACTTCAAATAATTTCATTACAAATTTCCAAAAAAAAAAACATATATTTCCCATATGATGATTCCGAGTTGTTATGTGCAGGTACCTACCTACTCAGATTCTCAGTTGGTACACCTGCACATACGTAAAAAAAAACACGCCATTAAAATGTATATTCAGAATTTTTTTATCAAATAATCATTTCAATGAAAAAGAGTTCGCAAAGTATTTAATAATACGAATCCTAATGCATCGGAGCCCATTTATCGGGTACCTACTTAGTTCGTCATTCGCAGACGTACAATATTCTGCAATTATATTTTCATCGCTGGCAAGACCGAAACGCAAAAATGTGTTTACCACCTCGAGCACGGCCTGAAAATCGAGTTGTTTTTAACGTTTTCCATACAAACAACGCTGTCCTGGCCTGAATGAAATGTTTAGTTGGCGGAGAGCTTTGCAATCCGCCATTTGTAAAATTTCAGAATCCAGTGTTCCAAGGTGTGAGAAAATTTACCCAACCTGAATTTGTTTGTAAGAAAATTAGGTCTTCTACTGGCCAGCTATATTATGCACCCTCGAGAAAAGAGCGAGTTTTGCGAAACGTCATAAAATATCATTTTTCCGCGCGCTATCGTGTAACATTTTGAATGGTGACCGACATATTTGTCGATTTTAAAAGCTTCCTTAACTTCTGTTCTTCGTATTTATCGAAAAACATCTCGGCCGGAATGCGACTTTTCGACGATAACTCGTACCGCGTGTCGTACCTGTAAAATGTCATTTTGTATCAGAATAGCCATTAAAATAAAAGAATAAATTTCTAGCAAATTGCATTTTGTATGGAAAAAAAACTCCGCGGATTCCTTCGCAGAAGTCTTGCCAAAATGGTCTCTGCGGTCGGTGAAACTGGATAGGCAGAGTGGTCGATTTTCGCTTGAGGCGGGGGGGGGGTACTGAATCGCATTTCAAGCGAAAGCGATCCTTAGGGTGGGCGAACTTAAGGGGCGGCAAGGTCGTCTTTTGACTGTATGACCCATGTGAGTTTTTCGAAAAACTGTGCATTAATATATAAACTAGCTTTGCCTGTTGCAGAGGCAACCAAGGGGTTAAACACTACGCGATATGACGTGTGAACGCGGATGAAGCGAAGAGTGTGTGTTAAATAAAATAGGTAGAGAAAAAAACGTTATTTGAATGTGGATAAAGCGAGGGGTGTCCGTCTACAAAGGGCACAGATAGTTGACAGCCCAATTGCGTACGCCTGCTCTCTGGCCGCTTCGGTCACCCGGTTCAAGGCGTTCGGTACGGGCCTTTTCTCGCAAAAGCAGGCCAAGTAGCTTCCTGCTCAAATTTTCACTGCGCCATTTGGGTTGTGCAGATCGATGCGCGTAATTTGTTACCCGAAACGTATAGTTTACTGTCGAAAAGACTCTTCCCAGAGTGCCACATTGGTCGACGACACTTTTAAAACGGCCCAGGAGCTTACCGCTCAATTCAGTACTGAACCAATCCAGCCGCCCGACTCAGGGCGTTCAGTTTTTCATTTAATTTAAATTAGAAAAACCAATAGAGCCTAAAAGGGTCCTCGGATTTTATCGTTTAATTTTTTCAGTCAGCCCTTTGGATTGTGTAGGTCGAGACGCGTAATTTGATATCCATCTCGGGTACTGTAGGGTGTAATTTAAAAAAAAATAATTTTTGGATTTTGGAAATTTTTGAATTTTCAAAAAAATGTTTTTTTGAATTTTGTAAATTTTTGAATTTTCAAAAAAAAAATTTTTTGAGTTTTGGAAATTTTTTAGTTTTGGAAAAAAAAATTTTGTTTTCTGGAAATTTTTTGTTTTTGAAAAAAAAATTTTTTGGATTCTGAAAATTTTTTAATTATGGAAAAAAAAAATTTGGATTCTGGAAATATTTTAATTTTGAAAAAAAACTTTTTTGGTTTCTGGAAATTTTTGAATTTTTTAAAAAAAAAAATTTCGGTTTCTGGGAATTTTTTAAATTTGGAAAAAAAAAATTTCGGATTCTGGAAATTTTTTAATTTTGAAAAAAAAATTTTTTGGTTTCCGGAAATTTTTGAATTTTGAAAAAAAAAATTTTCGGTTTCTTGAAATTTTTTAATTGTGAAAAAAAAATATTTTTTGGTTTCTGGAAATTTTTTAATTTTGGAAAAAAAATTATTGGATTCTGGAAATTTTTTAATTTTGGAAAAAAAAAATTGTTGGATCTCGGAAATTTTTGAACTTATAACTGAAAGTAATATTTCAAAAAACGGCGCTATAAAAATGTATTATTCAGAAATTTTAGAGACTTAAACTAAACCCAACTGGGGATGCCGTAGTCTCACTGACTCCAGACGGCAGTAGTTGAGACTCTTGTGCGGTATTCACATTGAAATTTAATTTAAAATGTATGAACCCGTACAGTATTCAAAAGGTACCTACAACATTTGGCAAAAAAAAATTGGACCATCTTTATTTAAATTTACTCATTTCATTAAAAATGTTCAGAATAAATAGTAACCGAGTAGGACGTTGTCAAAAAAAAATTCGAGTGCAGCTTACCGTAGTTTTTCAAAAAACGGCGCCATAAAAATTTATTATTCAGAATTTTTCAGAAACTAAAACTAAACCCAACTGGGGACGCCGTAGTCGCACTGACTCCGGACGGCAGTAATTGGGACTCTTGTGTGGTTTTCACATTGAAATTTAATGCAAAATGTACGAACGATTAGTTCCCCTACAGTATTCAAAAGGTACCTACACCATTTCGCGAAAAAAAAAATGGACCATCTTTATTTAAATTTACTCATTTTATTAGAAATGTTCAGAATATATTGTGTCCGAGTACGTTGTCAAAAAAAATTCGAGTGCAGTTTACACGCGGTAGAAGTGAAACTTTTCCAAAACAATCTCAACTAATACTTGAAAAGTGAGGTCTAAGTAGCCCAGTAAATAAATGTACCCTCTGTAATATTTTACTTCTGCGTATTATGAGCTCCTGGTAGATTTTCAATATTGTACGTCACCCTTTTTGTCATTTTTTACAAAAACGGTCCTATAAAAATATAATTATCAAAATTATTGTGTACCTATTTTTATGAGGTGTTGCTCATCCAACGAATGGTGTCCTGAGCGGCAGTGCCAATGCCCGCCTCTAACGTTGAATAATTATCATAAAGAAGCAAAATACAAAAAAAAGCGTTATGTAACTTTAATATTTAAAAAAAATAAATCCCTTAAATATCTAGGCTAAAGACGAAGGCAGCGCAACACGGCATAACAGCTCAAAAAATAATTACAAAATAAATTATCCTTTCAACTTCAAATAATTTCATTACAAATTTCCAAAAAAAAACATATGCAATTCTTATTTGATGATTCCGAATTGTTATGTGCAGGTACCTACCTACTCAAAATAGGCATTTCAAAACCGAGCGCCTAGCAACACTCGATACGGAGATCTTTTTTCGTGAATTGAGCAAATTTCTTTCGATACAGACGAACCTGCCGATTTGAACGGATTGAAATAGAACTACAGGCGTGTTCGACAGACATTTGATTTTGTATTGCGTGAACGATCCGTACTTATATTCCGCACCGCTAGATGTCTCTGGATTGAAATCTTTAGTTGGCGGAGAGCTTTGCCCTACCGCCATTTGTAAAATTTCAGAATCCAGTGTTCCAAGGTGTGAGAAAATTTACCCAATCTGAATTTGTTTGTAAGAAAATTAGGTCTTCTACTGGCCAGCTATATTATGCACCCTCGAGAAAAGAGCGAGTTTTGCGAAACGTCATAAAATATCATTTTTCCGCGCGCTATCGTGTAACATTCTGAACGGTGACCGACATATTTGTCGATTTTAAAAGCTTCCTTAACTTCTGTTCTTCGTATTTATCGAAAAACATCTCGGCCGGAATGCGACTTTTCGACGATAACTCGTACCGCGTGTCGTACCTGTAAAATGTCATTTTGTATCAGAATAGCCATTAAAATAAAAGAATAAATTTCTAGCAAATTGCATTTTGTATGGAAAAAAAACTCCGCGGATTCCTTCGCAGAAGTCTTGCCAAAATGGTCTCTGCGGTCGGTGAAACTGGATAGGCAGAGAGGTCGATTTTCGCTTGAGGCGGGGGGGGGGTACTGAATCGCATTTCAAGCGAAAGCGATCCTTAGGGTGGGCGAACTTAAGGGGCGGCAAGGTCGTCTTTTGACTGTATGACCCATGTGAGTTTTTCGAAAAACTGTGCATTAATATATATACTAGCTTTGCCTGTTGCAGAGGCAACCAAGGGGTTACACACTACACGATATGACGTGTGAACGCGGATGAAGCGAAGAGTGTGTGTAAAATAAAATAGATGAAGAAAAAACGATGTTTGAATGTGGATAAAGCAAGGAGTGTGCGCCTACAAAGGGCACAGGCAGTTGACAGCCCAATTTCGTACATCCGCTCTCGGGCTGCTTCGGTCACCCGGTTCAAGGCGTTCAGTACGGGCCTTTTCTCGCAAAAGGAGGCCAAGTAGCTTCCTGCTCAAATTTTCACTGCGCCATTTGGGTTATGCAGGTCGATACGCGTAATTTGTTACCCGAAACGTATAGTTTACTGTTGAAAAGACTCTTACCACAGTGCCACTTTGGTCGCCGATAGTTTTAAAACGGCCCAGGAGCTTACCGCTCAATTCAGTACTGAACCAATCCTGCCGCCCGACTCAGGGCGTTCAGTATTTCATTTAATTTAAATTAGAAAAAACCATTAGAGCTTTATCTCAAAAAATGGTCCTAGGAGTTTATCGCTTATTTTTTTCACTCAGCCCTTCGGATTGTGTAGATCGAGACGCGTAATTTGATACCCATCTCGGGTACTGTAAGGTGTAATTTAAAAAAAAATAAATTTTGGATTTTGAAAAAAAAATTGGATTTTGGAAATTTTTTAATTTTGGAAAAAAAAAATTGGATTTAGGAAATTTTTGAATTTTGGAAAAAAAAATTGGATTTTGGAAATTTTTTAATTGTGGAAAAAAAAATTTGGATTTGGAAATTTTTGAATTTAAAAAAAAAAATTTAATTTTGGAAAAAAAAAATGGATTTTGGATATAAAAAAAAAATTTTGCCCTTGCACTAATTTAAAAAAATCGGCGCTATAAAAATGTATTATTCAGAATATTTTAGAAACTTTAAGCACAACTGGGGATGCCGTAGTCTCACTGACTCCAGACGGCAGTAGGTGGGACTCTTGTGCGATATTCACATTGAAATTTAATTTAAAATGTATGAACCCCTACAGTATTCAAAAGGTACCTACACCATTTGGCAAAAAAAAATTGACCATTGTCGCAGGTGGAGTAATCGTCATTTCCGTTTCATCCGAAATCCAAATCACAGCAGTGCTATAGAAGTATCACTTCAAAACTCCCGTCTTCGGATGTTTCTTTTTATTTAAATTAATCATTTTTGTCAATGAAAGAATTGCCTCCCTGGTCTAGTAAATAAATGTATCGTCTGTAATATTTTACTCCTGCGTATTATGTGCTCCTGGTAGATTTTCAATATTGTTCGTCACCCTTTTTGTCATTTTTCACAAAAACGGCGCCATTAAAATGTATATTTCAAAATTATTTCTTAAATAATAATTTTAATGCAAAATCGTTCATATAAAAAATAAATCAGGGTAGGTACCTACACATGAGTGCACGGGTAGGTACTTGGGGCCCTTGTAGTATTTTTTCAAAAAACGGCGCTATAAAAATGTGTTATTCAGAATTTTTTAGAAACTTAAACTTATTTTTATTCCAGTAAAAAAATTACAGAGAAAATATTATTTCATAGTGCGCGAGTAGGTACTAAGTTTCCCTACAGTAATTAATAAAAACGGCGCCATTTAAATGTATATTCAGAATTTTTTGTCAAGTAATCACTTCAATGAAAAAAAGTTCGCAGAAGTATTTATTTTTATAAATAATACGAATCCTAATGTTGAGCTATATTGGAGCCCAATTTATCAGTTAAATCCGTTTATCGGGTACCTACCTAGTTCATAATTTGCAGTTTTACAATATTCTGTATTTATATTTTTTACACATGCAAGACCAACTCACAAACTTGGACTAATCCCGCTTGAATTTTAATCGCACCAAGCCGTAAAAATTGAAATCCGCCATCTTTAAAAAAAAATCTTCATACAAAAACGTATTATGGGGTGATTTCGTAAGTTCAAGAGGGTTATGGAAAAATTTTCATTTTCGGTGTTGCAATATTGGAGAAAATTTACCCAACCTGATTTTATTTGTAAGAAAATTACTGGCTAGAAAGCCAAAAGATATTTTAGAGGAAAATGCTTTTTACGTAAAGTGTCAAAACATGTCATTGTGAAATGCACTCTTGTGTAACATTTTGAATGGAAAGCGAACCATGTCACAGTTTTAACTGCTTGTAGTAACTCTCTACTTAAGATTAATTCAAAAACATCTCGGCCAGAATGCGTATTTTTGATGATATCTTCGACCACGCAATGTACGTTCGAAATGTCAAATTTCCGTCCCCCTCGCCATAAAATAAAAATAGAATAAATTCGTGTGAATTTTTCTTATGAAAATAATCAGTACTTACATTCTTCACCGCTAGATGTCTCCCTGTACATATTTTCTACAATTTTGTGTAGAAAATATGTACTAATCGAGTTAATTTTAGCCTTCTGTGAAAGTTCTGTTCAAATTCTATTAAAGTTCTGTAATTATTTCAGTTTTATGATGCGACTGGCCTATAACGATAAAACAACAGAACTCGAATAGAACTTACACAGAACGTGAAAATTAACTTTAAAAACATTGTTGAATTATTCAACTTTATTGAAACAACTTTACCTTAGTATTGCATTAAAACCTAATTTATTGTGAAGCTACCTATTCGTGAAAGTACTTACGCATTTCTTTTCAAATTTTTTCAATGAAGTACGTCGTCGTCAAATAAGTACCTACCCAGGAATGAAAAACTAAAAATTTCTAAGCACGTGTTTTTCGTGGAAAAATCTGATTTTGTTTAGCTTGCCCTGAAATATTTCACATGCGATGCGTATGTAATGACGATCGAATTAGTTGAGGAGACATCTAGACTATAATATTTTTCAAAAACATTTTAGCCAGGATCGATTTTTCGGCCGTAATGCCGTTTGTCGTAAAACAACAACCGAAACCGCTGAGAGGTCCGGTTTGTTGACAAAAGTTTGACATGTGAGTTCGCGACCCACCCCACTTGAACTCTATAGTGATACATCATGTGCTCCTGGTAGATTTTCAATATTGTACGTCATCTTTTTTGTCATTTTTCACAAAAATGGCGCCATAAAAATGTATTTTTCAAAATTATTTAACAAATAATAATTTTAATGCAAAATCGTTCATATAAAAAATAAATCAGGGCAGGTGCACATGAGTACCTACATATTTTTTGAATAAATATTACGAATCCTAATTTTTTAATTTTGAAATTTGGTTTTGAAATGATAGGTACCTATCGACTTTGGCAAAAAAATACGACCATCTTTGTTTGTTTCTGTTTATTTGATATCATGTTTTTTTTTTTATTTTTAAAAGAAAAAAGTCCCTAGGTATTTAAGTACCTACCTTGTCTAGGAAATAAGCATATTTTATTCAATATTTTACTCTTGCAAAATGTGTATTCCTGATGGAAACTCAATATTGTACAGCGCCCTCATTGTCATTTTTAGTTCGAATTTTTACTCACACAATCATAAAAGAAAAGTGTTTAGCATTGTATTTGGACCCATCTTACTTCAAAAACGTTCCGATTTATTTAGTACTAATTTCCTTCATAACTACAAAAGTCTACATACCTGAAATAATGCATTTTGGCAAAAATTGCGACCATCCCGAGTGATTTCTTTTATTTCAAATCATTAATTTTTTCATAATATAATTTTTATAATCATTTGATATCTGAAGGAAAGAACCGATGCGTAAGCCGGTACCTACCCGGTTCTTACGCAGACAAACAATATTGATGTAGGTACCTAAGCATTTCCTTAAAAAAATCCGTTCATCTTACGAACAAATTTGTAATAATTCAACGGAAAAGTACCTACCCTGTAATTAAACGTGTTCTTTTTATATGGCCAGCAATATATTCTCTTCTGTGGGATTTTCAAAGCACGTTATTTTTCTCAAACGTCATATTTTCCGTAGCGTATAGTGAAATATTTTTAATGGTTTGCGTATGTTACGGCCGTTGAAAATGTTTTTTTAATCTCTCGACCTCCATAATATTCAAAAACATTACAGCCAGAATCGGTTTTCGAGCCGCAGAGGCGTTTTCAAATTGTCGACTCCGAAACAGGCTTGAAGCCGTTATTTTATACGGCTAAATCATAATTTTCTCCTAACTGACGTGTCTTGAAACTCAAGATTGTTTTTTATTATCAATTATTAGTCAATTTAATCGAATTTAAGTACCTACTCGACGACTTATTCTACTGGCCGCCAAATTTTTCACTTTCGACGGTAGTGAAATCTTAGCAAATGTCAAAAATAATGCAAGGTATTATGCAATATTGCAGAACATTTTGGATGAAATGCGTTACATGTCGCAGTTTTAAAATCTTAATAATACTCTCTACTACGAATCTGTCGTAAAACATCTCCACCAGAATGCGTATTTTCGACGATATCTCGAACCGCGTGTCGTACCTATAAAATGTCATTTTTTAGCAGCATCGCCATTAAAATAAAAGAATAAATTTCTAGCAAATTGCATTTTGTATGGAAAAAAAACTCCGCGGATTCCTTCGCAGAAGTCTTGCCAAAATGGTCTCTGCGGTCGGTGAAAATGGATAGGCAGAGTGGTCGATTTTCGCTTGAGGCGGGGGGGGGGTACTGAATCGCATTTCAAGCGAAAGCGATCCTTAGGGTGGGCGAACTTAAGGGGCGGCAAGGTCGTCTTTTGACTGTATGACCCATGTGAGTTTTTCGAAAAACTGTGCATTAATATATAATGTGCAATACTATATTAAATATATAATAATAATAATATTATTTTTGTCTTACTCCATTTACAGGTTAATAAGCAATAATTCTTATTCAAACAGTTAGATTTAGGTTTATTATCACGAAAAGTGAGTATTTATGCCGGGGGAGACGAAAAAATATGCATGTTACATATTAATTTTGTTAAAATTATTTCACTTGCGCGGTATATGCCATTTTTATTTTCATCAATTTTTGTATTACATTTCATAGATAATCAATCATCAATCAATGTTGCCAATCATAGAAAAATTATTATTGCCATGTAAAACAATAATTTATGCACGTTATGAGAGAATGCATTATTGAAAGTTTGAATCCGTAGTTTTAACAGAAGAACATGGAAAGAAAGGTATTAGAATAATTACACATACCCGTTAGACGAACCCTGCTTTGCCAAACAAACCATTCAAAACCTGGGATGTAGATCTAAATGATGATGACATCCAGCTTTCGCAGCTTGAACCTGAACCCAGGAATAATTCGATGTAGGTACTTTTTTGTTTTTATTTTGACGAGAATTTATTTTATAAGGTTGGTACTTCCGACAAATGTCATACTTGATTGTCTATTTAAAAAAGGAATATTCCGTATTATCCGTGCATGGAACTTCGACAACACGAACGTTCCGTGTTATCCGTGAGGTGGGCTCATACATTTTTTCCAAATTAAATAATAGTAAACAATAAGTTGTCATTAGCAAAAATACAGCTGGAAATTTTCAATGGTCACATTCTGATGTACTTGTGATTATAATAGGTAGATTAATATGAAAGCTCTGGTATATCAGAATGTGACGATTGAAAAATTTCAGCTGCCTTTTTGCTTGTGACTACAAAAGAATAGCAACAGTTATATATAAAACTATAACTAATAGCGCAGGAAAGGCGTCACGACGAGTTAACTCCGGACTAGGTTCGAAAGACAAAAATTCCCCTAGAAGTTTCTGAAGCAAGTCAGTACCATTTAGACATCTCATCCACCACCCGGATGAAACATTGCTAGAATTTAGAGGTTCACTCTTTACGAATATATCGTTCTGCTGACCCAATATTTGCGCTGAACCCGTGAAGTCAACAGGTAAGTTAATAGTCATTGATTGTCATAAAAAGGGAACTTGTACCTAAATTTAATTTTAACTCCTTCAATCGAGGGGCGTAAGAGATATTTTATGACCTCTGTAGGGTGACCTTTTAGGTCGTCCGCCAGGTACTTCTCCCGATATAAAAGTTGGCAGAATGTTTTTTTTCATTACTAATAGCCGTGAACTTTCGCCGTTAGTTTTAGTGAGGTAGCATGTTGGATATTATCTACCCTAAAACACCGGAATTTCATTGAAACCATTTCCAGGATTCCTGCCGGGTCGAAATCTGACAGAACACTTTTTTTTAACTAATCTTATTAGGTTTTTTTTTTTTTAAAGGCGTAGACGGTTTACAAGTAGTTCCCGTGAGCACTTAGGCCGTAGGCCCATTGTGCTATCTCCCATTTTACCTCAATCCTTTAATAACAACCCAGTCCCTTTAATAAAGTTCACCAGGGTTATCACTGGATATGTGGCTATGTCTTCTGGTTCTACTGTATTTATTAGGTGTTAATACCCAGCACTCATTTGGTTGAGGTGGCCTATCAGTTAGGATTTTTACGGTCATCGCTTGGACTACTAGACCTTGATCAGGATCTTTGCTGTTCAAGGCCACTTTTATAGGCTGCTCACGGTAACATCCTTTGTTAGGTTGGTTCAACCTTGCTGAATGGGATGACACATCTCACTACGAGCATCAGATATTGAGCCCAGGGCCTAGGCATAAATTGTGTCAACTGGCGCATAGCGGGCAAGGTGGTTATTTCACAGAATGAACAATCATCAAATTAAAAGTTAAAATTTAAGGTCTGTGAAAGTTCTGTCATTTTTTTCATATTTTTTTATAAATTATCATAGTTTAATTAAAAATAATATTATATTTTGAATTAAAACGTCGTCGACATCAATCCATGAAAATAAACCAACATCGAAAAAAAACATGTCCATACAAAAAAGCTGCTTCCTTCCTCTGACGACCGCTAAATGACGCAAAAATAATTTTTTAACTAAAACTGTGAAGTTGGTAGTGTAAGTATGTCTTCCAAAACTTCAACAAACTACGCACAGATGTCAATAGAAGCCACTACAAGTCAAATAGTTTCATTAAATATGACGATATTTGAATAATAGCCGCGGACAAAACGTTTCGTCCATACTCTTCTGGGAATTTTTTCGCTTCGACGAACCGTTTCGTCCATACTCGTGGAGAGGTTAAAGGAGTAACATCTTAGAGGGTTAACTGTTAAAATAAACCATTTTTTTATATTCTTTTTATTTTTATAATAAATATATAAAATAATTTATAGATCATAATCGTCAGGGTGATAGAGTTCGGACAGAAGTCTGTAGATGTATGATGGCGCGTTTCCTCCACTAAAAAAAAAAACAGCACATAAGTTCGCAATTTTTAGTTAGTACTTTTTATAGTATATTTGTGGCATGTTTCAGAGTTGTAGACATGTAATTTCAGTATCGCTCTGGTAAAATACCACCACTCAGAATTGAAATGTTGCTTGAAATGGCTTTAACTGTGTTTGGTGAACAAATCAGAATGGCCAGGTACTTTGTGACCTTCTTCTGCTCCACCTCCTTTTGTTCTCTTTCCCATCAGCCTCACGACTGGCTTCGGGTAGATGTGGGGATGATGGGAAAATGAAGGAGATGAAGAAGAGGAAGGTTGTGAAGAGCTATACACAGGTTTTTAAAAATCAAATGTAGCAATAATTCTCCTATTTTAATGTTGTGTGTAAAATTTTATCAAGTATCAACATTGTGTTTTAATAAGTCAGGTATGCGTCATACGTTGTAAATACGTCTGGTAATGTTATATAATCATGAAAATAAGCTTATCAGTCCGAGTGGTTAAGGGGACGGAAAAGGGGTAGTTTTTAGAAACTGTAAAAAAATTCATACCGCCACAAAAAAAAAAGTCACTCATCTAATATTTTTTATAAATTATGCATAAAAATAGATTAAATCAATAACAAAAACATTACACACACTACCATGTGTTTGACACACACACTCGCATCTTTACTCTATTGTTTATTGTTAAAGTCTATGGTCAAATTGAAAATAGATTAATATTGTTTGTCTTTAATATTATTTGTCTATGGTCTTACTGAATGTCAAACATAAAAAAAAAAACATTACAATTATGGTCGAATTTCGACCATTGGGCGGCCACTAGTCTTTATAATATGTCATCGATAAATACAACAAATAATACATTGAACAATACTGCCAAAAAGCGAAAAATCTAATTGTGCAGGAGATACAAAAACTTTTGAGGAGTACATATCAACTTTCTGTAGCAAGTATAAATTATTATTTGGTGGGAGTATTGGAGATCGGCAGTACTTCATCCAAAACATAACCGAAGTCGGTTGTATGGTATTGCTTATTTGTGCTAGATCGCATATTTGTGCTGTATTTGTACGCCGTGTGCTATATCCAGTGGTAGTATTATATGAAATAAGTATACAGACTAGAGCTTTCAATCCCGGGATCTCGAGAACCAGGATCCTGGCGCTTTAATCTCTGTGCTGCGCTTGTCTTAATCGCGGAATTATGAGATTTTTGTTGGTTTCACAACCTTGATATATCAACCGTGGGAATATCATTTTGATTGGCAGAATGTCGTTTATTTATTTGAGACACAAACAGGATATTTACAGAGCATTATCTTGGTATGTATAACAATTTAAGATACAAATATAAATATCCCTAGACTAATGTGTCTACAGTAATAACATTTGCATTTTCACAGACACATGAAAAACAATGTAAGTATTTTTTTACATAACTTAAAAACTTAAATGGAAAATTTGAAATACATGATAGCTACAAAATATTTTAAGTGTTTATTAAAAAATAATAAAACAACAATCAAAAAAAAAATTTTTTTTTTTGTTTTTAGTTGCACAAATCATGGAGATATTTCTTAAAACAAGTTAAATTATTTACAAAAATATCTATTATAGTGGGTGATTTAGTGAGATCGTTGTATGATCGTGACATTCTAGATTACTTGGGACACAGGATTCTAGTCATAAAGATTTTGGGACAGGTTATATTTTTAATGCACTGTTTCTTTGTTTAAGGTTCAGTATTTGTATTTAGTATTTGTCTTGTGACATCACTACACCGGGATTGTTCAGGCAGACGAGTTTTCACTTCTCAATATTAGCTAGCAGTAGAAGCGTTTTGTTGTCGTGATGCAACTCTTCCAGCTTATAAAGATATAAACGATTCCTTTCATGATGAAAAATTTGAGCAACAGTGGTTTTGCTCTTTAATTGAAAGAGTCATAATTAATAATAATTGCTCGTCGGATAAATGAACGTCAGACTCGTATATCTTCTTTGTTCCAGTTTTTGCACAATGGCAATCGATCTAAATTAATTTCTGATAATCAATTATGCAGAAATTAATTTAGACCCAGTGTTAATTTTTGAGTGAACAAAACAACTATAAGCTCAATGGATGCTGAAATGGATATGGTGTGTAATAATTGCTCACAGATTAGTGATGAACAGGGTGACGAGGTCTGGGGGCACATAGTCGTACAGGGGACAGTAGGCGTGGCTGCGGTGGGCCAAGGAGCCGATGCCGTAGGGCAGGGCCCCCTCGGGACTGGCCAGTGTGTTGAAGTTCTCCTGCTCGTAGTTGCATAGGTGTTCCGGACACAGCTTGTACAGTGGGCACAGGATAATCACCTGTAATACAAACAGCAAATAATCAATAACAGGTAATCTGAAATGCTCAAATCAGTCATCGAGCTGGCGGGCATACTTGATGTCAATCTTTGTTTATGCAGTGATGAAAGATTTTTTACAAAAGTTTTTTAACCCATCGTTTATCACGAGCCCGCCGGTAGGCTTGGAAAAAAATTTTGCTTTTTTTTTTTAATGCTTTTTTTGTGATTTTAATCCTTATGTATAAAGAAACTGTATGAAGAACAAGGTCAGGATCGCTTGCGCCAATATCTTTCTTGACGTAACAGTTGATTAGATTAATCTAGCTACTTGGAATATTTTTAAATAACAACGTTTGAATTTTCTATGACTTTGCAGGTCACTTTTGGCAACTGTCAATGGCGAAAAAATCAATATTTTACCTTTTCAAATGAGTATAAAGGTCTTTATTTATTTGAAAACTACTTTGAATTGTGTTTTTTCATGTTTGTTATGTATTCAGGTCATTATATTTGTATGATTATATTATTTCCAATATGGGAGATTTTTTTAATCTTTTTTAGTTAGTTAGCTACATTGAAACCCTCTTAAGAAGTTTTCCAAGGGACCAGAAAAAATAAACTTCTGATGCAGGAAAACCTCAATGCGGGAAAAATTGGACCAATTTTGGGCCGAGGGACCGAAAAAACCAAACTTCTTAAGCCACGAACAAACTTTTTAAGAGGGTTTCACTGTATTCTAGAAAAAACCCCTTCGATATTTTCATGTAAATATACATGATATATTATCCGGTAAACAGAAAACAATCGCAAAAAAAACAATGGCTTTGTTTTTATATCGATATTTGACCAGATCACATCATGGTAATTTTAGTGCGGTTTTTCGAAATACCATCCAACGTTCAATAGTAATACATTGTAATTAAAATGTTGTATTGTGCCTCTGTGCTCTCTTGAAGAACGTCTGGACATAAGTTTCCAAGTGATAAAACCATGGAGGAAAGAAGGGAGCGGAGGTGGCCATACAAACATTTCCTGCAAACTTTTGTTGCTAACTTCGGAGTTGGAAGCCTGGGGTGCAGGCGGGGATTTTGAAATTGATCATCGGGGGATTTCAAATGATTCATGACTTGCCAAATTTTAGTCAAATCAGCAATAGATGGCATTAATAAAAAAAAAAAATTACTTTGAATAAAACTATTTGTGTACTATAGTAATAGTAGAATAATCATTTTACATATGAACTAGATTACTCTAGTGCAAAATTCTGGTGGAGGGCACTTGCTGAGATTTGATAAATCTAAAAACAGGTTGATACATCTAAAAACATCTGTACCAAACTGCGGAAGAAAACAGAAAGGTGAAGGTGACAATACTCACAGGCACGCTGTAGTGTTTGGCCGCCAGGGCTACAGTGTGTGCCCCCACGGCTGCACGCAGACCTCCTCCAGCCAACACAGTCTGGGTTCCCAGCATTACCTGGAACACAATACATACATTCAATTCAAATACATACGTGTATATACAGTGAAACCTCCAACTATAGTTTTTGAAGGGATCTACTGAAACAAAATGTGAATGCGGGTAAACAAGGATGCGGAAATATAGAAGAAATTACATAAATGTTTAATATTCTAAAAAAAATACAATTTTTCCACTTCTTTAACAATTTTTAATCTTTCTAAGACTTTGCTTAGTATACTTTTTTCACCGGATGGTTTATTTGAGGTTGAAATGCTCAAAAACTAGAACATATGAATGATAATCTCAAGTGCCATCGCTGTGTTTGAATGTCTAAGAACAACTAATGTCAGAAGCGGCCGTCCTCGGCGATCGATCGAGAAAAATAGTACAAAAACTGCATGCTTTGGATGATTCGTGCAGTAAAACTATTTTTGCTAATTTTGTATGAAATTAATTCTTGACTGAAATAAATTAGGAAAACAATTATTCGAGGAATGATCGATTGAGATTTCACTGTAGGGGGGTGGGAGATATTTTCTATTCACCATTCAGAATTAAAAAATTGTTTTAAATGGCTTTCGATCTGTGTAATTCTGGCAGTCTATGTAATATAGGTACGTGAAAATCACGAATGTGTAATTTTGTCATATAACCATAAGATACATACCTTGTTAACTCTGGACATGACAGCAAAAATGGCGCTGTCAGCAATGAGGGTTGTCTCGATATTTGCCTTTGCCAGTCGTGCCGCCATCTTGTGAGCCTAAAATAACCATAGACAATTTATGTATATCAAATAAATATGAACCAGAAATATCACATAATTTCCCTATAATTGAAAATAAACTTTCACAAATTATCCAGAACATGAACACGAAAGGCACTTTAACCCCTTACCACAAACGGGGCCATATATGGCCTCACAAGTTAATTTTAAACATCTGCCTGCCCCTGTGAGAAACAATTTGACGGTTACTTAAATTTTACAAACCTAGAAACAACAATTTATGAATGGTAAACAGTTGTTTATTTTTTTTTTTTTTTTTTAAAGAAATACAAACATTCCCGGGTCACGAATAACCCAACAATATTTGAAAATCTCCCACTACCACCACAGTAAGCGGAAAATGTTGCTTGTGTCGTGACGGAGAACTTAGCCAGCTGAGGAATCGAACACATCGGGTGGGACCCAAATGCGATGCCAACTGACCGGTCAGTGTACACAACTCAGCCACTGACCGGTTATGAGTGGTGTACACATTTATTAGTCTTACTCCTCCCTAAGAATAAATTATCCACATTCCTACTGCAATTGTTGGCATATGCATCAGGGGGAATAAGCACATAAATAATATTTCTTCTGTACTATTCTTTGGATTGTTTGGCATGCATTTGGGTGGTCACCTGTGTGCCGGGCGCCCCCTCGGCGATGATGACGTGGAACTTGCGGTCCACGGCGGCCCTCTTCAGGAACAGCTCCACCAGCCTCGAGGATCCCAGCGTGAGGATCATCTCGTTACTGTGAATGTGCTCAGGGGCTTGCCATCTTATGTTGTCTCCACTGTTAAAAGAAAAATACACAAAATTATCATTTATTATTATCGTTAAAATATAATTATTTAAAAGTTACCAGAAGATTCTGCTGAAAATTCTGAGCGCTACCAAAAACCCTACAACAGCAATCAGCAATTGGCGAACTGCGGGCCGGATCTGACCCGTGGAGTTTGAATCCTGAGCCAGAGCCAGAGGCCTGCAATAGATTGCATTGTAAAGGTTATACTTCAAGTGAGTGATATTTTTTTGTATTCTCATATTCTTAGTAGAACCATCTTTTTTGACTAATTAATCTAAGCCAAATAAAAATATGTAGACGGGAGTGATTCATAAAGAATGACCGCATTGTGATGTACATACCAGGTGTCCAGTTCGCTCTGAAACTCGGAGATATGATCAAGGACTGCAGCCCGGAGAGCCGGAGCGTCTTGTTGGCAGGGGGCCCCCTCCTCTCCTGAGGGTCTGAGCAGCCCTTGAAGGCTGTCAGTTGTGCCCCCAGCACTGTTCTGTAACCAAAAAACGGAGAATAACTCTTAGGCCCTTCTTCCACCGGGATATTCAAACATTCCATCAGTGGTAGCCTACCTTTCCGTCAGCATGGTACTCCTCTCTGATGATGCGTAGTATCCTGCGCACCATGTTGCCAGTGACAGCCTCCTGCGGCAGGCCGCGGCAGATCATGCGACCGGCCGTGCGAACCTTCACTAGAAGTTCCCTGAATCAAATAAAATACAAGGCAATATTACGTACCTATTATTACAGGTCAAATTTATACTCACGGCATGTTATCAATGTATTGTGTACCATTAGTACATACATCAAAATATAACTAGCCGTTGGAATCAGTGGCAGCTCCAGCACTTGAACCTTGAGGTGGGGACCAACATTTTACTCTTTTTTTTGCAAATATGTATAAATTTCTTAAATTAAAAGTTTAAATTTTGAAATTCAGTAAAAAAAATTACCTGTTATGAAATCTTTACCTGGAGAACATATAAAAATTCTCAACTAAAATTGTTCATGGACAAGTTATACACCTAAGTAGAAGTCTGAAGAAGAAGAACACAAAATAAATTAAAATCTCTACAGACAAATATATACCAACTTATACACTGTATCTGGAAACTCGTAGTACAAGCGGGAAATCGGTGAATCTATATATTTTAGTTTATAAGGGAAACAAACAATTATAAATACTATTTTTTTTTTTAAATACATGTCGGTGTTTGAGTGAACTAATGAAGTTTCCGAACTAGAGAACCTGAAAAATATTTGTTTTTACTCTTTCTTTTTTTCGGCAACTAAAGGGTTAAAAAAAAACTTTTGGAGACCAGTCGACGATGCCTGATGCACATGGCCTATGGCCAGTCATTCGAGGACTCGGGCTAGATGCTGTCAATTCCGTATACAATTGACCAAAATTTGCCTCAAAAGCTGAATACAACAGTATGAAAGACCGATGAATGAAAGACGAGAATATGAAGAAAACCTCAAGGAACTAAAATTACTAACATAAAGAAAGAAGATAAAGGGGTGACTTAATTGAGACTCTTTAAATTTTATCTGGACATCACAGTTGCCCTGGTATTCAAGAAATCATCACCACCAACATAAATGCAAATCTCCATGGACACTCCAAAAAAGTGAACAAAATACCTTTTGCATCCAATCCTAAGAAAGCCATAGTCTTATTCCACTGGCTTCTTGCAGTAGATACTCTTGCATGGAGTGAAAAAAAGCAACTTACTGAGCATTATTGAATTTGACTTCAGCAACCAGAGACTTGAGAAGAGCAACTGTCCCAACTGTTATATTGAAGGAGCCATCGATTTTGCTGAAAAAAATAAAATTATACATAATTCGTTTAATAGTTTCCCCGATATCTTAACAGTTTGCAGTATTTGAGGCACAGTTCTCAGGTGGGAATGCTGTACTTGTTTTATAGGTATTTCAATGGAAGATGCTCTGAGGAATTAGCGTCAATGCACAATCGGAAAACACGCCAAATGGTTGACATTTGTAACATGAGAATGGGTTGGTTCTACTTGGTTATTGGTCTCTTCAAGACTTAGGTTCATTCCTTTCTTACTTCAAAAAGACCTTCTATACAGCATCCCCAAAGATGACAGAGGGTCTGAGGGAAAATATAAAAAAAAACAGCGGACACGGTTAACTCTCCCGCAGCCAACTGAGGCCGAAGGTAGTCCCCTAAATACTTTGAAATATATTTTTATATTTTACGTATTTCTGTGCAAAGGATTAATACATAATGTGCCATTTAAAAAAAGAATGTGAAAAATCATTGATCGCAGGAAAAAATATTTTGTCAAATATAGGTAATATTCCCTGCCCAAACGAAAATTACTTGCGTGGTGGAAACACAAACCATATGTATAATATAGTCAGTAGCAACGCATCGTACCACTGACCGACACGGCGCGGCACGTGACAGTGGGGCGGGGTAATAATATTTTTTTTTAATAATGGGATGTATTTGTATAATGAAACACGTACGATAATTTGAACTATGTATTTATTAAAAACGACGGCAGTACATTATTATAATGTACAATAATATTTTATTACACCTATTTCAAGGAAGCGGATAAGAAATAATAAGGTAAGTGTATGTATCTATAATTAAGCTTTAATATAAATAAGTTATTATTACATGTGTATTCCGGGAATACGGTTACGGATTCAGTATTATACAGATTAACCAATTTTAGCTTGTTTCATATTGTATTGATAACTTATTTTGTGCCGGTTTGTGAAAAATACACTTATTTGTATGTTAAAGTTAACTAAACTTGTTCATCAACACCAAACAATGATCCTGTTGAAGTTGAAATTAAAATAATTCAGTGCTTCGTCAACAAAACTTCAAAATGAACATTCTGAATAAATAAAATATGCGCAATGTGATACCTTCCCATAACAGGTCGTTATGGGAAGGTATCACATTGTCATCGGAACATATTGCCATCGGAATGTATTGGAAACGTCAGAAATTGGTGGTATTACAGTACAATCTCACTAATCCGGCACTATTAAAAAGCAGAGGGTGCCGGATTATTGGAATGTTCGAATTACTGGATTATATAGAGAAAAAATCATAATAAATAAAACAAAGCATTTCATAAAGAGAATATAATGTATGGACATATTTGTGTTCTTGTTTGACAGGTTTTATTTTAACTGTAACATATCTCAAAATTACATAGTTTTAAAATACTCCTTAATTGAGGTCTGCTTTTGTGCAACTTGTAGTCCTTGCTTAAAAACCTTTTCTCGCATGTTTCGAAGAGTTATAATATCTATGGCAATGGAGCGCATAGGCGTAGAGGGGCGAGGATGAAGGGTGCCGGATTATTGGACGTATCGGTCTATTTAAGTGCCGGATTAGTGAGATTGCACTGAATTAACACTTAACTTAAATTAGGCACTTAACGGTACTAAAACTTCAACCACGTGAAATCTTTCTTGGGTCCTGATTGGCTTCAGAGGATTTTACTGATGTCAATAATAATGTAGAGGCATTGATGTATTATATTTAGATGAGACATGAAGCGAAAAAATAGGTTCAACTGTTTTACCTCCATTATACTTCAACGCTTCCAACGCTTCCAATGCTCTAATGAATCCGGTCTACTCGCACCGCTTATCGCTTTCTAATAGCTGAACACGTTTTGATGAGATGTTAGTAGGCAATAGCGCCTCAAATTGTATAGTTCCATGTGTAGAGGGGATTTTACTATTTTTGATGTTGTTGTATATTTTTAAATAATTTTTCCTTTATTTCGATTTTATTTGGTAACGTATTGTAGATATTTCGGTAAAATTGCTGAAGTTTGGACGAAAAATTACGAATTCAGCAACTTTACCATCGTCCCATGCAGGCAGGCACTTTATCGCTTGTCTGAATTTGGAGACATTGTTGTGATAATATGACTTAAAAAATTGGTAAATTTTCATGCACTTTTTTTTTAATATGTCACATTCGTCTGATGTGCACACAAGGAAATAAAGGTAACTGGAAATTAAGTTGAAATGTTGTGTAATTTCTAAAATCTGTGCCTAATAAAATTTCGGCGGCGGTTAGTGGAATGTTTACCAAAGGAAAATATTGTTTAACATTTTTGACAATATAATATTGTGATTTTGTACATTTGTACGTAAGCTGTTATTTGAAAACTATCATCGAAATGTCATACCCGTTTTTGACATCAGAAATAAACTTGACGACAGATCCCACCACATCCTCGTCCAACTCGGCTTCAGGCATTTGGGATTAATCAACTATTATTTTTTAGAACTCGTAAACCTGCGAACTCCGACAATGTTTACATGGAAATTGTGACTTTAGAAATAGTTTTAATTTTATAGGTTATGTTCAAGGCTGACGGTTGTTTTTAGTGCTGCCATTCCCAAAAATGAAAAACCATTTTAGGATGAAAAAACCATGTTTTACCAAGTTTTGAAGAATAAAAAAAAATATTATTAGTAAGCTTTTTATTGAGAATGTAAATAAGAAAATAACGGTACCTAAGTGAATCTATAATGTTTTGGCAATCATTTTGTAATTTTCCTGTGAATCAAAGGAAAAAATATATATTTTTGAAAAAAAAACCACCTCAAAAATAAAAAAATATTTTTTATGAAAGAGTTTTTACTTTAAAAAATAGTTTTTTTTTTCCATTAGTTTAATTTGTGGTACCTACTTATTAGAATATAAATAATAACTTTTTTATAAATAGGTTTTTCAAGTCCACCAGGAAGAAAAAATTCTCCACCAACTCTTTTAATGTATTTTTTCTAAATTTTACAGCAGCCTTATCAAAGTTACCTACATGACATTATATTAATTCATTTTTATAAATGTATGTCATATTACTTATTGACAGTTCATTTAGATAAGAAAGAAGTTCAAGAACTACATTCTTGATTTCAGGACCCATGCTAAAAAACATATCCCACTCAAAAGTACGCACTTTTGTTGACCATTAAAAAAACCACTTCTTGTTCATATTTTCATATATATATATATATATATATATTTTTTTTTTTTTTTTTTAAACCTTGAAAACATGGTAAAAATGTTGCAAATGACTACACTGGCTATTGTAGAATTGTAGAGGGATTGTTTTATTTATACTTTGGCCAAGGTTTATAGAAAATGTATTTAAGAGGAACGTTTGCGCGGTCCATTTCTGCCCGTTTTGTACAAATCTTAATTTTTAGATTTGAGATCAAAATACCCAGCCAAACTGAAAAATTATTTTTATAATTCGACCACCACAACACGGGCATGTGCCTAGTATGGTGGTCGAAAAATCTCCGATTCATGTAACAAACAATTCAAAGAATAAAGAAACTTAAAAAAGAAACTTAAATAATCAAAAGGTATTTCAAATATCTAGTACAGATGTGAGCTACTTTATTTATTTTTGCTTTAAATTATTAGATATAGGCCATTAAAGATTTTAATGTTTCATGATGAACTCACAAATAATTTGGGAAATTATTTGTGAGTAAATGAAAAACAATAAAAAAATAATTTTACTATATTCATCATAAAAATATAATGAAATTTAACCCCATATCCCCAGTTGGGGCACTCTACTCCCCCACTCGTGGGGGAGTAGAGTCCCCCAACTTTATATATTTTTTTTTAATATTATTTTTTTTTAAATAAAATTAATAGAAAATATAAACAAATTCAAACTTAAATTACGAACATATGTGATGGCCAAAAAATCTCAAATCTCCGATATGCAGGTGACACTACCCTTATTGCATCTTCTGAAGAAGAAATGAACAATCTCCTTGCTAAAAGAGAGGAAGAAAGCCGTAATCTATGTCTACTGATCAACAAGGCCAAAACAAAACTAACAGCGATCGATAGGGCAAATACCTTTGTAACAACAAATAATGCTCTCACAGACTTACAAATGGTGAATGACTTTAAATATTTCTATTTTTGAAAATGATAATTCATGGTGGAATTCCATTATAATAAAACAAATATAAAACTTTTTCCACTTTAATTTTATTGACCGTAACCGGTTTCAGCTCGCTAGACCCATCTTCAGACTGGTACAAATTATTTTTTGTAGAGTCTCTTCAGTGTCGCTGTGTTTGCACTTTTCAATATTTCTATTTTTGAAACTTTCCAGTGATAATAAATGAAACCATGAAATCAGGCGGTCAAAAACATAATGCCTCCATTACCTTCACTTTAAACTAAGATTATCAAAAGTTGACTTTTCAAAAATTTTCCGAGAAAAAAGTTAACAGTGCTCCCAGTATAAGCTTTTCAAAGACTTTCTTTTGAATCTTTCTATTTCTCTCATCCAAGCTGTCTATATGACGGCGCATCAGTTCGAGCTTTTATGAATTTATCAAAAAAAATAAATTTAAAAAAATATGAAATAAGTAAATGAATAATGAACCTTGCAAAAGTGGTTATACATCAATGGTTCATGTACGGAGATGTTCATGACAAGAAAGAGGTGATAGGACAGTCATTTTGCTTTCAATTGTAGATAATACTGACAAATTTTTTTGCTTAAAAAGTCTCCTTAGTGTTTTACATGAAGAGCCTAGTAGTCCCACATATTTTACAAGTTGGTGAAATGTTATCTTCTTCACAATTCTTTACAAATCACAAGATTAATTTGATAAAAGTATCTAAATCTGGTATAAAATAGTGGCCATTGCTTGTCAGAAGTCCTTCATTGAGCCGTGAATGAAGGAAATGATAAATCACACTTTTTGTTATGTGCTTTTGATTGGAGAGTATTATCTACAAAAGATTATCTTATAAATAAAAATTATAAATACACATTATCTGGTAAGACGATAATCTACTAAAACATAATTTTATAAAAAACAAGTAATTACAGAAATAGTGTCAGCTGGCGCGTGGCTGGCCGCTCGGCAATTTAGCTGGCACACTAAAGGTGGAGTCCCGGCAACAGTAGCATCAGTGATGCTGCGTCAGTATCAGTAAAAATGTATAGGAGCGTATTCAAACACAGCGTTACTGACGCAGAGTAAGTAACTACTGATGTGCACCAGTAGTGTCAGAGCCGCATTTACGCACGCTGCAGTGATTGATTTATTTTTACCGAGGAAGACCATGAATTTCTTATATTTTAGTGTTGCAACATCCATTATGGTTTAATTTTAATGCAAAATACTATTTTTTTAAGAATTTGAAGTCAAATTTTGAATTCCTCGTTAGAGAATGATTCAAAATAAAAATAATAATAATAATTGGATAATTTGTATAGCGCCGTTTTTGTGAAAAATCACCTCAAAAATATGTTTGTTTAACTAGATAAAATTTATGGGAGCAAGACTATGCAAGAAGGTTGGCAATCATGGAATACTGGAGTCCGCCGGCGATAGTATGGCGTGCCTCGCGCATAGCGTGGAAGCGTTTCAGTAAAGCTGCGACAGTTACATGGGGACACTGACATAGCCTCACTGATGGTACTGTAGCTGTGTTTGGGTAAAATAAATTAAATCCCTATCCATCATTAAAATACTGTCAAGATAATTAAATTTAGTAATTAACTTCTTCATGGTGACAGTCATAATTATAGTATTGATTGTTGGTAATTATTCAGTTGCATAAAAAGTAATTTCACCTGGATAAGATAACATATACTCAGATATATATATAGACACAGTAAAAATATGAAAATACTTGACAAATTTTTGGTAAACAACAACCGCGCAAATCATACAATTAACTGATAAAGCAAGCAGTGGCGCAACTAGCATGAGTGGCATCCAGTGCTGGTAACAGGGTATCACCCCAAGAATGAAAATGGTGTCACCCCAAGAATGAAAGTGGTGTCATCCCAAGAATTTAATTCAATCCAAAACGCAAATTTCAACTTCATAAAAAATAAAAAACATTACTATCTAGTAAAATGTGTAAAAATGTTTACGAAATCCTCCAAATTGCTTATAATTTATTATTATTTTGTGTGCACACAACAATGAAATACAGATGCTTGATCACTTTTTTCAGTCGGTTATTGATTAATTCTGCTAAAATTTTATTCAGGTTTTGCATTTTTTTAGTTATTGTTTATTATGAAAAATGAACTACCCAGTCCACTTTTGTTTCATAAAAGCATAATAATTAACAACAACTTTTTCACTAACTCATGTCAATCAATAGGTAGCAATTCATTTTAAGAGCTCACGTCAATCACAATAGCACCCCCCACTTGGACACTCGGAGCACCACACTTCAGGCCGCCGCGCACAAAAATTTCACAGTGAATTACGCTATAAACCGTTACGGAAGTGTCCGTCTAGGGTGTGCTAATGTTCGAAAGAAATGAGAATGACACAGACCCACCGAGCCATAGAACTTATAAAATTATAAATAACAGATAGAGTTCATATGTAAAACATTTTTGTGGCAATATTCTACGTTCTTAATTTTTTTTCGGGTCGGGTGTCACCCCCCATTGAGTGGCACCCGGAGCAGCCGCCCCCATCAGTTACGCCACTGAAAGCAAGGAAAATATTACAGAGATAAAAATATTATATTAGATTAATATTTTATTTAAAAGTTAAAGAAGCATTGTAAATTGTATGCATTGTGATTACAAGTTTAATTCAAGTGCTTTAGTGAAGTAAATATCGTTGTCTGTCTGTCAATATGTATACAACTTTGAGTTTAATTTTAGCATCTCTTGTTCTGTTTTTATATTGTGTAAATTATTACTTTTACAAATCTAGAGCTGCACTGATTTTGAAAAAAGTTCCCGGTCCCAAGCGTTTCCCTTTGATTGGGAATTTAAGGAGCTTTTTGTTCAATCCAGGTATCGATTTTGGCTTCATTCATAAATTTTAAGGTTGTTTTCAAATATTTACCGAGAGAAGTATCATTAGACATTAAAATATGATTAAAACTGGTGGTGTTAAAACTAAAGGCTCACGGAGAAACTGAAATGAAACCAGTTGTCAACGCAATTGGAAATTCATGGGCGCTACCATGGCAACGATAATAATATTTATTTATTTATTAAATATAATGGTACAGAGGTCACATGTTTTTATAAATTAAATAAAGTTTTTCTTTTAAAAATGCATTAATTAATAAGTATTACACCTTTTTTTAGAGCAGAGCTCGAGTAAAAAAGGCGGAGAAAACGAATGTAGAGCACAGTTTAACAAAGAAAAAATAGTAATTTTTTTATGTGTAAAACAAAAGATAGGAATTTAACAGTGAAATAAGAGATAATAACGAGCAAAAGTGCGGTACGTTGACAACTGGTTTTATTTCAGTTTCTCCGTGAGCCAAGGCCTTAAGTCTGATACAATATTATAAAAAATATATATGTTTGGTTTCGTAGCAAAGCAAGTATTCTCTAAAATATTGTTGTGTGATTCTTTCAGTTCCGCTTTTTTATCAGGGGAGATGGTTGGCTAGTACATTTAAAGGTTCATACGGAGCTCAAATATTTAATACACTTATTTTGAATATTATCAAACCGAAGGAAATAGAGGTAAGCAAATGAATAGTTTGATTCAGTTAATATGTACATGATGTCTAGAAACTCCTGGTACAAGTGGGAAATTGGTGAATCTACATTTGGAGTCGATTTTGTGATATAATTTTTTTTTTTTTCGAGTAAATCTAATCCAAGTTGGAGCTTTTTAGGTGAAAGTTGAAAATAATCGGCCACCAGTAGGTTAATGTCTTAAAATGTGTCAAAGAGTTTTCTCCGGCTCCAACAGATTAAGTTAAGTTGAACAAAAAAACAAAATACTCAGATTAAAAAAAAAAAATTTCTCTATGTGATATAGGTTCACTAGTTTCCTACTTGTACTACGAATTTCCGGACACCGTGTATATTTATTAATACACTTTGTGCGGGAAGGGTAGTTCTACCTTTTACGCCGGTCCTATTTTATTTCTGAAAAGGGGTTGCTTTCAAATATTTTTATACAATTATTGCACACCAATCTCTTTGTAAGGGTCCCAACTATATGTGTATGTATAAAACATATACATATATAAGTAATATAAATATATATATATATATATATATATATATATATATATATATATATATATATATATATATATATATATTTATATATATATAAATATATGTATGTGTACATGATACAAGGTGGGGAAATCTTATCCTCTTGTCTTTTATATGGAAGAATATTTTATCAAAACGCTTGCTCTTTGACTGGAGGTTTTCTTTTCGTGTAATGATTTGTACCAAAGCAAAAAACAATTTTTTTGTAATGTAATAAAATATGTATATATTTTACACATAAAACGTTACTAAACGGCCCAACACTAATTTTTACTTCCGTTTATGGAGTCATATTTTTATTATTTATTTATTTATTTCAATGCCCTGACGGGCTTTTACATGAATAGTGTATAATACAAGACACAGTTTTTAAATAAAAAAGACAAACTTGAAGAAATAAATATCATGTGAATAGTAGATATAAGGATAGAATAAAGTAAAAATAATGTATTTGAAGAAAAGAGAAAGTTTTTAAGATGGAGATGGCGTAGAAATAAAAATCAGTGCAGGTTAGTAATACAAAATTTACAGAATAATAAAAATAATACAAAAATATATGCAATAGCTCTTTTGCGATGCTCCTTAAATATCAAAATATGCTACATAAATGTATCATTCAGATATTTCTTAAATAAAGGTAAACTTATATTAAATACATCGATATTTGAGGTGAATTTGTCTTATCATATTTTATCAAACATTTTATTTTGCAGGTAATACTCTCCAGTCAAAAGCATATAACAAAAAGTGTGATTTATCATTTCCTTCATCCATGGCTCAATGAAGGGCTTCTGACAAGCAACGGTTAGTATTTTATACCAGATTTAGATATGTTTAGCAAATTAATCTTGTGATTTGTAAAGAATTCATGAAAAAGAAACCCTTTTACCAACTTGTGTAATATGTGCAACTGCTGGACCCTTGATATAAAACATTGAGGAGACATTTTAAAACAAAAAAAAACAACTCGTCATGGCTGTGACCTATCACCTCTTTCCAAAAGGTGCATTATCATTTTCTACCACAACTTATTTATCAATATTCTGTACAAATGATGTTGAACCACTTTTGCAAGGTTCATGTCATACATACATACCCTTCATCTCATTCATATTATACCCCGACCCTGCAACACCAAAACATTAAATAATTTAAGTAATTAAAAACCAAAACCCATCCCAGTGACATCTCGGCAATAAAATGAAATCCAAACCTAAAAAATCTATCTTTGACACCTGGCCTGTTTTTGGCCTCAATAATTTACGAATAATATTATACGTAATGTAATTTTAGGAGAAAAATGGCAAAAAAGAAGAAAAATACTGACCCCAGCTTTCCATTTCAATATTTTACGTCAATTCTGTAACATCTTCAATGAACAAAGTGCAAACATTGTGCAGTCTTTGCAACAGGAGATTGGAAAACCTGAAACAGATATAATAACATATGTTGCGCAATTCACGATCAATTCCATTTGTGGTAAGAACTAATATAATTTATTATTTTTTATTTTAACTTTTATGAGTAAAACCTCAAACTGTAATATTTAATTAAATGAAGACATTATGAGCGAAACTCAATCGAAAATCTGGAAACAGAAAAATCAGAAAAAGATATTTACACATCTGGGACACGAACCCAGGACCTCCCTACTTTCCGAGTGGGTGCTCTTATCCACTGAGCTAAGGTGTCGATATCCAATTCGGTCACCTTTTAACTGTACCATACTTCGACTAAGAACCACACATATTATCTTCATTTTTCTTAACGCATATTTTTATTGGCTGCCATCTTTATGTATGATTGCAAGATTCAACTCGAACTAAATGCAATCTAGATGGTGTCTGGATAAATTTTTATCCATTTTATTTAATGTGTGACATCTATTGACTTTTATTGAAGTATAAAATAAATCTTATTGAAGTCTAGGATGAATATTATTATTTTTTATTTTAACTTTTATGAGTAAAACCTCAAACTGTTAATATTTAATTAAATGAAGACACTATGAGCGAAACTCAATCGAAAATCTGGGAGAAAAATCAGAAAAATATATTTACACATCTGGGACACAAACCCAGGATGTGTAAATATCTTTTTCTGATTTTTCTGTTGCCAGATTTTCGATTGAGTTTCGCTCATAATGTCTTCATTTAATTAAATAATAATATATAATTTATTTTCTTCTCATGATAAATCTTTATGCAAAATATTTGATATGTTTGTCTGTGATATTTTAGAGACAGCGATGGGTATCCAATTGGCATCAAGTGAGAATTCAGGTTTTCAAAAATACAAAGACGCTATATATAAAATGGGTGGATTTCTCGTACACAGATTTGTAAGAATATGGCTTCATGCTGCTCCGTTATTCAAATTAAGTTCTGTCGGTAGAGAGTATTACAGGACCCTTCCAGTTTTACACAAATTTACGTTAGACGTTATAAGGAAGAGGCGAACCACCATGTTGACAGAAGATCATTCCGCCACTCCAGAGACGATAGAGGATGATGATTACATGAACAGCAGCAAGAGAAGGCTGGCTATGTTGGATTTATTGCTGTCTGCTGAATCTCAAGGGCACATTGATGAACAGGGAATCAGAGAAGAAGTTGATACTTTCATGTTTGAGGTAAGTTGGTATAGAATAGAGACGGTTTTACCATAGAGTCCTAAAGAATGAAAAAAAGAGTTGGTATCAAAACAAAAATAAAACTTGTTTTTTATTCAAATGTTATGTCTGGGAGAATATTTATTAATAATGAACATAGGGATCCTGAAATTTGTAAACTTCCTAATTTAAACTTCGTAATCGGTAGGTTTATTTGTAGCAATAATTGTTGTTTACAAAATACATTTATAATTATATTATCTATAAGCAATAACAACATTTAATTGAATAATTTGAGAAGAATATTTCTAGTGGACTGTCTGAAGGGCAAAGATAGTGGTATCTCCGGTTAAATTACTGATAATTTAATGTCGGCACCACTCAATCACATTTATTTTAAATCAACCCACAAAAAACACAAAGGTTTTTTAATATTATAAAAATATTTTCAATTTTTGGGCCATCTTTTGGGCCGGCTACAAATGAACTAATACTTTTATAGTTCATTCAAAGGTACATATTATTTTCGAAGATATGTCGATTTAAAACAAATTCCATTTTCTCCAATGAATTCCTTGTTTTCACCCGTCTGAAGTGCGTTCATAATATAAATCGATTATGATATCAATTCTAAACATCAAGCCTCCGAATGAATATCAATATTTCCAAATGATGTTTTTGCAGATGTATGACTTTGGTATTGGACCGACGATATGTAGTTATTCTGAGAGGCACAATCAACATATTTTATTATTTCTCTAACAAACTATAAAAATTTAGTATGTAAAATGAAATATTTTGTAATTTAATTCTAGGGTCATGACACAACGACGATGGCTATAACTTTCTGTTTAATGTTATTAGCCAATCATCCAACCGAGCAGGTAAAATATTACTGCATAATACTAAGGACGGTTGTTTCAAAAAATTTGATGAGTTCATCAAATATTTGAAGTTAATTTTCAGGTTCTGTGTAAGTTTTTTTCGAGTTCTGTTTTTTTATCATCATAGGCCAGCTGCTTCACAAAACTGAAATCATCACGGAACTTGAATAGAACTTACACAGAACGTGAAAATCAACATCAAATATTTGATGAATCCATCAAATTTTTTGAAACAACCTTTCCTAAGTATGGGTTGTTTCAAAAAATTTGACAAATTTGACGAAAAGAACTTACACAGAGCCTGAAAATCAACTTCAAATATTTGATGAACTCATCAAATTTTTTGAAACAACCCGTCCTTAGTCTCCATATGAAACATTTCAAGTTATAATGTACTTCTAATTAAAACATGTCAAAAACAAAAAAGGAATTAGAATCTTGAATTAATTTTGTTGCTCAAATGATTATTATGATTACCTATTGTTATTTTGTAAAATGTCATTTTAGGAAAAAATAGTAGCCGAGTTGGATGAAATATTTGCAGACTCAAAGCAAGCAGCGACCATGGAAGATTTAAACAAGATGCGCTATTTGGAGATGTGTTTGAAGGAAACTCTCCGCCTATATCCAAGTGTCCCATTCATATCACGTGTTATTAATGAAGATGTTCAAATGCCCGATTACCTAATTCCTTCCGGTACTACGTGCCATATTCACATTTGGGACTTGCACCGAGATTCAAGTATTTATTCTGCACCAGATGATTTTATACCTGAAAGGTTTAATCAAGAAAATTCTTCAAAAAGGCATCCTTTTGCCTACATACCTTTCAGTGCCGGGCCAAGAAACTGTATTGGTTCGTATTATACACTTACAATAAGTTCTAGGTTTTATCATTTTATCATAAAAATTTAGTCAAATCTACATAATATGTAGCCATATTAATTGAAAGTGTTGTCAGTGGTGGGTATGTTAAAGATGGTTTCATGCCAACTGAGAATAAAGTCGACTCAACACCTCTTTGAAAAGTCTTAAAATTAAAAGCTATTAAAAAACATATAGCTTAAAATTAAAATTAAAAGCTATGAAAAAATAACTTTAAAATAGCCAATAACCCTAACCTAACGTAACATATTTAACCATTTTTTTATAATTTTTTTTCATCACTTTAAATTACTTCTGAGGTGGTTCTGAGTTGGTTTCATTCTGACTTGTCCGGTCACCGTTAAAGATGTATATAAATAATGTGTTGATAGTGGTGGGTATATTAAAGATTCATATTATAAATAATGTGTAGACAGTGGTGTGTATATTAAAGATTCGTATTATAAATAATGTGTTGACAGTGGTGTGTATATTAAAGATTCATATTATAAATAATGTGTTGACAGTGGTGGGTATATTAAAGATTCATATTATAAATAATGTGTTGACAGTGGTGGGTATATTAAAGATTCATATTATAAATAATGTGTCGACAGTGGTGGTTACATTAAAGATTCATATAAATAATGTGTTGACAGTGGTGGGTATATTAAAGATTCATATAAATAATGTGTTGACAGCGGTGGGTATATTAAAGATTCATATTATGTAATAATTTTGTGTGTGAAATGTAAGGTTTGTATTATTACGCAAAGAAAGTCACAAAATATTATGTTTTCAGGACAAAAATTTGCACTCTACGAACTGAAGTCAGTCATATCAACCATTTTGAGGAACTTCAGACTAGAACCGGTAACCAAACCACATCAAATCGTATTCTCTGCTGATTTGGTACTAAGGTGTAGAGATCCCATCAAAGTGAAAATTCTTCCTCGGAACACCTAAATAATTTTTTTATCCTACATAGTTTGTACTTTTTAATACCTAATAAAAATAGTGTGATTAAATTATAAACCAGTTTTCTTTTCACTTCTCCAATACCCAACACATTGTGGCCACTGTTGTCAAAAGAAATAGAACCGCTACAAGTTATCCGTTTCTGTGATTAATTAATATTATTCAAACTTTATCAATTGAAAAAACACACACAAAAGAAAAAAGATTAGAATGCAACTGCAAATGCAAGTGAATTGAACTCGACATTTCCCGTTTGCCGCATGGGAAAACTTTGCTTCCATATTCTTGCATTCTAATCTAACTACTGCTACTGTTGGCGATTGTTAGACCCACACAAGAAAATAACTTCCCTCAGGGCTTATTTCATCTTTGGAGACGTTGTGTGGAGGATTTTTTTAATGAAAGGAATTGGAGGAAGTTCTGGGAAAGAATCCGGTGGGCTGGAATCCGGTGGTCAATGAGTCCAGGAATGACAGGCATGAGTCCAGGAATGTACGAATCCATACCTCCCACTGTGGTGAAAGGTTTTGGGTTGAGAGAATCCTGCTGGAAAGGTCAAATCAATCAGTCTCTGCTGATCCGACCCGCTATACAGTAAGTGGGCCACCGCCAAGACCTAGACAAACTTCATCTCATAAACCTGAGCACCCCTGGTAAGTCACCGAAGGTAGTACAGCAGAGGTGTTAGTTAACCAATAAATGGTACCCATATCCGCCTCCCAAATTAAATGGCTGTTACCAATTCGAAGAAGACAGTTCTCTTTAGCTTTTCAATTTATCTGTGGGCATTTAATTTTATTGTGGGAAAGTCATAGTAGGCTCATTTAAATTATTTTTAATCCAAAATGTACATAATAAACCATATTCTCACTTCTCTCAAAAAGAGTTCAAAAATATTAATGTTATTATTTGGCAAGGTTGTACATTCATTTTATTATTAGCAATATGAAAATATACCTACGTACGTAATACGAAAGTTCGTAAGCATTAGACATATATACATTTTTAATGGAATTATAATAATGTACTTACATAATAAGGTCATGTAGTCATGACATGAAAAATAACTTAACTCTTGGTGTGCCGAAGCTAAATTTTCACCGTCTGCCAGCTCATACTATTTTTGTAACAACTTTTTTGTCTTTTGCAAAATTATGTTTATGTAATTTGTACCGTCTTACCAGATAATGTGTTTATATATTTATAACAATAATATATCATCTACCATAATTAGTTTTCCCAAAATAGCTCAAGAAATTTTTATTTTTTTATTGCTTTTATTGAATACAAAGGCCTTTATGAGGTTAACATTGAAATATCTTACTATGTGTAATGCATAATTAAAACAACATTTACTTAACCGGTGGTTTGCCGGTTGTGCGCAGGCGCACACGCCAAAATGTTCAAAAAAATTTAATTTTGGAATGCGATTTTAACCCTTATGTATAAAGAAAACGTATGAAGAACAAGATCAGAGTCGCTTGGGGCATTCTTGTTTTTAAGGCATAAAATACCGTGAACACACCTAGGGAAGCGGAATAATTTCTATGGAATTCTCTTTGCCCTCCGGCCGAGATGTTTTGCGACATTTGAGCTGTCAAATTCGGTAGCGTCATTCTCGTGTCGTTCTCGCGAAAAAGATTGTAAAACATGTAAATTCTTCAAATAAACGCATTTAATGTTGTTTTTATGCATAGTTTATTGTTCAAGGAATGTGTTTCAGTAAATATAATATACGATAGCACAAAATAAACCCACAAAATATTACGTCAAAATCAAAACAAAAGGGGTTAAAAAGCACCCTTAACGGAAATTTGTGATTCCTAAGCACTTGTGATTTAGGAAATAGTATTAAATAAGCCTGAAAGATAAAATATAGGTCCCTTTTTTCTGAAAATAATAAATACTTCTTGCGCTGCATGCTGCACTGACACACTGAAGGAATGACAAAGTAAATCAAAATGCATTGGATTTATTTTATACTTTATTATATCTGTGATAAAAGCAAACATTTAAATTCTTCGGCAATAGCAGTAGTTAGTTAAGCAAACATACCAAACAATCATATTATGGAAATGTTTAAATAAAACCATTAAAAGTTTGAAATAAATAACATAATAAAAATAGACATTCAAAACATTTTCATAATTTAAAAAAAAAATATTTTGATAGAAACATGAAAGAGAAAAAGTTTTTTTTTTTTTAAATTTATTGAATTTTCAATAAATTTTCAAAAGCCTGTCCAATGTTAGAATAAAATAGTATGTGACCCTTATTTTTTTAGAGACTACAAAATGTGTTCTATATATTTGAAATGTTATTTTAAAACTCCTATTACATATTATTATTTAATACTTAACGAGTCTTAGACGTTTCTGCACCATTGTGTCTTTTAAATGTTGAGGTTTAAGTTTTTTTCCCTTTCAAAACTGACATCATCTATGAATCTATGAAAAATAATATCTAAATTTCAATATTTTTTAAGTATAACCAAGTAGGTCTTAAATTATGTTCATATTGATTCTTAAATTGGATTCTTAAAAACCTAATTTATAATAATTAACATGACTGAGTTCAGAGTTTACCGATGATAGGATTAACATTTTACACCGAAGTGAATTGGCTCTTTACACACTGACATCAAATTTTCTTTATATCACACTAATTAATTAATATTTCCATGGTTTATCAAAAATAATGCCCTTTTGAAATATTTTCATTAGATTCCATTTGCATCATAGATTGAAAAGGAGGGCTAGGTTTTGCATAAACACAATACAAATCAAAAACATATTTCCAGAACTATCTAATAAATACTGTTGCACGGTACCTACACAACGGTGTGTAGGTGTAATCATCACAAAACATGGGCTGTAGAAAAAATAGATATATGAACCATTTTATAGAAATGCTGTCGAATCTAGGAGTGGTATATTCAAAAAGGCCGATATATTAGTAATATATGCATGGAGAATGAACACCTTGCTTTTGTTTTGGCAGGTTTGCAGCCTAAAGATAAGAAACAAATGTGACTAAGCATAAATAATTTTCATTGAAGAATATTTTTTGGCAATTATTGTATAAAAGAAAACAATACGTAATACTATAATAATCTGTAATGAAAATCTGAAATACTATTTTGCTATATAAAAGTTGCGAAATATAATAATGTGTATATTAAGTATCAAAATGTTGTAAAAATTGTCTGTAAATCTACAGAATTTGAAATAATAAGAGGAAACTGTCACAAAATCAAATGGTCATAAAATGTAGTTTTACTTCCTTTTTTTAGTAAGAGTAGAAAGTTCTTATTTGATTGGCCACATTAATATGGTGTTAATAGTACATAATATGTGTGAGGAAGTTATCCCTTGCTCTCAATAGCTACGGTAGACAGACTAGAATTAGCTTTGTTCAGAGTTGTTTTGAATTGTTCCGGGATGGGCAGTTCAGTCTGTAAAACAAACATATTCAATCAATTAGTAGGCTCATTCTCACCTTCAATTAATAATATTTTCAACAGGCATTTTGTACAAAAAGTGTTAAATCAAATAACCAACGGTTTTGTGTGCTCAAATACATAATCCCTCCCATGCATTTGTAAGTTAATTTAATATGCAAGAACATAAGGGGAATCATTTTAACAAGAATATGGAATCATTTTGGAATTCCTCCAAGAATTGTTAACAGTTATGTATTTGCAAAAATATAACTTTTTAGATCCCTCATTAAAAAGAGTGAATTCTGTAACTAAGAGGCATGGGCATAGCCAGGTTTCGATTTAGGGTGGGGCAAAAAATAAAATTCTAGAGTAGGTGCCAAAAAAAAGTGAGCTTCTACAACATTTTCATGCTTTAGGCTCTATGAATACAGAGAATATGAACCGAAGAAGGAAAAACCATTCTATGAAGTGCTGTAAATTTGAAAATGCGACTCGGTCGGCAATCCCGGAGGTCATGCATCGGCCAGCCAGGTTGGGGCAAGCACCCCACCGTGCCTACGCCCATGCTAAGAGGTGTACGTCAAATAATGGGTAACACTGGTATCGCAATTTTCCAGGGCAAATGGCAGTAAAAATTGTAGATATATTAAAATAATTGAAAAAGTAGAAATATGTAAAGTTAGATTTAATTTTTTCATCGCAGTGTCATGATTGCGTTAAAAAATCCTGTGAATGTTTATTTTAAGCAAATTCTGTTATGTATTATGTATCAATATGTTCGTTATTGAATTCTCTGCTTATATAAAATTTATATCAAATATCTGGAATTAAAAATAATGTGCGATTATTCAAATTTAATTCACATTTTTTACTTCAAATAAAGTCAGAAATCACTGGTTAAAGTATGTCCTTGTTAAACCCTGCATAATGAAAATTAATAAATATAATAGACAAAATTAAAATCAAGTCAATTAATTGAATTAATGTTAATTTACATTTATATGTAAATACAATGATTACCCATTTTATAATAATTTCATATAATTATTTTTTTCAATAATAATTAATTAATCATCGCTCGTTGTAAAATAAAAGTAGGTACTTATCTGTCTTTTCTTATATTTATTAATTTTCATTATACAATTATCCTGACAACGAAATCATCGGTTTCGAAACATATTGATTATTTTGATTAAATAGCGGTGTTTAGAAAGTGTTTACATTCATTAAATTAAAATGACGCCTGAAGTGAATTTGCAATTATTGACAAAATTTTCAAAATTATTTACAATTTGAGGGAGTAAAAGTGTTAAAGAGTCTTACGTAATCTCCATTTCCCTTTGGCACCAGTACATTCATCTCGGATGACTTGGAGCTCACAATCTCCACGTTGAGGGAGTCCTCGCTGAGGTACATCTGGCAGCCATCGGTCTTGTCGATGGACACGGTGGGCACCTTGCCAAGTACCTGAACAACACAACAACACTCAGAACATTCACATTCATTCATATATTTACTAAAACATATACATACACATAATATTATGTTTGTAAGAGAAACCAAAATAATTCAATTGATCAGTATAATCTTGATAACAGGGAGAAACATCAAATTATGTCATTACATTTCATAAGCAAAACATGCATTTATTTTTTTATAATTCAATCGTCATAATCTCATAAGATCTTTTAATCTTAGGGCTAGCAGTATGGAATTGACTTTTTAGTGTACCTATTTAAAATTGCGTACTAACCCCAGCTAACACCAAATTAAAAAGTCAAGCGACCCGCCATGTGCTGGCTGACACTACTTTCATAATAACTTACTTGTTTTTTGCAAAGCAATGTTTTTGTAAATTGTACCGTCTTACCAGATAATGTGCTAATATATCGACGCTGGAAAGGAAAAATGACTCATGCACCACAGTTTCACCCGCTCTTCCTTTCCATCTGCATGGCTCTTTAGCCAATTTTCCTTTCCAGCGTCGATATGTATTTATAAAAATAGTATGTGACAATGTAATATAGATCATATGTATATTATTCCCCAGGAGAGCTACTTATATTTTTTTTCTCTGTCTAATGTTATAAAAATATATAATGTAACAAAAAATATTCTCGAGTTTTATTATATTTAAAGTTTTTTATTGTACTGCTAAATAAGCATTCTACACAATACAAATAAATTCATATGAGCGCTTTCCTGTAAAAAAATACAATAAATCGTATGACTTGAAAATCAGAATTACAACATTTGACACGGAATTTGCGACGCGCTTTTTCACAGATAAAATAAATTTGTTAACAAGTGATGAAACGACAAACTGGAATAATAATAAGATACATTATTTCCCTGCCAAGTGAATAAAATATATTTTAGTATGCTTTAGGAGCATGGTTCAAAAATAGACAGCAATTATAGCTGGGGACAGTTTATGACAAAACTATGAAGAAATGCACTCCCTCCCAAATGTAAACTTAAAACCGTAAACTTCCTCCTATAAATAAACATATTTTAATTTTACACAACTGATAAACAACCATTTATACCACAATGGTTGTTTTGTAAAATTTAAAACACATTCATTGGAGGCTAGGATCCATGAGAGTTTACCTGTCGATATATATATTTAAGTACAAACCTGCATCTGGACAGATTGGCAATTGACGAACTCGACGCTGGAAACCAGCGACTCGAAAACAACGGCGCACTTGGTGCACGAGTCCAGCACGATGCTGTTGATCTTGCCCTTCACGGAGAGCGCACTGTCGCGGCACTTGAACATGTACACCACATTGTTCATCTCGGCATTCTCAACCACCAGGCCTGAGTTGCCCTTCTGGTACTCCTGCAAACAAAAATGAACAGAGAATAAGTCAAATGGTTTCATTTATAAACTAAGGATTGGCTCAGAGATGTAGCCAGTAAAATAGAGCATTAACCCATTGGCCACAGAATTAATGAGCTTAATAATTGGCCTTCACCACTGAATTAATTTTGTACCAAAAATTGAAAACCTGCATTGATGTACTAAATCTATTGTAACTTTTGAACCATATCTTCAAATGAATTAATTTCTTTGAATTTGTTTACATATTAAATTTAGGTAAAGAAAAACATAAGAATAAAAATTTATAAAATATTTAAATATTTGTAATTAAGGTTACAAATATAACCTTTTCTTTTTTCGTAAGTTTTTTTTTCACATTTTTATTCATAAAGTTACAAAAAAACATAATATTCATAAATCGAACATTAATAATTTTTGTTTTTTTACATATATGTATACTATTAACTAATAAAATAATTTGGTATAATAGTCCCCAAGGCAATCAGGGACGTGCAGGGTCACTGCCAAAAGCCTAGAACCACTCGCAATTTTGAAGAAATTAAATGGCGGCTGGCTGCATACAAAACTTGGAACACAAATATCAGGCAAAAAACATAAGAAACACATTATTGCCAATTCTACAAAACGGATTATTAATTATCTACAGAGCGTTCGGCATTTAATTTTTTTTTCAAAAAAGTAACTGTCGTGCTGGTTCTCCGGTTTTTGGCGGACCTACTCTAGGCCGGCGGCACGCCGGTGTTTGTGGTTAAATACCTGAGTTGCACCCCGGCAGGCTGCCGGGGTTTGTGGCCAATGGGTTAACTAGCATAACTGAAATGAAATTCGTACTGCGCGGGTTATAGATGTGTAGAAAAGAGCCCCGTATTCCTAGCAGAAAATTTAAAGTTACAAACTATACTTAATTCAAATATTTAATTGTCAATCACACTTACAATGAGCCACTTCTTGCCGTCCCTGTTGAACACGGGGGGCTTCTCGATCTGGCCGGAACCGGGGGTGGGAAGGGCCTTGGCGAAGGGCTTGGGGGCCCCCACAGGGGTCTTGAAGGGCGCAGGACCCTCGCGCAGAGTTGTGTTCTTGTGTGTCTGCATATCGGAGGTCACCTTCTTCAGACCTATAAATTTTCACAATTGTCATGTCAATTATTGGCTCTGTTTAGCATGATAAAAGCAGAAAGAAAAATTAATAAATATTAATTTATTAACATTTTATTGCATTTAATTTTAGGAAGGATTCAGCAGTCCTTAGATGAATAATTCAATTTACATTATCAACTGATGAATTTTACGAGGGAATTTGTACAAAACAAAATCACTAAGTCAAACACAAAACTATGACAGTAATAATTGGTGCAAAAGCGATACAAAGGTTTTGTTATAAAAGATTGCTTAGTTGGGTGGAGAATCATTAATATTGTGTAAAAGCTGTGAGAATTGGTGCGAAAAGCAAGACAATTTATAACAGTTTTCGAGATAAATTAAAAAAGAATTGGAGTTAAATTTAATGAATTTGTTTTTTTTAAAAAAAAAAAAAGAAGTCCTAATTTAAATAAATTCAAAAGAAAATTAATAAATGAGAAAGATTTGAATTTGAACAACTCACTCTTGGTGATATCCGCTCCCTGGTTGATTTGAGCAAAGAGTGCGTTGCGTTCTTCGCCTGAATTGTCGGCCACCCCAAAGTCCACCTCGGGCAGGCACGGGGGCGGGGGGGGCATCCCACCGGGTGGGGGAGGGGGGCAGGACCCTTTGCCTTAACAACCAATCAACACATTACTATTAACCTGTCTATTACACCGCACTTTATGTCACCTCAATATGACAGAGTTCAAACTGGCATCAGAAGCATTCAACATACAAGAGGTATGATATTTTAATCGAATTTTAACTCCATTACTGGTCCATTCACAAACTATTGAAATTGTTCTGAATTAATACTAGAACTTTGTAAAAATTAAACCAGCAATATTTAAGAGTAGCTTTTCGAGTACTCTCAATAATTATTCAAGCTCATTTCTGTTCTATCATTTTCCGTAGGAAAAGTTACAAACTCACAAATAAAATTTATTTTAAATTCTGGCATTATGCAATACATTAATACATATGCCAGATTGAAGGTGATGCGCTATTAAGCAATGCAAAATTATGTGATTTTAAATACTGCAAGTAGAACAAATATTTGCCTTTGAAATATTCTTTTTTTTTTTGATTTCTTTTTACAAGCCCAGAAAAAAATAAAGAATCAGACCTATTTTAAAGTTTAACGTCTCCTACTTACGATCCCATTTTCGGTTATGGTTTTATTGTATAATGTGGAAAATTAAACTTTTTATTTTTTTATTTTGGAGATGTTTTGTGAATAAATAAAAACAGGCGACTGATGTTAAACGGGAAAATAAACCTTATCGCCATCTACACAAGGAGCGTTATTGTTAGCGGCCTGATTCTGAATTTTACACGACACGGTGCATCACCTTAATACAAAAGATAATGTTAATTAATTTTCATGAAAAACCAATATAAAAACATGCTAATAAACAGTTAGATTGTTATTTTTAATTTGATTAACTTTCCAGAAAAATAACGAAATATTGAGTTAAGACTGTTAAAATTCTAGCACCTGAAACTACAAGTTAAGAAAGTAAATATTATCTTGAACTACAATAGCAGTTGTCGGCAGTCCAGGGGTTAAAATTCATTATTCAAAATAAAAGATAAACAACAAACTTCAGCATGTTTGCTTGTTAAAATCTGTTAGTAGAATCATTTATTATTTAGGGTAAAAACATTTCCCTGACCAAATCTACATAATTTCACTCAAAACCATTGTTTTAAAAGAGTCAAAAGCTAAAACAAACAACTAAGTACATAATACGTATGTAAATCTTACGTATTAGGCATTTTTAGAATGGTCGGTAATGATCAACTGTTTCATAAAATGTATGGATCTAATTGAGAGTGAAAGTGTGCATGATATTCGACAAAATATCTGAAGAGCGATTCTCAATTTTTTGTGGATACGGAATCGATTCCATACATTATCATCTGTCAAATTTATGTGATTGTATATGGCTTGCAATTGCTTTTACTAATTTAAAACACGAAACGCTGTAAGTATACATGATTATTTATTCATTTAATGTATGTTTAAAGTTATGAAGCACGGACTAAGTAATAACTAAGTAATTCATGCGCATTTAGATTGAAACAAAACTTCGCAAATGTCAAATCCATGTTAAACCACTTTAAATGAATAAATAATCATGTATACTTACAGTGTTTCGTGTTTTAAACTAATTGAAAAAGCAATTGCAAGCCATAGACAATCACACAAACTTGACAGGCGATTACATATAGAATCGATTCCGTATCCACAAAAGATACAGAATCGCATGGCTGAACTAGGAAAGCAGTACAAACAACAATACATTATGACAAAGACACTACGAGAAAAGAGTGCCATCAGCAGAAATGGAAAAGAATTATAAATAACTAGAAACCAGACAATACAAGATGAGTAACTAGCAATACATTATAAAACATAAAAAGAGTAACTAGAAATATTTGTTAGAATACACATTGAATTCCGATACATCAGGATTTGTTCCAAGTCCCAAACCATACGCAAAACCTAGACCTGTTGTGAATAGTTTTCATTTAGATTTTTTTCATCAGATAACTTTGCGTTTAGATCAAACAGATAAAAACATATTTTTTCTGAAAATGTTTCAAGACAACTTTCTCGATATGAAAAAGGACAAATTGAAATTAAAAAAGTAGATTTGTTTTTCTAAATTTGAAGAAGCACCTGTTGCAAGTTATTCGCGGTAGTTGTACTGTCAGAATCTCTCAACAGGATCTCCTCTAAGAGCATGAGAGAAGCTTTGAAAATAAGCCAAACAGCCATGAAAATCTCTATTACAAATGCTAATCGGATAAAACAAAAGTGACAGAACATGATAAAATTTGTAAAGAGGTTATGTTTTTTTCTTTTTCTTCAATGATATGTTTTGAGACTGTTCTGTTTTCTCATGGAACCCCTACCAATGATGAAGACGACTGACTTTTCTAACTCATTGGGAGTGTCTAATATTTACCTGACCACACCAGTCCCGTGGTGTGATGCTGCTTGACAAAGGCTTGCAACTCTTGGAGGGTTTGCACCCAGCTCTTGCACCACTCAACATGCTTCTTGTCCTTCTCTTTCCAGTCCTTGAGCACGCGGTTGGTGTAGAACTGGCCCGCGTCATTCATCTCCTTGACGTAAGGCGCGGGCGTAGGGCTCTGCAACATTACAACAACCATTCTATCAGTTTTAATTTACATACATAATTTACATTTAAATTACAATAACCATTCTGTCAGTTACATTTAAATTACAATAACCATTCTGTCAGTTACATTTAAATTACAATAACCATTCTGTCAGATACATTTAAATTACATTAACCATTCTGTCAGTTATATTTAAATTACAATAACCATTCTGTCAGTTAAATTTAAATTACGAAGACCTAATCAAGTTCCAATGCCCAGAATGGGGTATTTGCACAATTTTTTTTTATTATTGAAAAAAATTAAGCAAAAAATTACGATGATAACGGAATTTTTATTTTATTTTTATGACGACGACTTAACTTTCTATAACGTTTTAAAATACGCCTTTTTAAAATGCCCCCAAAACGATGTTTTTGCCACCATTCACTCCGTGACACCACAGGCGCCTCTCATCATGCGATCGCCGCCCATAGGTGACTGTAGTGAGTCCGTAAGTTGTACTTGGTGTTTTTATTGACTTGCAGTTTGCTCGAATTATATCTTTATATTTATCCTATATTTTCCCACTTGCAAAACATGTATAGTTTAGTACGCATGTTTACAAATACTACAAGAAAAACCCAAAACAAGATGTTTAAACGACCCTTTCTAAGGCGACAAAAAATGTCGACCGTATACAAATGTTGGGTGTGCGTTTAATGTGTTTGACACCAGCGCCGAAGGGTTCAATGACGCTAGGTCCTCGGAGCACCTTCTATTGAAATACCGTTAGAACAAGGACACCATTCCCATCTGAAACCTGCGCGCCAAACATTGCAATCCATTTGTTAGAGAGGGAAATCTATCGAACGGACCGCCCGTTTATGCTTTCTGAATTTTCAAGTATTTTGGGACTCTAGACCAAAGGTGGCTACCAAATTCAACAGGTGGACTTGCGATTTGTACAGGGTCAGCAGTTTTGTACTTTCTGCAATATATATTGGCCCTGTAGTACAGTAAGAAGAAGAAGAAGGAGGCTTCGATGGAGCCCCCGTGCCTTTTTTTTTTTCAGATTTAAATTTTAAACTACCAAAAAAAACCTTTCGTTATTGACTATTTAAATTCATAATTTAAACGTGGAAACACCTTTGTATACAGTCGTAAGATGGATATCTACACAATAATGACTGCCTCCGTGGTCGAGGGGTAAGGCTCTCGACTAGCAATCTCGGCGTTAATATGTATGTATGTATGTATGTATGTATATAATACACAATATAAATTTTATACTAAACGTTTAAAAATACATATATATTTTTTTTTATTATTTTAAATCAAGACAAACGTTCCTGAGTTACGAATGATCTGACAATATGTGAAAATCTCCAACTACCACCACATAGTAAATAGGATAATGTTGCTTGTGTCATGATGGAGAACCCAAACGCGATGCCAAATCAGCCACTGACCGGTCTTTGAATAAGTTGTTTTGCATTTCACAATTTATTCGTTTAAAATAATATGTACTGTATTTGCGGCACATTCCAGAGTGGACAATACTTTCAGTATCGCCCTGGTGTAAGACCACCTTTCAGAATTGAAACGTTGCTTCAAAGGCTTTAGCCGTGGTTAGTGACCAGATCTGAATAGCCAGGTACTTCACCACCTTCCTCTACCGCATCTTCTTTCCTCCCCACTACCTTCAACCTCACAAAATATCCCAAATGCGATGCCATAGTCTCACTGGCTCCAGATGTTTGGGAGCAGTTGGGACTTTTGTGCGGTATTCACTTAAAATAAGGAAATTTACATGTAGAATGGCCAAAGTTTAAAACGTCATTTTATGACAGGGAAGTTATGTGACGAACTGACACTTGCTGTTTTGTTCCAATTTAATTTTAAAAGGGCCGGAATTAACTCTATTTTGTCAAAATATTGAAACCAGTATATAACGTTTATAATATTAGAGTTTGTGTAAACAAAATGTTTTAATTACCATATCGTTTTAGAATCCCGAAATTTAGGGCTTAGAAAATTACTGTTACTCATTGTAACGTCTATTTTAGAAAAGTTGTCGGATTACGCCGTTAAAAATACTATTGTCAGTCATTACAACTGGGCAATATTATATAAAACTGTAGAAACCTAACACAATCATCATAAATATGAAATAAAACCGTCCATAACCCCCCCCCCGAACAAGTCGAAAATGTTAAGACTTTTGAGAGTAACATGGTGATAAACCTCGGAACGGTGACTCTTATGACGTCATGATTCCTACAAGCAGTCATGGACCGTTTACGTTTCGTTCCGTTTACGCGTATTTTGAAATCAATAATTATGAACGAAAATATTAAAATTAAACATTTTTAATGCGATAATCATGTTCAGAAAAATAATCTTTAAATCTTCCACATGTTTTTAGCGGTATACCTGGTTTGTGAAAATACCCCATTCAGCGATTGACATTTAAATAGACTATAATAGACAAATGAGTGTAGACAATGAAAGAAAGAAAGTGTTTGGATTGAAAGAAAGTGAAAGTGAAATAGGTTTAATACCACAGCGACCCATCCCAGGGCGGGAATGCTCTCGGAAATGGCGGAGAGGTGGTTGAAGAGCGGGGAGGTGCGGTGCTTCTCGCGGAACTCCTGGATGGCCTGGATCTGGTTGCTGGTGGGCGCCAGGAGGCCTTGCAGCTGCGTGGCAGCCGGCTGGGCTGACTGCGACGCCAGCGTCAGGTACTGCAGCTGGGCTCTGCAATAACAAAAATCAGATAGTATAAATCAAATCTGGTGATGTGCACACTGTTATATTCATATCTGAACAACGTACCAGTATCGAAAATCATTCATATAATATACATGGGATAGTTCTACTAATCTTCATTTTAAAATGTAAGAGAATTCTGAATGTAAGAGAATCCCTGAGGGTACGTGTGATAAAACCATGTATGATTGTGTGAGAAATGTGGACATCCGCAAAGAATGGATGACTGATGTAAGCGTAATGATATTAAGAAAGGGACGCTCAGATGGTTTGGGCATGCAGAGCGAATGAACGAAGAAAAGAGTGTAATGAGAATATATAACCCTAATGTGAATGGTAGAAGAAGCCGGGGACACCAGAGAAAGACATGGCACGATCAAGTAAATCAGATACTTGAGTCGGGCCATGTCGAGAGTCAGAATAATAGAAGAGTATGTATGAGATGATGTATGAATATGAATGATGCATATGTATGCCAAGACTGAGTTGTTTGGCGGTCTGTCCTTTCTGCTTACCCCTGCAGGAAACGGCATAATGGTTACTCAGTCAATTAATATATTATCAATTGTGGATTCGCACAAAGAAACTTCTTTCATTTTATGAAAATATGTGATTACCACAAGAGTCCCAGCAAGGTATTTTATGAGGCTAAAGAGAGAGGGGAGAGGAATGAGATAGAGATGTGGAAGAGGAAGGTAAGGAAGAACCCGGGTATTCAGATCTTATTTTATTTATTTACTTATTTATAAAAAGAAAGACAAACATTCCTGGGTTACGAATAACCCAACAATGTTTGAAAATCTCCTACTACCATCACAGTAAGCGGAAAATGTTGCTTGTGTTGTGATGAAGAACTTAACTAGCCAAGGAACCAAACATGCGACGTCCGGGTGGGACCTAAACGCAATGCCCACTCAGCCACTGTACAAATATATAATGGGAAAAAATAAATCAAAATTTTATAAAACATTATTGGCTCTGGATCATGAGTCGAGGAGCTCGCCGCTCGGCCATGTAATTCGATAATTTTAAACTTGTAATACTCTGAAATGAATACAATAAGTAGAGGTTGAATAATTGAGACATGATAAGTCAATTATCCGTACCATTCTTCAAAAATTCAATATACCAGTTGTTCAAGAATTAAAGACCGTTCCTCATTTTCGGCGACATTATTTCTCAAATTTCATGAAAATTATTTTTCGTGCACATTATTTCTCAAAATATGGTGGCACTAGCGTGTAGCTCAGACTTTCACATAAAAAACGAGCGGTGATCCTGCTTGGTAGCTGCTTCAGTGCGATCTTTGTGTCCGTTTGCGATCGACGCTTCCCTGTTCAAGAGAGAGTCTGCCCTGTTGAAGTTCGTAAGATTGCAATTTTGATCCCAGACGTCAATAAGTCTAACACACAAATGATTTCGAGGAAAAAATGGCATTTGCAAATTGTGTGCTCTTTAGGTTCCCAAAATGCTGAAGAGCAAAATCGTATGGAAAGCGCTTGGATCTCTTTAAACCGTGTTTTCCAACCAAGGCGAAGCGAATCCCGGAATCAAAAAGGCAATCAATGACCTGATTTGCATCTTTTTCTCCACCTGAAGCAACATTTAACAGGAAAACCTTTGGATAGGCCACGGAGGGAGAAGTGATAAACATATTTGGCGGCGGAGTTCTGCGATAAGAGGGAGTCAAGTGCTAGTCTAGTGCTACGGCTCACCAAGTGCATCGATCATAACGGGGACTATGTCAAAAAATAGTGGGAGTATGACCTAAAATGTCATATGATTTTTTGTAAATATAATATTTTCCTGATTTTTTAAATTAGAACGGTCTTTAATTCTTGGACAACCCTTGTTTTCAAATAAAATATAACCGTCAAAAATTACATATTTTTAAAAAGTTGACAAGATCGAATTTTTTTTAAAAATATTTAATACTCACTGGAAAGCCTTCTGCACCAAACCAGCATGAGTGGCCACATCTCCTCCAATCTGGTTGGAGAGGGAAACGTACTGGGAAAGAGATCCCTGGAAAGGAGAAAAATGTTACAAAAATATAGTTTAGATAAAAAAAAATTAACCTTAATTGCAAACTAAAGTTCTAACTACAAATATTCAAATATGTCATTAGATGATCAAATTCCACCCTTTCATCCAAAGGAATCGGTTCACATTACTGCTTTACATATAAACTTTCCTGACTTTATATGTAAAATAAAATCACTTGACATAAAGAAAAAAGCAGGTTAAACCAGCTTATCTAATTAACTGGGTATATAATTTTAGCTGTGATACTAGCCAAGCCACTTTGTCAAATAATTAACCAACCAATGAATTCTGGCTGCTTCTCTGATCTATGGAAAAGCTGTTATCTAACACCCGTGTTTAAAAAGGGCGATATTCATAATAATAAATTTAAATATACTAAAAGATCGGTGCAAACTTAACAAACTATATCAATCTTCAACTATCAACATAAAATTAAAAATGTTTCCCTTGTCAATGAAATTAATGATCTTGGCATTGTTTTCGATTCCAAATTTAATTTTCTTTATACAGTTATTAATAAAGGATTAAATTTGCTTGGCTTCATTCTCCGTAATGGCAGAGACTTTCAAAATATTTCAGCATTAAAAATCTTATATTCTTCTCTAGTTCGAAGTCAAGTTAAATATAATTCTTCAATTTGGCCCCCTCACTTAAAAATCCATTCCGATTAAAATCCATTCGATTTTACATTCCTAAGATATATCAGATAGAAGATTTATATCTGACTTGACTTTTATTTTAAAAATTATTAATGATATTGTAGACAGCCTTAATTTACTAAGCCTAATTACCTTCAACATACCAACAAGACTAATCAATCTAAAATTCTTTTTAATTGCAACAACAATATCAGAACTGAATCATTTAGAGAATCGGTTGTACCTAAATTGCAATACTTTCTCAGAAGTAGTAGATGTGTTCAATTGCACCGAATATAGTTATAAGAAGGCTAAAACAACAAACCTCAATAATAATAATTAATGTTAGCATAATACTATTCTTCTGTATGGGTTCTATATAATTTAATTAGCGTAATCTACTTATTGATTACTATTCAACAAAATTATTATGTTATTATTTATTATTTTAACTTTATGAGTAAAACCTCAAACTCTAATATTTAATTAAATGAAGACATTGTGAGCGAAACTCAATCGAAAATCTGGAAACAGAAAAATCAGAAAAAGATATTGGCACCTCTGGGACTCGAACCCAGGACCTCCCAACCCGGAAAGTAGGGAGGTCCTGGGTTCGAGTCCCAGAGGTGCCAATATCTTTTTCTGATTTTTCTGTTTCCAGATTTTCGATTGAGTTTCGCTCACAATGTCTTCATTTAATTAAAATTATTATGTGTATCATTTGTAAAAGCCCGTATAGGCGTACAATATAAATAAATAAATACTGAAACTGCAAACTAGCAATGAAAAACTGGAAAGTAGAGGAAGATTATTGATGTGACAGGCTGATCAGGTTATCTATATCACCTATGTCCGGAACAATAGTGTCCGGGGCTCTTCCATGCAGCGCAGGATTGAGGAGTCTCCACTCTGAACCTGGTTCATCAGGACGATTGAAGTGAAAGTCACGATCCTCAGCAATGGGGCAACGCATCAACAAGGAAAAACATAGTCCAGGTTCAAACCTAAGGGAAAGTTTAGTCACCTGCACGATATCCTGATACCCTTGCACGCTCATCTTGACTGAAAGGATCTGATCCTCCGAGTCTATCTGACTATTGGCGCTTGGCGACTCTGGCGATGAGGCGGTACCCGACTCCTCGGTGGAGTCGTCAGGGGCGGGGGCGGAAGGTGGCGGCGAGCTGGGAGGGGAAGGTGGCAGGGGCAGCACGTCTGCTACTCTCTCCAGGCGGTTGACCACGCGCTCCAAGCGGTCGAGTAGTTTCTCAAGGTCGGCAGGGGACACGTGTGGGGATGTCTGACCGTCACCTCCTGGAAACAAAATTAATCGATTGTTAATAAGGTGATAAATAAATCAGCTAAGCGGAAGACGTCAATTATGGAGATTACATCACTTGAAAATTGTGACCAAAGTTAAGGGAAGAGGGTTGGATGATCGTGGCATTGATCGTAGGGGCGATTACGAAGGGAGTAAAAATTGAAAATAAAAGGTTCATTTCAATCAAAATACCCATCTATTATAGTTTAAAACGTTATTGCTTGTCGGTGTTATCACATTTATCACGCGTCGTGATGTCAATGGTTGTTTGGTGTTGGTTTTGCATTTTTAAATTGTCAAAAGCAATCGCCAATTTTAAAATTAAAGGGAAATATTATAGAAACAGTTTTCGTATTCGTGAAAGTATTTAAAAGATAAATGTAACCGTTTTTAGGGTGCGTTTATGAACGGGTATCACGGGCATCTTAATCCTAGTTGGTCCTACTTTTGATTATGAATAAAAATAGGAAAATCACAAATTATCCGATCTAGCCCCCCTAGCACGGTCGATCGATAAGGATTGATAGGATAACTTTCGGTAACTTCTCATCGTTCCCTTGCATGACTGCAGATCGCCAACGAATAAATAACAGTTCACAATGACTAAGTGTTCTTAATGGTGACCGGACAACTCGGAATGAAACCGACTCAGAACCATCTCAGATAGGTCATTTAGAGTGATAAAAAAATATATTAAAAAATTGGTTAAATAGGTTATGTTAGGTTAGGGTTATCGGCTAATTTAAAATTATTTATTTCATAGCTTTTAATGATTTTTCAAGGAGGTGTTGAGTCAACTTTATTCTCAGTTGGCATGGAACCGTTCTTAATATATGCGACGTGGGGCCCGGAAAAAAGTCATAAGTAACGTCACGTGCAGTTGTATTTGTAACTAATTGCATAAGTTATTCATAAATATTAAACAGCCTAACAATATGGTGAAAATTAATCATAAAACAAAAAATAATAATAATTTGCATAGCGCCGTTTTTGTGAAAAATTACCTCACAGGCACATTATATTCAATAAGAATTCATTGTGAAAACTAGTAAATTAACTTTATTGCAAATTGCAAGTTAAAAATTTTAGAAACTGTCAAAATGGTCAAAACTTCAGGGCTGTTTAAAAAATATTTAGCTAAAAAAAAGATTTAGCTTCGTCCAGGTAATCTAGCCGCTAAGCATTCAGTCATAGCGTCCTAATTGGCGATTCAAAAATTGCTCGAAAAACGGGCTGGCGAAAACAGAAAACACATTCAACAGATCTACTGAACCAAAAATTGTATTGGAAAGATATAAATAGAAAAGGTCAATCAATATTCGCGCGGAAATCGGCGTAAGTTGAGCATTACTTACGTGGCTGAAAATAAACGGGATTTTTCAAAAAGAAATGCATCAACAGCTTGTTTTACCACTAAACGAATTAATATTTTGAAATTGTCTAAGTTTATTAGTGTTAATTATGAAAAAAAATACGAATATTATTGTTTAAAACAATAAATGTTGCAGCATAACTTCCATGCCCTTTCATAATACATACGAAATTTTATTGAAGTAAAAATGAAGGTTAACCTGTTGAACGCGGGATGATGAGATTTTCGAAAACCGCGCGAAAATTACCTTGATGAGTTCTGGTCAAGTAACCATAAAAAATGATTTTTTTTTCGATTTTTTCTGTTTACCAGATAATATATCTCATTTTTCGTATATATTACATGATAATATCATAAGAAGTTTTCTAGAATAGCTAACTTCAACTAAAAAAAAAAAATCGCATTCGGCAAACAAATGTCAAAAAAATATATTCGTACAAGTATAAATTGATTTTATTATTTCTACACAAACCTAAATACACACCCTACATGAAAAAAAACTTCAAAGAAGTTTTCAAAGAAAGAAGTTTTCCCAGAATTCAACTAAAAATAAAAAATAAATCTCTCATTCAGCAAACAAATATTTAAAAAATATATATACTGAATAAATATTTTTTAAATATATTCGAATATAAACTGATTTTATTATTTCTACACAAACCTTTGAAAACGTAAAATATCGTTATTTTCGCCTTTGACTGCTTTTAAAAGTGACACTCATTTGAAAGCATTCCGAGAAGCTAGATTAATCAAATAAAGTGTTACGTAAAGAAAGATGTCGACGCAAGCGATTCTGACCTTGTCCTTCATACAATTTATTCATACATAAGGGTTAAAATTGCATTTTTAAAAAAAGCAAAGATTTTTTGTGTCCGCGGGCGGGCGAACCACAGATGAGAGGTTAAGGTAATTAAAATAAAATAAAATAATTCGTAATCTGCTCGATCAAAGATGGCGGTAAATTCATTATTTTAGGAAAAAACCCTTTTTGCAAGTTATGCTGACAAATATGAGATGAATTAGGTATTTGGTTGCGCCAGTATATACGCCAAATACGAATAAATAGTTTTGTTCATATAAAAACTCAATGCTTTCAAGAAAGGCGTAAAAATACAATATTGTATCGGTGATTCAATCCATGCCTTTATTGTAAGAATTGAGATTTTATACTGACAAAACTATTTATTCATATTGCATATTTACGGGCGCAAACCAACAATTTATCTTAATATTTTACAGCATAATTTACAAAAAGGGTTTTTTCCTAAAATAATTAAATTACCGCCATCTAAAAATGAGCAGATGATGAATTATTTAAAGTTTACCTTTGATGTTGGCGCATCCATTGAGGAAAGAAGGGCGCCAGTGGGCGCAACTCAATAAACAAATAATATCCATTAAAAAAACACAATCTAATTCCTAACATCCATTCGAAAAAGGTTCCTCAGTGAATTCTTTACAATTTCTTGACGACTCTATTTACGATAATTAATTGGCATGAAACGAACAGCTGATATTTAATTAAAACTTTATATTCCACTATCGGAAAGCATTGTCAATATTATGAAAGTCTACAAAATTGTTTAAATACACGAGGAAAACAATGATGTTACGATCGAGTAAGTATAATAAATTAACAAAATCTAACTAAACTAACTGGAGAAATAATCAAACAAAGTTTGCTAAGAGTATACACTAACAGGTATACTCTTCTCAAGTTGGTGACAACCAAACTTCATCACGGTGGTATTATATCCACACAACTATTAGCCGACTAGAAACTTAAAATCTGCAATTTAATCTATTTATAAAACATAATAATTCAGATCCAGTACAAATCTTAGGTAAATCACATCAGTAAATTGTTATTAAGGGGGTATTTTAGTCTAGAAAAAAAAACAGTTTTTTTTCTTCATATTTCCAAAGTTTACGTATTCAAAAATATCTCCTTAAAAGGATTTTTCGAAATTCGAATTATTTTAAAAGTTATTACCATTTTAATGTCGCGGTTTAGACGGAATCTAACCAAAATCCAAATAGAACAAAATTTCAAACCCATTTTTCTCCGAACCACTTTTTTCGAGGCGGTTGACACGATATCTCAAGTTCTACTAAACCAATTTACTTGAAAATTGGTGTGAGCCTTCTCTATACATTCCTCTATGGCGGGAACTAGAACTATAACAAAATTTCAATTTTAACTATTTTTAAAAAATTTGGAAAGTCAAAAAAACTGGTACAAAAGCGTATATTTTATTTCAAACATTCGCCATTTTGCGAAAAAAATTGTTTTTTACTTTTCCTTAGTTCGGGCCATAGCCGCATTTATTTGAATTAAGAATTTTTTTTTTTTTTAGATTACTGGGAGGGTTGCAATCGTGTCAACCAGGGCGTGCCATTTTTTTAAGACCCCCCACTTCAACACCATGTAACTTTCTGAATTTTTAATTTTTTAGTTCGACTTTTTTTTTTTTGACTCTTTAATGTTTAATAAATATTTTATAAAATAGAAGTTGGCAAAAATATTATTGTTTTATTTTTGTTGCACCTGAAAAAACACCTAGAATTCATGCCTCTAATACCCTCTTAATTTAACCTTAAGCAATTGCAAACGTATCGTCAGCTTTCCGATTTTTCAATAATTGCCCCCTTCCACGTCAAAACTTTTTTCATTGGCGCTATACGGCACTTATATATCAGAATTAATAGTCTGAACTAACAAGCAGCTAGAACTCCGAGCTGTCATTATCCCACTGAAAAGTGACAGGAAACACTTTACTTCAGCGGAATTTTAACAAAAAGTAAATCGATGATATTTCCGTAGACATCCAAATTAATTTCGGACAGTCAGCGAATAAAAACAGGTTTAGCCTTGCTTATATATAATCTGTAAATAATATTTGGGTAAACTAATTTTGGGTATAAAGTATCAGCTTCATACGTACATATTATGTACAAGCGTGTTCCTATAGGAATATTTAAAATATATATCATGTGTGCAGTTCACACGCGGTAGAGACCTCAAGAAAACTAAACTTCGAGAGAATGAGACGAATGCAGAGTATCAGGAGTAGGATAATTGTATTTATTTATTAAATTATTGTTACAATGTTTAAACATTATTTTTCATTTTATTCCGCGAAGCACCGCACAAAGAGAAGGCCGATAGGCTACTAAGCACCGCACAAAGAGGACACCGATTAGTCTATCTCATTCTCTCGCAGGCTTTATTAATCTCGCAGGCTTAATCTCGCAGGCAGATGTACGAATTTATCTATTTTTAGTTTCGGTATTTTTTGTTTCGTCTAATTTCTCGATGAAACGAAAAATAGCCTAAAATCAAAATCAAAAAGAGACAAACACATACATATAGAGGACTTAGTCTGCGAGAGAATGAGATAGACTAATCGGTTTTCTCTTTGTGCGGTGCTTCGTAGCCTATCGGTCTCCTCTTTTTGCGGTGTTTCGTAGCCTCCCCACTCTTGTCTTATTTAGTTTTCTGAAGATTTCGCTTCTACCGCATGTGAATTGCACCCTCTGATTTTTTTTAAATATTGATCGCGTAAGATTCAATGGTAGGTTACTGGTTACTAGTGCGTGACTTGATTTGCGACATTTGCGACTGCCGGATCTGCGGGCAGAGGACAATTGCAAATTTTAGTTCTTGCAACGTGTAAAACGAAACCTTCCACAGAGCATCTATGTACAATATATATAATATCTTCTGATTAGTGAAATAACGTTTCGTTACTGAAATGAGATGTCTTGAGAAATGTTTATTTATTTATTTACGCCCTAGTGGGCTTTTACAGAAATAAGTAATAAGGTAAGTAATAAGTAATGATAAAGTAATAAGTAATTAAGTAATAAGTAATTAAGTAATAAGTAATTAAGTAATAAGTAATTAAGTAATAAGTAATTAAGTAATAAGTAATTAAGTAATAAGTAATAAGTAATTAAGTAATAAGTAATTAAGTAATAAGTAATTAAGTAATTAAGTAATAAGTAATTAAGTAATAAGTAATTAAGTAATAAGTAATTAAGTAATAAGTAATTAAGTAATAAGTAATTAAGTAATAAGTAATTAAGTAATAAGTAATTAAGTAATAAGTAATTAAGTAATAAGTAATTAAGTAATTAAGTAATAAGTAATTAAGTAATAAGTAATTAAGTAATAAGTAATTAAGTAATAAGTAATTAAGTAATAAGTAATTAAGTAATAAGTAATTAAGTAATAAGTAATTAAGTAATAAGTAATACAGTAAGTAATAAGCAAGATGTAGTACTCAATATATAATGATTACAAATTAAAATTATTTAGTGCTTTCACTACGGAATCGTTAATAATATATTTCAATAAAGTAATTATAAAGAATTAAAATTGTACGTTGAAGTTTTTAAGTTTTGCAAATTTCTAGACTCATTTGTAATAATAATATTTATCTAGCGACGGGTGATGTTGATCAAGAGGTAATAACAGTTCATCCGATTGCTCCACTATTGTCTTTGGGTTACTAGAAACTACTAGGTCAAGCATTCGATTATTAGAGTTATGCACTTTATTTAACTGTTAGTCCTAGGAAGATAGACATGTCCAGCATTTCTTTTGATTTGGCGCACTGTACTTCTGTTTCGTTAATAACCAATTCATTATTAATATCGAAGGAGCAGTCAATGTTCGGTAGATTGTAATCGCCAGCAATTATAAATTTGGCTTTAGGATATTTATATTTCAGTATCTCTACATTCTCGTTGTGGTTCTTGTATATTTGTAGATCTGACATTGGTGGAATATACGTACAAGCGATAATAATTTTAGTGGTTGAAATATTTAGTATTACAAATATCTGTGCAACGTTTTTGTGCTTAACTGGTAATTTTCTGGATGATATTTTTGGATTTGCACACCATTTTCTCCTTTTGGTTTAGTTCTTGTGATGCGTTTACAGTCAAGACGATAAATGTTGTAGTGATTGAGGCCTAATTCCGATGATTCCGATATCCTTATTTAGCCAAGTTTCCGAATGAATCTTAATCCAAAATATATACTGGTCTCTACCTCAAGTTCTTTTTTCCCTTATGGCTTGCAAACTTACAAAGCAAGGTGGATCACGAAGAAAACCTCTTACGTTCATTTAATCAATTTCCCTCTCGTTTTCTATGCATGAAATAAAGTATATTCTCCCTCGAGAGCTCCGCTTGCCCCGCTCGGCAGTTGTTGCCGCTACTTGCCACTGTTTCAGAAGGTGGGGGGAGAAGGGGCGGGGGCGGGGGCGGGGCAGCACGACTAAATTCAGTCGACTAAAGCCTAAGTTGTTGGGAGCTTATTATTTATGCACGGACCCACAGGCGAAAGGGGCTCAATTCTCCAATCGAGGCCGCTTGCAATCGTCGTCGAAAGTACATATATTGGTCGACTCTGTTATTCTTGAATCTCGTCGAAGGTACACGCTTAGACGCCAAACGTCAAGTCATTCCACTCGAACAATGAGACAAAACAAAAAACTGTTAAAATCCGAAACATTATATCCTTATCTTTCCCGATTTATTATAACCAGGGTAGCTATTCTCCAAGCCCTCATCGCTCGCAATCGCCGTCGAAAGTACGTACATTGGTCGACGTGGTTATTCTTGAGCCTGGTCGACGGAACATTCTTAGACGCCAAACGTCAAAAGTCATTCGACACAACGAGTGAGGTAACGATTGATCGTTGCTCGGGAATAGCTACCCAGATCATTTCCCGCGCGCTCTTCGAAGGCAGACATCGTTCATTGGTCGAGACATTGTACATATATTTTCGTGTGAACCGGTGGATGCAAGTTTTAGCCATAAGTTGTTTTTAATTGTTTGTCTAGTTTGTAGTTTTTCTAGATTTTAGAAATGTATTGTAAGTTTGTACAGCGCCCTTGAGGTGATTTTTCACAAAAATGGCGCTATATAAATCATTCAAATATTATTATTATTATTATCGTATATTTTTACAAAGTAGTTTTAAGGTTCCATATTATAATGACTGATTTGCCGGCGATGTTGACTGCAATAAATACATACGTGATGTAAATCAAGCTGAAGCAGACGCTTTGAGACTAATGAGAAAGTTTCACCGGAATAATAGGTTTTCACGTGAAAATTAACTTCCTAATTAATCTGTTGCAATGTCATTTTGCAGGTGTTAGCAGCATTAAATTTATTTTCCGCGGGAGGTGGAAACCAGCTGTTTTTGGTTTTGAGTACCGAGTGATGAGTACAGTCATTTCGAAGTGCGGTCAAATTCACACCGTATAACAGTAAAAAACATCAGAAACATCTTTGTTATTTATTTTTGGGGTGCTATGCCGTGTTGCGCTACCTCCTTCTTTAGACAACGCTTCGGACAGCGTTGCAGTGTCCATCATCAGGGCAGATGGTGTTGGACACTGTAACGCTGTCCGAAACGTTGGCTAAAGAACACAACACGGCATAACACCCCAAAAATAAATAACAAAAATACTTTTGGCCGTGAAAACAACGACAATTATCACAGGTCTGCCAATATAATCTTCAAGAATTTGACATTCAAGAATACGTATAATTTTTTTTTATTTTTTTTTATACCTCACAAGAGTCCCAGCTACTCCCGTCTGGAGCCAGTGAGACTGTGGCATCTCCAATTGGGGTATGTTGTGAGGCTGAAGTTATTGGGGAATGGAAAGAGATGGGGAAGAGGAAGGTGGGGAAATGAAACATTCGACCAAGTTCGTCGAGACAACGGGTAATTTTTCGTTCGCAGATGGCGAATAACAAATAACTCTTGATCGCTATTGGAGAATAAGTCCCAGGGCGAAAGCTCCGGGTTTATATGGATATATTATGTATTAATACTTTGAAAGCTCGTTTACTCGGTGTCAGTTAATTTAATTGAAATTGCATCAATTAACTTACACGCGCGTAAATCGGTTTAAAAAAAACTCAATTTTTTTCTTATTCATCTCAAACTGTAAATCTATCTTGGGTATTTTTGACTCTAGACGCGAAGCAGCGGCTTTAAATTTAATAATGATTTTGTCCACCAAAACCCAGGCTTCACTTCTTCAACCGCCTCTGTTCTTCTTCCTTGGTGACTTTTCTATTTATTGGATTTTAGCACATTACAATATACGCTGATCAGACAACTCGGAACGAAACCAACTCAGATAAGTCATTTAGAGTGATAAAAAATATATAAGAAAATTGGTTAAATAGGTTACACTAGGTTAGGGTTATCGGCTAATTTAATTTTTTTTTTTCGTAGCTTTTAATGACTTCAAGGAGGTGTTGAGTTGACTTTATTCTCAGTTGGCATGGAACCACAATATACATACACACCCACAAACAAAATTCTTACAATTTTTTTTAGTAGCTTTTGCAAAGGTCCATTCTTTCAATAAAACAAAAATTGACTGATATATTGCAGAGTAGATTTGATCTATTGCAGAGTAGATAACTGACAGCAGTAAAAAAAGTTAGTCAGTTTTTTTTTCTTCAAAATAATTATCGATTATATTCGATAGTTTATCACTTTAGATTACAGTGTTTCGTTGGCATAGTTTCGTAATGTCTGTTAGTCTAGTACAGTTGCTAAGATAATGTATTTATAAAAGACTTTATGATGATTTAATTATCTCGTTTATAACACTGCTATGAAATGAAACAGTCAAAGAATTATGATAAATATCGGCCATAACACTAAACGACCGTTGAAAATACTCTTCTATTAAAACAAATCGCAGCTTAAAATGGTTGAAATAAATTGAGAAATGCTGCCATCATAAAAGTATGTAGGATATTTGCCAAAATATAAAAACAGACCCCCAAGGAATTTATTAAGGGAAAAGTAATTTTTCATTGCGAAATGACAGCTCCCATACATAACCTCCCCCACACGTGTGCGCTCAGTACCGAGTACTGTGTATTGTGAGTAGGTTTGGCACTCACAAAAGTAACTCAATCATCATCTGAGTGTACACAAAAAATAGATGTTTAACAAGGTGATCTTTGAAATAAAATCAATAATATTCTTAAGGTCCATCTTCACGCTCAATCTTACTTGCACAAGCATTAAAAAGGTATACCGCGCAAACGGCTTGCACGAACGTTCATTTGCGGAAACAAAATTTGCACAAATAAGCATGTACGTTAGGACGTCAAAACCGTATATTGCGCAAATACTTCAAATGATTGCGACTTTTGCACAACTCTTTGCGCATGCAATTCGCTATAATGTGGACATGTTTTTTGCGCAAAAATTGTACAAACTGATTGCGCATGCGATTGAGCATTACGCTGCATTTAGACGGACCTTGGATAGATTATGAAAAAGAAGCAGACACAGAAAATAAAAAGAGTAGTTTGCAACCGAGACTTGAACTCGAAACCTCTACTCTAACCGGGAGTGACGCATACGCCAGGTGTGCTATCGAAACCTTTTAAACACCGTCATTTTATCAATCCCATTTTTTTTTTCAATTTTTTCTGATATTGGCAACATTAATACCTATTAGATAATAATAACTCACTTTAAAAGCAATATTAACGATATTTTTTCAAAAATTATTACGATTTGTCGAATTTAATTGTATTACGTTTAGATGAGTTATTCTCCTATCACCCTAAGGGTGAAATGCAAATTAAAATTCATTCGAAGTAAAGGTTAGGTGGCACGGCCAGGATTCTGTGTAATTATTTGGAAATAGTTCAATTTGAAAAAGGCACGATACAAAGACGGGAGAGGTTTTCGCGATGTAAGCGACCGAGAATGGAAGAATATTTTATAAAATCCTTATTATGCCATCTGCAATCCAAAAACTGTTTTTTTTTTTCTTTTTCCTTTAATATATATATTAAAACCTCTTCACCTAGATACTACGTATTATACGGTAACCGGACAAGTCGGAATGAAACCAACTCAGAACCATCTAAGATAAGTTATTTAGAGTGATAAAAAAATATATAAAAAATTGGTAAAATAGGTTACGTTAGGTTAGGGTCATCAGCTAATTTAAAATTATTTTTTTCATAGCTTTTAATGACTTTTCAAGGAGATGTTGAGTTGACTTTATTCTCAGTTGGCATGGAACCGTATTATACACACTTTTATCCTAGTTTTTGTAATCTTAACCTTTAAACCTGTTTTTGATACCTGTATGTACTTAATCATAGAAAATATTATAATAACATGTAAAAGTCTAAAAGGGAGTTAATGATAAATAAATAAAATTAAAAGAAATAAAATAAGATTTCACCGCAAAAAAAGAAACACCACAGAAAGGTTTATTACAAAACAAGATGAATTTTAATTAACTTTTCTTACTTAGATAGAAAACATTATTGAAACTGTAAAAAATAATATATTTCATCGCCTTAGTTCTTAATTGTCCAAACGACCATTTTAGTTTTTGTTCAATTTCCACTTTAAAATTAAAAATAATGTATGAAAAATGATAGTTAATCACTTATTTAAGAATTATTTAAACTAATGAGACCTTTACCTTTAAGGAAACAGCTTTATCTCAAACACCTCATAATGTTTCATTGAAATAATTAAAGAAAACCTTCTCTTTCTGTAAAATTTTCTAATGGTCGTTTGGACAATTAAGAACTGAGGCGACGATTTATGTCTAATTAACTAACACTACAGACAAAATAATAAAATAAATAACCTATAAAATTGAAAAAAGCTAAATTGGTTGGAGCTTTTAAATAAAAAAAAACATTTACTTAGCATTATAGATAAACGTTTACGGAAGTTAAAATTTCGTATTTTTTCGTGAAAATACTGCCTTAAAAATTGGCATTATTTAAAATTAACATAAATAAGTAAAGTGTTTCCCTGCAAATTAAAGAGTACCTACCTAAACATTGTATTTGACATGACACCAAGAATAAGCCCGCAGGCGGAGGACTGTTAGAATAAAAAGAAAATTGAAACGTAACTTAATGAAAACACAAACAAATTATTTACCCGCCGCAAAAAGAATACAAAAATAATAGATTTAGGTCCAATTTTTTGCCAAGGGTTCGTAAATCACCCCCTAAGGGAAAAACCAAGTTCTTCTCGTTGTAACGGTCTCCACTTGGGGACTTGGGGAATTTAACTGGAGTGATTCTTTACGAGAACAAAAATAAATTTAAAAAAAAACATTCCAATTTTTTGTGCTACACAATTAGATTTGGTAATTATTTTGCTGCATATTTAGGCACAGCTTGTAGAAATTCAATTCGTTTCGATATACGATTATATTCGTTTCAATACACAGGAAAGAATTATATGCACAGAATAGATATGATTTTAGATTTTCACGGCCAAAAGTATTTTCGTTATTTATTTTTGGGGTGTTATGCCCTAAATTATTGTGGACGTAACGCTGCCTAAATTATTATGGACACTGAAACGTTAAGGAGATAGCGCAACACGGCATAACACCCCAAAAATAAATAGCGAAAATGCACACAATAGGTTATTAGGTTTAGGTTGATGTTTCGGGTTAATTAAGTAATTTGTGGGTATTTTGTTTGAAACGAAACTTTCGCGAATGTCAAATCCATACTAAAAAAATCCAAAATGGCGGCATAGGAATCGTTTTGTAGGGGAAATTTTGAATTTTGAATAAAAGTGTAATTTTAGTGCAAGTTTCCCGACGTAAATAGTTGTTTAATATAGTAATTAAGTTTAATTAAGAAGTGTAATTTCTATAATCTGCGCCTATTAAAAGTGCGGCGGTTAGGTAAATATTTACCTTAGATTTAGCCCTCCAGAAACTTGAAGAAGTGCACTAAAAAGACTATATAGAGTTGATGTAGAAAATATGAAAATCGTTCAAATATTCCATAAATTAACGAAAAAAAAATCCTAGATGATTTTACCCTGTTTTTACAATATACATTTTCCAACATCATTTTCTCTTTTATTCAATTTATAGCCAGTTTAGAATTTTTAAGTAGAATTCTAAAGCGTAGAAATGATGAGAATTTTTTAAAACAAATTCATACAAAATATTTATCAGCAGTAATCACTTCACACCGAGTGAGAATTGAAACGGTGTAATTTATTATATCGCTGTATAGTGGAACCCCGTAAAGCATAGATAATAACTCAATTACTACATGCCAAATAGCTTATGGTTTGGCAAAAATAATTTGGCGGAGTGGTTCCGGCGTAAAGTGAAAAAGTTATTTGATCACAGATAATATTTTTGGAAACGGTGCGGCGTTTTGGGGGCTCCGCCACATTCCTGAAACTGGCAATATCCATTTTAATTTACCATGGTAAACAAGGATATATTCCAAACAAATTTACCTGGGAATAACTGGAAAAGAATGAGATTCAAGGCCGTGAATATTTCATATTCTACTACAGGTACTTAGTTAATAAAATATATAACAATCTGTTTCAAACTGTATTTGGTGTTAGAATGTTTTCTATTTAAGATCAAAGTGTATATCTGTGAAATCGGTTAAGTATATATTACCTTCAGTATGTTGTAGTTATACCACAATATACATTCAACTCAAATAATCACAGGAGACCATATTTGTCCCAGCTCAAATCGGTTTCTTAGAAATCGTTGTGTCTCCACTATTATCATAGTGAGAAGTGCGATCTAAACGGTATTGGAAAGAGAAAACAACGCGCTTCATATACAAATCTAAAAATTAACCACAAAATAATTCAAATGTACACCTTTATGAAACCAAAGTTTCAGAAAACAATTTGAAAAAAATTTATGAAACTTTGCAATTTTTAAAGAATTATTTTTACATAAAACAACAAAAATTGGTGTTATAATAAAGTTTATAATTCATTTGTTTAATAAAATATATACGTGTTTTTATTATTTATCGTTATCAGTAGTTTTAGTTGGAAAAAATTTAAGTTGAGCTATTTTTAAAACTTTTTAAAGTTTGCATTCAAAATTTTTAAATTTAAAAAATTACGTGGTTATTTGTAATAATAAAATTTGAAAGCGTATTTCATCATCTTTCGAAAACAGTTTTTAGTTTTCAGACACGTTCACGAGAATTCCATTTATTTGGATTTTATTGCCAAGCAGAAGAATTTTTTTAACTGACAAAATACGCGCGAATTTTGAAGGATTAAGAGTTAATTAAATTGTTTTGGCACATTAACTTTGTTACTGTCATTCCACGCGTTATTCATGTATAAAGACGTAAAGTCATTACAAAGTCTTTATATCAAAATCTGCCAAATGGAAACTGTAATATATTTTTGTTTGCAATATTGAGTTTCCAGTAAAACTACACTATTTAATAAATATTGCCAAGAACAAACAACAAAAGAGTGCAGGAATTGAATGGTTGCAGATCGTTTATGGCGCGTGGCCTTTCTGAATGTCGGGAAATGCATCGCGAGAATCCTTTGTGAAATTGGCTCGGCGCAGCCGGTTCCTGGCAATGTTGAAATAGTTACAGAGGACAACCATTACTTCAAATGTAGCAACGAGTTTTAAAAAGATTTTAACGTTTTAAGACAACCTGAAAACTCGCGCAAGATGTATAAAAATATTAAATATTTAGATCCGACAAGAAAAAATATAAATATTTTTAATTAATAATAAAAATAGACGCGCTTTTGATATTGTAACTTCACTGTTGTTGGCAGAAAAATCAAAGACGTGCACAATACGTGATAACTGACTAAAACCTTTCATTTCACACTGCGAATCGCAGTAAAGTATGCATAACTTCTTCGATCCAATTAGCATTATAGTCTAAGGTTTAAATTCCAAAAACGGGAGGAATTTCAATTTGGGAGGCGGGAATGGGTACCGCCGCCCCGGGAACCTTTACTGGATAACCAACACCTCTGCCGTAGGTCATCCCAAGTGGTTCGCTACGTTTGGTGATTTAGCAGGGGTGCCCGGGTTCACGGAGTGAGGTTTGTCTAGGTCTTGGAGGCGGAAGACCAGGACACGCTGAACCCCAGATTACTACCCACCCTTAAACCCTTTTCCTTCCCAGAACCTTCCTTTACCTTAAACAAAACCCTCCACACAGCATCCCCAAAGATGACAAAGGGAAATTATTTTCCACAGGGCCTCCTGTGTGGAGCTTATGTAAAAAAAAATATGTCTAGGTGAACTCCTATAGCGTGGAGGACAATATACTATACCTTTGTAACTTAAATATATTAAGAATAAATAAAAAATAAAATAAAATAAAAAAAATTGCTAAAATATCCACAAAAGCAGATACCATGATCCAAAGAATGAGCAAGGCAGGAACGGTTTGAATAAAGACATATGAAGAAGAAATGCATTTATTCACGTACAAATAATACTGATTCACGTTTCACCCAAATGCTTAGAACTGTAGTTTCATGCTAAGAAATTATTATATTGCTGCGCTCTTTTACAGTTAAACTTTGTTATTACACTAGTATCATTGATGTAATATACTTTCATAAAGAGCGCTATAAAAATTATTTGATTATCATAACACTCAAATGATAGCATTAATTTGTTTGAATGAAATCCGGCAAAAGTTTTCAGCGCAGTTTTTCCTAATGATACCTCACCGCTCACCGCTTAGCGTCCGCGGGCCGTGAGCTGTTTCCTCCAGCGCGCTGTGAAATAAAAGGACCTTTCCTCTGCTTGGCCTGAGCTCTCCAGACCCCCATACACGCGAGATGATGGCCGTACCAGTAACGTGGGGAAAGGTCACTTTTAATGACACTCCTCCAACGAACCTTCAAAACGGGTACGTATGTTTAACAGTTTAATGGTATATAACATTAACAAAATGATGCTCGCTAATGTGTCACTTATATTGGTTATTTTTTGGTCTAAATTTAAAAATGTCTAATTAAATTTTTAAAAATATAATAAAATCGTTGAATTTCGCTAATTTATACATCACTATTTTAATCTATTTGTGTACATGGAAAAAAACAAAGTAAAAAATGACAAATCTTAAGGCTTCATTGAGGGTACAATTATGATCAAGTAAGTTATCACATCACTTTCTCGACATTAAAAGATGTATTTAAATTAATTAATTTTAAATTAGTAGATTGTATTTTATGAATAGGTTTTTTCTTTTTTGCTTAATATGGGTTATTCTTTTTCCACTCTAGTTGTCCGTTTACGTATTACCTTTATACAATTCTATAGATTAGTCGTAAGAAAGGGAAAAAGCCCTGAGCTAAGCCCTATAATTTACACACATCAAAAATATATATATATATATATATATTTTTTTTTTATTAAGTCAAGAGAAATACGACATTTCACTTTCTTAACTTAGGTCATGTTGTCAGAGTTTTGCTCTGACATTTTAAGTTTGAACAGTTTTTTTAAAGATATTAATGCCCTTTTCCGTTTTTAGGCTGTCTGGAAGGAGATTATATATTCATACACCCTCGTGGCCAGTGCTTCTCTTGTCACTTTCAGCCTTTAAAGTATTTTTGAACAATTTATTATGTTGTCTAGCATAATGTTCGTGTATAAGTCCATTTTGTATTTTGTAGATTAAAAGGCATATGTTTTGTTACATTTGAATTAGTTTATCGATATTAAATGTGAATAGCGAAAACTCGAAAAACCTGATGGTACGTAAAAAGCATTATAAGTAAGGACCTAATTATTTACAATGGCGTCGAAGAATAATGTAGCCAAGTAAGTAAAATAATACATTATCCCCTTGAATTTAGCACATTATTAAAAAAAAAAGATTTTATTTGTATGTCTCTTCGATGGTCGCATTGTTTTTTTAGGCCGGCATTGACTCGGGAGTGCGAACCTCAGAATTTGCGACAAATTCGCAAGGGCAAGAAATAAATACTCTTCTTCAGTATTTTCTCTTGGGTCAGTATTTTCTCTAGGGAAAATAACTGTTTCCGACCAGGAACTAGCACAGAGTGCTCAGTGCACACTAGACCTACACAGTGGGCATGGATAAAGCTCCTTGTGGAGAATGGAGAGCAAAGAAAGGAAAGAGGCGGGCACACGAGACTCTCCAGATGGCGAGGGGAAGTTAGGTACCTTACAGGCACAAGTCTAAAGCACAAATCAACATCGACTCAAACCTCTCAAACCCTTCTAGCTACTATGCACTATAAGGATCTTCTGTACTACTAAACATACCATGCTGATCTACGTAAAGAACATAAACAAATACATACAAAGTTACTGGCAGCGATGTGCACCGGGGAACATTTCCCGACCTAACATAAAGTCGGAATTTATTTTTTGTTTTATTTATTTATTTATTTATTTATTTATTTAAACGCCCATAGGGCTTTTAAGAAAGTTATTCTGATTTTTTTAATGAAAATATTGTGTATCTAAAAATTAATTTTTCGATATCTCCAAAAATGACGAAGATATGCGCTTTCAAAGCGAATTTCGGAAAAAACTTATACAATCATGTCTCGTGACGTCACACTAGGTACGATTCAGTATTCTTCATAGTTCCTTATTCCTTATTATGCGTCTAAATAGAGGTAAAGTCACAAAGAGGAAATCCATAATTGGTTTTATTTTGGTTATGTAATACTTATGTACAAACTGAAATAAATGTAAATTGTTGATTTCCCGAAAATAAATAAATAAAAAATAATAATTTGAATGGCAGAGCTGCAGTATACTGATGCGCAATTCATTGTATGTTTTGACATCACATGCTTATCGGCCGGCCGTAAATATCAATATTATGACGACTTATGCCGCAAACGACTCGTTCTTGAGTTCAACAGCTCGGCTGTGAAACGATTTGCCGGCCTCTGTGTTTTCATCCCTTTCCGTCTTTTCAAGACCCATGTTCACTCCTTCCTTTCCTCAAAAACACCCTCCACACAGCATCTTCAAAGTTGACATAGGCCCTGAGGGAAATTATTTTCCTCAGAGCCTCCTGTGTGGAGTTAATATAAAAAAAAAATATATATATATATATATAGGCACGAACAAGTGTTCGCGGAAAACCTGTGTTTTTTTAAAAGACAAACATTCTCGAGTTACGAATAATCTGAGGAGTACATCTTAGGTTCTATTCGGTATTTTCCGAAAATTCTAAATGTGTCCTCAGCATGCTCTGATACGTTGTAAATTACATGAAATTTCGTTGCAGGAGACGATCTCACGTTGATTTCCCCATTTAGATGAAAATTTACGCAATATTCCCCAAAAATTAACTCTCGGAAATTTACCTATCACCGAGTACTGACTCATCACGCATCAGCATATTAAGACCCAGCATTTCAAATTTCTATCGACGTACAACATAGGTACTTCTATTGAATACTTTTAAGTATCTTTTAAGTCGCCGCTTACGCCTATTGGATCACTCCCTCTATCATTCGTATTTACATATCTCCCTTTCAAACCATCTTCAGTAATCTTTTTCTTCTTTTTGTACGCCTATAACGCAGCCTTAACAAAATATACGTAATTCATCATCATAACATCAAAAAAATAAAATGAACACTACCATTTATCAAAGCATGCTTTTCCGGTATTTTTGTTGCTTTCCGAATTCTGCGACCAAAATTAAACAAGTTGGTAAAATTTATTATAAAATAAACTTACACAATACTGAACCTGAACCTTTTAAAGTTACATTAAATTTCATTACCTAAGCGAGATCTAGTAAACACTTTGTAGAATATAATACCTACACCATTCCTCCAAAGATATACAATTCTAAGTGCTTTGAGAAAGGGAAACGGTGTTCATTATATTTACAATTAACTGTGATGGTATATAAGAGGTATTAAATTGGAAGATAAGACAATTAAAATGAGTGAAAAATACTATTCGCTACCATTCGAAAAGAAAACTAACTTGAAACGGTTACCTGGAACAAAATAGCTTGAGACATGAATTTATTCAGACACATTACTCTATTTTTGTTTTGAAGAGTTTTACTTCCATGTACACTTGTTACGTAAATTTTATTTTTTCTGCTACCGGTTTCGACACGTACATGTCAATGTAATGATTGCGACGCACAGTATGTAGGTATGACTACTAGAAATTTAAAAACTAAAATCAGGGAACATGAAATTTTTCAACGAAATAACTATTCCGAATTTGCTAACAATTTAATAGAGACAGGCCATAGCTTAAACAATGAAAAAACCAAGTTTAAACATTCCAATAAAAATATTTTTTTATATGAATACCGCACAAGAGTCCCAACAGCTCTCGTCTGGAGCCAGTGAGACTATGGCATCTCCAATTGGGGTATGTTGTGAGGCTGAAGGTAATGTGAAGGGGAAGGAGATGGGGAGAAGGAAGGCAAGGAATTACCTGGCTATTCAGATCTGGTCACTAAACACGGCTAAAGCCATTTCAAGCAACGTTTCAATTCTGAATGGTGGTCTTACACCAGGGCGATACTGAGAGTATCTTCCACTCTGGAACGTGCCGCAAATATACTATATATTATTTTAAATGAATAAATGTGAAATAACGCAAATTAATCAAATAAAATTTATTTGCCACGATCGGTCCGGCGACCTTTGGAATGCGAGTCAAGAGCCTTACCGCTGGACTACGCCGGCCGTCACATATTTTAATTTGTGCGCTTTAGAAGCCTTAGAAATAAACAACAAAAAAATTAAATTAAAAATTTATTTAATTAATAAAATAATAGCACCCTGTAAATCACCCTAATTAACGATGTTCCCATGTAATGTTGACTCCTCCCACCGTTCTTCCCCTCCCCCAAAATCATCCCTCCCACTACCTCTACCTAAGTAAATCTAATCATTTTAGGACGTGTATAAAATATTTAAATTAGTTTTAAGTTTGCTAGTGAAACCTGTAGCAGAAAAAATAAAATTTACGTAACAAGTGTAAGCGAAAGTTAAACTCTTCAAAACAAAATGTCTAGAATTGTTACATAGTTAAGGTTAAACGCAACGTACGTTATAATCTACGCATTCACAGATGGCGCCAATAAAATTATTTTAGGTTTTAAACACTTTCGCGAGTTATGCTTTAAGATATTAATAATAATTAATTGTTCGCGCCCGTACATACGCAAAATGAATATGAATAAATAGTTTTGTCAATAAAAAAACTCAAATCTTTCAAGAGAGGCTGACAAATACAATATTGGATTGAATCACCGATGCAATTTTGTATTTGTTAGCCTCTCTTGAAAGATTTGAGTTTTTTTATTGACAATACTATTTATTCATATTCATTTTGCGTATGTACGGGCGCGAACAATTAATTATTATTAATATCTTAAAGCATAACTTGCAAAAGTGTCTAAAACCTGAAATAATTTTATTGGCGCCATCTGTGAATGCGTAGATTATAACGTACGTTGCGTTTAACCTTAATGCCCAAGAAATGCAAAAAACATTACTCTCTCCCTGTTATTAGACATAATGAATGGCTGTTCAAGAAAGTGGCGTTACCTCATTTGGCGCACTCGCTATTGCACTTTAAGCTTCGCTACATACTTTAAGCTATCTAGTTTTGTATTTGGCCAAGGGTGTACAATATTAATCACCTTTCTACGTTCTTACGTTCTGAACGTAACGTAGCACGTTGCATTTGTTCATAAACCAAGGTGCTCCTATTCATAGATGTTCAGTCACGTAACGTAATGTACATCTCTTAAAGTAGAGACACTGAAAATAATTTAACTGCAGACCCCAGAACATGATAATAAATTAAGACAAATCTGAGTGTTTCCGGAAAAATTCATTGGCATACCCGTCCTGCAGTAATTGATGGGGCTGCGTCGGAAAAATAAAACTTAAATAGTACTGATAATCTTTGAAATACAGCGACCAGATTGTGGCCTTAGCGCAACAACAGACGATGGGATGGATGGGATGCGATCGCGTAGGCGTAGGCTATTCTGATGCCAAACGCATTCCACAAATAACTAGAGCCAAAACGATTCACAGCTGTTTCGACATAAAATAAAACGGCTAGCAATATTTAAACGAAAATAAACCATGTGAAGTATTTTTTTTGTAAGGGGTTTCACAATCAAACGGTTACGTTGACATGTTGACAGTAAAGCGACAAAAAGTTTGGAAGATATATTGAATTGGTTTGGACAGTTCAGAATCAAAGGGTATATTGATTGTGAAAGAACAATACAATTTTACGAGCTTTTGTTGTCGATACTTTATGTAAGTTTGATAATGTTACGTGAAAATTCAACCTTAAAAAAACAAATTTTTGAAGTAAAAACTTCTTTAGCACCGTTGTGATTTGAAACTCGATGAAACTAAAAATAGCGACACTGAAAAGAGACAAACACATAACACATATATCTATAGGATCTAGCCTGCGAGAATAGGAAAGTATAATCGATCTCCTTTTTGTGCGGTGCTTCGTAGCCTCCCCACTCTTGTCCACTTTAATTTTCTAAACGTTTCACTTCTACCGGGTGTGAATTGCACACTCTGATTTTTTTAAATATAAACACCTATTTTTAATTTTCGACCTAGTTGCGCCATTTTTGGCCCGCTAATGGCCAATTTCAAAGATATTTATTTTGTTTTGACTGAGGATTGAACCTTCTTCCACGGGGACCGACTAAAGGGAGTGAAAACCGCTAACAACCAAGCCAAATCCTAATTGGATGTACCGACATTTACTTCGTATATTAACTGCTGATTTTGAAATATATTATATCCATATGTTTACACTAGACTTCATACAAAATAACTATACTCCGTTGGTCACCATGAAAGGCAGCCGTCTGTTATGGTTATTTAATGTATCTACTCTATGTTAATGTCTTAATTAAATATCGTGTAATTTATAAATAAATAAAAAACATAATCTTCCATTTCAGAAAATTGCGTGTCTGTACATGAATTTATAGAATTCATTGTCATCGACAACGAATCTATGCTGACGATGACGCTCTCTATGACGATGTGACATCGCGTGCGCCCGCATTGAACATAAAGGTACTAATAGAAACAGAGACACAATCTCTCCAAGGAAAATTCTGGATAAGTAACGGCACTACATAAAAAATGCCTTTTCCCGGAGCAGTAGCTTTTTAATGTCACCTAATCGATTGATATCGGATGTGGCTTGATTCAATGGCAGGAAAACTTTCCCGGCTTAAACCGGTATTAATCACCAGGAGATAAAACTTTGCTGCCGATTCTGAAAATAACCATCGGGAACATATAAAAGTGAGCGCTCTTCATAATCGATGGGTTTCCAAATTAATCCAAAGTAATTTGTAACTATCGCTAGAGGAATCTTTAAAATGTTTATTAAGTCAGGTACGTCAATGCTCATCATAATTACATTTTTTTTCAGGTTCTCCATAAAACAGTTAGTTATTCACCAAAATATTATGGAGAAGCTAACAAAATTTTAAAAAGTGTGTACGGGGGCAGATTTACATGTTAGAATCGTTAAGCAGTTGAGTTGCTCTGTTTAATGGAGCACTCTGATACGCATAAGTTCTCGCTTTCGGAGCATAAAAAAGTGCGTGGGATCTCCCATGAGTATATGCGTTAGGGAAATATAAGTTAATCTCTTTCAACATAGGCGGATTTATACAGTACCGGAGATTGGCTTAAAAAAATGTTTACCTAAAAATATTTTCCGGCGGACCTAAAGGTTTTAAGGCGTATATATAAATATATATACAAGTATCGCATAAACCTTTTTTGTACTTTTTCTATTTCTAGAATTTTGTTTTGTTCAGAAGGGGCCCAAATAATGGAGCTATATTCCAGGATGCAGCGGACAAGTGCTTCATATTGTGTTTTGGTAATACATACATACATGTGTCTGGTAACGTTGTAGGTAGCTTGAAAACAAGATTACGGGTTCGAGCGGTTCATGAATTGAGAAGGTTTTCACAAAGAGAAATATCTACAAAAACTTTTTTCGTGTGACAGTTTTAAGTGAGTAATCAGTCGGGGTCAATATTCTATGATAATCTTTAAATTAATGCACATTCAATTAACTGTTGGATATGATGAATAACAGTATAGCTCAGTTCACTGTTCAAGTCGAAAATCACCCGCCCGTGGGCAAAGGAATGTACCGCCAATACCTAGACAAACCTCACCCCATGAACCCGGGCACCCATGCTTAGTCATCAAACATAGCGAACCACTCGGGATGACCAATGACAGGGGTTCGGTTATCCAATAAATGGTTCCCGGGGCGGCGATACACATACAAAGCAGTTGTACGGCATTCAAATTTAAAAAAAAAATAATGTCCCAACCATATATGATATTTATAACTGAGGGAGCAAGTGACTGTCTCGAGTCGGAAAACAAAACGGGTGATGTGGGGCTTTGTACATCAAAGCGGTACTTTACTTCGCCTCTTAACATGTCATAGGTCCTATGAATAAAGGTCAGGTGCCTGTTCACAATCTGTTGACACTAAAGCAAGGTGCGCCAAGAACCCATACAAAGTTGGGACATTAAGTGGCAAGTGATAATAATAAATCTGTGTGTTCTCCTCGGTGTTTGTTTGTCAACAAGAAATAGGGCAAAGTTCGGGTATAAGACAGTTCATATTCACTGTGTACCCAGGTACAACACACCTTCCTTTCCTCAAACATATTCTCCACATCCCCAAAGAAAAGGGCCTCCCACGTGAAGTTAATATTTAAAAACAAACCCGCTAAACAATATTATATTTCTAAATCATAACATAACATGTGAAATAATATTTTTACTGCATATTCGAATGAAGAAGTATTTTTCATAATATCACGAATATTAAAATAATAATAATTATCCTTCCGGTTCCGGTCGTTAAACTAATAAGACGTATGTCATCGATATCTGCTTTAATTTACGGAAATTCAGTGCAAAATAGTGTAATCAACTGTGTTTTATGCTCAAAATAGTGTAATCAACTGTGTTTTCTGCTCAAAAGCGTAAAATAAAAACCAAAACAAAGAGAATCAAAACAAAACACAGTTAAATCAACGTTTTGTGATAAATTTACAACAATAAAAATTTATAGCATAACCAAAAATAGTGCAAATCATAGACTAAAGTGAAGTTCTCAATAATCAGTGATACCAATATCACAACAAAGTTTTGTGTTGCCATAACAATAAAAATATCCCCAAAAATGGAGAAAAAAGATATGGAATGGCTAATAACAATGTTAGATGAGAAACTGAATAACCAAACTCTTCTTATAACAAATTCTGTAACCAAAAATGTAATGGAAGCGCTTGATGAGAAACTGAGATGTATTTCAGAAGAAAATAATATCCTAAAAGTAAAAATATCTGAACTACAACAGGAAGTGAAATTCTTGAAAAATGATAAAAGGAAAAACAATCTGGTATTTTTCGGAGTTGAAGAAACAGGAAAAACCGAAGGTGAGCTTGTTGATTGCATAAAAGATGCCATAATTGAATCAGGAACATACTTTGAGAGCAACGAAATTAGCAATATATACAGAATTGGGAAACGGATCAACAACAAAAATCGCCCTGTAATAGTTTCTATCACCACTTTATGGAAAAAGCATATTATTCTACGAAATAAGTCCAAACTTCCCCAAGGAATATACATCAAGGAGGACTACTCTAAAGAAGTGTTAGAAAAAAGAAAGCAATTGCAATTACAAGTTGAAGAAGAAAAGAAAAAAGGAAACATAGCATTCATAAAACATGATAAATTAGTAGTGAAGAAAAACAGAGACAACAACCCAGAAAAAAGGAAAAGAGAAGAGTCAGGTTCTCCAAACTCCTCAAATCAAAAGAAGACGACAACTGCCACCTCACACCGGCAAATTAATTCCTCAACCAAAACCCCAGGAAAAGACATTATAAGACCCAACATACTCTCCTACGTTGAACGAGGAAAGTCGGCTTCACTATCGGATATTCCAAAAAACATGTAAGCTGCATCGACACCAGGAACCATATTATCACAACATTAACAAAACCAACTTTTTGTAAAGACACCCCAATCCGGCCGGTCACCGTGGGGGAAGAAGACTACTACCCTCCAACTAGCTTTATAAATAATCAACCACATACCCTTTCCAAGAAAACCTGTCAAAACAAAAATATAATACACATCGCAACATATAATACGCTCTCTTTAAGAACAAAGGAAAGCCTAGCGGAATTAATCTTAGCTTTAGAAAACATACATTGGTCGATATTAGGACTGAGTGAAGTACGACGCCTAGGAGAGAACATAGAGGACTATGGAGACTTTATGTTATACTACAAAGGAGAAACACCGGGCCAATACGGAACAGGATTTTTGATAAACAAAGAATTAAAACCATATATTGATGAATTTATTGGGATCTCAGAACGTATTGTAATGCTTAATGTAAAGCTACCGCCTAAAAATGAAAAGTGGTCAATTGTTCAAGTCTATTCTCCAACAGAAAAATCTAGTAAATCAGAAATCGAGTCCTTTTACTCTACACTGTCAGATGCAATAAAAACCCACTCGCACAATAATTTAATAGTAATGGGGGATTTTAATGCCAGAACAGGCGAAAGAAAAGACGGAGAGGAAATTGTGCTCGGTCCATATTCTTCAGGAATAAGAACAAGAAATGGGGAAATGCTGATACAATTGGCTTACGAAAACAACTTAAAAGTACTAAATAGTTTATACAAAAAGCGTAAGAACAATAGATGGACATGGATACATCCGAATGGCTACCATAAAAACGAGATAGACTACATCTTAACGAATAAAAGTCACAAGTTTCAAGATTGTAGAGTTATAAACAATATAAATTTTAACAGCAACCACAGAATGGTTAGAGCTAAATTACAACTTCATACACTCAAGAAAAACCGACCCTTTATGGTGAAGAAAATCAATAACATAGCATTGGAAAGTACAGAAATATTAAGAGAAAAACTAGAAAACTTCATAGAAAACACAATAGATTCTGATATACAAAACAAATACAATAAGTTTGAAGAACTTCTGTACGCAAATAAAAGAACCAAACATGAGGGTGAAAATAGGACAACAAAATGGATAGGAAATCAAACTAAAGAACTCTTACAATCTAGAGCAGAACTAATATCAAACCCTAAGAAGTCAAAAACCACAAGAAAAGAAATAGCCCAAATTAGTAACAAAATCAAAACTCAAATGAGAAAGGACCATCAGAGATATAGATTGCAATTACTCGAAGAGTGCATACAAAGAACAGGAGGCAGCAAAAAAGCAACCAAACAACTATTAGAGAAACGAAACTGGATACCAAATTTAATAAATAAGAACCACAAATATGAAAAGCGTCGCCCAGAAATCATCTCTATAGCTACTAGCTTTTTCGCCGAACTGTATGAAAGGAAAAATACTATACAAGCAACAAGCCTAACGGGAGGAAGCGAAGTACCGGACATAATCTCTGCAGAAATAAATAAAGCTGTGAAATCTCAAAAGAAAGATAAAGCTCCAGGATCAGACGGCATTACCAATGAGTTCCTCATACTAAATAAAGACTACCTAATGCCAATTCTCAAACACCTTTTTAATGAAGTACTACATAGTGAAATTATACCCAACCAATGGACAATGTCGACTATAAAACTTTTGCACAAAAAAGGAGATAAAAATAACATAAATAATTATAGACCTATCAGCCTGTCGTCAAATATCTACAAAATCTTCGCTAAAATAATACTTGGCAGAATAACCAAGACTCTAGATGAAAGTCAGCCAAGAGAACAGGCAGGATTCAGAAGCGGATACTCGACTTTAGACCATATTTATGTTATCAAACAATTATTCGAAAAAAGTAAAGAATTCAACTTCACCTTTTATTGCTGCTTTGTGGACTACAGTAAAGCTTTCGACACAATAGAACATGAAAAGATCTGGCAGGCACTTAAGAATCAAGGTGTCGAAATCAAATACATAAGAATTCTAAAAAACATCTATAACAGCAAAGCTAAAATTAAACTAGATAAAGAAGGAAATGAAATCAAAATAGAAAGAGGTGTACGCCAGGGCGACCCCCTCTCACCTAAACTTTTTACGGCAGTCCTGGAGGAGATCTTTCGTCAATTAGATTGGGAACAATGTGGGCTGTCCATTAACGGTGAAAACATTTCACATTTAAGATTCGCGGATGATTTGATAATCCTCTCGCTGACGAGTGCAGGCCTGCAGATGATGTTGAATGAACTAGATAGAGAAAGCCGAAAGGTGGGACTAGTCATGAACACAGAAAAGACCAAAGCAATGACAAACGGGAAGCAAGAACCTATCAAGATCAATAACAATCTGATCGATTATGTGGATGAGTATGTATACCTAGGTCAAATCATTTCTCCTTTAGATTTAACCACAAAAGAAGTAGACAGACGTATTGGAAATGCTTGGAAACAATATTGGGGTTTGAAAGAAATAATGAAAAACAGTGAAATCAGGATAGCTATCAAACGGAAACTTTTTGACACCTGCATACTTCCTGTACTTACTTATGGTTGCCAAACTTGGGCACTCACAAAAACTCACAATAAGAAGCTCGAAACATGTCAAAACTCCATGGAAAGAAGTATGATGGGGAAAAGACTGTCCGATAGAATAAAAATTGCAACCATTAAGAAGCAAACAAGAACAAAAGATGCCATAAAAACAATAAAAAAGCTAAAGTGGAAGTGGTCAGGCCACACAATTAGAGGAAGTGAAAAATGGTCAAAATTAGTCATGAATTGGTTCACAAGTGACAAGAAGAGAAAACGAGGTAGACCATTTAGACGGTGGGTTGACGACATCAAAGCCGTGGCAGGTGGTACATGGACAAGAACAGCTAATGATAGAGAGAAATGGCGACAGTTGGAGGAGGTAGACCATTTAGACGGTGGGTTGACGACATCAAAGCCGTGGCAGGTGGTACATGGACAAGAACAGCTAATGATAGAGAGAAATGGCGACAGTTGGAGGAGGCCTTTGTCAACTAGTGACATACAGACAGGGAGTCGATGCATGATAAGTGAAAAGTTTATTATAAATAATGTTATATAATTTACTGTCTGAATAAAGGCTATTATTATTATATTATTATTATTATAATTATCCTTATGGAAGAGAATTTCCATTTCCACACAATTTATATAATATGTATTCTGAAAGATCAAAGGCGCTACATTCTCATTGGATATACAACATTACCTTATAAAATTTAAAAAATAAAAATGAAAACATTATTTTAAAACATCAAGCTAGGTTATACAGGTGTTAAGGGACGTACTTGACTTACTTTAACCAGTGATTCTTGACATTATTTGGAGTAAAAATTGTAAATGAAATTTTGGTCTCTGATGAATTTTTTTAAGTCATTTTTTTTTTCTTCAACATCAAACAAAAAAAATCTTTCACACGTCGTCAATGGGCACCCAGTCGAGTGACCGTCCAACCCGTAACCCCGCTCCCAACTGTCTAACATCTAATATTTTTTTTTGTTTTGTATAAAAAAAACATCAAAAATGTCACCGGAGACCAAAATTTTATTTCCATTTTTTACTCCAAATAATGTCAGGAATCACCGGTTAAAATAATTCAAGTACGTCCCTTGTATAGCGCATTTACTTTTTTGAAATTACGAAATTCATACAATTTGCGAAGATCCTATATTTTGCTTCAGATTCAGCCGCTAGCTAATCGTGTGTCATAAAATTAGCATTCGCGTCATATTTACGGACAAGGACTCTGTAAACTCGTTGGTAAAGAGGTGTGCAATCCACCTACGTTTAATCAAGGTGTCCCGTTCATTACACGTGGATGCAAATCAATAATATTCAAAAACCTCTCCGAAGCAAGAATAATTTGTTGTGAATATAACTAATAATATGATTATGTACGACAGATCAGTAGCTGAGTTTGCATCGCGTCTGGATCCCACCTAGGAATCGTGAGTTGAATTCCTCGGCTGGCCAAGTCCTCCATCACGACACAAGCAACATTTTCCGAGTAGGAAATTTTCAAATTATTATCAGGTTATTCGTAACCTGAAAATGTTGGTCTTTCTTTAAAAAAAGTATTATTTTTGTATTTATTGTACTGATATGTATTTATGTATGTACTGATATGTTTTTTCTGTATATTTTTTTTAATGTACGACATGTATTATGTCTGCAAAAGTAAAAAAAAAATTATATGCGTTTTACTTTTTTTATCATACTTTGCATAATGAAGTCGTAGACTATTCGCTACAACACGGCCCAAGCAAGCGCAGCAAATAGGGAAAAATAATAAAATTTAACAAAAAATCTAATAAAAAATAATACAACAAAAAAAAATCACTAACAATCAAAACTATACAACTTGTGTACGGTGGTGAATTTCCTTTATAGTGTTCAAGTTTTAATCATCACATTGGTCACAAGTTTGCAAGCACAACGCTGCTAGCACGTCAGTCCGCATAATATGCAAAGAACTCAGCGATCCATCACCATCTGGCGATGCGCCAGACATCATAAATTAGTTATGCTTCGTGTTCATGCAAGAATTTCTATCTCTAGGAGGTCCACAGTGTGTTGAAACTCGCAACTATCACGTACTACAATCATGCCAAATACGGGAGATGTTCCATCCGGCAGAACAATCCTTTTATGAGTGAGAAGATAAGTCTGCAACTCACCGACAATCAGTTTCCGACAGTGCTGTTGAAAGAACCAGTGCATCTCAGGCGATTTGATATTGCTGTGTTCAATGAAACCGTACAAAAGCAAAGCAATCTGCTCCACCATTCAACAGGAAGGTCAACCCCGAGAAAAGATAATGTGGAATTCTCACGAGAAGAATAAAACGAATAAAAATAGATGCAAACTTCCAAGAGTGGTTTTACCAAGAAAAAATCATTTTCAACGTGACATTTTTTCAATCGATCTAATTTTAAGTAATAAGTATAAATTAATAATAGTAATAAGTTCACAGGAGGGAATGCAAGGGTGGATCAAGCGATTCAACGAAGAGTGCAAGGCAGCGGGAATGAAGATGTTTACCTCAAAAACAGAGGTGATGGTTATAGGAAGGGACCAAACTCAGTGCAACATACTCGCTAATGGGACTCAGCTAAAACAGGTAGACAGATTCAAATACCTCGGGGTCTAATTCTCCAGCGATGGACGGCAAAACGGAGAAATTGATCAAGAATTAGTGCGGCAAGCGGTGTGTTGCATCCTCTCTACAGCACAGTAATAAGGAAAGCCGAGCTCAGCAACAAGACAAAGATGGCAGTGTTCAAAACGATACACCGCCCGACGCTCACTTACGGCCACTAGATATGGATGCTAAATGAACGAACACGCTCTAGAGTCCAAGCTGCCGAAATGAGGTACTTGAGGAGTGGCAGGGGTTACGAAATGGAATCATATAAGGAACTCGACGATCCGAGACGATCTGAACATTGAACCAATGTTACACTTCTTAGAAAAATCGCAACTGATGTGGCTTGGAGACGTACTAAGAATGTCTGATGACCGAATTCCGAGGAAAATACTGAGTGCGATGACGTTCAGTGGGCCGCCCCAGACACAGTTGAGCGAGGCAACTCCAGAAACTGTGTGAGGAGAGGATGGGACTGCCATGGACGGACTGAACAATCAGCACAAGACAGGGACGTATGGAGGAGCCTTGTCGATGCAATGGGTCCCCGACCCGAATATGATAAGGGGAAGGAGTATAAATTATTACTGTTTATTCATGATTTAGTAGAAACTGAGTAAGTACTTGGCTAGCTTCACTGTCTTAATATCTGCTGCCATCATTAATACGGCGTGCCATCAAATAATGATCACTACTGTTTTTGCCAACTGGCGCCCGTTTGCAACGAATTGGCAATTATTATTTGCAATCAATTTTATGGTACGTTAACTAGATTCAAATATATTAATATGACACCGGACGGCGTTTTTTTCCAACAAACGTATTCCCTAATTTCCCCTCTGGACTTTGACCCTAGTGCAAATAACTAACTAAACTAACTAACTAACCATCACGCCGTTTCTCAGCAGGGGTAGGCAGAGAGGACGGACCGCCAAACAACTCGGTCTTGGCACACACTCTTTGCTTCACTCACATTCATACATCGTCTCATACATACTCTTCTATTATTCTGGCTTTTGACATGGCCCGACTCAATGTTTTTTATAATATAGATATCGACCATTAGCGTGTGGTATATTTTGCTTTTTTGACAAGTTACTTCTTAAAGGAATTAGGACCCTACAGAAATAGTTAAAATTGCCTGGTTCAATGAACGCCGTCAACAGACGTTTAGTATAGAAACTAGACAATGTATTTAGAAAAAAAAAAACTTACATATACAGAATATTTTCTTTTAAAAGTTGGTAATAAAATCTTGATGGTTGGTTCAACAGTTCTTGGCAATGGTTTGGTGAAAATATTTAATCTCAAACCTAAAAATACACGGTTTAGACAACAACATACACGAGGGCCTGATGACTTCATACACGGATTCATATTATTATCTTCAAACATCTTCCATATTATACACGACAAGGTTTTACTAAGATTAATAGATAATGCATATGTTACGCAACAAGATGAGAGCATTTGCGCAAATTAATAAATTTGTTGTGTTACCAAATGGCGCAATCAAGATTTGCGTTGATGGTAGGTATAATAATACTAATAATATGGATCACAATAGAATAACTGTTTTCAAGGATAACAGACAAAGGAGTAGAGATGAGTGATGTTCTGAATTTCAGCACACACACTTGTCTCAAAAAATGTATGATCGAATGTATACGGTCCTCCCACTGAAAGCTACGCCGTAACCTATTCCTGCTACAGACGCCATTTATGAGAATGGGGTTAATCATGTCAATATTTTTGTTATTATGAATAGTGAATGAGTTCAAAGGTGAATTATGTAATAATTAACAACAGTGAAATATATTTAAACAATAAATAATATAATTTCGGAAAGCGTCAATTTCCCAGGAAAACAGACTTGAGAGTTGCAAGCCATGACTTTTGAAGTGAAAATTTCTTTAGCACCGTTATGATTTTAAACTCGATGGAACGGAAACAAACAACACTAAAAAGAGACAAACATCAACATCTATAGGATTTAGTCTGCGATATAATGACCGGTGTCCTCTCTGTGCGGTGCTTCGTAGCCTATCGGCCTCCTCTTTGTGCGGGGCTTCGTAGAATAAAATGTAAAATAGTTTATAAATTTGGGAACAATATTATCCATACTAATATTATAAATGCGAAACTGCGTGTGTTTGTTTGTTACGCTTTCACGCATAAACCAAAAAACTGATTTAAAAAAATTCTTTCACCAATAGAAAGCTACATTATATGCGAGTAATATAGGCTGTGTGTTATGAAATTATAAATATTAATATATTATATTTATTATACGTTTTCTGTCGCTAACAAAAGCGAATTATTGCTAACGTCAGAAAACAAATTATTGCCTTGGAAACAATGTTGATATATTTGCGGTAAATCGTAGTTAATATCTATCTGTCTATATAAATAAAAATTAATCTCCGAAATGTTTGTACGCACATAACTTCCGAACGACTGCACCAAAGTGGATAATTCTTTACTACTGGTGAGCTCTGGCATTATGAAATTTGGGTGCCACGCAACTGTTTGAAAACTTAATGTACCAGGAATGAATGTTTGGAATGCGGGAGGGGGGAGGGGGGAGGGGGGAGGGGCGAGGGGAGAGTGGTGGGGAGGGGGGAGGCGGGTGGGCGATAATTGATAAGTGTAAACGCTACAGTAATTTCCCCCTAATACCATGCGAGCGAAGCAGCGGGTAAAAGCTAGTAATAAATAAATCCTACAATTATTCTACTCCTGATACTGCGCATTCGTCTCATACTCTCGATGTTTTCTGAAGATTTCACTTCTACAGCGTGTGAACTGCACACATGATATTTTTTTTACTATTCGGATAACTAACTACTGGTTCAGTCAGTTAATTCGCACATTGTAACGTACCAAATTAACGAAATAGGTACGAAAGACCCAATCATAATCATTGTCTCAATTCCTAGAATTTAATTATTTCAAAGCAAAAACCTCACTAATAAAATTTCCTGGTATCTACAAATAGATTTTTACTCTTGCCATATTTTGTTGGATTTCATTTGACTGATGAAATCCATACTCCACAATTAGGTACAATAATTATGGAGCTTAATTTACATTACAACAGAGGGTTTCTAAGTACCTACAGCCGAAAGTAAAATGGCAGCAGCTTCCACTCTAATTTTCCTAATTATTTCTTGTCAAAGAAAAAAGAGCTCAGATCAGAACAAAAACTCCCCAACTGACTAAAGAAATGTTGAAAAATGAGAATTTCTAATTAAAATCAGAAGCTTCTAAAGTGGGAATATAAATAAAAGTTTGTTTTTGCTTCTCCTTTGATTGTTAAAACCATTGCTCTTTCTGTTTGATTACTTTGCAGCGAATTAATTGACCCATTAAATCTGTAAAAATAAACATAATTAAAAAAAGACTTTACGCAGGTGATCTTCAATGTGTGTAAACAGCATCTAACGATCTAACGTGTCTGTAACGGTGTTTATCGTCTTGCTAAAAGATAGACGATGTTTATTGGAAAACAAATAAAAAGTAACGATTTAATTACGTACTTACTTCCGCCGCGCTATGGACAAACGGCAGTGTTCGTGTTCGTGGCATTTTGTTGTGTGGTAGCCGTCAAGTTCAGTCATGGGCAATGAATACTTTGACGTGCAAGTAAAGGAAGTACTAAAGAAAAGCTACAAACTTTTAAGCTTTATTATTAAGACCTGTTGTAAAAAAACACTAACCTAATATATTATAATTATAACATGTTATAAAAAAGCTACTAACATATTATTTATGTATTAAAAGAAGACCTGAAGAGCGATTCTGTATCTTTTGTGAATATGGAAAAGATTCCATATGTAATTTGGGATAATTATCAATTTGGGAGGCGGGAATGAGTACCGCCGCCCCGGGAACCTTTATTGGATAACCAACACCTCTGCCACAGGTCACCCCAAGTGGTTCGCTACGTTTGGTGATTCAGCAGGGGTGCGCGGGTTCATGGGGTGAGGTTTGTCTAGGTCTTGGGGGCGGATAACCAGGACACACTGAACCACAAATTCCTACCCACCCCTTAAACCCTTTTCCTTCCCAGAACTCTCCTCCCCTTCCTTTCCTTAAAAAAAAGCCTCCAAACAGCATTCCCAAAAATGAAATAGGCCCCGAGGGAAATTATTTTCCTCAGAGCCTCCTGTGTGGAGCTCATGTAAAAAAAAATCGACTGTCAAATATGTGTGATTATCTATGGCTTGCAATTGCTTTTTTTCTATGCACTGATATGTCAGCTGCCGGCGCTGTCGCCGATTTCAACTAGTTTAAAACACGAAATGCTCAAAGTATACTATTATTTATTATTTTTTATTTAATGTACGTTTAAAGTTGTATACCATGGATTGGACATTTGCGAAATTTCGTTTCAATCTAAATACGCATGAAATACTTATTTTATCCAAATTAAGAACCACTATTTAATTAAGAACACAAAACTATTGAGGCAGTATACATACACAGAACAAACTAGTTGAAATCGGCGACAGCTGACAGCCTATAGAAAAAGCAATTGCAAGCCACAGACAATCACACAAATTTGACAGTAGGTTACGTATGAAATGATTTTCCACAAAAGATACAGAATCTCACGGCAGTTATTAAAAGCTGATAGTATATTATTCAACATTATACAAATATTAAGAAATGTTATGAACAGTCGATATAAAACCTTAGCCAATATAAAACTTTATGACCTGATATTAAAAGGTAAACGACGCGTTATTATATCATTGTTTAAGGGACGCTGCTTTTCTGATATATTGCAAAAGAGTAACGCCGTGTGATCTTTTAAGTGGGATTTATTTCAAAATAATCTTACTCTTCAAACCTTTGTCCTGTTCTTGGGTTGGAAAGTATTGTCGTTATTAAAACTTGTCTTACCTGAAACAAAAAGAAAAAGAATAAATAGTGACACAAAAAGCATAAAAAAATATGTTAAAAACATAAATAATTAACTTTTCAAACTTTTTTTTTGGTTTGACTGAGAATTGAATTTTCCTATCCAGAAACTGGAGTCCACAACTCTGTCAACCCCGCTAAATTCCGATTGGATTACACCGACATGCGTATGCGTGTCCGCGTGTGTGTGCGTGATTGCCACAAATGTAGAATGAAAAATTGATAGAATGCATTGTGATCGACAAGGAGTCTATCTGCCGAGTTTCATTTCGATCGGATGTCGGGAAGTTGGTTAATTTTCACTTCCGAGATTCCACGGAATTCATTCAATCAAGAAAACATAAATTAAATTCAAATAGACGTTTTTAAAAGTTTTCATATCTGTAGAATTGTCAAGATTCAAAAAACTTCTTCAGATTAAAAAAAAGGGCGAATCAATAAATAACGAACGGGTTCTCCTTTTTACGAGCATTTTGATGAAACATGCATGCATCCAAATTTATTAATTTATTATTTATATAATTAGCAGACGAGTGAAAACACGGGATAGTTATACAGGGGCTATCCCGTGCTATTATCTCGTCGAAATGTGTTTCACTACCACGTAAGCAGCGGTGCGAGGGGACAGGATTCGGTAGTTTCCGGTCGTTCGGCGTTAGAGCATTGGAGTTCAAATTGGACTAATTGGAGGTAAAAGAGTTGAACCAATTTTTCACTTCGTATCGCTTGTAAATATAATAAATCCATCAATGGGGATAATTATCGGCAAATAAGTCAAAATTTTAATCTGAAAAATCAAAATTAAAATAATTTTCCGTTGTAAAATATTATGTGGTATTTTTGTTTGAATTCTCCAAACAAATATTTTAATTTTTAAAAATGAAACTAGAAATCAAAGCAAAAGTTCTAGAGTTTGTTGAACCGGTGTTACATAGAGACTAAAATACTTAAAAAAGATTGTTTAAAAAAATTTTAAGGATTCGTCAAATATTTGAAGTTAATTTTCGCGTTCTGTGCAAGTTCTATTAAAGTTTTGTGATAATTACAGTTTTATGAAGCAACTGGCTTATAATTTTATAATAGCAGAACTTGAATAAAACTTACACATGATAATTAACTTAAAATATTTGATGAATTCGTCAAATTTTTTGAAACAACCCGTCCTTAGAATTTTTAATATTTCAGTACTTTGAGAAAGGCTGATTCAAAGCCGCAGATGTTAATACATTATATATTATGGCACTCGATGAACACCCCAATCAATACAGAGAGGGTTCAGGGTTCAGTCAACCTAGAGAGATGGATGGTTAATATATATTCAGTAAATTAGGTGCTGGTGGCTGTAGCCTGTTTCCAAAAATAACTCACAATTTCCAGAAGCCATTTATAAAGTTATAGGGAATAATAGCTAATAATGGCGTCCCACTAATTTATGTGCATAAATTCTAACGGCCGCTTAAGGGGGTATTCTAGTCTAGAAAAAAAATTCGTATTTCGATAGTTTAGATATTAAGAATATCTCAATTCGAACTATTTGAAAAGTAATAGCCATTTAGTGTCGTGGCAATAGACGGAATCTAAGTAGAATCTAAATAGAAAAAAAACTTTAAAAGCGTTTTTCTCGAAACTACTTTTTTCGAAACGTTTGTCACAAAATCTCAAGTTCTAATTGACCAATTTTCTTGGAATTTGGCATGAATTTTATTTATATATCCCCCTATGGTAAGAAAAAACAAAAAATCAAAATAATTTAATAATTAACATTAACATTAATTTTTACTATTTTTAAAAATTCGGAAAGTTTAAAAATAACTGAAAAACATCGGTTTATTTTAGTATCCGCATTTTGCGAGAATTTTTTTTTTAGTTTTTTGGTTCCTACCATAACGACATTTGTACTGATAAAGAATCTACATTTTTTAAATTTTTCAGATGAACAGAAGGGTGGAAATCGTGAAAACGATTTTTTCGATCAACAGCGTGTAACTTCGTGAAATATACATATATATGCATAGTTGTTGTCGACAACGTTGGTGATGATTTTCAACATTCACAATTTGGGAGGCGGGAATGGGTACCGCCGCCCCGGGAACCTTTATTGGATAACCACCACCTCTGCCATAGGTCACCCCAAGTGGTTCGCTGCGTTTGGTGATTTAGCAGGGGTGCCCGGGTTCATGGGGGGTGAGGTTTGTCTAGGCGGATGACCAGGACACACTGAACCCCAGATTCCTACCCACCCCTTAAACCCTTTTCCTTCCTGAAATAATGTAATTGACTAGATAATAATTTGGCAATGATTTTTTTTATTTCTTACTTTCCTTAAAAAAAATCCCTCCACACAGCATCCACAAAGATGACATAGGTCCTGAGGGAAATTATTTTCCTCAGGGCCTCCTGTGTGGAGGCCATATAAAAAAAAAATAATAATAAAAAAATTGGTCGGATATATTTCTTCTATCTTCTGAAATTGATAAGTTATGGATTGTTAACGAGTCATGTTCTGATGATCGGTGTATACGATCATTGAATTTAAATAAACTAAAAAACTATTGCTGAGGATCGACTTAGAGGATCGAAGATTATGAATTTTTCCAAGTTGGAGTCCTCAGTTTGGCGAGCAACGTGTTCAAAGTATCTCAAGATACTCGTACGTTGTAGGCAGATAGTTGAAACCCTGTTGATGACCAGCTCTTCCAAAATGGACACATTTGTGCGTCTGAAAGCATTGATTGGTGAAAGCGCAAAAAAGTAGGATTCAAATTTCAAAGACCTACGTGAGTTTAATACGTTGGTAGAAAAAGAATAATTGAATTATTATTCAATATCTGCGTTACACGATTATATTGCAAATGTTAGTTGATCTCAAGTAATATCTGGAAAGTATTCTGAAGAATTATTCTCCATTTGCCCAAGTGAACTTTAATGAACCGAATCCGCAAAACATTTGCGACTGGCGCTGGTGATTTAATTAAATTATAAAAAGTCAAATATTGATTTTTCAAGATTAAAGAAGTTTCAAAGGGAAAATGAAATGATTTCAATTACTGATCTTTAAGGGAGCGGGAAGGTTTCTCAACACTGAAAATATCTAGACGAAAACTTATTTTTTCTAAAGCTACAATGATATGCTCCATTACCCTAATTCGCTATAGAGCTGAAAATCTATGTTTATGTGCACGATATACGGCAAGCAGCAAAAACTCTAATGGTGAGTTCTGGCATCGTGAAATTTTATGGCTTTTCTGTCTGGAATCTCTCTCCAACGCGAGTTACAGAATTTTGTACGATAAACTGCTAATAAAAAATAAAAAGAAGCCTGGTGCTATTTTTCCTTATTTTTAAATGGTTCAATCAGTAGGGTAGCGATCTAAAAAATTATGGACAAAGCTGGGTGGAAAACTAGTTTAGTTGTAAATAACAAATTATGAAATTTCAAGGAAAAACAAAATATTTCTAAAGGACGGGAAAAGAAATGCCTTCAATTCATAATCTTCTAGCATCGCGTCTGGGATGTTACACAGTAAGTTCCTATAATGTAACATATTTTTGGTTTGAAATTTGTTGTCACCACTAGCTGAAGTCCCCGGAGTTACCCGGGTATCAGATTTTTTGAAATCTAATGTAGGCAGTGACCTTCCTCTTGTTAAGATTAAGTGCGCAAAATGTCTTTTAAAAATTAAATTCAAGCTGTCCGCCCAATCGCCACAGACACACACATAGATTTTATTCAAGTCTTTAAATAGATTGCATACAAATAATATTGTGCACGCTTTGCACAGCGGAACGAAGAGCGGAAGTTTCTACCAGATGTGAACTATTTTCCTAGAAGTTTAGAAAAGTTACAAATTACATTACGAATTAAAATTAAGGTAATATCGAAGTTAAGATTGCTCACAGCATCGGATTCACTGCGCGCTGCGTGATTTTTCCAACTTCAATTGTGGTATGTTGTGAATAGGAAAACGAAGGTTGAGAAGTACGTTACCTACCAAGCTATTCAGATTCGGTCATCAAACATAGTTACCTACGCTTTTTGAAGCTTTCGATTCTGAAATGTAGTCTTTCCATTTCCAGTTCACTAGGGCGATACTGAGAGTTTTCCATTTAGACGAAACTATTAAACTTGCTACTAACCACCATGGGCTGTGGAGCGTTGAAAGCTGAAACACTGATTTAGCTATGAAAAAAAGCCAAGACATCATATTTTTCTGTTTTTTTTTTAATTTTTAATTTTAAGAAAAATTTATCGAAAAACTTGTTTTTTGTAACACGGGCGAAGATGGGGAGTAACTACTAACTACTAGTCATATTACAATCAAATCGATCATTCTAACCAATTGGGCCTGCTGTAATATTTCATTATCGAGTTGATTAAAACAGCTCTCTTGTAAAGCCAATTTGAATAGTTTATCAGACTTAATAACTTAATATCACAATTAATCAAAATTACATCTACCAGACGCAGACGTCCAGCGTCCGTGAAATGGAAAATGCTACTTTCCACAAATTGCCCACAGACATGTGTGACCAAAATTCTGATTACGTAATACCAACGTAAATACATACATATCAGAAAAGGGTTTCAAGTAATTGTGGTGATTTTATCCCGTCGGGAGTAATAACGTTACAGGAATAATATCTACTCAGCATCAACCCGTTAGGTTTAGTTGTTCGGTTTTCGGAACAGCTCGTACAGGTCTCATAGAAGTCGTTGTGTCTCCCTTACTATCACGGTTAGAAATATAATACAAACGGTATTAGAAAGAGAAAATGTTAAGCTTTATAATTATATGTAAAGCGTGGCATATACGTTTACCACAAAATAATTAAAATGAATTTATGAATCCAAAGTTGTCAATGCGAAAAAATGTGTTACTAAATTTTTAATTAATTATTTTTACATGATTCGAAAAAGAGTGAGTTGACGATAACGTTTATTTTTATATAGGGTCTGCCATCTAAAGTTTTTTTTTTCAACTAGTGCTTATTTCGTGAATGGTAACACTTAGCTCATGTCTGATTTGACAGATAATTAGTTTTATCCTTCCGCTGAGCGATAATATTGCGACATTACTTTGAAAATCATGGTAATGTTGCAGAATGTGTGCGAAAATTGCGTACGGTTTTTGGAAGAAGAGAAGCACCGTCAGCTCCGTATGTTCGTTATCTTGTGAAAAAAGTGAAAGAAACTGGCATCCTCATCGATAAACCAAAGCGTGAAAAGCCAAAAACAGTGCGTACACCCGAGAATATCGATGCTGTGGCAGAAAGTGTGCGTGAAGCGCCATCAACATCAATTCACCGTCGTTCTCAACAATTGAACATTTCGGAGACATCATTGAGACGAATTTTGCATAAAGACCTTGGTATGACGCCATACAAAGTCCAATTGGTTCAGGAGTTGAAGCCGGATTAACCGGAAGGATTGTACTTATAAATAAAAAAAGAAATTTGAGAAAATATTCAGTAGTTTTTTTTTTATAGCATTTTCAAAAAAAAAAAGTTATTTGGCGGACCCTATATATTTTTATTTTATTTATATGAATACCACACAAGAGTCCCAACTGCTCCCGTCTGCAGCCAGTGAGACTATGGCATCCCCAATTGGGGTATGTTGTGAGGCTGAAGGTAGTGGGTAGGAGAAGGAGATGGGGAAGAGGAAGGTGGGAAGTACCTGGCTATTCATATCTGGTCACCAAACACGGCTAAACCCATTTCAAGCAACGCGTTGCAACGTTTTAATTCTGAAAGGTGGTCTTACACCAGGGCGATACTGAGAGTAACTTTCACTCTGGAACGTGCCGCAAATATACTATATATTAATTTAAATGAATAAATTGTGAAATAATACAAATTAACCAAATAAAATTTATTTGCCACGCCAGGATTCGATCCCGCGATCTTCGGAATACGAGTCAAAAGCCTTACCGCTGGACTACACCGGCCATTAAAATAATGATGTATGTGTTTGTATTTTGTTTTCGTTACCAATACAATACATTCAGAAATATTCCATTTATTTGGATTTAATTTCAAAACGGAAATATTTTGTCCCTCTGACAAAACACGGTCGAGACTCGAGGGGTTAACGAATTAAAAGCAATGTCAATGGCTACAATTTCGCCGCAGTTCAATGCCGATGTTTTGGCTAGTAATAATTCTCTTACATGTATACTGCAATACATTGTACGCACATAACAATATTATGTAACACGAATTACTTAGTGAAATCTCCCCGAATTAGCTGAAAGCACAGGGCCTATTTACTAACGGCCATACACCCTTAGTTAGATTACAAACCACTAACTGTAGAGAAGGATGAGTAAACATCTCAAAGAAAAATTAAGAACAAAACTACTAATAATTATGATTGGATAATGGATGACTTTGACGGCGTCCTTCACGCTCGAAAGATGAATACGAAAAAGTTGCAAAACATTCCAAAGTTAATACAAGACCTTGGCATGCCCCAAGGGTAATAAACAAAATAAGTTAGGGACATTCCACAGTTCATATGAAAATAAGTTAGACATTAAAGTTAGTAAGTAGGAACTTGAGAGAACTTCGGGCATAACTAAATTAATAAGCGAAACAAAAAGCCTAACGATTAAAATATATTTTCAATCAAATTCCAAGTTGGTTTATTGAAAAATCTACTAGAGATTACTCTTTCAGAGAAATACCATTTATTTCAGTTACGTGTTAACATTTCAAACTAGACATGACAAACTTGACAGCAACAAATTAAATGTAATTAATGAATATAAAATGCGTCTCATATTTGGTTTTACCAGTATATTATTTATTTATTTATTTAAGGAACATTAACAGTCTTAGTAATACAATAAAAATAAGAGGATGATAAAAAAACAGACCAATTATTAATGTTCACAGATAGGTATTTAGAAACAAGACTAACTGAATATAAACTAGAATATTTAAAAAATAATAAGAGTACAAATGTGAATTCAACAAATGGTAAACTAATACACAACATTAAAATAAGTGTGATTATAACTGAAATAGACTGCAAAATAGGGATTTGGGTTGGGAAGGGTAAGGGGAGGAGAGGGATAAGGGAAAGTTGCCAAGTAATATAAAAATATTAGATACAATTAATTCATGTTATTCGCACCTAAAATGTTATACAGTGAAGTTCTGTAGCGACAGTAACTAGCAGTAAATACATCAGCACGTGTGTCTATATTAGCAAATTTGTTGTTATGGTAGTTACATGTCCTTTGTATAAATTCATTTTGATTGATTATAACGAAATTTAAAACGTGTCTCCACTAAGAAAGATCTTGGTATTGTGTTTGACAGTAGGTTGACATTTCATGCTCATATCGTAATGACGTGTAGTACTTCACTGAGAGTGCTGGGTTTTGTCCTAAGCACCACGAGAAATTTAAGAGACACCCGGCTTCTCACAGTGCTATACAATGCTTTAGTTAGGAGTAGACTAGAGAGTAGATCGATGTTTTGGAGCACGCACCAAGTGAAGTATTCCTTCATGTTGGAGAAGGTTCAGACGTAATTTCTGAGATTTCCTGAGGGAGCATGGCTACTACCCGTGACTCTACCTTAGCGACTTTCTCTTGGGCATGCTCGGTATGAACCATCTACGGGTCAGAAGGGATATGCTCACTGTAACACATTTCTTCAGACGATTCGTGGATTGTTCGAAAATTTGACTATCATGGAGAGCATTAGTTTCTATGTTCCCGATGGTTATCTCCGTCACCGACAACATATACTTTTTATCTCCCGGCTTACAGAACTAACTTGCCAATGGTCATGCCAGTCGGGAGAGCTGTCTTGTTGTTAAATAGAATGGCTTCGTATATTGATACGTTTAACATCAATGAAGCACAATTTAAACGGCAAGCTTTGTTGCTGTTGCTCTAAATGTGCTTCATTGATGTTTAAATTGCTTAAATCTGCTTATCTAATATTAATATTTTTCTCCTTTAAAAACGCCTTGAAATATTAATTTTGTAATGTTTTTAAAATGAATAAATTGAATTGAAAAAAAAAATAGATTTTCTCTATCGGAAATCGCAAAAACTCTCGACTGATGGATGAGCTATGGCGTGATGACATTTATTTAAAGAATGTCTAAGTATTTCGATTGTGAGCTATTGAGCGTTGACAAACATCAATTTAACTGTACAATTGGAAGACAATACGCCATATAATAACACAATACATATATTAAATGTTACATTATATCTTGGAGAAAACCGGGCAGTAAAGTGTTACTTATAAACGTGCATTAAAATGTTCACATACTAAGCTGTCGCCCTCGCCTTTTTAGGAAGAATTGTTTAAAAATGATGAAATAGGGGTTGCACAAACTTTTCAGCTACTGAAGCTAACTCAACCTCTTTTAGGTCTTTCATCGTAGGTCGTTTCTACATATGAAATCCACAGCCACCACAGGGATTAGTCTAAGAGACAAGACAAGTAGTTGTCGTGAGTCTTATCTGGATATGGAGTTATGCGGCAACTGGCGTCGCTAGATGGAGAAGGGCGCTACGACGGGGGCCAGATGAAGGGATAACCTCGAAAAACGAGCCGCAAACATTCGCCATTAACATGGAGATTGAAATTAATTATAAACCGGGGATACCCACGTAAAGGCCTAGCGGCGATTTAATTGTGTATTTTGTGACGTGACGGAGCAACGTCCAACGTCCAACGTCCGGAGGGAAAACCGAACTAGCAAGGAATTGTTAGAGTTTTACATAACGAGATTTGCGAGAGTTTTACATAACGATGAAACATCAGTAAACTTGTGGAGAAACTGTTGGATAAGAAAGGGATAAGCGATCATTACTTTATTTTCATTGCCTGTAAGAGCAGAACACGATCATAACAATACTGCCAGCGTAACTAAAAAAAACAGTAATTATAATATCGATTTTTTTATGTTTTCCCAAATAAAAATAATTTAATTTTACATTTTATTTATAAAAAATGCAATTTTTACGCAACGTAAGCGCTCTTGGTAAGTAAATACGCAGTATTCCTGTTTCTGTAAGTAAATACACAGTTCCTATGTCGAAACTGAAGATTTTAGATTGAATAAACTAGATTGAAACGTTACTTAAAATGACTCAAGCCGTGTTTGGTGACTAGACCTGAATAGCCAGGTACTTCCTAATTTTCTCTTCCCATCTCCCTTCGCCTCACAACATACCCCAATCGGGGATGCCATAAACGAACTGGTTCCGAGTATTTGCGACCCTTGTGCCGTATGCACATTATACTTACAGCATTTTGAGAACGTCTACAATTGGTAAGTAAAAACGGAAAATCGCACATTTTCAACACATATCACGTATCAAAACTTTTTTTTGAGATAATATAGAACAAGTGCCTTGTTTTGACAAAAAATCATTAGGCCAATTATAAATATGCTAAAACATTAAATAAAACTGCAAAATTACGACCCTTATGGCGAGACGAGATTACGACGAGAATGACTCCCATGAGAATTACCATGTATGTGCTTACTTACCACGGCAGAATGGTACGTCTTTAAAGATTTATAAAAAAAACAATTACAAATGGCACCCTTATTTCGATTAGCGGTTGGGCTGATGGGTGTAAAGACTTAATTAATACAAATGTTACATGTTAACCTGTCACGTGAATATTTTGGGCGTGTATTTCGGTACATGTGTACATAATGAATGGGTATTTTGATGGCCAAGTACTGCTTTACCTGCTTCGTAATAGAAAGGACAAATTATATTAATTACACTGGTTACCTAATAAGGGTGATGAAATATATTTTTCAGAAAAACTAAATGTTAGTTAATTGTTAGATAATATCAACTAACTAAATAACCATTACCACCGCCTTTTCTGCAGGAGCGGGCAGATAGGATGGACCGCTAAGCAATCACACACTCCTTGCTTCTTTCACATTCAAACATCATCTCATAAATACCCTCATGTTGTTCCGGCTCTTGATTAATATAATTAACATTTCAGAGGACGTGGCACTTAACCAACGAAGTCTACATTTTCCAAATTCAAAGCTTTAAAGACTGGGATGGGTTGTTTCAAAAAATTTGATGAATTCATCAAATATTTTAAGTTAATTTTCACTTTCTGTATAAGTTCTATTCAAGTTCTGTGATTATTTCAGTGTCATGCAGCATCTAGGCTGTCATGATATAATAACAGAACTTGTGTAGAACCCTCACAGAACGTGAAATTTAACTTCAAATACACTACACTGAATTTAACTTTAGAACCTCGATGAAACGAAGAAAAGCGACACTAAACAGAGACAAACACATACATCTATAGGATTAAGCCTGCGAGAAAATGAAATAATATAATCGGTCTCCTCTTTGTACGGTACTCCGTAGCCTATCGGTCTGTTTGTAGTCTCCCCACTCTTGTCTACTTTAGTTTTCTGGAGGTTTCACTTCTACGGCGTGTTAATTGCACACTATGATTTTTTTGACAGTTGAAAGGTCCCCGCAAAATGGTGATTCTAAGTCCGTTCCAGCTTTTGTACAAATTGTGATCAGCTGAAAAGGACGACTATCATGTTGTTAAGCTTATTACAATTTGAAAGAAAGCTAAACAGCACAGATAATTGGCGTTTAGAAGGAATATAAACGCTAGAAATATTTCGATTCTCATGCCATCAAAATTTAAATCGAGTGTCTTTATTTGCACGAGGCAAACAAGCGAAAAATTGGTTTTTATTTATTTTGTGCATAATTTCATAAGAATGAAAAAAAAAGTTAGAACATACAAAACCTCAAAAATAGTCTTAGCCATAAAGGGGTATTTTTTAAAAATTGTTTCTTAAATTATACTTCATAGTCAAGTCATAAAAAAACATTTTTTAATGGTTTACGCTTATATTTTTTATTATGTAAATAATAATTTTATTGTAATTCCAATACATAGAAAAGCTAGTAAAAGCTTCAATTTATCCGTAGCATATTTTTTGATGTTCATTCGTCGTAAAGATTAATCTAAATAGGATTTCACGTAAAGCTTCATCTTAACAGGAAATTACCAATTAATATAAGAGCACTTTCACATGGTTAAAATAAACATATCGATTTAATTCGAACTTCAAAGGAAATTGACACCTTCCAATAAAACCATTATTATGCTTTTTAAAAGTTACCCACGAATAAATCCATACTAATATTATAAATGCGAAACTGCTCGAGTTTGTTTATGACCTTTTCACGCATAACACAATATAAAGACTTTAATAATTCTTTCACCAATATAAAGCTAAATTATATGCGCAGACTACAGGTTGTATATGATGGTAAGCTCTGGGGTTATGAAATTATAAATATATTATATTTGTTATGCGTTTTCTGTCGCTAACAAAAGCGAGTTTTTGCTAACGTCAGAAAAAATCTTTTCCATGGAAACAATGTTGATATATTTTTGGGCTCTATGCTGGTAGGTATACAGTCTACTGGTCAGCTACTACTGGAGAAAATTCAAATATTAGAATTCGTTTTTTTTTTGGACAAGCTTGGATAAATGTCAGATGAGAGTTCCTATATTAAAAATATAATTCGTAACGATTATAAAGGCAGAATGAAAATAGATTATTTTTTTATTATATTAACGAACTTTCAAATATTTAAATAAAAATAAACATCCGAAATGTTTGTAACCGCATAAATTCCGAACGAATGAACAAAATTGGATAAGTAATTCTTTTTTCTTTGAGCTATAGCATTATGAAATTTAGGTGGTAGGCGAGATGTTTGAAAACTGAATGTAAGGGAATGAATATATGGAATGCGGGAGGGGATGGGGGGGGGGGGTGGGGGGGAGATAATTGATAAGTGCAAGCGCTACAGTAATTTCCCGTAATACCATGCGAGCGAAGCCGCGGGGAAAAGCTAGTATAATATATACCTATAATTAAGGTAATAAGTCCTACTAATATAAGGAAATAAGGGTATGTAATAACTTCGGATTTGTGAATTGAAATACGTGTTTGGAGATTAATTGAACATTTATCGAAAAAATAATCTAACGTGATCCCGCTTGACATTCAACTTCAAATATGTTTGCCGTTTTTCAATTTATTTCAAAATAAAATACTGTATTTGAAAGAAGATGAAACACCCTTTTAGATTTGCAATTAAAAATATGAAAAAATTTGAAAGCAAACCTAGATAAAGATTTTAAAGTCGCCTACTGACGGTTTTTATTGTGTAAACTGTAATTACCATTTACACTTACACGAAACTATTTAATTAAACAACGGTATTATAAAAGTTATTGTCATTTAACTTTTTTTACTTTTATATAAAAAAATATATAAAATTTACAAACCTTGACAAATAATTTTCAAATGCTAATGTTGTTACATCGGGAGGTTTCGGGAGGGTCTATGGTAAACTTTTAAATGCAAATACAAAGCGTGCTGTTCTCTCTTTCTAAATCATATATTTCACCGTAATACAAAATGAATAGCTTGACTTTTATGAGTCCGTGTCAGGCTGGGAGAAATATCTCTCAAAAATACTCTAAGGGATAAGATGTGTAGGTACATAAAATTCAACAAATCCAGATTAAGAAAAAGGTAGGTACTAAAAACACAATGAGAACTAATGTCTATAAAGGGTACAAAAGAAAGGTCAGAATGCTAATTAATTGTTTGTACAATCTACTGTTATCGTTAATTGTTTTTGGGTTGTAATGCCGTGTTGCGGTTGCGCTTGCACTACCTCCTATAGCCAACGTTTCGGATAATACTTTTGGCCGTGAAAATCTCAAATCAAACCATGTAGGTACTATTTTTGAATTCAAAACAAGTCCGGCGCAACGTGCTATGTAAATAGGTGGGTAAGGTAGGTATATTATATTAGTTTTTGATCAAAGGGTAAACATCATTAACACTCCTCCTTTATTATCCATAAACATTTAAGAAAGTAAAAAACATAGATTAAACATTAATGTATTGATCTACATTTAACAGGCGTTAAAATAGTTATTACCGATCATAATTATAAAAAATTGTTTGTTCTTTCTAGAACAAACAAAAGAACTTCTAGAACAAACAAACACAAGTTTTGTTTGTTCTAGAAAATAGTAAAACTTCTCGAATTTCTTAACACTTCCTTACCGGACCGGCCCCGTGCCACCCCCCCCCCCCCCCCTCTGTTCGGGCGTACCCCGTCCCTATCTGCTGAATGTATCGGGATAATTCTAAGCGATAGCAAGTAATTTCTAAGTTGTTAGTGGAAAGGACTAGATCGCGTTCGTTTACACTGCGCATCTCGTTTGCTCTTTTTACAATGCTATAATGTTCGCTTGCCGGTCAAAGATCATTCGGTCTGAGTCGTTTCCGGTGAACGCCAATCGCCAGTCGAGATTCGGAAACAAGGTGTTATGTTGGCTGTCGGCCCGCCTTCTCTGTTTTCTATGGAAAAATAGATGCTATGGTCTAAATTCATTAGAATATTAATTATGACTTTATTAATCAAACGATTTTTAAAATGACTACTGAAATACGATGAATATACTTCCCTCTAATTATTATCATAACAAATTACAAAAAAATATGTCATTAACACCCTTCAATAAGCAAAACAAATTGGGGTCCCCGAGTGACCCCCCTTCGGGTCATGTGTGATTTTTTTCGTTCCGGGACGAAAAGGTTAAATGTTGAAATTCAAGTTTTTGTTTATTTTTTCCTTTATTTTTTCCCATTATGATTATTTCTTGATATATTTCAAAAGTATTAGATTATTGAAATTGTACCAGGGAAAAGTAGATTATTTTAAATTTGTCAAGATTGAGTACTTCGTTAAGCCTATAAAAAAATGTATGTAAGATATCTATTATTATCTTAATTTCGAGATGGTTTTAGCAATTTGTGATTTCCAGTTTAGATGTGTGTCAATAGATACACCTACATATTTAATATGTTCTTCTTTGACGAGTTTATTGCAGAGTGAATGTTTCTTGATTGCAACTTGTATTGTGGATTCTAATTTTAAGGTTATCATGAGGTTAAATGTAGCTTTAATTTAAGCGAGCAACACGACTACGAAGCTTTGAAATGTTAATTTACTATAAAAAGTATTATCTTATAGCCCACTCCTGGATATGTTTCCAATCAATGTCCGTTCCTTTTCTCCCACCCACTCTTCATTAATCCCTGGCCACGCCCCCACCCCTACCTACCTACCACAACACTTGGTAATAATACATTGCACCCACCCACTGTTTTGTAATTGTCAAGTCATTGTATGTTTGCCCTGAAGAAAGAACGGTCGTCCCGAAACCGGTCGGCGTAGATAAAATGTATAGTGGTTTTAACAAAGTTAAATTGTTTCATTTATTTGTTAATTTATTTGTTCAACAAATAAAAACCGATGCCCAATGGGGTATTATGGAAGATTTCAAGCTATTTTTCTGATTTAGATCATTGTACTAAGAAGTGTAATTTTTAAATTATCATTCATTGATTTTAAAAACGACCTAAAATTGCAAATCTCTAAGGAGTTCAAACTGGCCACAACGTTATTATTTTTGTTATTATTGTTTCATTGTGCTTTTACACAAGCATTTCCGTAAATCTAAACTTATAAACGCACAGTTATACCCGCGCTATAAACGCTGCTGGCTGATAAGACAGACGGCTGTCACCGACGTTGCCCGTCGTGACGTCAACAACGATTCACGAACAAAAACGACTTTCTTGTTTGAGCTTCAAATCTAAAATGACATATTTTTAATGGATATAGAAAATGTAATCGTCAACGTAAAAATAAAATAAAAATGCCTTCATTATAAGTATTTTTTTCCGTCAATAAAAAAAGAGTGCACATATCCTATTGCTTGTGTAACTCCTAGCAAAACTGTGTTTTTTGGAACGTGAATTACGGTTATAAATTATTAAATATGCGCTGCCCTAAACGGGGTGAATAAAATTTATTTTTCCCATAGGAGGCACCATTGCCATTGCCCCGATATAAACCCTACGTTTCACATCAACCATCACAGGGAGTCAAGAAGGTCGGCGAAAATATTGGGGGCGAACTCGAGCAAGCCAAGCGAACACAAAAATGGATAGGCTCGGTATATCAGCCAGTCCTATCCTTGCTGTGTATGTTCCGCTCAAATTTAAGCGGGCTAAATCTGCAAATCAAGCCTTAATAAGCCGGAGAATAGTTCATTTTATAGACGCCGAGGAGCACCGAGGCGCTAGCAGTCGCATGTCAAATCTGACATCGTAAATAATATTGAATACTTCCATATCACTGAAATTTATTTGCCTAATTCATCGAGCGAAGAGGAATATCGATGTTAATAATTGATAATCAATCTAAAATAGTCTGATTGATTTAAAAAGTTTTAACGTCAGAATAGTTTCTTTTCAGGTTGATTGATATCAAAGGTTAATTTCATGAATAATGCAACTCCGGCAAACAAATACTATTTAAAATTAGTATTATCGTACAGAGCAACCATGTTGATTGAAACTGGGAACTTTATCGAAAAACAACTGGTAAAAAATCAACCCGCCTAAAAATATTTTTGGTTCAAGATGAACTGTCATCGTTAACATTTTCAATCCCGATCTCCTGAAGATAGTATAAAGAATAGATATAGCACTCACGTAGATAGTAATTTATTTTTCAAAGAAAAATTATTAATTCCTCTATTAAAATCATAGACAATCCGCGTAATACTGGTCTTCCAACTTATGTACGGATTGTGTTCCAAGCCGCGTTAAGCCCGACATTCCAGCAAAGCCGAGCTTAAAATCAACTGATATACCGACCTGTAATAAGTTTTATTTTTATTTTTGTAAACATATACACTATAAACAGTATGTTATTACTTTATTATTTCTGAATATTTTTAGTCAATTTATTTTTTTCTCTTATTTTATTTACAATAAATTTTAAAAAAAATTACAAAATAAAAACAAAAAAAATCTAAATAACTAAACAAATAATACTTCCTTCCTTACACACAAGCATTTGCTTATTATGGGAGAACATAAAAAAAATTCTCTACTAACCGGGAATTGAAATTAGTTAATTAAGATTGTAATGTAATATTTTATTAAATTGTATTTTTATTATTCAATTTTTTTTTAATATGTATTAGTTATTTACTTGACTAGCTCCCCAGTTAGACTCGAGATTATTTCTCTACTAGTTTTTAGTTTTCGGATACGTTCACAAATATTCCATTTATTTGGACTTTATTTCAAAGCGGAATTATTTTTATCTTCTGACAAAAGACGTCCGATTTTTGAAGGGTTTAGAAACAAATTATTAGTATATTAGTGTGTATATTTACTTTACAATAAAAAAATATATCTGTTTGAAGCTGTATGGTATGAACCATTTCTAAACTACCCTTACTTGCCATTCTAGGGGTGAATGTAAAACAGAGGGGTTTTAGTGTTTCGATTGATTTAGTGTTTGGTTTGATGTTCATCTTGAGATGTGATCCACATCAGAACACTCTTTGACATTATATACTGTACTGTAAAACATCCTGTAAACCCGAGGACCAAAGCTCTCTAAATGTCACACGCTAAGTTCATTAACAACTAATCTGAATTGAAAGTTTCATAGTGACTTGCCGACATCATAGATCAAAGGCGAGAACAAAAGACGAAGATCAAAAACGAAAACATAAGACGAAGCAAAACTAAAAAAAAAAGCTCGAGATTTCATTTATAAGGCCGTGTTTTCTGCCGAGTTTGCAACCAAAAAAGCGTACGCATTGAGAAAGGAGATAAGCCATTGAGGCATTCGTTTCAAGTTGGGATTATGGGCAGTTAAAGCCAACCGACATGATGGGACGGCTTAATAAATCAGCGAGAGTGCCGCGAATAGCCAACAATTTATAGCGCAACCGTAAATAGCATACGGGAAGACACCGAGCGTAGGAAGCGATAAATTCCATTCTAAAGCAAGTGCCAAAAGAAACAATGTTCGAGTATTACGATAATGAAACTTGTGAATAATGAAATGATGTGTTGATTTATAAAATCTCTTTGCAGATTTTTTTATTTCATATCTGTAATTACGTGGCCATGGTGCGAGTAGAAAAGCCCCAGGCGATTTTAATAGCCTCTGGCACCTGCTGACAAGGGCAAGAAAAAAATGTTGAAAGCTTTTTACCTCCAACATTTGACGATTCATGACGGCCTCCGTAGTCGAGGGGTAAGGCTCAAAACTAGCAATCCAGAGGTCGCGGGTTCAAATCAAGGCAAAAGCACATAAATTGTATTGGATTAATTTGTATTACTTCACAATTGAATCATTTAATGAATAATAATCAACTATGAATAATATAAGGAATCATTGAAGAAGAAGATAACACTTTTAAATCTAAATGAAAATATGAAAGAAAACAAGACACAGAAAAACAGAAAAAGACAATGGTCGCAACTGGGACTCGAACCCAGACCTCTCGTCTTACCGGGACGGCGCGTTTTCCAATTTCGCTATTGCCACCTTCTGTCAAACCGTCATATTTGTCAATCTCATATTTCAAATATTTAGAATCATTAATATTATCTTCAACTAGTTCTTTTTTCCATATTATAGGCAACTACTCTTTTTATTGGAAACAATCATTCAAAGAATTGGTTTGTAACCTGAATAGCGTCTCGGATAAATGTATCCGAATTTATTCATATGGAACTATTGACTTTATGAAAGTCTAAATGAATATTCAATTTTTTACGAGAAAAACTATTTTTATAACTTTTGAAGGTTATTCCCATCAACGTAATATATCATTGAAGAAGAAGATAACACTTTTAAATCTAAATGAAAATATGAAAGAAAACAAGACACAGAAAAACAGAAAAAGACAATGGTCGCAACTGGGACTCGAACCCAGACCTATTCAGGTTACAAACCAATTCTTTGAATGATTGTTTCCAATAAAAAGAGTAGTTGCCTATAATATGGAAAAAAGAACTAGTTGAAGATAATATTAATGATTCTAAATATTTGAAATATGAGATTGACAAATATGACGGTTTGACAGAAGGTGGCAATAGCGAAATTGGAAAACGCGCCGTCCCGGTAAGACGAGAGGTCTGGGTTCGAGTCCCAGTTGCGACCATTGTCTTTTTCTGTTTTTCTGTGTCTTGTTTTCTTTCATATTTTCATTTAGATTTAAAAGTGTTATCTTCTTCTTCAATGATATATTACGTTGATGGGAATAACCTTCAAAAGTTATAAAAAGAGAGTTTTTCTCGTAAAAAATTGAATATAAGGAATGTTTGCGATACGTTCCAGAGTGGAAGACACTTTCAGAATCGCCCTGGTGTAAGACCACCATTCAGAAATGAAAAAATGCTTCTTTTTTACATGAGCTCCACACAGGAGTCACTCCACTATGTCATCTTTGGGGATGCTGTGTGGAGGTTTTTTAAGGAAAGGAGAGTTCTGGGAAGGAAAAGGGTTTAAGGGGTGGGTAGGAATCTGGGGTTCATTGTGTCCTGGTCATCCGCCTCCAAGACCTAGACAAACCTCACCACATGAACCCGGGCACCCCTGCTAAATCACCAAACGTAGCGAACCACTTGGGGTGACCTATGGCAGAGGTGTTGGTTATCCAATAAAGGTTCCCGGAGCGGCAGAATTCATTCCCGCCTCCAAAATTATAAATGAAATGGCTTTAACCGCATTTGGTGACCAGATCTGAATGACCAAATATTTTCTTCTCCATATCCTTCCCGTCCCCACTACCATCAGATTTAGAACATACCCCAATTGGGAATGCTATAGTCCACTGGCTCCAGACCGTTGGTAGTCTCTTGCGGTATTCACATAAAATAAACGAAGCGTAGGCAGATAGATATATTTGTAACACGGTACCTTACAAAATGCAAAAGTATAATGAATGGGGTCAGTAGAACTGTATGATCCCTATTAATGTAAATGTGGAAGAGAGCAGGAACGAGGGTAAATACCTGGCTCCTCAGATCTGCTCGTTTAATTCTGAATAGTGGTCCTGCCTCATCGAGAGTACCTCCCACCACATCATGTAATAATAATATCGGCAGTTTATAAGAACATTCTTTAAAACGAGAGCTTATTGCATTTTAAACCTACAAAAGCATGTAATTTTAAAACATAGTGCAAGTAATAGTAAAACTTGTCAAAGGAACTAATATAGGATTTTCCAATGCAAAAATGCTGGCAAAGCCAACGGAAAGTCAGAGAAAATTTTCCTGGAAAGAATTTCCTTTGTGACACATACAAAGCTATAACCCACGACTTATTCGCATTATTATTACAAAAGGTAGGAGACTTTGTTTTCGACTGACCTTTCAATAGTGGGGATAACTATTATCTAAAAGCTGTTAAATTATTTTTGACATTGACTAGAATTTCCTGAAAAGTATATTGCTATAGTCCATCTATACAATCTAGGAAACAAGCTTGTTGAAGCATTTCGTCCATTTTTGTGGTAAATACTAAATTGTGGTAAACGAATTCTTTAAATACGAAAGCTACACCAAAGATGAGAAATCTGGCGGAAATTCTAATAAATTTTATATTAAAATATGCTAAGCTTTTGGAACTTTCAGAATAATTAATTAACAAAATTCCAGCTTTCACAACCGGCTCAGTTAACGACATTAAGACAGAAAAGTTTTCAGGCGGCTCACCGAATGGCGCATAACGCCAGGTTGGAAAGTTAACCGATCGTTAACTTTTCAACTCTAACCCCATTATACCTGACACAAAAGTAAACATCGAGCATATTGAATGTCTGCCGCAAGATATTTGCCAGAATGAATGCAACCACTTACGGCACTTATGTCAACATCGAGGGTTTGCTCGTTCGCCGCTGTTATTGATACATTATCGGAGTACGGCAACATTTACAAGTTTTGATACACGGATAAACCGTGTGATAAGCATTACATATATTGGCAGGTCTATTGGGAAACTTTTTTGATGATACCGATTGTATTTAATCACAAAAACACGACGATATTACCCAAGTAACCTCGCGTAAATTGAACTAAAACATATTCGGCGGCTCTATGTGCTTACTTTATTGATTGAGTTTTTTTGAAGTGAAACTTCTATAGCACGGCCATGATTTGGATTTCGGATGAAACGGAAATGAAGATTACTGCACCTGCGACGCATCAACTGCGCTCATCGGCCGCTTTGATAATGATGTCACTTTTAAAGGCTCTCCTATTGGTTGAGGTATTAAACGGAAACTACGCGAGGTCTGCGCTCATTGGTCGCTTTGATTATGACCTCACTTTTCAAGTATTGGTTGAGATTGTTTTGGTAAAGTTTCGCTTCTACCGCGTGTAAACTGCACACCAATTTGTTTTATTGTTATCAAGTATATTTTGTAGAACTCAATTTTAATTTTTATTTCTTTTATGCATTCAATAATATTATTATTTTATCTATAAAAACAGTTTATTATAAACAAGGTCTGCTGTGTAATTATTACGCGTGACAGCTGTTTCGCCCTCTGAAAGCATTATCGAACTGTGGTTATACCACTTACATTTATATCATTTCTATATAGGAGCTTTTGATGAAAAAAAAATATTATTTCTCCTATTTTTATTACCTACGCCCTCATTACTTTCCCGGTAATATAAATATATATATTTTAAGTTTTCTTTATACATTAAAATGTTTGTTACATAAATTTTATGATTTTTCGACCACCATGCTAGGCACACGCCCGTGTTGTGGTGGTTGATATATTAATGGCTGAATATATTAATGGTTATTGTTATTACCCTGTTAAAGTTTCCCCAATTACGTCTTCTTCTTCTCATACCCTGTCCGTTCAACGGACGTTGGCTATCATGTTGGCTATGCGGACTTGGTTTACTGCGGCCCGGAACCTCCACAGTAGACTGGCCAAACCGTCTCAGGTTTTTTAGCCACGATTTTCTCCTTCTTACAGGGCCCCGACGTCTGACAATCTTTCCTACATTATGAGATGCAAGATCTCGTACTTCTCTGGATGTCTCATCACACGTCCAAGATATTAAAGTTTTCGGATTTTTATTTATTTATTGTTTTAATTAAATTACTGCATTGTTTAAATTTGACTGCGGGTCGTTAGTCTGAGTAATTTTGAGTTATGGTCGTTAGATTGAGTTTTCATACTGATTCTATATTTTCACATCCTCACATTTACAGATCATTTTAGTGGTGAGTTTATTGATCTCTGAGTTTAGAAGTTTGATTGATTATTTATTGGTGATTGATTAAGGATGATTGTATGGGATACATTGCACTATCCCTGGATAAATATATTTATTATACAGCACTGAAGACATGTCTTTCAAATTGAAGAACATATTGGGGAGTAAAGAAATAGAAGAAAAAATATATTAGTCTCCAGAAAAACAGCTAAAAATTTCTGGTTTTTGAGACGATTGCAAAATATAACAAGTGACGTACGCCTCGTACGTCATAAATATGTTAGTTAATGTTATATTATCGTTAAAACAAGCTTATGGGTCCGAGGTTAAGGGGGGAAATAGGTGTAGAGGCTTCACAAAAATCTTTTTCTTTCTTTCATAAATCGATAGCAGTTTTAATTTCTTTCATAAATCGATTCAAAAATAATATTCTGAAAATTTCAAACCAAAATTTCACGCCGCTCTAAAGTTATAAGCGTATGAATGAGTGTCCCTCGGTCGAACCACTACTATTTTACTGCCACTCTTATTTTCAAATGCATTTTTTTCAAAACTACTTTTTTCCAATTTGTGTAACCTCTAGCTCCTACAGTTTTTGATCAATCGATATCAAACTCGGTACATAGTTTCTTTACGTAAATGCGCTCTACTTGAACCTTATTCCTAAACAGTCTCTTTATTTAAACTATTTTTTATTGCAAAAAAAAACGTACAAAAGAATGGTAAAAAATCAGACAAAATTTTCGCATTACTCAAAAAAATATTCATTTTCGATTTTTTATGAGGTTCAAATAGAAGAAATACTTCTAAAAAAGTTAATTTTCTTGAGAAATTGAAAAATACGCCGTCCTACACCTATTGCTCCCCTTAATTCAGTTTTGATAGAGTAATTTATGTAAAATGACAAACTTATTTCGATGGACTTCTAAATAAGCATTTCTCTTCACAATTTCAACTACCATTAACAATTAGTCAATCAGTACCTACCTAAGCTTCACCAAACTGAAGGTTTAAATTTAGCTCAACAGCATAATCCCGGTGTCACCAAAGCGACAGAGTGTGATTTTCGCTCGGTGCACTCGACGTAAAGCAGCATATTTGCATGGATTATCTTCGATAAACAAACTGTCAAACAGAAGTACCGCCGACATTATCTATAGGAAAATAATAATTATTAAACGTGATAAAATGTTAAACGTGTTTGAGCCGAGTTTTCCACCAAGGTTACGAATTGATTGCTGAAAGCGGCCATCAGTTTTAGTTACATAAGCAATTAGGAGTTAAATACCGAACATTTGCCATCAGTAAGCCAAGAGTGTAAAATACAGTTCTAATTTCGTTCGCATCAGGTGTTCAAAGCCATTCAATTGAACGACGGACAAATTTATATTTTGAAATTATTTTCGGGAAAACATATATATATATTTAGATATCTTCAACAAGGTGCGCAATGTTAAATTGGGACAGAGGGGTGTTTATTTGTGACAAAGCTTTTTATTTACAAATAATATAATATTGTTGAAGCATTTGACATTCATAAATACTAATGATTTTCTACAGTTTCGAAAATTAATTCTGAGTGTTCAGCGTTACCTAAATAATATTATATTATACTAGCTGGTACCCGGCATGCATTGCAATGCAAAGAAAAAAATCATGGGAACACCTCAGCACAGGTTCGCCTAGTGAGGTGTTCACAAAACACTACGACTAACCTATTTACATACAGTTACGTATCTTTAACATGTTCTTTTCTTATTATTAACCTATTATCTATGTAAACTATGTAATTATTTGTAAAGTGTATGTACAAGAATTGAAATAAATAAATAAATTTCTCCCCGCATTTCCTTTCCCACGCGTCCCCGTTCCCCTCCCATTCCCCCCGCGTTCCCAGTCCGCTTTCCACCCCTTCCTCGTCATCCCTCTCGCTAACCCTACCTGCTTCATTACCCTTCCCCTCACGCCTTCCCTCCCTGCCACTAAAATATATAAAATACACTCATTTTCATTTATACAAATTGTCATAACGCCAAATCTTACAATTATTTATAGCCTATAACCTTCGCGGGCGTGCGCACAGCAAATCACCAAAGTTTCATCGCAATCGGATGAACGGTACGGCAGCGCATAACATACGAACAAACAAACAAAATGATTTTCATATACAAGATAGTAAGGCATTAAATAGTGATGGATGTAATGGAGAATAATAATAATAATAATAGGTCAATTTGTTGAGCGCCGTTTTTGTGAAAAATCGCCTCAAGGGCGCTTAAAACATTGAAATGATCGGTATTCAATTCAATCATGTATGTAATATTTGATATTTGTGTTATTTCACAATTTATTCATTTAAAATAATATATAGTATATTTGCGGCACGTTCCAGAGTGGAAGATACTATCAGTATCGCCCTGGTGTAAGACCACCATTCAGAATTGAAACGTTGCTTGAAAATGGTTTTAGCCGTGTTTAGTGACCAGTTCTGAATAGCCAGGTACTTCCCCACCTTCCTCTTCCCTATCTCCTTCCCCTCCCCACCACCTTCAGCCTCACAACATACCCCGATTGGGGATGCCATAGTCTCACTGGCTCCAGACGGGAGCAGTTGGGACTCTTGTGCGGTAATAACTGTAAAAAAAAAAATAATTAAAAAATCGATTAAAGTTGAATCGAATGAATTTGCTGTCGAAAACTTTTTTTTTATTCAGCGGAGGGTTGTCGATAAAAAAAATGTTCTTCATTTGAGTATGGAGGAGTAAGTGGGATGGGGCTGCATCGGGATGACAATAATTCGAAATATTATTAGATCACAACGGAATCCCTTTGACGTAAGCGCAGGCGAAAATGTCAAAATTTCAGTTAATGAGGATTTAACGAGATTTATGGCACCCGAGCAAATAGTATTACGTACAGCCGTGATTTTAAAATGTACCAACTCGTTACCAAACACCTCGATTATATACCGTGTTTTGAAAGTCCCCCGTATAATAACTGGAATGAAAATATGTTCAGCTTCCTGAAACTAATATTAATGGTAGGAAAGCCATTATTAAACAATTTTCGTTGAATAATGAATATTATTATCATTGGTAGATTAATCGATCAAATATTCTGAGACGTAATCAAAATCTTAATGAATTATTTATCGATTTCGGGTTCTAATTATAATTCTAGGTGAGAATCACTCACTTAGCGATGATAATAAGCAAACTCCTTTACACGTACAAAATAAAGGACACAAACTAAATCTTTTAGAACAATTAGAAATTAACAAACATTTTAATAATCCTAAAGCTATTTTGATAAATGAACAAACAAATATAATTCACTCACCGTTGTTAGATATGTTCAAACCAATTTAAAAAAAATAATTATGCTACAAAATAAAACCATGAGTCATTATTATTTGGGAATAATTCACATTGGGAATAATGATTAGAGTACATAACGACCTTAAACTTAATTATACTAGAAAATAAAACCATTTGGAAATAATTCACATATATAATGATTAGAGTACAGAACGACCTTCAGTCGAATTTAAACAATACCAGTAATTGGGGAAACTTTAAATGGGGTAATAATAAACCATTAATAATTTCAGTCAGTTTACTCATAAATTAGAAATTAGTCATCGAAATCCTATCTAAAAATAACATAGATACCTCGTCTCCAGGTGGCATGACCACAGTTCGATAATGTCTTCAGAAGGCGAAACAGCTGTCACGCGTAATAATAATTACATAGCAGAACTTGTTTATAAATAAACTGTTTTCGTTTTTGTTGAATAATGATATTATTGAATTTATAAAAGAAATAAAAAATTAAAATGGAGTTCTACAAATTAAACTTGATAACAATAAACAAATTTCAAAAATCCCCAATGCTTATCTCGGGTTTCACACAGAAGTTACAACCTTTAATGCCAGATCACTGCCAGATAAACAAATCTAAGGACGTAGAAATAAGAAGGTTCAGCCGTCGACCAATCAGCTTTTCCAATACTTGCTGCCTTCCGAGAAAAACTAATGCGAAATATGGACTTACAGATGAAGAAATATTATCATTGGATCTTTAGAAAGAAAATTATTTATGTCAAATAATCTCGGTTCAATCAAATTATCCGATGATATCTGTTTTCTAGGTTTGTGGTCGCTCTGTAAACAGATTTTCAGGAATTCCAATTTATTGAAATTTGGTAAAGTTAGATTGTAGGAAAAACACCGGAAATACTTACTTCGGCAATAATAATGTTTGTTGCCCGTGTTTATATAAAATCTTAACATTTCATCCTCTGGCAGTTTTATTTTTATTTTTATATGAATACCTCACAACAATCCCAGCTGCTCTCGTCTGGAGCCAGTGAGACTATGGCATCCCCAACTGGGGTAGTGTTGTGAGGCTGAAGATAGTGGGGAGGGGAAGGAGACGGGGAAGAGGAAGGTGGGGAAGTACCTGGCTATTCAGATCTGGTCACCAAACACGGCTAACGTCATTTCAAGCAACGTTTCAATCCATGGTGGTCTTACACCAGGGCGATACTGAGAGTATCTTCCACTGGAACGTGCGGCAAATATACTTTATATTATTTTTAATGAATTAACTGTGAAATAAAACAAATTAATCCAATAAAATCTATTTGCGCACGCCGGGATTCGATCGCGCGACCTTCGGATTGCGAGTCGAGTCGAGAGCCGAAGAAATTCAATTCAATCTTAATATTGGATTCATTTCATGTTTTCGTGCTTTATGCATAAAGCTAACTTATGAATATAATTCATTTTGAAACAACAAACAAACTTTTGTTGTTGAAAGTTAGATTTATAGACGAATTTTTATGTGAATTAAAAAAATACATATATTGAGAATTGTGGAAACGAATTTTGAATCGCTGGAGATTAATGGGGAAAACTTTTATTCATATTTTTCCAAATATGAGAATACCCAGATTCTCCAAGTAAATAAAAAATACATCTGCCTGTCACTGTCGGCAGGATTTCAACTGGTGAAATATAATTAGGAAATCCTGGCATGAAACGTGAAGGTTAGAAGCGAGACAAGAGCGTTATATGTATTTGGTAGGTATCATGAAATTATTTCTTTATTTGCAATTACCTAATTCAGTTTCCTAACTGCTTTAAAAAAATAGAGAAATGCTTCTTCAGAGAGTTCTTTCAGTACTTTTGAAAATATCTGCTACTTCTGCATATTTGTTACCCGGCTTTGACATTATTTATTTTTTTACGTTAGCTCCAGCTTTGATTAGCTTTTTTTTACGTTAGGAAAATAATTTCTCTCAGGGCCCGTGTCATCTTAGGCAATGCCGTGGGAAGGGTCTATTTAAGGCGCCGTATCCTCTCTCGAAAAGAAGAAGATGGAGAGATATGTAATTACAAATGTCAGAAAGAGCGCGCTAATATTTAAAACGATAAAATTGAAGCGAAAATTGTGAAAATGTTTAATAAAACACGACTCGTTAAGATTAGAGCAAAAATCTCGTGGGGGTTGTCTAAAACAATTTTAAATAATAGAGGAGACAGAAGTGAAAATAAAAAAATTTCGGAGCATACTCTGCGATTTTTTTCTATCGAGGGAATATCATATAATTTGCGTTTCGGCGTGGGGAATGTATAGATTAAATCTTCGAATAACATATTTTTTTAAGAGCTTTAAAACATAAAGTATTTAAGGAAAATATGTAATAAATCGGTAGAAATGTGAAAAGCCGGGCCTTAAAAGCTAATAGCATATTATTAAACATTATGTAAAATTAAGAAATGTTATAAACAGTTACTAGCCGATATAAAACTTAATCACCTGATATTAAAAGATAAAATAAGCATTATAATATCATTGTTTAAGATTGAAGGGGTGCTGCTTTTCTCATATATTGCAAAAGAGTAACACCGTCTGATCTTTTAAGTAGCATTTATTTCCAAATAATCTTACACTTCAAACCTTTGTCCTGTTCTTGTCTTGCGAAAAGTATTGTCGCTATAAAACTTGTCTTACCTGAAACAAAAAGAAAAAAAATAATTAGTAAGTTAAAACATAAATAATTAACTTTTAAAACTTTTTTTTCTGGTTTGACTGAGAATTGAACCTTCCTATCCAGAAACTGGAGTCCACAACTCTATCAATCCCGCTAAATTGCGATTGGATTACACCAACGTGCGTATGTGTGTCCGCGTTGTGTACGTGATTGTCACAAATGTAAAATGAAAAATTGATAGAATGCATTGTCAACAACTATACCAAAACAAATGATATACAGAAAAAAATATGATTTCTTGGCTATTTTACGAAAATATCCTGTATGACCTAAATATGCACACAGCAAAAGCTGTGTCAAATCCATAGTGACGGATCCCATAGTGACGGATCCCACAGTTCGATAGTTTTTCTGCTTCAACACACAGATTTTCTGGTACAGTAAATATAGTATTTCGTTTCCAATCGAGCGAGTTTCTTGGTTCGAGCGACAGAAAACTGCCATCCGAATTCTATTTGTATGTATACAAAATGAACCTAATTCCCAACACAGCAGCCGAAAACATAAAAGGGAAATCAAAAGGGTTCAACCTTCCAAAAGCTTTAGACGGTAAAGGTAGAGTTCCGACCACAGCGAATGTAGCGTCAGTAACGCTGTGTTCGAATACGCTCTTATACATTTCTGTAGTGTTCTGTCACGGGGATACTGACGCAGCGTCACTATCGCTACTGTCAACAGTACTAACTGTAACAGATCGCGTGAGGACCTGCCGCTGGCAGATATATGTACTATTGGATTTGTAACTTCGTGAATCTTTCCGGATATGGAGATCAGTGTTGCCAACCCGGATTTTGAAAAAGACGTAGGCCTGACTAGTAAATTACGTAGATTTAGCCAATTTGCAACAAAAAGTTCATAGATGTACCGAAATGAAGACGTCGGGTTAGGTGAAACTGAATAAATAAATAAATAGAAATATTTTTACCACAACGGAGGGGGCGTAATGGGATATGAGATGGGAATATTTTACCACAACGGAGGGGGCCAAATGGGATATTGGATATGGGATGGGGCGAGGTGGGGTGGAAATGGGATAGGTGCCTTGTTTTTTTAAGCCACTTTTCTTATGTGGCGCGAACTTTTGTATGAAACGGAGTGTTGTACAATTTGGTGGAAAATACGTAGATTCTGGGACTGAAGTTCGTAGATGTGCAGGAAAGGCCTAAAATAGGTAGATCTACCCAAAAAGACGTAGAGTTGCCAACGCTGATGAAGATATTAATGATATGAGGACCTGCCGCTGGCTGTACTGTTGGATTCGTAACTTCGTGAATCTTTCCGGATATGGAGAGATTAATGATAATATGATTATTAGATCGCCTTTAAATCACCGGAAATATAATATAAATATTATATTTAGACAGGAGACAAAGAACATCTGTTTTTGTATTTGACGAGGCTTAATAAAATATCCACGATTTCCAATTATTATCATTTCCTTTGAAAGCCAACGTACTGGGAAACATAATTATTGACACTTGACAGGCTAGAGCTGAAATTGTTTTGACAACCATCTAAACTAAATCAATAACAGTGACTAGATAAAGAAAACAAGCACCGCGAATCTCTCAGTGGATATAAAACGATCAATGGCAGAAACTATTATTGTGAAAGATCGCATTCCTGGTAGGGTGTTACAAAGACTTGTTTATTTATCAATTTTCCTGGAAACGCTATTTTTAAAATGTTTACTTTTTTATTTTTTTATTTATTAATATTACAGAGAAAATTTTGTAAAAGAATTAGTTTATTACAAGAGTAGACCCACAAAGCTGTCGTATGGCAGGTTCTAACAATTTAAACATTCTTAATATAATATCTAAGAAAATATTTGTAAATACATTTATAGTTTTAAGGAAACATTAGAATAGATCACATAGTAGTATTAGATAATTTAACTTACAACTATAAATATATAAGATATTTCAATATACCTATCTAATAAAAGATATGTAGGCAGCTATATTAAGATATTCAAAGATACATGGAGTTTTCGTTCATTAACCATAGTTTTATCATTTTAGGACTTAGTCTCTCACTTAAAATACCAATACGTAGAATTTGTATTTTTAAAACTTTCGTAGCACAAAAACACGATAATTCGTGAAATTTCTTCTGACGACAATATTCCATAACAGAAAGGTTCAGCTGGGAAGTTTTCCAGAAATTTCGATTAATATTTTTGTTCTAAAAATTTGGGAACATTGGAGGCAAAGTTACAGTACAATGCACACGGTTGTGTATATTTCACAAAGACATTTTTATCCATTCAGGTTTAAAAAATTGATGAATTCAATGTTCCATTGGACGTGTGACAATCAGAGACAATTGATATGTCTAAAAAATTGTTAAATAAAAAGACTGAAAGCGTAAAAAAATAAAATAATCTCATATATCGTTTAGAAATAAAAATGAAACTGCACTAATCTATCGTGAACAGTATTCTTGTAGCATAATATCATTTCATTACGTATGAAATGATAGTAAAGAACTGAGACAATAATTGAAAAAAATCGATTATCCGCTGCATTATTGTAGCATGTCATTGAAACAATTTTAAACGACAACCGCGTGACCGTATATTATATTTTTTAAAGTGTTTGGAAGGTAGTGTTTCACAAATCGAAAGCAGCTACTTTCAACACGCTTTTTGACTAATTGTAAAAATTAGTAAAAAATAAAGACCATGCCAAATAAAAAGAAAGTAAACGTACAATTCCTTTCAATTGATTGATTAATAAAAACACTTGTATTGCTCAGTAAAAACAAAGAAACGACATTTAAGTATATTAAGGAAGGGTTTTTTTTTTCAAAAAATTTGAACAATTCATCAAATATTTAAAGTTAATTTTTACGTTCTGTGGAAGTTTTGTGATTATTTCAGTTTTATAAATCAACTGGCCTATAATAATATAACAGAACTTGAATAGAACTTACACAATCTACATTCTTTTGGTTACGTAAAAATCTGATGCAATAACGCCATCTTAGTTTTTCTGTTTAATCTTCCACGTCGTACATTATGTGTCAGTTTTGACGTTTACATTCTAACTGTGAAGCACTGATTTATCGACAACGCCGAACGCTGCAAAATTCAAAATTTAAGGGACTACATTTCCTTTACACATATATAGAAAAACATATTTTTGGTACCTCTTAAACTTCTTCGGTGGGATCGAATGTCAAAGAAAGCACTTAATTAAACGGTAATATCGCAACAACAAGAGCATTCCAAAATAAAATCGCGGATTGTATCGCCCGCCTTAATCGAACCCATCCAGACTGAAAAAGACTCAAATTACTGGAGTGGTAAATAATGCACTACTGATTTAAAAATAAAAATAAGGGAGATTTGTTTCAGAGCAACTCTAAAAGCTTTTCCATTACCACGCGTCAAACTTTTTCTACGGTGAAATAAAGGGAAGCTATCGCCAGGATGTACAGTACATACTATTTCAGTAACAGAAAAGCTTTTATTTGTACAAAATAATTCACAAAGATTATAATTTGGAGGACGGGAATGGGAACCAGTACCTAATCATCATTTATTGGAAATCAACACCTCTGCCATGGATCACCCCAAGTGGTTCGCGACGTTTGGTGGCTTAGCATAGGTGACCGGGTGAGGCTTGTCTAGGTATTGGCGGCGGATGCGTCTGCCCACTGCGTGATGGGCCGGATTGAGAGATAGGTCGAGGGAGGCCTTTTGACTCTCTCACCCATCGCCTTGCAGTTAAAGGGATTTATACGGTGACGTACGGATTCATACGGTGACCATATGAATCCGTACGGTCACCGTATGACCGATCACCGTATGATTGAAGAGCCATTAAAAGTAATGAAAAAAAAATTGAATAGGTTAAGTTAGGTTAGGGTTATGGGCAATTTTAAAATTATTTTTGTCATAGCTTTTAATGACTCTTGAAAGAGGTGTTGAGTTGACTTATTTCTGAGTTGGTGCGGAACCGATTCATAAGTACGTCACGTCTCGACACACTAACCCCTAGATTCCTACCCATTCTTCATACCCTTTTACTTCCCAGAACTTCATTACCTTAAAAATAATCTCCGCACGGCATCCCCTAAGATGACATAGGCCTTGAGTGAAATTATTTTCCTCAGCGTCTCCTAATGTAAAAAAAAAAAAACATTTCTGTCCATAGACTTTATTTCATTAACAAGATTGGGAGATGCATAATGATGGCAAAATCTAACCCAAGGCAGTCTATATGTTAGTTTAGGTGAGATACGATTAAGTTTGCAGAAAAAATGCTAATCTATTATAGTCGTCACCGTGACTGAAATGGTATAGGCTTTGTAATTGATTTTGCACAAACAAAAGCTAATATTAGATACAGTCGGCACCATGACCGAAATGACATAATATGCTTTGAAAATACGCCGCTGGGATATATATCTACATGGCTTTACTAATAAACGCATTTTAAATTTAACACAAATGATAAATAACCATTAACGTGAGGTAAATTTTTAACACGTTTACAAGTAAGAGGGATATTGTTTAAGTTTAGGAGCTGAAATGTACTCGTAGTAGTGCATGGAAAAGCTGCAAGAGTGCTGACACCGCAAACAAGTGGAACTAAGCCGCGGCATTCCTAATTTCTGAACAATTGTCACGCCTATACGAAATTATATGAAATACCCTCTATAGAAAAAAATCGCTAATTATGCTCCGAAAATTATTATTAACACGTATTTTTCTGTTATTTTACAAGTTATTCACAGCGTTTCTTTAAATGCTATTTTAGACATTCCCCACGAGATTTTTGCTCTATTTTAAACGGGTCGTTTTTTATTAAACATTTTCACAATTTTCGATTAAATATTATCGTTTTTAATATTGGCGCACTCTCTCTTATATTCGTATTTACATATCTCTCCATCTTCTTATTTTTGAGCGGGTAAAACAGCTCTCCTATAAAGACTATTTGTAAGGTTCATCAGACTTAATAACTAATCAAAATCACATCTACCAGACGCAGACGCCCAGCGTCCATGAAATGGAAAATACCACTTTCAAATTGCCCAGACATATGTGACCAAAATTCTTATTTCATAATACCTACACATTTTCCACGAGATTTTTGCTTTATTCTAATATTAGCTCCTCCCTCTAACATCCGTATTTATATATCTCCCCTTCTTCTATTTATTAACATTTACCACCTAGAAATTGGAATAATTATTATTAAATGAGCCTCTGTGATTTTATATAAGATCTTCTTACACGATGATTTTTTTACGCCCCATTATTATTTTTTTTTAATTTATTTATTCATAGATACATTACTTATAGGTAAGTTGTACAAAAAAGTATATTGCATAACAAGTTTTATTTTTATTTTACTTTATTGGGGAAACAAACAGTTAAACATATTATATTCACGTAATTACATATTACATGGTTGCATGAACCAGCGAAGTTTCCATAAAAATGCATAGTATATATACATAAAAAAACATAGATTAAAACAATAAAGAAAACATAAAGTGCTAGAAAAAGAAAAAAAGAATTTTTAAAAAAGAAATAAAAACACAGATTTAAGTATGTGGGATGGATAAAATGAAATTAAACTGTGAACCTATATAAAAATAAAAACATTTTCACATCATAGGATAAACATGATTAGCCATTTACGCCCTTGAGGTGATTTTTCACAAAACGGTGTTGTATAAATTATCCAATTATTATTATTATATCATCATCTTCATCATCAATATATTAATACGTGAAGCCAAAACTTTGTACCCCTTTCTACGAAAATTGCGCGGACGGAGGAGTATGAAATTTCGCACACTTATAGTTTATATAGAGGAGGAGTGCAGAATGCTAATATTTTTTTTAAATTATGCATAAAAATACATTAAATCAATTAAAAAAAACATTACACACACTACCATGTATTTGACACACACACACACACGCATCTTTACTCTATTGCTTATTGTTAAAGTCTATGGTCAATTTGTCTATGGTCTTACTGAATGTCAAATATCAAACATAACCATAAAAATACCGCTCAATACGCACTCAATATAATATTAAATCAAATTATGAATAAAAAATACATAAAAAAACATTACAATTACGGTCGAATTTCGACCATTGGGCGAACACTAGTTATTATAAAAAGAGAAAAACAACATAATGAGAATGAGAAAAAACACACAGCAGGGGTGGAGGGTTCGTAATTAACCATTTGTTTGATTTTTTTCTATTATGCATTTGGTAAATTGGCCTGAGGACATGTTGATTGTTTGACAGATAAGTAGATATTTCAATACCTCAAAACTCATGATGGAAATAACTGCAAAATGCAAAAACAAAACAGCGACGTGCGCCCCATATGTAAAAAGGATGCGATTCTCAAATTCTCACAACGTGCCGCCAGAGCTTACCGTTCGAGAGTTTTTGCTATTATTGCAAAAAGCACGGGTAAGTAAGGCACCCAGTGAGTCCCATATTATCAAATAATGTTTTAAAATATGAGTTATCGTATCAATGAAAAAAATATTTAGAAGATTTTTCTCTTGCGGCACTATCACGGTGTTACTAGTAAACGGTTAATTATTAATTTAATTTCAATTGCGGCACGTTCCAGAGTGGAAGATACTCTCAGTATCGCCCTGGTGTGAGACCACCATTCAGAAATAAAACGTTTCTTAAAATGGCTTTAGCCTTGTTTGGTGACTAGATCTGAATAGCCAGGTACTTCCCCATCCCTTCCCCCCTCCCCACTTACCTTCAGCCTCATAACATACTCCACTTTAAGATTCCATAGTCTTACTGGCTCCAGACGGGAGCATTTGGGACTCTTGTGAGGTTAAAAAAAAATTTTAGACAACGTATTTATTTTTGTGGTTAACCTCAGGTCTCGGCCATATTTTGTCAGAGGGTCAAAATATTTCCGCTTTGCAATAAAATCCAACTAAATGAAATATTTCTGAACGTATCTAAACATAAAAACTGTTTTTGAAAGGAGATAGGTAATTTTATAATTCGAAAAAAATAAGTATTTAATTTTTTAAATACAATTTTTTTTAATGCAAGCATAAAAAAGGTTTAAAAATGGCTAACTTTGTTTTTTAACTAAAATTACTGATAACAAAAAAAATAAAACACAAGTTTCATTTTTCAAATTGCTATCCGAAACTTTGATTTCATAAAGGTGTAGGTACATTTTACTCCTTTTGTAGTTAATTTCTAGATTTATATAAAAAGCATGTGTTTTCCCTTTCTAATACCGTTTATATCATATTTCTCAGAAGTAAGTATGTAAGAGAGACAACGATTAATACGAGTTGTTCCGAAAAACGAACAAATTAGCTTAGCGGGTTACAGACAAACCATTTTCAACAGTCATCTCTAATCACAATTTGCTTTGATCATGCAAAAATCAATATGCCCGCAGTTACAATAATAAATTAGTAGGTCTACGGATTAACAAACCGTCATCCAGGCTAAATTTGAAACCAAACGCTAGGCCTCTGATTACATAGTAGATATAAATGCACACTGTACGCTGTACGTGTAAATACGCTGTACGTGTAAAGTAAAATATTCTACTTGTAACGTGCGCACACTAACCATGAAAACAATATTGCCAAATACCCATTATAAATTCAAGTCAACATTCGAAAATAAGTACAATATTAAGCCTTATTTTCACGCCCTTTCATGTTCGACGGTTTGGTTCGATCGAACATGTTTACTTGGAACTACGCTCATCGTAGCTTCCACACGCTCGAGCAACGCGCGTCTCGTGGCGTGCAGCTCGACACGCGACGCCGCTCAGCCGGCTCAGACTATTGGCAAATGTGAGGGATATATTTACGGTCAAATATCGAATCTGCCGACTTCGTATTCCATAGCACTCTTCTTCACGATGTAAATTAAGAAATTTGCAATAAAATCGCGGAGATAACTCTGAATATCCATGTTGTTCTCGAATGACAAGGACAAAAAGCGCATCGGCTTCAAAATGGGCGACACGTTCGATGCGTTGTCTACGCGTTGAAACATTCTCGACCGAAATTCTTTTTTTTTATTTTTTTATTTTTTTTATTTATTTATTTCTATTCTTGAACATACATTTTAAAATTTATTGCATTGGTTTACGTAGATAATAAGATTAGCAATAAGAAAAAAAATGTTAATGATCCGTAACTGTATGTAATATTTTAGTAGTAGTATTTTGTGAACACCCCACTAGGCGAACCTGTGCTGAGGTGTTCCCATGTTTGCGATTAAGTGCTAATTCTGTCGACATATGTAAGTAGAAACACTGTATCCTCCTTGATGTTGTCAAGAGGTATAGTCAAGATTTTTATCTAACATAATTTTTGTTGGCTCGATATCGAACAAAAAAGTATCGAGAGAAACGGTACAGACGTTGAAACGTCGCGGCGTCGAGACAACGATACACATGTTCGAATGAGCATAAAACCATCGAACATGAACGGGCATGGGTACGTAGCAATTATCGACACATCAATATAATAAGGTAGCCAATTTATTGATTGTAAGTATAAAGATAGAGATTTCATTACATTTCAGTACGATTAGATAATATCAATATAGTAAAAGTATATATTTATTTGCCCACGAATCTTGTTCGTGGAGGAAATCACGTAAGCAATTCTATTCACTTGACGCAAGCTATCGATAACATTCCGTAGAAAAGAACCCTCGAGGGAAAAAAGAGCAATGGTAGCTTTTTCGGTCACAAAACAATACGCCTCATTTTCTCCAAGTCACTTGAATACTTAAAACGTATTACGTAATTTTAGCATACAATGAGCATCAAAAATCTGCGTATTTCAACCGTGACATGATAGCTCCATTTGAATAATCCTGCTTATATATTAGAAATTATTTTCGTACTAAAGGATATTTCTAACAAGTCCCGACGCGTTTCCTTTAAATAGCATAATAAATTATAGATATTCATTTGCCAAAAGAGATACGTTTGGAAGTTGGTTGACACACATCATGAAGTTGGTTACGAAATTACAAATTGCGGTTGACAGCCGGTATGGCCCCTTGCAACCGCTGCTGGCTGCTAATTGAAACAGTTAATCATCGTTTGGCAAAGGTCGGCCTGTGTTCACGGCTCGCCCGTGCAGTTGGGCAAACACCAACAATGCAATGAAGTTCATTTCGCTTATCAGATACGCTGGGTCTTCGGGGTGTCTGATGACCAAGATGGGCTTTAAGCGAGGTAATGTCACGTGAAAATGGACTATCTGCCCAACATTACGAAGGTCTTTTAGGACTAATAACAAGCCCAAACTATTGTAGATTAAAGCGATTCTCTGTATTTAGTCCATCAATCAGGGGCTCAATTGTCTATATTTTAGCGCGCGTTACTCCGACTTACTCTGATTTTGTAAAAAAATACGGGGGCATGGTTATTTATTAACGGACTTTTGTCCAATTTACAATAAAGTAAAGAATGGTAGAAAACAAAGATAAAATCGGAGAAACATAATAAATAAGATAAACATAGATGTGATAAGTCAAGTCAAGACTTAGCTAGAAGTCGAAGTAGTCATAAAATATCTTCAAATGTTGTGACCGACAAAAATCATTTAGACTAGTAGGTACAAAAAAAATCAAGGTCTTGACTTGAGTTGAACAATCTACTCAACATCTGGACATTGTTATTTAATATACACCTCTGCCATAGGTCACCACAAGTGGTTTGCTACGTTTGGTGATTTAGCAGGGGTGCCCGGGTAAGGGGTGAGGTTTGTCTAGGCCTTGGGGGACGGATGACCAGGACTCACTGAACCCCAGGTTCCTACTGACCCCTGAAACCCTTTTCCTTCCCAGAACTCTCCTCTCCTCCTTTTTTCTAAAAAAAAAAAAAACCCTCCACACAGCATCCCCAAAGATGACATAGGCCCTGAGATAAATTATTTTCCTCGGGGCAAATAATTTATCTCAGGGCAATTATTATTATTTAAAAAAAATAATAATAATAATTAGTTGATTGCGGAGTTCTTGCGGAAGAGCATTTATCCGAATCACCGGAAAGGTATATTGAAAGGGATGAGTGATACACTTGATAATTTTGAAGAAACAAATGAGATCAATTTTTTCCGACGGTCTTTTATTTTATTTTTTTAATTTATTTATTTTCCAAACTTTACAAATATAAGACCAAAAAGTCCCGATAAACTGCTTTTTAGCAGTTTGTCTAACAGGTTCTTTACATTTAAAAATCTTATTATAATGAGTTGATAGTTACATTTTTACAATTTTACAAAACATAAATAACAATTTTAAAATCTTTAGAATAATATGTCATTGTAAGCAAATACAAATAAAATATTTCAGTAAGCCAAGTCTTCAGTAAGTTCACAAATTGTTTGTTTTGGTCACAGTTTTTAAGGGGAAATATTTAGAGTTAGTATTTCATCACATGAGTAACTGCCTCTTTGTAAACCTAGCCTCCTAGCAATCCCTCTTCAAAATAATATAATTATTATTCTAATATAATATAATTATAATTATTCAGCATGCAGATAATACAAAGGGGGAAAATATACAATTTACAAAATCGTATCAAGTAATTAGATTTGATTCCTTTTTAAAGGACGCAAATAGAAGTGAACCTAAAACGATCGCCATTTGGAAGAAATGAGATCGTTTAACGAACCTAACCTAACCTAACCTAACGCATTCAATCCATAATAGGGCATCCGTGAAATTGGGGGTTCAAAGGGACGACAGATCCGAGTCTCGTTTGATTTTCTGTTATAAAGATATTCACCTTGCTCAACCTAACCCCTAAACCGATATATCGTTACGGAGCACAAAGCCTTGGAAAAGGTCTTTGCGGGCATTAATAATGGGGCAGACAAGCATGATACGGGAAATTCCAAGCAAAGAAGTGACGATGAGATGATGAAATAAAAAGTTTTTATTTGTGAATAAGGAAAAAATGCTTGCAATTTTTTTGGTTTCTTTTTTTACCTCCGTACCAGACGCGGTCCCACTAAACATTCTATGGATACGGCGCTTCCCTTTCTTTCTAGGCGTATAATAAATATGATAATAATTGTTATTTATCTAATCCGCATTATCTTTGGGTTTATTTTTTTCTTGCCGTAAACCGTAAAATGCTGCAATTTAACGACATCGTCTCAACCTCAGTGGCCAAAAACAAAATGCAACGCGCGGATCGGGCCAAATTACATATAATACCATTCTCGATGCTCGTGTGAGTGATGTGTTGAATGTCGCGTAAACGCACCAATACCAGCAATAGCGGATTCTCTGCTTCATTCCGCATCCACGATGTTAGAAAAAGTTTGATTTTCGAGCATGCGTATTTAGTTCTGCCTGCCGAGATTTGTCTGGAGCCGGATACGCATTCCATGGGAGCATCCAATGATCAGAAAAAGACTTTAATGCGCGTAGGCATAGTGCACAGAATATCATAACCAAAACGCGGATTTAATTCGGTACATATTAGATTTGTTCGCGCGACCATTTGACAGTTTGGCTTGAATAACTGAAGCCGATTCATACATTGAATATCTTTCGAATATCTATTTAATTTAATTAAATTTTAGAACTGTAATAATTGATGTGAAGCATGAGGATATTAGCATAAGTATTATATAATAGAGCTAATTTGACATACTATTTTTGTCAGTAATCTTGTTGGTGGGCTAGTCTATAGATATTTATATTTGATATTAGGTAGGTATATACTTCAGCATCCCTTGTAAAAAAAGTCACCGATCGCCACTGCTGCGTACCTAATATTATTACTGAAAACCAATAAATTTGTTAACTCTTATTATTATTTTTATCCACAGCGAGTTGTTGTTATTATTAACATCATTATCATAAAAATAAGTTTTTTTTAGTCTTGCAAAAAGTCAATAGATGTCGCATATTAAAGAAAAGTTGATAAATTCCAATCCCAAAAAAAATCAAAGACACTATCTAAATAGCATTTAGTTCTGGTTTAATCCTGCAATCTTGCATAAAGATATGCGTTAAGAAAATGAAGATAATGATAGTGTTCTTGGTCGAAGAATGATACAGTTAAATATTACCGAATCGGATAGGGACACGTTAGCTCAGTTGGTAGAGCACCGACCGGTAAGTCCTAGGTCTTGGGTTCGTGTCTCAGATGTGACCTATCTTTTTCTGATTTTACTGTTTCAGATTTTCGATTGAGTTTCGCTAATATTGTCTTCATTAATTAAATAAAAATAATCATTTCAACAGCGCCAATACAAACGTACACCGCATAATTTTTATTGTCTTTATATAAATGTATTGTTTTGGTGACCCTACAGTGTTCCCCCAATAGTTGGCCCCCGAAATTAAAATAATTATAAAACTTAATTTTTTTTTGCACTATTTACCAATTTTAAAACTAAAATCAACTTCAAAAATACCTTTGGTACGGATATCAAACGGATTTATTTGCAGTGCCAATTTTTTGTATTTATACTCTACATATATACAGTATATACAGTACATAGACATGTAGTTTTATCTTTGATGCATTTGTATGAAAATATGTATATATTCTATACTTTTGTTATTCGATTATTGCTATTGACACTTAGACATTCTGGTTTAAGTAGGCATACAATATGGGAGGCGGGAATGGGTACCGCCGCCCCGGGAACCTTTATTGGATAACCAACACTTCTGCCATAGGTCACCCCAAGTGGTTCGCTACGTTTGGAGATTTAGCAGGGGTGCCCGGGTTCATGGGGTGAGGTTTGTCTAGGTCTTGGAGGCGGATGACCAGGACACACTGAACCCCGGATTCCCACCTACCCCTTAAAACCTTTTCCTTCCCCGAACTCTCCTCATTTTCCTTTTAAAAAACCCTCCACACAGCATCCCCAAAGATGACATAGGCCCCGAGGGAAATTATTTCCTCGGGGCCTCCTGTGTGAAGCTCATGTAAAAAAAAAAAAAAAACGTATTTTCCCTAAACCGACTGCATATTGTATATAAATATGCCGGAGGGCCAACTGTAGGGGATCAACTGTCATGGAATCATTATTTTTGTGCGCAGTAGCACCGAACGGTTAATATTGTAATGCCGGCGGTGAATTATCTGAAAAACGAGAAAATAGTTATAAAATCCGAAGGTACTTACTCGTATCCACATTTTCATTGTTGGTCTGTCTGAAATAATGTCCCAGTTCCACGATCCGGAGACATTATTTCAGTCCAGGTGAAATTCTGTTTAGTAAGGGCGGAAACGATGGAAATGAATTTATCAGTGAGCTGTCACCGGGGCCGACTGGGTACAGAATACTGACTACAGAGACGGAGTATCCATAGCGAGGCCTTGACGAGACAGCTTCGTTTATTTCTATTTATTACCGAGTGGATTGGAGCCACGAATACTTCAATTTGTAATGGCGCACTCATTATAAACGCAGCGTGTATAAATAAAAGTAATAGTTATACATATTATAAATAGGTGTTAATCTACAATAGGTAATCTACAATCTCAGCGAGGTGATTACTTCGGTTGCTGATGATGATAGTGAATTTTATTTGTAATATTAGTTAGCCATCACTACAATGGAAACATGCGTATCTTCTGCCTTTGTCATTTTAATTAAATTAAGCAAATTATTAGCTACCTTATTGCGTTGTTTAGAGTTTTCGCTACAAAGAAATCAATCCATTGTTATAAGTCAAAACCGACCGTGTGTAACTGAATTAACCAAGGTTTAACCATATTTAATTAAATTAACCTTGTTTAACCAAATGCGACAACTAGGTAATTGTAATTTTATTACTAATAAAATAACAAATCAGGACTAAATATAACAATTAAATCATTTACCTTTAATATGGCTTTGTTACCTTACTACACAGTTAGAGTTGTCCTAAAACAACACAGCGATATCCTTGCTAAACGTCACTGAGAAAGAGTCATTTTTTCCTGCCTGCGCATTCTTATTGTTATTAGAGAAAAAACCACCGTTTTTTTTAGGATGGGTTGTTTCAAAAAATTTGATGAATTCATCAAATATTTGAAGTTGATTTTCACGTTCTGTGTAAGTTCTATTCATGTTCTGTTATTACAACGTTATAGGACAGTTGCTTCACGAAACTGAAATAATCACAGAACTTGAAAAGAACATACACAAAACGTGAAAATTAACTTCAAATATTTGATGAATTCATCAAATTTTTTGAAACAACCCGTCCTTAAACTTCACTGGAATTTTCTTTTTCGAAGTCGAATAAATTTGAAACATGCTGATTGTAACACAAGAAGTGCCTTGTGAGCGTGTTTCCCGATCCAAATATTTGCCTAATCGTGGCTTAAATTTAAAATACAAAATTGTGTTTACGAAATTCAAAGATGGAGATCTAGGATATGAGGCGAGTGCAAGTGAGCAGTAGATGGGCTATTGGGTTAAATTGGGCAACATTATATTAAGATTTCATTCAAATTTGTATGGAAAGCACTTCTAGCTTTTTGTTCTTCTTTATTCTATGGTTCGACTCAACCTAGAACATGGTTGTGAAGGTTAATCCTTGGAACAAGTGGATTAGTTTGTGAATTTGGGAAGTATGTTTGTTCTGCGAGAGGCGAGAAGGTTGATTAGGACATTTACAGAAGGGTGAATGCCGGAAATTTAATTTATGGAGGACTGAATGCAGCAGTCGCTAATTACAAAGTCGTCAAAGGAAGTGAAGCTAGCAGTCCACAATGGAGTTCATTATGATATCAATTCGGACGCATAGAAATGGCAGAGGCAGGACGTAAGTAGATTAAATGCAGTGAAATAAGATCATTGAGGCTTCTGTACAGTGGCGGTTCTTCACGGGGGGTTATAGGTACAATTTTCATCGAATATTCCCGAAACCTACTAATAAAAAAAAATTGTAGAGGCTTTGTCTTCACCAAAATGAATGGATTCTTTACAAATAAAGGGATAATTACCATTTGCAGAAATTTTATATAAAAATTTATTTCGGATTTTTTCAAGATCGAATTTTTGTGAGATACGAAGGAAGGCGTCAGGTGACTGCTCCGCGCTGTGCCTTGGAGCTTCGACAGTCATTTGATGCATTTCTCAGTGCGCAGAATCAAGCGCGCAAATGGGGATTTTCCGAGGTTTTCTCGATTCATGCGCACTTATACGCAATGGACATTCATGGACAAATCATTTAATCCCCTCGTTAAGAATATTATTGGACCTACGTTTTAGTTGAATAAAGTAATATACTTTCTGGCGGGAATCGTGCGCGTTCGAATTAAGATGATGATAATGTTGCTGGATATAGAGTTATTTTTAAATATACCCATTCGAAATTTGATTTTGTTTTCTTAAATAAATGCAAATATTGGTAGTGAAAATTAACCCACTTCCCGACGTCCGATCCGATTGAGCTGAAACTCGGCAGATAGACTTGTTGTCGATTGTGAATTCTATCAACTTTTGGTGGAACTCACGCACGCGCACACGCATTTCTCTGAAATTGGTTACTAGCCGGCCTAACAGATAGCGCGATAAAACTTGGTTTTCACAGGTTGATTTTTTTTAATTTCTAATTGGGTGCATGACTTGTTCATGAACATTTTTGTTTAGATAAATTTTATACTTCTACTGGTAGTAGGATTTCAGTCCGTTGCTTATGTTTGGTAAAACCATCAATGAAGGTCAATCTAAACTAAGAAAAATAAGAATAAGGAGATGCTTCGATAGTTTGTTTGCACTTCGACAAGTAGAGAGAGAATGTAAGGAGAACGGAGTGTTATAAGAATGTAAATATTATGAAGCGCAGGCGAAAAGAAGAAGTCAGAGAGGTCCCAGAAATGAAATACACAGCACGATAAGAAAAATCAACGGCTAAAGCAATATCAAGCAACGTTTCGATTCTGAATAGTGGTGTTTCACCAAGGCGGTATGAGGGTATCTACCTAAGCCTGCGGGGAAATGGAGTGAAGGATAGTGGTTGTAGGAACGTTAGTTCGGTTACAGGTAGGTATCCGGAGGCTTTGTTTTTTTACCAAACATTTTTATTCCGAGATTGATGAAATGTTTCACACTTGACCATCTAACAGGAGAAAGATCACTGTCTACGAGAGATTCTCAAAAACCACCCCCACCCCTCCTTCCCACCCCAAAAGTTTGATATTTCTTGGTGACAGTTTTCGTTTTTGTCTTCTTCTGATTTCGAAAAACTCTACACTAAAGCCCGGACAACGCCGGAGACTAAACCTAGACGGAATATAAAGCAGCCTTTAATTATTTTCACACGGTGCAACTCCGGTAATTCAGCTTCATGAATAATTCAAGAGTCGGATCTGATCCTAAATTTCTGACGCTTTCAAATAAAACGGTAAAATTCCCCGCCCTCTGGCAAATATGTTTTGTTTGAATGGGTTTTCAATACCGTTTCGCACATAAATGCTCAGGGGCTTATAAAGACATTACAAACCCAAAAAAATGTACATTTGTCGCGAGTGAAAAAACACATCATTTTTCAACGTTAAATAAATTTTAATCTGAATCTGAACCGTGACTGCGTGTTTTTTCAGAATATTTTTTTTTTCAATATTCTCGGTAAGGTACCCTATCGATGGATATTAACGATGGTTTTCATTCAACGGGACATTTCTCCTTTGGAAGAGAGATCGCTTCAATCCTACCGCTACGTACATTATTATTAGAGATGCCCGATGATCCCGTAGTTTGAGATGGATTTGTAAAAAAAAATTGGAGTGTTGTAATTCACACGCGGTAGAAGTGAATTTAGAAAGTCGTTAGATGTCGCTTTCTTTTCTTTTGTCTGTTTATTTTAAAGTGGTTTGAAGATTGGATATTTATTTACAAAAATAAAAATGTTATTTTTTTATGGATTGCTATGTTATTGATTTTAGGATTCGAACCTCCGTTCGCTGGATTTCTCCGGCCGTTGGGATTTGCGACGCACTATAACCGCTGCGCTATGGAACGCTCGCGGTTAGGCGCGAATTTACCGCATTATATTAGAACCGACAACCCGTCATATAATAAATTTTATTGACGCATTTCCGTTTCATCTAAATTGCAAATCAGCAACGGGGCTAAAGAAGTTGCATTTCAAAAATATTTTCAATGTAATCAGAGCATCGTCTAATTATGGTTACGTACTAATTCCTTACACACAAAACACAATTAGGCCCTAGACCTGTCTCCACACGGGAATTCCTAGAAATATCGGCATGGCAAAAACCATTGAAAAAATTCATTGTTATCCAGACAAATAAAGAAAAAAGACAAGTCTTTTAACGCGCCTTTCCGTTCTCATTAACGTATAGTTGAGGAGCTAAATGTATAATTAATAGTGTATTTTTTTTCTCTTTTCGTTTCTGTCCTTTTTAAATTGAAATCATTATGCATTATTTCAAATCAAACATCAATACGTTGTCACCCGTAATTTATATTGGGAGGCGGAAATGGGTACCGCCGCCCCGGGAACCTTTATTGGATAATCAACACCTCTGCCATAGGTCACCACAAGTGGTTCGCTACGTAGCAGGAGTGCCCGGGTTCATGGCGTGAAGTTTGTCTAGGTCTTGAAGGTGGATGACCAGGACACACTGAACACCAGATTCCTACCCACCCGTTATACCATTTTCCTTCCCAGAACTCTCCTTTCCTTCCTTTCCTTAAAAAACCCTCCACACAGCATCCCCAAAGATGACATAGGCCCCGAGGGAAATTATTTTTCTCAGGGCCTCCTGTGTGGAGCTCATGTAAAAAAAAAAAAGAAAGAGGGGTTACAACTGGGCTCTCAGTGGCAGAAGTGGCAGAACAACGTTACTTACGTACACACGGCCTTACTAATAGAAGTGTTTTAAATTTTACACACTTGTTAAACAATAATTTAGTATGATAAATGGTTTTATGTGTAAAATTTAAAACAAGTTTATTATAAATAGGGTAACACTGTGTACAACAGATAAACAACCCTCTTGTGCTGGATAGGCAATGTCTCTTTCCATGAAACATTTTATGTCGGTTTCTATACTAGCAAGGTTTTAACATACACGGTTGTTTATCAATTGTATAAAAGTTTCACGGCGTTTATTAGTAAGGTTGCGAGCGTTTAAAATTGTTAAGGCAGTGTTCTAGTCTAGAAAAAAAACTTTTTTCTTTCTTTTTATTTCCAAAGTTTAAATATTCAAAAATTCGAAATTCGCATTATTTTAAAAGTTATAACCATTTTAAAGTCGCGGTTTAGACGGAATCTAACCAGAATCTAAATAGAACAAAATTTTAAACGCATTTTTCTCAAAACTACTTTTTTCGAGACGGTTGACACGATATCTCAAGTTCTACTATACCAATTTACTTGAAATTTGGTGTGAGCCTTCTCTATACATTACTTTATCGCATGAACAGAACCATAACAAAATTTTAATTTTTACTATTCTAAAAAAATTCGGAAAAGTCGAAAAAACTGGTAAAAAAATGTCTTTTTTTATTTCAGACAGCCGCCATTTTGCGAAAAAAAATTATGACTTCGCCGAGGTTCATGCCATAGCAGCATTTGTTTGGATTAAAAATTAATTTGTTTTTTTTTCAAATTACTAGGAGGGTTGCAATCGTTTCAACCAGGGCCCGCCATATTTTTGAGACACTCCATTTCAACACCCTGTATCATTTTATTTTTTTCGTTTGATATATTTTCATGTATTCTTTAATGTTTAATAAATATTTGGTAAAATAATAGCTACAAAAAATATTATCGTTTTTTTCATTGCCCCTGAAAAAACACCTATAATACATGCTTCTTGACTAGAATACCTCCTTAAATGGTTAAAAATGTCGACATCAAAAACATTTGAGTAAAATAAATAATATGTAAGAACTGCAAAAAATGCGCTTAATGTTTTTTGTCGAGCGTGTTTAAAGACAGAAAGGATAGGGTTAACTTAGGGTCCATTCCGATAATTGGGAGCCTTCGTTAAGCTTCTACAGAGCCTCAAATTTCAGTTGTAAGATTTCAGAGCATTAAATCATCGTTTACCGATCGGCGATAGTTCAATTAATATTGTACAGTAATCCAACGATAAAGTCGGATAAAAGTCGAGTGCCGCAGATTGTACCGGCAAACAATAATGTCATATTCGCCGCTCGTCAAAACGGAAGGTATTAAATCCGAAAGGTCATTTCATTACATTACATAAATAGATATGGTGTTACGTGTAAATAAATTGTTCGTTCATTGAATTCAAGCGCCGACAAAACGCTACATGTTATTGGGACCGGTTATAAGCGGTGTCCGGAAACTCAAATAGGAAACTGGTGAATCCACATTGCTGCTGCTAAACACAGCTAATGACACTTTAAACAATGTTTTAATTCTGAATAATGGTCTCATATAAGGGCGATATAGGGGAACTTAAATTGTATTTATTTGTTTGAATACCACACAAGAGTCCCAACTGCTTTCAATAGTCTAGAGCAGAGGTTGCCAAACTTTTTTTTCTAGTAGAATTTTGCTGGTCACGGTGGACCACCAACTGATACATTTCTACCATATTCACAAAACTCGACACGCGTTGTACTGAATATTGAATGGCGAGGTGTGGAGTGTCGCAGCGGAGCAGTACCGGATCTACGCTTTTTTTTCAAACGGGGGCAAAATGGACCAGTATTCAAAATTACATTGTATGTTCCCATCCCAGTACAGTACCGTAGCTGGGCGTTTTAAGATCTCATGCTTAACCGGTACTACAACGTGCGCTGTACGCTGTACCCCAATCGTTCTGTTATGGGGGGGGGCGTAATGGGATATGATATAGGGGGTGGGATGGGATATGGATATGGGGCACGGGATGGGTCTCAATCGAAACCAGTTCGTGGACCCCCATTTACAACTTGTGAACCCCCATTTACAACTTGTGAACCCCCATTTCTTTATCGCGCCTACGTGGACCCCCGTCGGGTCGCCCGTGGACCCTTAGGGGTCCACCTGGACCACTTTGGGAATCACTGGTCTAGAGCCAGTGAGGCTACGGTTTCCTCAATTGGGGTATGTTATAAGACTGGAGGGAGTGGGGAAGAATGGAGTCACGCTTCCGTCGTTCCTTGACCCACTGACCCTCAGATTTATGTCTACCTCCCATACAGTTTTCTTTCCTAGTACTACCTCTCCTTCCATTCCTTTAAAAGATCCTCTACACAGCATTCCCAAAAATTAAACAGGCCCTGAGAGAACTTTTCCTCAGGGCCTCCTGTGTGTAAAAAAAATTAAAAAAACAACGCTTCGACTCTGAATGGAGGTCTCACACCAGGGCTATATTAGGGCAATTTTCCCCTGCTGCGCTTGCCACGAATTTACTACTTATGTATTATTTTTGAATGAATACATTGTGAAATAACACAAATTAATCAAATAAAATTTCCTTGCGCAGGCCGGGATTTGAATCCGCCACCTTCGGATTGCTAGTCAAGAGCCTTACTCCTCGACTTAATTGCTCTGGAATAAAGATTGTTTATCGATTTCTTGACTTCTACATTAGATAGGTCACAATTTCATCAACATTCATTTCATAACCCGCGGTATTCATAGCATCAAAATAAGATACCTTTTAGAGCACTCTCTGGTACATAAATTAGATTACCAAAAATCAACATAGGCACTTCTAGCATTCCCCCAGATGAAAGCTTACTTATTTGATATCGTGGGGTATTATACAACTAGGTAACTCTCAAATCAGCTTTGTTGGGAAATTGAATTATAAGATGGTAATCAATCTGATAAATTGGTTGATGTATATTTATACTGAAAATTATGGTGAAATCGTAGATTTGTGTGTCGGGAAACGCAATACTTATATTTTCGAAATAAAAAAATGGCTCATCATTTTTTATGCATTTATTTACAAAAATGGATGACTTACGTAGTTACATATAAAAAATGCAACAAAAGCAACTTAAGCAATTCCAAAAGATTAGAGCTACAACTAGCTAAGTCTAGCTGACTAATTGAAACATGGAAAAACACTTGTGGTAACTAGCTAAGTTAGCCTCTCAGAAACTGAGCGTACTGTACAGGGCCCGCAGATACTTTAATAGTACACAACTGCTAACCCTGTACAAATCGCAAGTGCGCCCCACGGTTGAATTTGGCAGCCACCTCTGGTCTGGAGTCCCAAAATACCTGAAAAAAACCCTCGACTCTGTGCAGAAACGGGCGGTCCGTTTGATAGATTCTCCTAACTTAACAAATGGACTGCAATCTTTAGAGCACAGGCGTCAGGTGGGAATGCTGTCCTTGTTCTACCGGTATTACAATGGAAGATGCTCCGAGGAACTAGCGTCACTGATCCCCTCGGCACCGGTGCATAGTCGGGAAACACGCCAAACACGCGCTCAACATTTGTACACGGTTGACATTAGTCACATGAGAACGGGTCGTTTCTACGACTCGTTCTTGAGTTCAACAGCCCGGCTGTGGAACGATTTGCCGGCTTCTGTGTTTCCTCCCTCCTACAATATGGGTCTCTTCAAGACCCATGTTCACTCCTTCCTCTCCTCAACAGCACCCTCCACACAGCATCTTCAAAGATGACATAGGCCCTGAGGGAAATTATTTCCCTCAGGGCCTCCTGTGTGGAGTTAACATAAAAAAAAAATAAAAAAAAACTCGAGTTACATGATTACAGAAATAAACCTTACCCTTTTTAGAGCCACCCACAAATTTTCAACTTTTCATAACTTACACTGACAGCGCGGGCAGTAATTATAACAATATTTGTTTATAAATGTAAATATGTTAGTAAATGTAAATATGTTAGTAAATGTAAATATATTAGTAAATGTAAATAAGTATATGTTAGATTTAAATAACTAATTTTAAGGCAGTTGTCACAATACGAAAAGAGCAGTATCGTACTCGGTTATAATAATAAGTACAGTTTTAAGTCACTAGTTATGTAAGTCTTAGTTTAGTAATAAGTCATTACTGATCTTTCTTAGTTATAAGCCACTTATATAGATTAAATGTTTAAATGAATTTGTAAAGCGCCCTTGAGGTGATTTTCTCACGAAAATGGCGCTAAAAAAATCATCCAATTATCATCATTATTAAAAAAATTAAAATAACTTGATTATTCCAAAATGTTAATACTTTTCTGTTTGTGGCATTCATAAACGAGGAAATAAAGTCATGTTTTTAGTGTGTAATTCAAAAATGTTGATTTCCTAATTGCAGTAATTAGCCCTCGACGTTATCTTTAAATTTTGAAAATACGGTGTTTTTAAAATGGGTTCACAACGTTAAGTTTTGAAGCTGCGACATCTGGACCAAGCTCTCCCACGGAGTTCACAGATTACTGTGATAAACGCTAATTTATATTGTGTATACATTCCTCAAAATCTCTCTCTCCTCTATCTCTCATTCATCAAAAATGCTACAATAATAGATGTAGTAACCGAAATGCAACTTATTTTCGGTAAAATTATTTATTTATGCGTTTCCGAATTTCACGAATTTAACAATGAAAGGCCTGTTTTAACGTTATTTATTTTGGTATTCGCTTGACAAGAAAGGCTCAAATTGCTTAATGCTTTTGGACGCTGCTTCTAAAACGAACAATACAGAATGGCTTACAATGTAAAAATTTCAACCTAATACAATGAACACCAAAGCACGTAATGAATCACAGAACAAAAATTTCTTTTAAAAATTATACATTTTAACAGTTTTACTAATATTGTTTCTTTTTGAAAGGCGTTGAAACTGTGAAAGGATAAATAGTTTATATCCAACACGAAAATAAAATAATCTCTTTTGAAACCGAGACTGCCTGGCGGAGAGTGATACGAAGCGATCGTATTTTAATTAGCGGAGTAATAAGCTCGTATTAATCTGAGGATAAACATTGGTTTATTACTTAATCTACAAAACAAGAACAGGATTCTAAGAATAAAGCAAATTACGTTATACCTATTTGAATGAGCCAGAGAGACAGCACCTTGAATGTATTTATAATTTGTAATGGCGAAAACCCGTGAAAAGACATAGGATATTATAAAATATGAAATTATAATTCCAAATTTTAAAAAGGCAATTTAAATCATTTTCATTGAAAAAGAAGATAACGCTAATAATCTAAACGAAAATATGAAAGAGAACAAGACACAGAAAAATAAAAAGATAACGGTCGCATCTGGGATTCGAAACCAGAATCTCTCGTCTAACCGGGACAAACGCGTTACCAAATCGACTACTGCCACCTCTTAATTGAGCGTCATATTTGTCAACTAAAATTTTCAAATTTTAGAATTCACAATATTATCTTCGACTAATTTTTTTTCCACTAGGCTACTACCTTTTTTCATTGGAAACAAGTGTTCTAAGAACTGATTTGTAACCTGTATATGTCCGATTTTATTTATATGGAATACTTATTGACCTTTTTGTAAAAGTCTAACTGAATATGCAATTTTTATTTAATTAACCAGAGAGTACTCTAAAATGTTCCTTATTTTAATGCTATGAATACCGCAGGTGATGATTGTAAACATTCCAATTTTGAAAAAGGCACTTAAATTCAAAGCTAATCCGAGTTTAGTATTATTAATGTTGATTTAATATTACAACTTTGTCTACGACCTTCGCAGGCTAATGGACTACACATATTGACTTCTAGTCGGAAAATTGCAGGTTCGATTCCAGGGTTTGACTCCAGGACTCGATTGTCTAGGTCTTGGAGGCAGATGACCAGGACACATTGAACCCCAGATTCCTACCCACCCCTTAAACCCTTTTCCTTCCCAGAACTCTCCTCCCCTTCCTTTCTTTAAAAAACCCTCCACACAGGATCCCCAAAGATGACATAGGCCCTGAGAGAAATTATTTTCCTCAAGGCCTCCTGTGTGGAGCTCATGTAAAAAAAAGCCGCCGAACAAAACATATATACATAATTCAATTATGTGCAGAAAGTCTTATATAAGATACAATGTTGATTGTTATGTATTACGAACCTTGAAAACATTATCAAAAAGGAAATGTTGTTACCTTCTAAAAAAAAAACACTTCAATATTATTTAACAAAAATATCAAGACATTTATTGTTAAATTAACCCAATAAGAAAAAACGATTAAATTTCAACTTTCACAATATTTTCAACAAATTTTTGTTAATGCTAATTTTATTTTTCAACGGGGAACCTCACATTATAAAGAGAGCCGTGCTGCATTACTATTTTGCTTAAAAAAATTATACAGTACCCAAAAGACACGCTAATTAAAATGTTGCATTTTACAGAAGAAACAATTCGCAAAATAAAACAAAAGGGGAGGAGCATGCAGCACAGCAGCAACCGCAATGTTCTGCTGTAAAACCAGATATACACACAGTTTATAAAACTACAGAAACTCCGTGTTCCATTATATCATAAACCTAAAAACACACAAGAGTTTAAATCATTGTGAAGTGTACTTTGTGCAGGTTTATCGCGGTTGGCTGCCCACAACTCACAACTCACAACTTACAATGGAAAAGGTGGTCCTCCCCACAACGATTTTTTTAAATTTGGATTTTCATTTAGCTTCATTGCTTCGTGACTAGGTTGTGATTTGACGTTTATAACGATTTATTTGTACAATTTTCATTAACAGGGACAATACATTATAACCCGCAGGTGAAAATATGACGCAACCTTCAGTGGACAAACGGTTATTTGATTTTCAATAAACCACGCAATTAGTGTTACGAAAAGCCGAAACGAGTTTCACGTGGGAAAAGTCAAATAAAAACGGCGACCTGTCTGTGACAGTATTTCTTTCATTTTATTTATCTTTCGATTTATCTGTGTTTATAAGTATCGTGTGATGTACTACCCAATCAAAGTGAAGAGATTTTGAGAGGGTGATATTTACACTGTCTGGCAATTGCAAATAAGTACCTAATACTTTAAGAAAACATAGTTCGGCAGAATACAGGTATGGTGCATTCTTTATCTTTACTTCTATACTAATATTATAAACGCGAAAGTGAGTGTGTTTGTTTGTTACGCTTTCACGCCTAAACCAATACAACGATTTTAAAAATTCTTTCACCAATAGAAAGCTACATTATCAGCGAGCAACTAGGCTGTATTTAATGGTAAGCTCAGGCGTTATGAAATTTGATAAAATGAAAATGTGTGTATTTCATATATTTTAGCGGCAGGTAGGGAAGGCTGGGGGAAGGTGGGGTTCGCGGATAGGGAAGAGACGAGGGAGGGGGAAGGCGGGGAAGGTGGAAGGGAACGGGGACGCACAGGAAAGGACTTTTTTTATTTACTTTCTTACGATTACTAAATAGTTTATTATTGTTTATTCATAATTATATTTTATATTATGTATTTAATTTACTTACATTTATTTACCTACTATATTATATTTATTCTTATTATATTATATTTATTACTTACTATATTATATTTATTACATAATCTATATACATTTATTACATACTTGTTTATTATTATTTACTTTTTATTATTTATCTATTATTATTTACCTACCTTTATTTTTATTTATTTTTTGTTAATACTCGTAAATCTACTGTTACTGACGGTATGGTCACCCTATGAATGCATTTGTTAAGGCCCGTATCCTGCGCCACAATACACATAAACATTAGCTTGAACAGCACCCAAAACATTGAAAATTTGAACACTTCGTGTTCAAAAACCCTGTGTTCAAGCTTTACCACAGGCGACGGAAAACATTCATCTCCCGGGCGAAGGGGGAAGGCTGGCGGGGGGAAATGTGTTCATATTTTTACAAGAGCCGCGCGATGCGGTCATGTATGGAGAATCAAACCGAACAAGTTTTTGAGGTTATGCGCAATGATTGAGCTTAATAATCACTACTTTAAAATATTATGATACCTAAATACAATATAATAAATATATTTGATAATAAAATTATAGTATAATAACGAATATTAACAATATTAATATTAATATTATTTTTGAAGTGGGTGAAGCGGGAAGCAGAAATTGTCGGACCGCGCGAACTTCACACCTGTTCACACCAATCTTTCAAGCCATGTTTCGAAAAACGCAGGAGACGGAAAACAAAGAACGTTTATAGTGTGGTTCAAGCTAGTATTCATGTGTATTGTGGCGCAGGAGTTCCGCCTTTAAGCCACTGCAGGTACCTTGAACATGTTTAGTTTACAGTAGAATATTATTGTGGCCAACTAAGAGCAATATGAGCATACCGCCCAGCTGTAATTAATATTTGAGTAAACTATATTTAGTGTTTCTTGTGAATTTATATGTATGTTTTTTTATTTTTATTCGATTATTGTTTTTTATTTTTATTTTTATTGTAAAACTGCACATCTCGATACAGGAATGCCCTAGTGAGATGTGCAGTTTATGTTTTTATGTACATCTATATATTTTAATAAATAAATAAATAAATAAATAAAATTATGTATTGCTAATTGCTACAATAATTTTCCCCAAATATCATGCGAGCGCAGCCGCGGGTAAAAGCTAGTAAAAAATAAGTGAAGCAATAGGAGTAAGAAACACGGTAGCAAGAAGAAGGCGTATCACAAATTCGAGTCCTCTTAACTCATTTATTTTTGTAGCGACACGGCGCGCCTTGTTATTATTTATTGAATGAAATAGAATATAATTCAAGCAATTGTAGAGTTGGTGTATGAAGAATATGCTTTTCGTTGTATCGCATTATTTGCTACATTGGGGAAATTTGATCAAATAATCTCAAAGGAAAAATATGACTTGAACTTATGCGATAAAAAAATAATATTTGTGATAAAATGGAGGATTAGAAAAACATTCCACATTTAATAATAAAAATACATTATTTTATTTTACTTGACTTGAATGGAAATTTAAATAGGAAAGCATCGCTTGTTCGTAAGCTTCGCCGGGCTATATATTACTAACCCACAGATTGACGTCGACAAAGATTTTAATGATGATGTTAAAGCAAAGTTTCAGGGTTTCAATTATGTCATATAATGTTGTTAAATTTCACTCGATGTACATTTTGTAAGGTTACTATAATCTGTCAAGTTAAAAGCGTGTTATTAAACGCTCCGTAAAACATTATGGAAATCCGTCAGTTGTATGATATTGACTAGTAATTTAGTAATCCATCATCGCCCTGATATCTATTGTACTATAAAGTGACGTAACGCCCAACACGTAAACCACATCACTTCTAGCGAACTGCGCGGTGTCACACACACGTGACGTCGAGTGGCAAGTGATGTTGTTAGTTTGGAGTGGTTTTTTATAGTATCAAACATGGAATATTTACACTTTACATTTACAGACACCATTCACACTTCTCTCTGCACGGCCGTGGGCCACTTAGATGTTGATCATTGTTGATAATTTCATTGAAATCAAAACTTATGTATTACTATGTTAACTACATAACCGAACAACGCTGGAAACTAGAGGCAAACGCACATCGTGATATCCACACAAATATATAATCACTTTCGGAAAATTAAAATAAATAGATAAGCAGGTAAAAAAAAAACTTTTGTAATTCATTGAATAGCGAAGGCGTAAAGTTTAGCCTCGAAATGTAAACATTCGAATATTAGGATTTAAAAAAAAAGTATATTAGATTATTATACGCCGATTCAAAGTTGGTATGGTAAAGCCGGCTTTAAGCCGAATTTACAATTTACATTACGCAACTAATTGCGAGCATGTTCCAAATAATTGCATGACACCAAAAAGTTGGTGTAAATTGCGCAAAATTTAGTTTCGTGCAACATTAAACATTAGATTATATAAATCAGCCAAATATTATTATTATTACAATGGAGGGTACTTATCAAGAAAGAGTCTGGGTGTAATGCAGTTAATCTCTGATTTTGCAGATGAAGATCCCGAAAGCTATAAAAACTATTTACGAATGAATGAACCTATTTTTAATACTTTGTTGAGCATTGCAGCGTTTATTTGTCATTTTCGACGTTAAAACTCTCACGCAGTTAAAGAATGACACACGTCCGCTCGATTGAAATGCTTTCGCGACACTAGTTTCATCACGTTTTTTAACTACGCAATGAGTTGCATACCACTAGTGGGACTGTAATTTCAAATTTTGTGGCATACAACTAATGTTTGCGTGTTTACACGTGAAACTAGCAGTGCAAGTAATATCATGAAACAACTTGTGCGCAACTAGTTGCGTTATGTAAATTCGACATTAAGCGTGGTTTAAGGCCGTTTTAATCATAAAAACGCCGTAGTTTTTAGTTTAACCATAAAAAGTGAAGTTTTTCACTGTTCAGATGTTTGTTTCAAAACGATTGAAAAATTATTTAGTACATCGCCGAAAAAAGCCTTAAAATACTGTACACGTTAACCAAGAAAAAATGTCTTCAAAACATGGACGCTAAAATGTATAAAGATCATAAAAGTACTGTCGGTTAATGATTATTTTAAATTAAAATATTATATTACTTTAAAATACATTATTCAGTTTTATTTATGAGGGAAAACCTATTTTAATATATTTTTTTAAGAATTCGATTAATTTGAAGCAAGTTGGTCGCTTAAAAAAACACCATATTCAAATTTGTATTAGAGTTTCGGGCCGCGTACTGGCGTAAGGCTTTGTGTATAAATATCGCTCAGTGTGAAGAAACAAAAGCCTTTCAACCCTCAGACTTCTCCCTTGGTTCTCTAAGCTCGTGGCTATATAAAAAAAGCTACAAACTTTAACAAAAATAAAACAATCCTGTTTCTTAGCTAACGATGATGTCTGTGACCTGAATAAATAGTATCTTGTTAATGTCTTTTTTTCAAGTACTTATGTAAAACATTGGTTCCGCAACTTATAATATCTTTTTCGTGTAAATTTCCGTAAAAATATAGGCTGTTCTGCATGAAAGGTCGATTTTGAAAGTAAAATATTAGTGATCTTGGTCAATATATAAAATTATTTATAAACCATTCTAACCGTTCGTTCGCATGCTTTATTCTGAAGGTCGTTTGGTACAACCAAAAAGAAACATTTAACTTAAGAAAATCCCTTTCAGTAAGACAAAACTTGCATCAGTACATCGCTGATAATACCCACTTCTACTTTTTACTTACAATATCTTAACCAAATAGTGTAAAAAAAGGAGCCTCCCGTTAGTTTTTCCTGTAATCCAATCTTCTTCTTCCAGCAGTAATAGATACATATTTGAATAGTATACGAAATAAACGCCCGTATTGCCGGTAATTAAATTTAGAAGTATATTTAGAAATGCATATTGAAAGCAAATCGATTTTAAATAAAGTGCTGAGAATAAAGAAAGGCATCCGATGACGAATCTACTTATCCGCAGCGTTAGAAAACCAATAAATGAAAAAAATTTCCACCTAAGCGATGAAGGTAAGGTTTGAAAATTTGAAATAATGATTTTATGTCCTGTGGAATAGCGTTAACGCTGTCAACAGGGAGGTAGAATGAATGCTGAACCGCTTGCAATTATTTTTAGAACTAAGTTTTACTAACACCAAAACCCATCCGCTGATGTATCATTTTGTCATATCGAAATTTAGCATTTTGAAACTTGTATATTCGAATATTCGTGTTCAGCGATTTCTTACTTAAAAAAAAACTGAAAGCCTCTATTAAAATCTGAAACATTTTCGTTAAAAAGCATTTTTTCTAAGCACGTTGATTTAAATCAAAGAACAGCGGCGAGTACTGACTGTAAATGGCCTTATGAATAAAAAATTCAAATTCATGGACGCTTTTCGTAGCTTATGTACGCATTGTTCATAATGGAATCCTACAAAATCTCCTTCAGTTTCAAGAATTATAAACCGCTAAATAGTATTTAAATAAAGCTTATAAACTGTACATAAAAAGACTATTTCAGGTGCAATAAAATACAAATAAAAATTTCAAGTAACTGTAAACAGAAATTCGTAATACAGGTAGTAAAAGTGTTCGTAATTTTTTTTACTAGTTTAGATTTCAAAAATTTATCTTTAAATGAAAGCCATATCAAATGACGTCATCATTAAGAATAAGTAGACCTGCCGCAGATTTCCTGAAAATTTTGTTGCGAGTCTGAAAAACGTTAAACGATTCCCAGCATAAAATTTTCACGAGACAAATTGATGAGGGTGTCGGTTTACCCGGACAATGGGTCAGAGTGGAAGTTAGAGGTTGGAATTTAAGGTTTATGAACGCGGAAATTTTTTAATGATTATTGAATCTCAGAATTTTAGAAATGAAAATAATCAGGGAGGGACAAGCGTAGTTTTCCGACAAGAGCACAACGGGAAGTAAGTGGAGAGTGGACAATTCAGGCAAAATACAGTAACGAACTAATGAAATATAATTTATAATGAAGCTTGTCGGGAAGAACTCCCACATGCATATGGTTGAATTACATGGAATTGACTTCAGGACAATAACTCTCATGCTGTTTCATTAACGCTAAATGACGTCCATTACCCCCAATCTGTCCCAGACACATTATTTCTAAATTGGAGCTTTTGCCAACGCATCCGTTTATAGTATTTTATCACAAATTGGATAGTAAACCGAATGAATGCAAATTCATCTCATGTTTAGAGAAAAGCTAGCCCTGAAAAAACTCGTATTTCTTACTAGACATGTTTGACATTGTAAGAGGGCAGACAGATATATAAATAAGTATTTTATGACCACTTCTTATTACTACAAGAATGTCACCGGAACATGCGATCATAATAGAGATTGTGAAAGGTTAAAATATTGCATAATTATGTTTACATTTGCGTTGAATAGATCTTAACGTCTTCGCAACATCTTTTGTATTGACGTTGTCACATTCTACAAGATCAAGTTGAAATAAGATAAGGCGCAGAAATTAACTATGATACAGTTCTGTTTGAAGAGCGGCTGTCGTTAAAAGTCAAACACAGCTACTGTACTTCAACAAGCCCAGTTAGATGATAATGATGTTTAGTTTATCAAATACCTGGTTGGGATAATAATAGATACTGGTACAGGTAATGTATTCTGAGTTCAATTAGAGAACTATTTAAATTGACGTTCAAAAAAAATTATAATTTAAACAGCGTCTTAAATTTGGTGGTTTCGGGTAACTGAAAGGTTTAATAGCATACATTATTTTGACAAGTACGCAATGGTAGTATTACAGTAATCATTCCGACATTAAGCTTCACGCTTTTAAATTAGCACAAATTTAACACACTTATCTTGCGAAGGTGAATAAAGATAAACGAAAAGATAATCGTTTCCCTGCGCAAAAAAAATACATGTCATGAAACGAATGCCGAAATAATGAAACGACTCTGTTTCAAAGATTGAAAACTAAAGCTGCTTTCAAACGGTTTTAAGGTGACAATTGGACGTGGATACAGCCAATTAGGGCTCTTTGTTTCATAAATGTTTTCTTTTATACATTTTCAAAGCATTGTATTCGTTTAACCGAGAATTCAAACCATTTAGAATAATTTATGATTCCTGTTAATTGCCGCACTACAAATTTGTCGTGCCGTTAGTTGCTTAAATTATAAAAGCTAAAACCCTTTCTGGAAAAGGTTGGATAAAATAGAGAAGAGAAAATAATTTGTGGATATAAATAATACCGGAATGAATGGCTTTTCTCAACTATGGGTGAGAAGGATCTCAAGCTGTCCTCAAAACCGACCTCAAGAGTGTATTTCCATACTTTATAAATATTACAGCTCAGAAAGTCAAAATAAATCGAAATGATTGTGTCAATATAGGAAAATCCATATGAATATCAGTTTTATAAATTACTGAGTTTACGTTTCAAAGAAGTCATGATTTAGTAAGTGATGTTTATTTTCGCATTGTTGACACTTTTTTCTGTTATCAGTGGAACATAACATAAGCAAATAATAAAATTACATCCAAATTCAAAACGGTATCGGGATAACCACACAAAGGAATAGGTATTTGTGAAAAGAACAGCAACATAATAGAACGACATAAGAAAGTCCGGTGATAATCAGTTCTTACCAGATGCCACCAGGGGACCGAGGGGGTCGAACCTGACACGATGTTCCTGCGCTGCCCGGGCTGCGCCCACCAGCTCGGAGAAGACGCGGTGGCGGCGCAGGGCCAGCTCATCGCGCCCCACAGCGCCCCCGCCCAGCCCCGCAGGGAGGGACTGCTTGCGCGCTGCCAACGCCGGGGGAGCCATAAACACGTCGTCGTCATCCGACACTTCCATCCGCACGGACCCTCGAGGCTTCTCCTCTGCCGGCCAAGCGATGCTCGGCCGCTTCAAGATCCCTCCGCTTGACGTGCGGCGAAACGCTGCCTCGGGGATCACATCTTCCTTGATGTTACTGTTAGTAGGTGAGGACTCTTCGTCGTCGCTTTCCTCCGCGGTAGCGTCGTTACTGACCGAGTTGTTGACCGACTGTGTGTCAACCACTCGTTCATGAGTCATCTGACATGAAGCAGTATTTCCGTCAGGGTGACCTCCGTCAGTATATAGATCTCTATATATTTCTAAGCCGCTTTCGCCAGGTGAGCTCGCCTCCTGAATGGTAGACATAGGACACCCTGGAATGTGCTCGACATGATCCAAGATAGTGGCGGCATGTAAGTTGTCAATTTCTTCTTGTATTTCTGCACATATATCTATCTTTTTTTCTTCCGCCTGCGGAATTTCCTTAGCTTTGCAGCTTTGTAACAATAGAATATCTTCTTCTATTTCAGCACAAATGCCTGACTTCTTTTCTTCTCCTATCGGAATATCCATCGTAGAGTCTTTTTCACGCTCTAGTACAGTTTCCGGTTGATCTACGAGGGGTGGATCGGGCGCTCCGTCGAGAGAGTTGGAGCTGTTAACTTTAACGGGAGGTAAATTAGCTACAAGTTGAGTCGTGTGACCGTTGCCATTGTCGACTTTGCTTTTGACATTTTTTCCTTTGATAGCTGGTGTTTCACTATCCGTGTGGTTTTCAATTACCTTTTTACTCATACAAACGCAACAATTCTTGAACATTTCGCCAAACACGTAACATACTTAACAGGGTCCTCACTGGCGACTGTCCTATTGGATGGTTATATTCACACCTCGTAACACGTTACTAATATAACATTAATACCCGAGCGAGAATTGTGTCAAGGTGTTACGTTATTTGAATGCAATTTGCAGCAAACACTTGCACAGAAGAAGTTTACAATAAAACTACACACACACAAATCAGTAAAACAACCAAAAAAAACCGTCACGTGAATAACGAAACTAGCGCCAGCTACTTGGCACTGACACAATGTGTATTATATTAACACGAGATACGAGCATCTTATCACTCACAACGGACATTCATTTACCGGTTCAAACTTTAGAGTTTAATAGCCACAACTTTCCCGCGAAAACTGTTTTCAAGCAAGAGAATCGAAACACATTTTCAAAGTTCCGGAAAAGTTGTGTTTTCATTTAAAACGGAATCACAGTAACTTTTACTTTCAGTAGGCCGAGCGGGTTCAACAATTTCCAATTTTAGCGGGAGTTTCGCGTAACTGGCAACCAAAATAACCGGGAACAGGCGCAGGCGGGAGCATATCGCGCGAGCAGCGCACCGCGGGGACCTGATACGAGGCAGAAGTATGTTCATCTCACAGTGAGCGCTGTGGGCGGGGGGGCGGAGGGCGGGGGGAGGGCGGCCGCGGCGGCGCCCTGATCGATGCCCGCGGTAGGGGGTAGGGCAGGGTGGGGCGGGCGCCGAGGTGAAGGTGGGATGGCTGTGACGCCAAGAGGGGGAGCCCAGGAGCATCGAGGAATTGCTCCCTCGGAGGAAATAAACCGCAAGTATTGAGATCCACGGGCGCCCATCTTAAAAGCATTGCGATGAAGACCTGTCTTAGTTTCGGCATACTTTACTGACTTGGCACCGAACCAATGGCAAAATTACAAAGATCGTTAAAATAACTACATAAATATTTATGATCCACAACAATAAAATATTACTTATTCATTACTTGCAAAAAAAATTAAAAGAAAAATATAACGCAGCTTCGCTCTAAGAGGTAAAACATTCGTATACAAATTGCCATTAAATATGTTTGGCGAATTTCTGTCGTAAATCTAAATACGATTAGAACGCAGATCCGATAAGACCGAATAAATCTAATGGCGGCATTTCTGTAACACGAGGTCTAATAATAAATTAAACAGATACGTTATGTTCGAGGCATTATATTTTCTGTTTTATTTTTTAGCCACGATATTATCAAAATAGGCGTTTTCCATATTACCTCAAATTTAAACACATGACGTAGTTGCATAAAATGCAGTTAGATCTCTAAATAAATAACACGAAGTAGCAAATTTAATACTCTGAGGCACAACAAAGGCAGCAGTTCTAGCAGTGCTTACCGCCACTGTTAAGAGGAATGGCTGCACGGCCTTCTTCGTAAAAAAACTTAAATTTGGATTTGAGACCAAAATACTTAATCAAGATGGAATTATTTTTTTTAATCAAAAGGCGTAGGAAACATCTGGTACCTTATGTATTTGTGTTTTAAATTTAAAAAATATGTACCATTAACATTAAAGGATTCACTTTTTCATGCTTTTAGAGGCAACTTTGTCAATTTTGTTTATGGAATTTATAAAAAAAATTCTGCCCAACATTTGTTTTGGGCCAAAATTTTAAAATTATATGTGATAAATCTGTCTTCCAATGTAAATCGGTCGTTTATTATTTTACCATCAAAATGCTTTTTTGCTAATTATGCTATTTTATATTTTCATAGTACAGGGTGAGGCAGAACGAAATCCCTGATTTGAAGGGTGAATTGAAAAAAAACGCTTCAAAATAAATAAAAGTGTTTTTAGTTTCTCAAAAGTTCACATGATACCGTTTTTTATTCATGATGTTTTGAAAATGATATCGTCTTTCGTGGCGGCCTTGGCGAGCAATACACATATTGAGCCTTTCAGAGAAGTTTTCGGCCACTCTTCCCAGCATAACTTGCGGAATTCCAGCGATGATGTCCTCAATCGCCTCCTTCAGAGTTTCAAAGTTTTGAGGTCGAAGTTTGTATACCTCAGCTTTGACGTATCCCCACAGGAAAGTCATTCGGGGTCAAATCGGGGGAGCGAGGGGGCCATGGAATATCCCCCCGCAAAGAGATCAGGCGACCCGGAAAGAGCTCTCGCAAAATTCACAGGACATAGAGCATCACGCTGTTACTTTTGGGCTGTGATGAGGTCTTTAGAGCAGTTTACGGGGGTTTTCAAAATGCCCTATAAAGAAAATTTTGTTTGTTTACTGAGTCACAAAGATGAAAATGCGCTTCGTCGCTTTAAATAAATACAATCAACTAACAAATAATTGCCAAAGTTGCTTCTAAAATCATGAAAAATAGAATCCTTCAATGACCTTCAAATCATAAATAAATAAAGTTGTTTTGGTCTCAAATCCAAATTAAAGTTTAGTATATAAAAAGGTCGCGCAGCCGCTCCTCTTAAGTATTCAGCATTTTCATTATGAACTATTGCATATTCAGTAGAAAGGATTCCTTTGCTAAAGGAAAACAGTCACACTATTTAAAATATTCGACTACATCTCACAGCAAAATCTGCATATTATTTATATTGGTATGTAAATAACATCAACTTGGAATAATTGGAGACATAATTCTAATCTGAGTACTTTGCAAGCAGAGAAAATATAATTCGTCACACGGCGTAGATGATAGCCAACGGTGGAGCGAAAAGTTTCTTGGCTCTGGGCCGAAAATGGGCTTTTTCTACATGGCAAGAGTCCCAACAGGCTAGACACGGCGTTGCTACTAAATCCTCATTTTAGGGAATATTTCGAGTCTCAAAGAAGGAAATGAGGTAAGAAAAATTGGGACGGGCAATTAAACATGGCTATAGCAAATTTCAATCAAAGTTTCGATCCTAACTTTCTTATACACTCTGGGACGAGTTATAAATACTTACACCTAAAACGGATTTCACAAATGACGTGTGTGAAAGAAACCTTACAATAATTGATTGTGGAATTAATTAACGGCGGCCTCTGGATCCAGAGCCGAGGATCTCCGCGCTGCAAGAGAAAGTCATGAGATTTCTAAAAGAAAATTCAAAAGGTAACTCTTTTACGTAACAAACCATACACGTATTGTTTTTTTCTTGACTTCTCTCGAAAATTAGACGATTTAAACCGATGCTAAATCTCGTTCCAGTAATTATTTTAATCTTGATTTCTGTTGGTAATTTTCGAATACCCTGCCAGAGATGTGGGGATATAATGACCCTAGTTAGTTAATATTATAATGGAGGCAAAGGGTTCAGCTAATGTCAAAAGGTTGAACACGATACATGTTATAATTAAGGTATTCACTATTATTTTTAAGACAGAATGATTATAATGCGAGCACCATGTTATATGTTTGTTGAAGATTATGAAGCTGCTAAAACTCTCAGACGTCACGGTGAGCTCTGACGTCACGAAATGTGCACAGCTTTTCTGGTTGGAATTTCTAGGGAAACGCAAATTATTTTTAAATGCGAATGTCTCACAAGAGGCCCAACTTCTCCCAACTGTTTGGAGCTAGTGAGACGATGGCATCCCAAATGTGAGGCTGAAGGCAACACTGGGAGGGGAAGGAAAAGGAAAAAGGAAGGTGGAAAGCACCTGGCTATTCACATCTAGTCACCATACACGGCTAAAGCCATTTCAAGCAACTTTTCAATTCTAAATGGTGGTCTTACACCAGATCGATACTGGGAGTATCTCGCAACTATATTTATGCAACTCGCAATATCTGAAGAATGGAACTTCTAAACATCGAAGATTTCAAAATAAAACTCCAATTTTTTCTTACGAGTATAACATTTTTTCTTCATTTTCATTCACTTTATATCTCTGGAAAGGCCGGCCATTAAAGCTAGTAGGTAGTTCGATGTGTACTTATAATTTTTTATCGTTATGGAGGTAGTTTACGAATAAATAAACCAGGTGTAAAAAAAAATTATGGTTTAAGAGCCCTTGATATCAATTTTATTGAGAGGACATTTTATTATCCTTGGGGAAACATGGGGGCATCCTTCGAGGTCCGATAAACGTAACCCCCTCAATTTAACTTAAACTTCCTTAAGGTTTTCATTTTATGACAAATGGAGTCTGAACACGCAAGTCGAGTGTAATTAATGGCTCCAAGAAAAGTGAGCCCATTTGAATAAGACTAAATAATCGTATTTTGATGTTCAGTTAAAAGGAATGTATATTTGCAAGAACTGATTACATTATACACACTAGAAATGCTTTCCATGTAGATTTGAATGGAAATCAATTTTGCCACTGACTTGGTACCTTTTGATCCTATCCCATTTAGCACGTGCTCTGTTTCTCTCACTTGTCTGATATTGTTCATGGCATACCCATTTGATCGAAGTAAAAAATTCACAATAATTGAGCCCTTGCCCGGAATAATTTTGTATCCAACAAAACTATCAATGTTGAGTAATTGATTGAATAATGTTGGGCATATGCCATACGCATCTTTTAAGGTAGGAATCATGGCAATGAAAATTTTTTTAAGCCTGTGGCAGCCTTTTATAGTTTGTTTTGTGAAAGAATGTTGTACAACGCCATTTATCAAAATCACGGCGCATGGTTTAATATATATACGATACGATTGTAGAATGTTGTATAACGCCATATATCAAAATCACGGCGCATGGTTTAATTTATACTAGTGGTCGCCCAATGGTCGAAATTCGACCATAATTGTAATGTTTTTTTTATGTTTGACATTCAGTAAGACCATAGACAAATAATATTAAAGACAAACAATATTAATCTATTCTCAATTTGACCATAGACTTTAACAATAAACAATAGAGTAAAGACGCGTGTGTGTGTGTGTCAAATACATGGTAGTGTGTGTAATGTTTTTATTATTGATTTAATGTATTTTTATGCATAATTTTTAAAAAATATTAGCATTCTGCACTCCTCCTCTATATAAACTATAAGTGTGCGAAATTTCATACTCCTCCGTCCGCGCAATTTTCGTAAAAAGGGGTACAAAGTTTTGGCTTCACGTATTAATATATTGATACGATACGATCGTAGAATGTTGTATAACGCCATATATCAAAATCACGGCGCATGGTTTAATTTATATACGATACGATCGTAGAATGTTGTATAACGCCATAATCAAATTCACGGCGCGTGGTTTAATTTATATACGATACGATCGTAGAATGTTGTATAACGCCATATATCAAAATCACGGCGCATGGTTTAATTTATATACGATACGATCGTAGAATGTTGTATAATGCCACATATATCAAATTCGCGGCGCATGGTTTAATTTATATACGATACGATCGTAGAATGTTGTATAACGCCATAATCAAATTCACGGCGCATGGTTTAATTTATATACGATACGATCGTAGAATGTTGTATAACGCCATATATCAAAATCACGGCGCATGGTTTAATTTATCGGAATAAATGAATAAAACGAACGTCTTATAGAACGAACGTCAACTAGAAAGTCTTCAAAGCCAAGAAGAAGAAAGTCTTCAGAGGCAAGAAGGAAAGTAGAATTTGTCCAGAAAAAATATTATTAACCTTCTTTTTAGCCGTCGAAATAATGGAATTTGGAATAATGGAATTCGCATTTGTGGAATAATGTTGTATGTTGATTTCAAGACAATATCTAGAACATAAACGTTTTCATTTAATCATATTGTTTTTTTTTGCTTTTTAAGCTCAAAAACATCAATGACATGTGTACATTTATGTTAGAAGAGCATGTTGCTTTTAGACATAACTGGTTTCGTTTTTTCAATTTTTCTCGGAACTAGAATATTGTTTGATACAACACTCTTCCGGGCGGGCAAGGGCTCAATTATGAAATAAAGTTTTGCATATGAAATTTGGATAAACAATGGTCGGACTTTTGGATGACGAAACACGCCCACATGGTATTTCTTGTGTTCTTTATTCTATGTTTGCAACCTATTCCGAGGTTTCTTAGACGGCAGAAAAATCCTTTTAATTTCACTTAAACGATTCTAAATACCGGGCCAAGCTCAGCTTTTCCATTCGATTGGAGAGCTTTGAAGCCTCTTAACACAAGTCAAAACTGATGAACGAAAAGTTACTAACTTTATTACACAATTTCTCTTATCGTATTCACAGAAAAAAACTCTTCGATGAGTTGCTTTAACGAGAGTGTCTGAGCGTGACATTAATAAAAGACAAAATATTATCTTCACGTGAGATTCGATCATAAATGCAACGGTTACTTTTTTAATAAATATTCGATGATAATCGTTGCAAGAAAGAAAATTTCCTGGAAATCTTAAAAAATGTGTAATAGTTTCTAGGAAGTTTTGTTTAGCCGATTATTTTGTCGGGAATAGAATACGCGAAAACTGGTAGTATCAAACAGCATTAATAGGCTTGCGACTGTACGGTTACCGGCTAATCCGGCTAAGAATGCAACTCTGACGCAGCACCTTACGCAAAACCGTTTTCGTACGTGGAGTTTGTATACAAATGTACTTTTGTAATAGAACCGAATTAAAGCAATGGCGCCACTTACGTTAACAGCTACCGTGATTAGCATCGCCTGGTAGGCGTAAGCGCTACGAATTTGTAATTTCGTGTATCTCTCCGGATATGGAGAGATTGACGATAATATGATTATCATTGTAACTGGCAGTTGTGAATAATAACACCAAGCGGGTACACATTACATATGACGTCATTGCCTGTCGCGGTTCCTTTGTCCCGGTGACTAGCTGTCACTGAATCCCAGCGGACCTGCAGAGCGGGTTTTTAACTGCTAGTATTAATTATTATTTGACAATGTATAATATGGTTGCATAGCAGAAAAGCTCCTGGAAGTCTAGCAAATTTAGATAAGACCACAAAGTTCCAACTTGGGATGTCGGTAAAAGTCTCGGGAGCAGACTTGTTAGGAAACTTCTTGTAACACATTATTATTACTACCTGAGCTACTACTAGCAGAACCAAACGCTTGTTTTATAGTAATTTACGAATTTCTTTGTCTTCTTTTTTACGACGCCAAAATATTATACACCTATTCCCAGAACTAGACAAAAACATTTTTACATACGTACCTTATTATTGAACGCGATTTTACATAAAGTTTTATCAATTTAAAATGACCCTTTGGTCATGGAAATACATAACTGATTACGAAATGGGGAAATTTAGATTATCGTTGCAGCTGCTTGTTAAATGCTACATCCTAATCAACTGACTAGTATTACGTTTCAATGGAGTAGATACTCTTTGAAGAAATAGTAATCGGTTGCATAACAGAAAGTTCCAGGGAATTCTAGCAAACATTATGAAGTTGTAGGGAGACAGACTTTTGTGGGGACTGAATTCTGTAGGCGTCTCGGTCTGGTAATGAGGCTAGTACCTACTATGACAGAACTGTCGTCACGAGACATGTAGCCAGTGTCCAGTTTCATGATTACTGTAGACTGGGTATCTATTGCGCAGTAGAGGGGTGAAATGATTTTGTGAGATTTTCGCGTTTTCCAGAAATAAAAATCATTTATGTATGGGATTTTTACACGTGAACACATTGCTAGTCAATCTAAGGGAGCCTACTATGCCTCGAAACCGTGGTTTCAACAATTCCTCCATTTTTCAAAAAAATACTTTTTTTAACTCATTATTGGAACGAGAATTGAACATTGCTCCGTTTCCTCTCACCTTTTTAAAATTCGCGTGCTTGACTCCCATATTGTACTTTTTGTGGTCTACGAATATAGAAGTGGAAACTTGACTACACTTTACACATATTTTTTTTGAATTTCCCTCTCTAAACAAGTATCCTCTCTTTTATCAAGCCTTATCTAAAATTGCTTCCCCTCCATACGACAAACGAGTATTGTCATCACTTCTAAGTCTGAACTGGACTCTAATCTTCCGTATATTTATGAAAAAGTCCCAATTAAATAAAATTTATATTCAAATTCGCATTCCTCTCGCCATAATTTTTCAAAGAGAGCCTAGAACACCGTTGAAGAAAAAATGGGGAAAAAAGTTTTTTTCCCGTTGTTGGAGTATTTATTATTCTTTATTTCAAATTCCTTAACGCAAGTGAAAATAAATATTCCCGATATTCCTTTCTTGTGATTACTGCACAAGATTCCTAACTGACCGAAGGCATGGGACTATGGAATCCCCAATTTGGAGTATCTTATGAATCTAAAATGGTAAAGGGAAATATATGTGCAGGAGTAAGGTTGGGAAGTATTTAGCCACTCATATCTGGTCAATAAATACCGCTAATGACAATTTAAGCAACGTTTTGTTTATTTTAATGGCGGCCTTTCTCCAGGGCACCACTACTACACTACACCACTACGAGTATCTACAACTGTGAAAGTTCAGTTGCTTTTACCACACACTTAGAATATGAAAAAATATATATTCGCAAATGTCTAGTTACGAAAAGTAAATAAAATTTTATAGAAGCATTTTTTTTTTAACTTTCCGACAGTGCGGTCCGGAGGCAATGAAATAAAAAGGCACGCCTGTCGAATTTCAATAACAAATCAATCTTGGTTGACAAAACATTGCATTTTATTGAATAAGAATAAAACTTAGTGCGAAAAAGCTTGATTTTGATTGCGTAAATAATTAAAAGCTGATCTGTGAATTATTTAACTCGTACCGATAACACATCACACATCATCACATTTCAATGTATTTAGATACATTAACAGAATGTTAAAACATTCATCAATTAACACACGGGATGTTTGAATGCCTATTTACGAATCGCATCCATTTCACGAGGTCAACATTAAACAATGGATATTTACATTCACATTGCATTAAGCACTGTAAGTGTAAACATTGATATTAATGGAATAAATGTTTGCTTTACCTGTGCGGATTCATTTGCACTTTATTGACAGTGTAAAATCTGTTTATATCGAGTCTAGGGCCCTCCCTTCAGAGGGATACGCCAGTATCACGTCGCAAACAATTTGTCGCGCACAGACCGTACATTTCGCTACTGAAATCACGAGAATTCTCGAAACGTCAAAGCTAGAATGCTTTCAAAACCACACTCACAACCAAACAGTTGTTGTAGCTATAATTTTTATATTCTGTCATTCTTTGTTGAGTTTTGTTCCCAGAAATTACTGTTCCTATCTAAACTAAAGCACCCGTATTGTCACAAAATGTCTCGACATAAATGACGCCATGCTTAAAATCTCGACGACATACGTCGGAAGCTGGCTGGTTGCGGGAGACAGGAGTCGCCGAAGAGTTTACTAAATGTCGGTAACGTGTGTACGTTGTTGGTGGTAGTCGCCAGGATATTTTATTCCTTTATTCATCGGTCTTTAGAATAATTGTTTTATAATAATAATAATAATAACTTAGTATTTATATAGCGCAGTTTTGTGTAATTTCACTTCAAGTGCGCTTAGCTATAATAAACTTAAGAGTAATCCTATTATAGTGTTCCTTACGAGTCCTTACAAAATTTATCAAAAACTATGAAACAAAGATTATACAGTTTATACAAACAACGGCGTTGTTTTGGCACAGGACAATAGATAATGGTAAACCATAACGGTGCCCTTAAACAAGAATCATTAAGAGTTAAATATAACATAGAACAGGAGGCAGTTTCGTTTAGAAATAAGAAAAAATCGGAGTGCACATTAAACATAAAAATACAGTAAAGAGGCAACCGAAACCAAACAATTACCGGAAACCTGAAGAACATGGCTTATTAGATTATATTGAAAAGGAGTTATGATTCATGAAAGGTACGATTTTTTAAATAAATTTGTTTTTAAAGCCCGTTTAAATTCAGCCAAGTTCTGGATATTAGTAAGGGCTGAGGGAAGTTTATTCCAAAAGCGGGCCAGTTACACGAAAAGATCGATCATAGTAAACGGCTCGATTTGACCTAGAAAGTTCGATTAAGCGATTAGTAATATCTAGATCTGCTGACCTTAGAGTAAGCTGTCTATCGCTTAAGTTTTGTCGGACACATAGTTCCGATATATAGGCTGGCGCCATTCCTTGCAATGCTTTGAAGGTCATTAAGCAGATCTTGAACTCTATTCTTTCAGGGCATCGAAGCCAATGGAGACGATCCCTTAGAAGCGGGGTTATACGGCAATACTTAGATTCGCCAAAAATCATTCTCGCCGCTGCATTGAATACGGACTTTGCTCCATCGGAGGGAAGGCATCGCCTGATTGATTTTATCTGCCTTAGATGGAAAAAGCCTGAACTCACAGCTTTTGAAATTTATTTCTGTAGATGGGATTATATCTGTACCCTGAATATGGATTGGACTGGAGTCGATGAGGGCTTGCCTCCCAGGAGAAGCTATCCAAATAAATTCCGTCTTTGTCGGATTAAGTTTGAGTTTATTGACAGACATCCAACTTGAGACTGTGTTAATGAAGCTAACCACCTCATTTTTAAGAACGTCTTTTTCGTCCGGGGAACAAAACTTGAAAATTAAACGACCGTCTGCGTAGCCTTGCGATTCAAAGCCAGCTGAGTGAATGAGTTGTTCGAGACGATTCGTATAGAGAATGAAGAGAATGGGACCCAAGACAGAACCCTGGGGAACGCCGAATTCTATGGGAGTTTCAGGTGAAGTACATTTATTGAAAGTTACTGAGGCTACTCGTCCAGACAGGTAAGATGTCATCCATTGGAGTACATCGCCTCGAACGCCAAATTCGGTTTCAAGCACATTTAATAAAATACTATGATCTACCGTGTCAAATGCCGCACTCATGTCAAGAACAGATACCAAACCCACCTTACCTGCTTCCATCCCGATGATCAAGTCTGAAATTACCCGCAAAAGAACAGTTTCCGTTGAATGAAACTGTCGATAAGCAGATTGATTTTTGGCAAATAGACCGGCGGAGTTCAAGTACCCCACCAATTGTTTGGCAACGATTTTCTCAAGCAGTTTTGATAGGAATGGTAGGTTGGATATAGGCCTGTAATTATCCGTATTGTCAGCATCAAGATTTGGTTTTTTTAGAATCGGAGTTATAGTTGATTTTTTAAGTGATCCCGGTACAAGTGAATTTACTAGTGACTTCTGGATAATTGCGGTAATTACAGGCGCTATATCCGGAAGACATTGTTTTAATAGCCAGGTAGGTATGGGGTCTTGAGCGCATTGCTTGTTAGGACATGACTTTATAGCACGCGTGACATCTTCTTCCGTTACTGCTGCAAAAGTAGTGAAGTAACCAGAGAGCGGACTTGATGCTGCAACAGAAGGCGATCCTACCACACTGAGGGCTCGAATTTTTTCAACTTTACTTCTAAAATGTGTTGCGAGGCCTTTTGCTTCGAGGGAGGATTCGACTTTAATATTGCTCTCTCCAGACAATGTCCTTATATTCTGCCAGAGTTTTCGAGGATCCTTTTCTAATTCAATTTGCTCACACCAAAAGTTTGTTTTTTTCTGGGTGATTTCTTCCTTGTAAGTGTTTTGCTTGGCAATCCAGAGCTGCCGATTGCTGAGAGTCGGATTCCGTCTATACATCCGCTCGAATTTCCGCATTTCCCTCTTCTTTTGGAGACATTCAGCATCGAACCATTTGCTGCAATTCCTAATGCGGCACACCTTCTCTGTGAAAGGAGCATTTTTATTAAGTAATTCCAGTAGCGTAGAATTATAAAGTGTCACCAACTCTTCTACCTGGCTTTCGCAATACTTTTCCTTATCACAGAGAGGCGAGGTTTTCAGTTCTCTGCTAAATGTCTCAAAATCAAATTCTCTCCAATTTCTGGAAATAATTGATTTGAACTCCCTTATATTTCCCCGGTCGCCAAAATGGGTACAGCCGTCGAATCGTAGAAAGAAGGGCCTTATTATTTGTACATTATATTTGAACAGGCACCAACAAGAAAACCGATAAAAAATTATGAAAATTTTCTTTTTAAAAAATTGATAACACCTTACTGCGTAAGCATTTTGGTGGTGTAAATAGTAGATAATACGAGTCGTTTAATTTCTATATCCGCTATATCAACTCTCATTGATATGGAGAAAACCGCAAAAAACTGTCACATCTCTAGCGTAAATAAGTAAATGCTTTTCAATTTTTTGAATAATGAAATGGAGTAATGTAATTTCGAAAAATATTAATTTTTCAGAAACTGTTTGAGAAGAGGATGGGACTGCCATGGACGGAGGCAGAACAGTCAGCACAAGACAGGGACGTATGGAGGAGCCTTGTCGATGCAGTGGGTCCACGACCCGAATAGGATAAGGGAATGAAGATGATGATGATGTTAATTTTTATGTATGTGTAGCATAATTTAAGTAATTTCGATAAATAAAATGGATATAGCGGATTTTGACACTCACTTCGTGATTTACTCACGATACAGCGGCTTTTGAAACTCGCTGCTAACTGCTTGTGATTGGTTGAATTCCGATATAGCTGGTTTCGATAGTAACTTTTTGAATGATGTTAGGTTCCTCTTGTTCCTCGCAAAAATGTGAACAAGATGTCACACTCAGATCATTTTATCAAAAAATCGGATATATATATGAAACTAGCTGGTTCCTGGCATGCGTTGCCATGCCATTCAAAGAAATAAATTGACTCTCCTTTTTTATCCTTTCCCGTGCATCCCTGTTCCCTTCCACCTTCCCCCGCCTCCCCCCTCCCTCGTGTCTTCCCTCTGCACGAACCCCACCTTCCCCCTACCTTTCCTCCCTCCTGCAAAAATATACGAAATACCCACATTTTCATTTATACAAATTTCATAATGCCAGAGCTTACCATTATATACAGCCTATGTTACTCGCTGATAATGTAGCTTTCTATTGGTGAAAGAATTTTTAAAATCGGTTCAGTAGTTTCGGAGCCTATTCAATGCAAATGTCAAATCTTTCCTCTTTATAATATTAGTATTTGAAATTATAGGACTCATATTTTATGCTGTAGGTATAATTTACTGACAATAAAAAATATTTTTTTAGACGTATTGGTATTTGTTGTTTTGTGTTTTCTGAATTGGCAAATAAGTTGTTAACAAATAAGTTTTTTCTTTGTAGCTTTAATATATTATCATTCAAATTTTTTGTACTTGGTAACTCTTCTCAGTAGCTTTTTACTATTAATATTAAATTTAATTGTTTTATTGCTTTTTAATCTTGCACTTGACTGTAGATTTAACAAATACAAATGTAATCAGCACTTATGCCCTCATTCATTTACTAGTATTTAAGTTCTACAAAAAACAACGTAACTACCTAATGTGAACTAAACCAGGCAATTCGACTGTCCTAAAACGGGAAATCTCTTAGTTGGACAGTCAAAGTTTTCTTATAATGTGTATGTATTTTTGTTCAAATAAATAAAAAAATAAACTGTATGTATTGACGTGCGTTGCGACTTTCCAAACAGACTTTCAGCCATTAATTGTTAAACAAATGAATGTTTGATGCTGGGTAGTGATTAGAATATAATTTCAAAGAAAACAGTTTTGGTGACGTTTTCATCGTATCCTTTTTTTAGAATACTCTAGGACTATTTGGTTGACGGCGCGAGCTAAAGTATTTTTACACATCAAAAAAAGAACAAAAATAAACAAATCTTACTGATGTAAGGAAAGCATATTTAAAGAGACGTGAGATCATTAGTTTAATGGGGCGTTAACCGTTTGAGACAGTCGAGCATTGTTATTTCAAGAGTAGGTATATGAAACGTAGGCAGTCATTTTTTACAGAATACAGGGAAAAGTCTTACATTAAAAAGTTTAAATAAATAACAAATTGTGTACGTACCTAAGACATGCAACGGAAAATTTTCCAAAACTATGACCTTTGTTATAAATGAATTATTATTGGTAAATCACATTATTATACTAGTGCAAACCCGTGAAAAATATAATTTCAATACAATTTTGAAAAAGACAATAATTTACCGATCGTCTGAATCCCTCACACAATAAATAAGTAGTTCCAATTTTAAAAATAATGTAATAAACTCAAAGCAAATTCGAGTTCTAAAGTTCATTATCGGAGTTACAGACACAAAACCGAAATTAATATGTTTAAACCTTAAGGATTCTGGAATTTATTGCCAGAAGGTAAAAATATTTTCGCTTTGCGATAAAATACAAATAAATGGAATATTTCAGAACATATCCGAAAACTAAAAACTGTTTTTAAAAGGTGATGAAATACGTTTACAAATGTCATTATGAACAAAAATTTAATTCTCGAAACATTAAAATTTTTAATACAAACATAAAAAAGTTTAAAAAATGGCTCACCTTACGTTTTTTCTTTCTAGAATTACCGATGACAAAAAAAAAGAAAAACATACACATATTTTATTAGGCGATTGAATTATAAACGTTATTATCACCTCACATTTTGTCGTTTCATAAAAAAAAATTACGAATAAAAAATTCTCGAAATTTTATACTTTTTTTTTTCAAATTGCTATCGGAAGCTTTGGTTTCTATGGTTAATTTATAGACTTGAATATAAAGCGTGGAATTTTCTCTTTCCCAACACCATTTAGATCATATTTCTCAACATGGCAGTAAGGAAGATACAACGATTTACACGAGACCTATGTGAGCTGGAACAAATTTGGTCTCATGTGATTGAACGGGTTAATAATTATTATTTATTTTTAGTTCCGATTTTGAAATGCAATTGGTTCAAAATACATTGGAATTTTACTACAAAGAAAGCTTGGCAATGTCCCAAAGCTCGATAATAAGCGCTATAGTATATAGGTACAGGTAGCTACTATGATAAACTTGTATAAATTGATCGGCTTCCAAGATCAGGAGAAGAGCTTTACTTAACCCTTACTTCACCGCTCCCATCGTCGGAATTTCATCAAATTTGAATACGTGACATAAAAATACTTCAACTTTGAAGGCGTCTACGTCTACCTTAAAACTAACAAAATTTGATTTCACGTCTTCAATAATTGCAGTGCCTGATTATTTTTATATATAAAAATCTCACGTCACGATGTTTGTTCGAGATAAACTTCGAAACTACTTAACCGATTTTGATGAAATTTGGCTTACTGCATGTAATTTGGTCCATCTCAGATAGGATAGTTTTTATCTCGATTATTGATCTCAATATTATTTATCATTGCTGTTTGTCCTGCAACAAATGTTTGTTGTAGGACAATGGTTTGTAATTATTTGTAAGTTCCATAAATTTCTAACAGAAGGCGGTGTGAGTTGATTTATCGACACAACACTTAGTTATCTAGGTTGGGTAACCATCCCGTAGATGGCGTTGTGTTTCTATTCACATCACAGTAACGGTGGTCGGGTCAGCTAGTTTTTATATTAAAAAAATGTTTTTGTCTGTTCTCATATAGCGGTAAATTAAAATAAATGCGATTCAATTACATTCTCATACCCGACAAACTGAGCAGTTGAATTTTCACAACAACTATGCATACAAAATGGCTGAAATAAATGAAAACACATTAAATAGTAACACGGAGCTCAGAATATGTCTGGATAATAATTATTGGCCATCATCACACGAATAACAAGTGACGTATTCTACGATGTGGGGGTGTAAAAGTTAAGATTACATACCTATGTGTCTGTGGAAAGTGGTGTACGTGTAAGTTTAGCGAGGGATACTAACACGTGCATTCAAGGCAAATTCAATTGCATGCTAAAGTAACGTGGGAGTCATATTTTTATATCATAAATAAACAGTATTAGATACCTGACACATCTAAGAAATGAATAACGTTTGCTCCAAGCTGTTTCACGGTGTAGATCGTAGGTTCTCAACGTGGGCGATAACGCCCCCTTGTGAGCGTTTGTGACATTCAGGGGGGTAGTAGAAGAGCCAGAGAAAATTAGGGGGTGTTGAGATGGCACAGTAAGGCCTTGGAAGGTAAATAAATATCGTCTAAAAAAAACGACAAAAAACGCGCTAATCACATACTAATTAATAATCTTACGTCAGTTATTATTATTAAGAATTGACACTATATCATCATGAACGCAAGAAGGAAGGAGGTAGCCACGCGGTACTTAAAATACAAAAGAATAGCTTTTTAACTTGCTAAACAAGAAGAAGGTATAACAAAACTTTAATATATTTTTTATCAAATTCCGTTACAATTGACATTCCCCCAGTTGTGGTAACTATAATCGTGGCAATAGCTGATTTAGATTCGCGACAATAAGTTTAAAAAATTGGAAGACTCTAGAAAAAAATATATTTTCAAAGTGGGCGGTGGGCAAAATAAGGTTAAGAACCTATGGCGTAGATACCTTTGTCAACCTTTTTTTGCCCACCGCTCACTTTGAGAATATTTTCTCTTTAAGGGCCCTCCAATGCCCCATCCTATCCCATTATGTCCCCTCCATCGCAGGGGAAATAGGATGGGGGCGAGATGGGACGGGTTTCCCTGGGTCTCCCTACCGCCCCCCTGAAAGCCTGAAACGCCCCCCCAATGTTCTCTTGAGCTTCTACCGCCCCCCCTGAAGGTCTGAAATGCTCCAAGGGGGGGCATTATCGACCCCCGGGGGTCCATGGGAGACTCGACGGGGGTCCACGTAGGCTTGATAAAAAAATGGGGGTCCACAAGTTGTAAGTGGGAGTCCACGAAAATTTATCTGGTTTCGATAGTAAAGAACAAAAATGTCGGCTTGGCTTTACCAATCCAAGTAGGCAGGTAGTACACTAGTATATCGGTGAAAAATGGTCATATTGAGACCCATTCCATATCCAATCCCGCCCCCCGTCTCATATTACATAACGCCCCCTCCCGTTGTGACAGACCACAACTCCAGCGTTCTATTCAATATTCAGCACAATGCGTGACGAGTTTTGGGAATATGGTAGAAATGTTGCAACAGGGGGTCCACCGAAACCAGAAAAATTTTAAAAGTGGTCCACGAGAAAAAAAAGTTTGGGAACCTCTGGTGTAGATGACTTAAATTGGTTCTAAAATATACACAAGCGTACAAAATTTGTAATAGAAAATTCTATTATTATTCAGGAGGTCCATCTTGAAAGGTTAAAACAATAAATTTTATTGTATTATACCTAACCTTGCCTAAATATTATTAGGCAACAGGAAAATGTGATGAAGCGAAACAAAGGTTTATCGGAATGGGAAGGTCAAACGAATACGATAAAAACGCAAATTGAATTTAGGACAATCAAATAATAAGTTGAAGGAAATCCTTAACTATTTTAGGAAAAACTTCAACCGCCCTTCAACTAACTTCAAACGAATCCTACTAATGATTTATTTATAATAACGATGGATAAATATTTAGTTTTAAGCTCGCATTTCTACCCTTTGGCTTTGTGATCCAGAATTCAGGTAAGGGTGGAACCGCAAATACTGCCTACGGCGTCAACGCAAGAAAGTGCTGATTATGTTGGCAAAGGATGTAGGCGAATTTTCCTAGTGAAACCTGAAAGGAATTTGGCGTGGGTTTAAGATGGGAATTACTTAGTGTAAGTTCCTCTTAACACGATTTCCCATGGAGCCCTAGACGCGTGTTCAGCGGAGAGGCTTTAAATATACCGAATACTGAATGGAGATTAATGTCTGTTTTTATGCATCACACTTCCTTTCCTTAAGGGTGGGTAAAAAAGGCTAAAAAAAGACATGGTTTCATGATTATTTTTTTTTTAGATATGAATAATGTTGGTTTATTTATTTTATATACACGTTATAGACGTTATGACATCTGAAGTATCTTTGAAAAAAAAAATATCTTTAAAAAAAATAACTCTTCGTCACTACCTGTTGATTTAGGTGTAGAAATCTTCGATCAAGTAGAAATAGTATACAAAATTTCAAAAGTATCGGTTAAGTAAATTTTGAGTTATGATGTCCACGAACTTAAAAAAATTTTTTGCGAGAAAATCGATTAAAGTTTTTTTATACTCGAAATATCGAGCAAGAGAACCGGTCGCTTGAAATGCTGTATCTTTGTTAGTCTTACTCCGATTTACTTGAAATTTTGACACAATACTCTCGACGTGTTGTTCATTTAGAAAAAAAGTTGATTTTTTAAGCCTTACCCCCCCCCCACCCCTCCCCCTTAACATAATATAATTAAATAATATCATCAAATATTCCCTGCAAGCTGACCATTGCGTTTTCGCAACCTTAGCTTAAAATAAATTAAGATACATTAAATCGATACAGATAGACGGAGAATATCAGAATATGTCAGAGCTGGGTAATAATTGGCCATCGTCACACGTTTAGTTAAGCCCCCGCATTCCTAATTTCAACCGACTTATAATACATTTCCCTTGAAAAATTTAACAACTTCTTAAAAAAATGTATGTTATTTTTTAAGATAATACCTATACATTTGCCGAGCCTCAGTAGCCTCAGTAGAAAAAAATCTCTAAGTATGCTCCAAAAATTATTAAAAACAAATTTTCTTATGTTATTTAAGATGTTACAGGTATAAAAAAAATTCAAAGTGTATCTTTAAATACTCCTTTAGACATTTGTCTCGAGAGATTTTTGTTCTATTTTAAACGAGTATGGTTTTTTAAATATTTTAATTGTTTTCGCTTCATTATAATTGTTTTTTTTTTCATAATAATATTTGGATGATTTATATAGCGCCGTTTTTGTGAAAAATCAACTCAAGGGCGCTCATATTAGCGCGCTTCCTCCAACATTTGTAATTACATATCCCCTTTTCAAACCATATTCTTCTTATTTTTGAACGCTTACCACGGAGGCTTATACATACATATATATTTACGTTGAAGGAGATTCATCTTGTATTACACACATTTCAGATCACACGGAAGTTCATTTCAATAATGTGAACCCAATTAGATCTAAGATCCCGAAGAACAATGTCGGATGTGCAATTTTGTAGTTTTTCAGTAGAGCTGTTTAAAGTTTAGTTTCTGCACTTTACTCTTTTTGAGATCAAGAAATAAAGCATAAGAAAAAAAACATTTCATTTCAATCAAAATTCCAAAAAGCAGACTTCAAAATCATCAAAAGGAAACTAAAAAAAGCCAACAAAAACGATTTTCAATTTTTAGCAGGTCCGACGTTGTTTCTCGGGACCGTCGAAATAAATTACCTGTCAGTATGACTGAGCCAAATCAATCATTGCACCATAAAACAAATTTTGACCTAACTTTGTGACTCAAAGTCAATGCATCCAATCGAATTGAATGGGTGCGTGCAATGATTGCAATGAAAAACCAAAAGTTTAAATATCGCCATTTAAACAATTCGTACTTCAATTGAAACTGACACCCACTTTATTTTAATTTCGGCATCAATATAGCACGCAAATCGACGCGTTACTACGAGAGATATAGCATTGAGGTCCATATGGAACACGCCGCCACCAAAAAAAGTTTTCAATAAATTATTAATTATTTGTTGTTTGTGTGAGTATTCAATATACTGCAGATATACTTGCAATTCGTACCTCGAATGCTTTTTTTTTTCTTTTTATACTTTATTTTTTTAATATAAATACCGCACAAGAGTCCCAACTGCTCCCGTCTGGAGCCAGTGAGACTATGGCATCCCCAATTGGGGCATGTTGTGAGGCTGAAGGTAGTGGGGAGGGGAATGAGATGATGAAGAGGAAGGTGAAAAGTACCTGGCTATTCAGATCTGGTCACCAAACACGGCTAAAGCCATTTCAAGCAACGTTTCAATTCTAAACGGTGTTCTTACACCGTTCCAGAGTGGAAGGCCTGAGAGTATCTTCCACTCTGGAACGTGCCGCAAATGAACTATATATTATTTTAAATTAATAAATTGTGAAATAACACAAATTAATCAAATAAAATTTATTTGCCACGCCGGGATTCGATCCCGCGACAAGAGCCTTACCGCTGGACTACGCCAGCTTCGTCATCAAACTTTTTTTTTTCTTTATTCATAAAATAACTTTTCTATTCAGTTGTTTATTAAGGTTTTTCGACTACCATACAAGGCACATGTCCATATTATGGTAGTCGAAAGTAGATCGATGTTTTATGTCTTGTTTTGTTTCTATAACATAATTTTAAAAAATGTTAAGAACAAAACTTTGAACAAGAACTTTGGGGTTCACTATTAAAGCTGTGTAATGAGGATGAAAAAATTAAAATAGAATTTTCCAAGCGGATTCGTCAGATTATAACCTAATTATTACACTAATAAAAAATGTTTTAACAAAGCCCAGTGTAAAGTTACGTAAATGCTCAGTTTCAAATTATAGCTTAGAGTAGCATTAACGTTCTCTAGAGATTGGCTGTCTTCACTAAATCGTAAGTCAAGCAAATTAAACAATAAATTACGCAGTTCCTTGATTGAAGGTGAGTTCCGACGTAATCTGTGGGCGAAGGTAGATTATTTTCACCAACAAAGTAGCATTAATTACCTAAGAATAGATACGAACTAGCGTAACCAAATTTAATTACAATATGGAATAGGAAAACGTACTTCTTCGATATAACTGAAATCTCTTTAAAAAACGGATATCTTGTATTGCAAGGCAAAAAGGCCAGGAGGTGCAGAAGTACAGACTAGATAAAAGGGCATAATACTGCCACGAAGTTTGCCTTGTGGCCAAGAGATATTTCAATCTACCGTCCTATGGAAACATTTCAATCTAGATAAAAGAATCGACCCGCCCACGCAACGGTGCATATAACACAAAATAATAATCGAAATTATAATAAATTTATTTAGAAAATATAAATATAAGCGCCCTTGAGATGATTTTTCACAAAAACGGCGCTATACAAATTATCCAATTATTATTATAAGATTCAATTTTTTATGAGAAAAACTCTCTTTTTATAACTTTTGAAGGTTATTCCCATCAACGTAATATATCATTGAAGAAGAAGATAATTTATTTATTATTTATTATATTTTCTGTGTCTTGTTTTCTTTCATATTTTCATTTAGATTATAAGTGTTATCTTCTTCTTCAATGATATTATTATAAGCCTTAAAAAAAGAATAACGATTCGCTTAGCCTAGCCATACTCAAGCTGCGACCCGCCAAGATTCAACATGCGGTCCGCAAAGCTTTTATTTGTAAACATAATATTTATACATAGCATAAACATTTATAAACATATTTATTCATAGTATAAATATTTCAACATCTAAAATAAAGTAAATTTTGAATAAAACTTGAGATTTTTCAGTTACCGTGAGCCTCCGTGGAATCCGTGGTCGGGGGGTAAGGTTCGCGACTAGCAATTCTAAGTTCGCGGGTTCAAATCCCAGCGTACGCAAATAAATTGTATTTGATTATTTGAGAATTAATTAATTAAAAATAATATAACATTTGTTAAACGTTCCAGAGTGCAATATATATTTAACATCTCCCTGGCGTAATAAGACCATTATTCAGAATTGAAACGTTGCTTGAAATGGTTTTAGTCGAGTTTGGTGTTCAGATCTCAATAGCCAAGTACTTCCCTATCTCCTTCCACTTCCCACTACCTTCAGCCTCACAACATACCCCAATTGAGGATGCCATAGTCTCACTGGCTCCAGACCGGAGCAATTGGAGTGTAATATTCCACAAAATAAAATAAAAAGAGTTATTTTTTACATTATTACTGAATAGTTATTTTTTCTGAACGAGACTTTCCCGTTTTTCGGTAGGTACTCTTTGCAAGGATCAGAGACTTTTCTACAGCAGTATTTTACCAGTGTGATAGCACTAAATGTAATAATAATAAGCTAATATGCAAATGAATTTTTTAACGAATACAAAATAAATCGCAAGAGGATTCATAATAGACATGTTATCAAACATTCGTACGCAATCATTCATCAAGGAGATATAAACATAATCATCGAAAGAAATACGAATAAATAAATTTCACAGAACACATTTGAAAAGGCGAATTCACAGACATACCGAAGCGATAAATATTTATTCCAATTCAATCCGTTGTCAGAATAAATTGAACCAACTTCCAACACGGAAAACTAGCAGGAACTTTATTTTATACCCGTACTTACCTACCTACTTTAAGGCCTGAACAAAATATAGAAGAAAAAATGCTGACAGGTCTGAAAGATAACACAATTCAGAAAAATTCTAAAAGTGTGAAAACTTTTAGTGGCTGGCGATACTAATACTAAACTATTTCTTATTAAATTGAATTTCTACCGATTTCTTACATACCTCCATTAAACGTTTGAAGTTTTTAAGCTCTTAAAAAATATAAGTTATTTTTGAAGATAATATCTAGATACGTTCCACGCCGAAACGCAAATTGTATGAAATTCCCTCGATAGAAAAAAATCGCAAAGTATGCTCCGAAAATGATTTAAAAAAAGTCTATTTCTATTATTTTACAAGTTATATTTGTGAAAAAATTCACAATGTTTCTTTAAATGATACTTAAGATACGTTCCACGAGATTTTGGCTCTATTTTAAACGAGTCATGTTTTATTAAGCATTTTCATAATTTTCGCTTCAATTTTATCATTGAAAATATTAGCGCGCTCTGTCCAACATTCGTAATTACATATCTCTCCATCTTCTTATTTTTGCGCCGGGAAGCGTGGCCTTAATGCTAAATCACTATTTTAGATTAATTTTTTACTACAAATCGGTTTACATTATAACAAAAAAAAGTGCTTTGGATAAAAAGATTTTTCTACCATTTCCATTTAGTTAACTTAAAATAAATTTGCTTAATTACTTTATAATAAATATAAGCGTAAACTATAAAAAAATGTATTTTCATTAGAAATGTATGAACGCATATAAGAAACAACTATTGTAAATATTTAATTTTATGGATAAAATTATCTATGATAGTTTCCAATGTTTAACGTTTTTCTTTCGTATGAAGAAGTAATTAAAACCACTTTAATGCTTGAAACCGAAACCTCTAGACTTCGTTGGCCAGTTTTATAAACCTATTACCTATATTCGTGACTTTAAGGTACAATAGAAAACATACATTTTTGGCTTGTGGTTTCCTCTTAAATTAGCTGAAGTCCGTGGCGTTTTTTGAAATCAGATAGTAATTTTCCTCTTATTTTGAAATTAAAATTCTTCTTTAAGGGGTGGGAAAATAAGGTGGGGATGGTTTTTTCAAATTTCACGTGCACAGTGACCTTCCTCCTGTTTTGAAGGTTAAGGTGCAACTTTCATTTATCTCGGAATAAAACTGTAGATTTGTTAAAAAAAAACAAAGCCACAAACCCAAAACCGGGATTCTTTTCTTTGCGTATTTATTCAAAAAAATAATTGATCAGAAAAAGGCATATATTACATCACAGGGAAAATAAAACTGTTCTTTTCCAAAGGCTAATAAACGGCGTTTTTTATAATATTCTCTAATGGGACGGAAATCTGAAGCCCAGCTGTTAGGTTTTACAGTATGGATAGAGAAATAAGGTAGCCGGTTGAAAAGTAATCATCGGAGGCCTAAAAGTAAGGGTTCAATATTCAGTACGTTCATCAGCTCTAAGAAACGGAAGCAGCTTTTTCATCAGAAAAGGGTCAATATTAAATTGGCAAAATTCCCCACCGTCAGAGAAAGTCCTTCTACAATTTAGGAATTTATACCTACGCCCATACATATAGCACAGGCACAGCAACGACAAAAAATATTATTGCGCAAAGAGCGTTTTTAAGGCGAATCGGGAACAGAAACCAGAATAGATTTTCTGATAGCGCGTGTGCTCTCTCGTTAACAAAAGCAATCATTTGCAATAAATAATTCAGAAAACCCTAGCATAAAACATATTGTAAAAGTAAAATTTAAAAAATCTTGCGATTATTGTATTGAAAAAAATTAACATCGGAAACGCTAAAAAGTAATAAAGTATTAAATTGCCTAACTAGAACTATAACAATTAAACGTTTTGTATAATGGTGTACTTAAGTTTGAGTACATCATTATTATGTATAATATCTTAAGTACTTTATTACTGTAATAATCTGAACTGTATAGGTACAAATTGGGAACACATCGGAATCGATTGTAGTATTACAAAGTACTATTTCAAGTACAGACAAAACCCACTTTAAATAAAAATATTCCCATTATTACAATTTTAGGCGAAATTCAAAAAACTGTGGAAATTATAAAGAAAATCATCGATATACATAAGAACCAGTGGCGGTCCGTGAGTTTTCAGTGAGCTAGAGTGCTAAGATTGAAAAATACGACGTTATTGATGTTGTTGTAGGTGAAAATGAATATTATTTTTTATTTAATTTCGATATTTTATACGAAGATTTTCAGGATGTACTGAAATGTGGATACGCCGCATCCAAATTTCAGTATATCTTCATACAAAAAGTTGAATATTGAAAAAAAAAAAAATTCGTTTTCAGCTACAACATCAATAACGATGTATTTTTCAATCTTAGCACTCTAACGCACTGAAAACTCACGGACCGCCACTGATAAGAACCCAAATCGGTCAATTTCTAAAGCGCGATTCTGAAGAAATAGCTTCGAGGGCGATATAAAAAAAAAAATTGAAAATGCATCAATCTTATACATAAAAATCAATTTTTGTTTGTTTGTTCGTGTGTTATGCGCTGCCATACCGTTCATCCGATTGCGATGAAACTTAGGTGATTCGTTGTGCTCACGCCCGTGAAGGTTAAAGGCTATATATATAATGGTAAGCTCTGGCGTTACGAAATTTGTGTAAATGAAAAGTTTTAAAAACAAAACATTATTATAAAAAAGCCCCCTTCTGAAATACTTGAGCTTCATAAGCTTGAAAGTAAAAGATAAAATGATTTTTCGTGCTTTAACGTGAAATAATAATACAAAGGGAAAAATAAAACAATCGGTTACTAACGTCAAAAGGTCAGACACAAGAGCTTTACAATATTTTTACAAATAACACCATACCTACATTCGATAAAAGAGAATCTCTGATACAAAAACCTCGGTACACGGTATCTTTCATTCGTGAAACTGTTTTCTTTGTAGTTTTATTTTATTTATTTGCTGAACACTGGGGAAATCTAATGCTGTGTATAAACAGATAGATATCACCGCGAGCCGAGCCACGAGAAAGGATCGAAGCAACCGCAAACGGCGCGAAAATCTGCCCATAATTATAATCTCACATCACAAAGTATCTGCTTCATTTGAACAAATATTTCTACCTACTTCGTAACCTATTTTTATTTCTGTTGGGAATAACCAGGCGAAACCAGAAATATGTCATTTTTAAATCAAATTTTAGACGTATTGACTATTTTCCACAAAAAATTATAAATTGATTTCGAAAGACTGTTCTTTTATCTAGTAAAGCTATTTTTAAAACTATGTTCATTTTTAGTACAATAAGGTTTTACCGTAGGTCGTTGGCAGATGTGTTAAATTTTTAAACAAAATTTTGTATTATACAACATACAATTCAAATCACATAATCATGCAGTAAAATAAATCAATAAATTATTTGGGAAGGCTACTTTTCAGAATTTTAGTTCAAATAAAATCATAAAAAAAAGATCCGCGCCCTTGTTTTGTGACGAAAATATTTCAGTTTGTCTATTTATATACGGTCTTACAAACTAATATATTTAAAAAAAATTACATTCTTATTTTGCTTAGACATTATTGAAAAATTATAAATACTTATGATGAAAATATAATTACAAAAAGTACACAATTTTATTGTTTTATCATCACGAGTTTGAACATTTTTGAAATAAAATCGATATTGAGTTATTATGTTAAAATGCTGGTATGGAGAATAATTAATCTTTCTCATCGGAACCGCCCTGTACCGTTGAAAGGGTACGATCGCGAGATCATCTTTCGACGAAATTTTAATTCTCGGCCGCTGGTTAATGGTTCTTAACTTACATTCTACGTTACCTACATTGTCTCAACTCTTACATTTTATGTAACCTATATTTGGTTTCTTATATTTTATGTTATTTCCAATATTTTGTCAAAAACAAGGCTCGTAGTGATACTTACCTTTTTATACGTAGTATTGTAGACCTAAGTCCTATATCATCTTCAGAGATGCTTTGTGAGATTATTTTTAAATAAAGGAAGGAGTGGGTCTGGGTTTTGAAGGGATTCACGCCGTAAGCAAGAGATGTAAAACACAAAGCTGGCAAAAAGTTCCGGAACAGAGAAGAAATCAGAAAAACGATCCGGTCTCAAGTTGAAAATGTCAACCGTGTAGGTATGCTGGGGACGTGATGGCCGCAGCTCCCGACTTGTGAACCGGTGACAAAGGGATAAAGATAACGTAGTTTATCTGTGGGTAGTGGGTAGCTTTGTCCTTTCGGTTTTCTTACACAATGCACTAATTAAATCCCTGACTCGTGAGCGTAAAAGGCAGAATTCCTGGAGAGAGCCATTTATCACTCACAATACCATGTAATAGAAATAGGTTTTATAATACAATATTACATTTAGGAATTAGCCCGACAGGCTAATCAGATCGCTTTTGGGAACAGCTCATAATATAGGGTTCCCAAAAGCTCATGACCGGTCAACGGGTGAGTGGGCATCGCGTTTGGTTCCCACTCGGGCGTCCCATGTTCGATTCCTCGGCTGGCTAAGTCCTCCATCTCAACACGAGCAACATTTTCGGTTTTCTATGATAGTAGTAGGAGATGTTCAAATATTGTTGGGTTATTCGTAACCCTGGAATGTTTGTCTTTCTTCAAAAAAAAAATCTCATAGAAATCGTTATGTCTCCCTTACTATCAAGGTGAGAATGTGGTCTAAATGGTGTTAGAAACAGAAAGCACCACGCTTTATTCAAATACAAGAGTTAACCACAAGATAATTAAAATGTTCACCTTTATGAAATCAAAGATTCCGACCGCAATTTAAAAAAAAATTATTTTTCATAAAACAGCAAAAAAGTGGGATAATGTTGTGACAATAAATAATGTTTATAAAACGTTTTTCCAATAAAATGTATGTGAATTTTTATTTTTTTTCGCAACAGTAATTTTAGTTGCAAAAAACGTAAAGTGAGCCATTTTTAAAACATTTTATTTTTGTATTCAAAATTATTATATTTCAATAATTATATGTTTATTTCGAAATATAAAATTTGAAAGTGAATTTTATCACCTTTCAAAAACAGTTTTTAATTTTCGGATACGTTCAGAAATATTCCATTTATTTGGATTTTATTGCAAAGCGGAAATATATTGATCTTCTGACAAAATATGTCCGAGGCCTGAGGGGTTAAATAATATTGATGGTAGAAGACACCTCTCATCATGTAGGTAGGTTATTTGAGTTCATTATGAAGCTGTGTGCATAAAGCTTACTGTTTGGCGTAATGAACCACAGAGGACCATATAATTATAATGTAAATGAAATGAGTATATTTTGCAATCTACCACAAAGAAAATAGGGAGGGGTGTCCATCCATTATTAGCAAATTTGTTTGGATTATACGGGTACGACTAACTTTATAATAAATCGTAGCCAAAATAACTAGAAGGTTTAATAAATATCAATGCCTTGAGCCAACTTCAAAGCCTAGAAAACCAACTTTTGATTAATTTTATTTACATAAAGCAGAAAATCTGAATCTGGGGCTTCGGGTGGACAGAATATACGAAAAAACTATAAGAATAAAACTGAAAACTTGAGTGGGTCGAGGATATCTCCGTAATTACATCATTGTCAAAATAGAATTTGCGAACCAAAACTTGTATAAAGGTATTTTTATGCACAAACGCATGATTGTGTTTCTAACATTTGTACTCGTAACTGAGAATGTTTTATTTACTCGACGGAAATTAAACGTGAATGAATGGTGGAGTTCAACATTTTTGACATTTAAACGATACTGCGGAATAAAATAATATTGTGAAGTTTGCTTTTGTGGCAGTTTAGACTTGAACTTAGATAAGTATGTCAAAACACGGATAAGGAGAAATAATTATTGTACTTGGTTTACTGTTTAATTACACTGGTAATAATTTGCTCATTAAGTAACATTAACAATTTGAAAATGCAATTAATCATGAAAAGCGATTAAACTTTTCAATCTGGAAAATGTTTTAATAACCCCTTCGGAAGGGGCTGCGCTTAACAGATGTTACAGACAAACTTTACAATGGAAAAAAAAAATATTCTGCGATGAGAATGGACAAGAAATAAAACAGAGTAATTCATTGCGGGACCGCGATGGACTTGTGTTATTGACGTGAATTGAAATAATAGACAAAATCGTAGCCTTTCAGTAAATGACGATATTGGAAACGCTGAAAAATACTTTATAATTCCACTGTTCCAAAGTTTTCTTAAAAACTCTCTTTAATGACATTTTAAGGGTCAGAATAATGATTCTACGGCGTAATTCACAATATGAAAAGTCACTTACACTCAAATATTAAATACTGACGAGGCACTAATAAAGAAATTGTTTCTCCTGAGTTCTTTTCTCATTCGTCCCGTTCCCCTTCCCCTCACGCGTTCCCCCTCCACTTTCCCGCCTTCCCTCGCCCTCTCTCGCGAACCCCCCTCCTCTCATCCGCATTCAATATATTCAGTCCCGGTACTTTCAGATTTTCAAACAGCTCGCGTGCCACCTATTAAAATTTGTTGTACAAATTTTCTATTACAAACATTCATTTTTGTATATTATAAGAAAAATCAATGAAATCTGGTACCTATTTAAAATAAATCTAATTTTTTATTAGATTCAAAGTATTTGATATTGGTTAGACAAATTCAAATTTAATTAATAATGGTTTGCAATATGTCATTCTCAAATTGTGACATTTTTGACAGTTTTGTGAGAGTTTTTGTAATGATTGAAAAAACTGGTTGTCGTGTGGTTGCAATAATTCTTAACTCATATACCCCAAGCAAGCTTATTTTGATTTTATATATATAGATATGACCAAACACAAACACGTCTGCTGGTTTGTCGCCAAAACGGCGTTCTGTGAAAAATTAGTATCATATTTACATAATTTTGTGATTTGGTGTTATAAACACTAACGCCGTTAATCACAACAAACAGTAAAGCTATGTGTGCGATTGCGAACATGAATATGGTAAAAGTAATCAGTGATTTGCCTTTTTAACGATTCACATTTTAATTCCCCGATCCATTCGGGAATAACATTTCAGAAAACGTTTTTAGTACGGAATTATGTGTACCGAATAAATAAACATTCTGTGGAGTTCCGATTGAAAATTCCAACTGAAAGCTTTTATGAATTGCTGATAGGAAATCGGAAGCGATCAAAACGAACAATAAGCCGCCTGGAGAGAACTGTAAACAGCGACATACACATTAACGAGAACACTGCCATTCAGACCTATGTTAACTTCAAGGAACAATACTGAAGCACCCTGTAACGATAATTTCATTAGGGCAATTAATGAATAATTGATGATATTTGAGTTCGGAATATGTGGTCTTTTTGCCAAAATCCAACTACGTAGTAGTAAGATATTGTTAGTCAAATGTTTTTCATCATAATCGATGCACATTGGCAGTAAACGACCTATGGGAAGTTTAAGGATCAATCTTGAAGCATCCTGCAACAATTATTTGTGAATAACAACCGATTTCGGATAAAACGATATTTCAATTTAGATAAAGCGTTTCCCAAAATCCAACCCGTACGCTGTAGTAAGATTTTGTTAGTAGAGTGATTTTACCGGTTAGCTTCAAGGAACTGAAGCATCGTGGTTAAGCATTGTAATATGTTTTTGTTTTGTTTGTTCGAAAAAATAATTAAAATATTGTAAAAATGGTGATTTTGGCGGTCTCTTTGGATTACAAGAGACGCTGAAATGTATTGTTCGAAAAAACTGCTAAATCATCATGATTGACCAAATGGATCAGAGATGGCCGTTTGGAGAAATAATGCAGTTTGAAATGTATTTCTTCAAAATAGGCATATTTACTTTGGGGTGTCATCATTAATTTAATGAAAAACAAATACCTTTGTATAACACCACTATTTTATTAACAATATCAACATGTTTCGAAAACTATGTTTTCTTCGTCAGGATAATAAGTCAATAATAAATAACAAAAGACAAACAAGTATAGACTAATTAGAACATAGACAAAATATTAGAAAGGAGAGGTGATTAATTACCTAAAATATATCATAAAAAACAATTATATAAAATAAAATATAAAAATTATTTTAGAATGGGTAAAAAATTACATTAACATAATAAAAAATCTTTTAAAAGGAAAACAAGAAGTCTAAATAACAAAATAAATTATTATAAATATAAGTATTAATACGAAAATAAATTTAAAAGATGGCTATTTTTAAAAAACGTTTGGTTATTTATAATATTTAATTTACTATTAACACTTTTTCTAATTTCTAAAATTTCTAAATTATCTAATTGTATACCCGTTGTGTTAGTGTGTAAAATTTTTAAACCTTTATTAATATCAAAAGAATGACCTGTTTCCAAAATGTGGTTTGCAAATTCTGAATAATTATTATTATTTAAACATCTTAGATGTTCCTTAACTCTAATGTTAAAATTTCTAGAAGTCTTCCCAATATAAAAAAAGTTACAATCATTACAAATTAATTTATAAACCCCAGATTTGTTCAAAAACACACCTTTGTCCTTGTTATTTAATATATAATTTTTTAATTTGTTATTGGCGTAAAAAGCTGGTTGGAAAACATAGTTTTCGAAACATGTTGATATTGTTAATAAAATAGTGGTGTTATACAAAGGTATTTGTTTTTCATTAAATTAATGAAATGTATTTATTTGAAAGTGTTATTGTGACAAGTGAAATACCTGTCACATCATCTTGTGGTTGGAATATCTTGCGATTTCTACTTTAGTTGACAACTGACTTATGCATATTTTAAAATTACAAAAATCGTACTGATCTAAATTTAAGTGGATTGAAAATACTGGGGGGTTGCAGAGATGTTATTGTTATGTTGCAGAGATCAACACACAAGGTTAGTGTTTCTGTATTTCCTTTGAGATTTTGTCAGATTGCTATTTTTTTAGGTATTTTGTCCGGCAAGATAAATATATTTTTTAGTATTACGCTCAGAGAGTTCTGGGGTTATTTACACGCCCCAGGCTGGCATATTGTAATACACATCGTGTAACAATTATCTCTACATACTTAAATTAAAGTCGTCTGTCTGTTCGCGATAAACTTAAAAACTACTGAACGGATTTAATAGAGTGATTCATGAGGACGGTTTAGATATTTAATTTGTCAAGGTTTTGTGTAAATTGGTTAAAATACATAATTAAAAGAGAATGTATGTGGTGGACGAGCGGACAGGCAAGCGGGCGGTGTGGATTTGATTTGTATGCAAATTATGATGGCGGTGTGAGTTAAAAGGTTAAGTAACCATCCAGTAGATGGCGTTGTGTTTCATTAGCCACGTCAACGCGTGGCCGGGTCAGCTAGTTACATTTAAATTTAAGTTACTCACTGTTTTTAACAACTTTATTATTATTTATACATTATATCAACCAGTTTCGGTTATATCCTAACCTTCTTCAAAATATTATGATAAAGTAACCTCAGTCCAATTTTAAAGTTGTTCCCTTTCTCCCCATGTAAACTTGCAGCGATGCTCTATCCTCCTCTAGCGTGCTTTCTCTCTCTTTATTTTAACCTTATAAACATATACATAATGTAAATGTCTTTACTTAGGTTAGTTTAATAATACTGTGAAGAAGGTTAGGTTATAACTGAAACCAATGCATAAATTTTAAAAATGGTTAAAAACAAAGTAACTTTTCATGACAAACAAGATTTTCAGATTTCAATGACAAACAACAAAGTGTTTGCTTTCTTCGATGATAGTTCAATATTTTGAAAGTGATTCTCAACTTTGGGAAAAGCGTCTTCCAAAATAGAACCCGATTTAAGATTTTTGAATGAATGATTTTCCTCAGAACTAATCGAAACTTATCTTTCAATTATATTTGTCTTTCAAGTGTGAAATTTGTGAAAGTTCGTCCAATTAAAAGAAAAACTTTTACTTACTTTGTCCTCTCGTTGGATGCTGTCAGAAGTTTTTGGCAGCCGACCTACAACATAATTTAATAACATGAATGTTGACGAGAAAATTAACTTGTTTCGCTTACAACTTATAAACATGCTAAAATCAAAAAAAAATGTTAAAACTTGAAATACGCTACTAAAAGTTTACCGTGGTTCTAATTAAATTTTACACATCAAAGGCGAATTCTAAAGTCTTATTTAAGATGGATGAGGGGAACAGTAATCACTGAGGGCAATAATAATAAACTAGTGGTCGCCCAGTGGTCGAAATTCGACCATAATTAATTTAGATTTAATGTATTTTTTATGCACAATTTAAAAAAAATATTAGCATTCTGCACTCCTTCTCTATATAAACTCTAAGTGTGCGAAATATCATACTCCTCCGTCCGCGAAATTTTCGTAAAAAGGGGTACAAAGTTTTTGCTTCATGTATTAATATATAGAAAATAGATATAGATAGATAGATAGATAGATAAATGCATTAGTTCTCGAAAAAATTTTACAATTTGGGAGGCGAGTATGGGTACCGCTTATTGCATAACCAACCGGAACCATTTATTGGATAACCAACACCTGTGCCATAGATCATCCCAAGTGTTTCGCTACGTTTGGTGACTTAGCAGGGGTGCCCGAATTTGTGGGGTAAGGTTTGTCCAGGTTTAGAAGCGGATGCGTCTTCCCACCTGCTTCGAGGCAGGCTCGAGGATCGAAATCGAGAAAGACTGGTTGAGGGAAGCCTTTTGGCCTTTCCAGCCGGACTCTCTCGACCCATCGCGTTGCAGCACAGTTAGGGATGGTTTCATACGTCTGTCACTCCTGAACACACTGACCCCCAGATTCCTACCCACTTTTCATATATTTTTCCTTTCCAGAACTTTCATCATTCCCTCCCTTAAAAAGACCACCCACACAGCATCCCCTAAGATGGCACAGGCTCTGAGGGAAATTATTTTAAGAAAATATTTATAGTAGTTTATTGAAGGTCTGGTTATTATTATTGATTACAACGTCTTGACTCTAAATAGTACTCTCTCACAATTTGTGTTCTTTCCTCACCTAACCTTTAATCATAATTTAATTTTCTTTCTACTCTGCCAACTTTCTTGCTCCCTTTTTTTAATTGCCTTCGTCGGGTTTCGAACCAGCGACCTCTGAGCCCAGGGGCAAGAAGCTTGCCACGGAAGTCGTCTTTTACACCCTTAAAAAAAATTATAATCAATACTCGTCACTTACGGTACGGTTTCCACTATCGAAATTCTGTCATTTTCCCGAATATTCTAGAGCAGCGGTTTTCAACCTGTGGCACGCGTACCCCAAGCAAAAATTGGGGGTACGCAATATCGTGGCAGGAATGTAAGTTTTAAAACTCAGCTCAACAAAAATTGTCCAATTTTCATATAGAATCACTGGTTAAAAATGCCCAAAGTCGTGTTTACACTCTGTATAAAATTACATTAATTGAATTTTTGTAACTTGATTGTTAATTCTTATCTTGTATTAAGATGAAGCTATAAGTGAAATCCTATTTAGATTAATCTTTACGACGAATCGGTTTACACTATGAACATCAACAACGGATAAATTGAAGCTTCTACTAGCTTTTCTATGTATTGGAATTACAATAATTATTATTTACATAAAAAAATATAAGCGTAAACCACTAAAAAAATGTTTTTGCATGACTTAACTATGAAGTATAAGAAACAATTTTTTTAAAATACCCCTTTCTGGATAAGACTATTTTTGAGGTTTTGTACGTTCTAACTTTTTTTCATTCATATAAAATTATGCACAAAATAAATTAAAACCACTTTTTCGCATACTTGCCCTCGTGCAAATAAGACGCTCGATTTTAAATTTTGAAGGCATGAGAATCGAAATATTTCTAGCGTTTATATTCCTCTTAATGAGTATTAAAAAAATAACAAATGAAACATGCTTTATTACACGTGTGCACAAAATAGATAAGAGGGTACGGGAAACAAAAATGTGTAGTAAAAGTCAAGTGATACGCAGGTCCAAAAAGATTTACAGTCGCTGTTCTAGGGGATTGTTTTTTCAATTTTATTAAATTTGGGGGTAATAATTCTAATTAAAAGTTTTATGCGGAGCGGGAATTTCGTTATTATTTTTTAAATTTTGATGAAAGGATTGATAAAAAGGGGGATTAGTTAATTTAATATTCACCAAAAAGCCGAAAATAGGTAACATTGAATACGTGACTAAAAGCGTTGAGGGCATTTTCAATTTCCTGGATTTTCCAAAGCCTCTGGGAAAACATGGATAATCCCTTCTGTTTCGGTCATAAATCATGGTGAACTATTTATCAATTTCCATCCATAAACCCGAATATCTCGCAAGATGTCTACTGGAGGATAGACGGATAGGCTCAGTAAGGGCCTATCAAAGGAACCTTCCCGGGAATATCGGAAAAATCTTGGTTATAATATCTTAAGATAATCTTTCGAGAGTAAAAGTGTTGCCATATGCATATTTATACCTCCATGCTTTAATAAATAAAAAAATAAATAAAAATGTCTAAAAAGACAATTGTCATAATTCGTAACGTCTTTTCATCTAATTATTATCTTTGTCAATAAATACGTGAAGGGTATTTTATTAAGCGCTTCCCATCTTTAAATTCAAATAAAACAGTGTGTGTGAGATATCATCGATTTTTTTATTCGTTGAAAGGCCTATCGATGCCATCATGTATTGAATGTAGCCTCGTTCAAATGTCCGCCGTGGCTTCTCTGGGTGGCGCGCATCCGAAATGTCCAATTCTCCATGACTCTGGCGCGTAATTCAGGCTGAATTTGACCGATGGCATGGGTTATGTTGGCTTTGAGGGCCGCTAAAGTTTGTGGCCTATTCGCATAGACCTGCGACTTAAGAAAACCCCACAAGAAAAAGTCTAACGGGGTCAAATGGCACGCTCTCGGTGGCCAGTTCACATCACCTCCGCGTGAGATTTTATCATTAAACAATTTTATCATTTGCATGTGTTGTTGAACGCTATATCCGTCCATGGTGATTTGTCAAAACAGAGTGAATAAATGACAGCCAATTTGAAGGATGGCGCTTCAACAATATGGCCGCTATCAACTGTCAAAGTTCGAAAGTCCGCATTGGAAGACCCTTTAGTAAATTAATGTATCATGTACCTAACTTTCAGCTGGATAAGATTAAATGTATAAAAAAAATTATTGAAATCAATCGCCCAATTCATATAAAAAATTTTGAGTTGCGCGGAACTTCTCCCTCATCACGCGGGTCGTTCGGTAAACAACGATAAATACGGTTTTCATGTTTTTTTTGTGGGCTTTTGTTAACAAAAACAATATTTTTTCTTTAATTCAAGGAAAAAATACAAATCATTATTTAAAAAAAATATAAGTAAGATAATTTACTTAGGTGCGGTTTATCGAATTTTTTGCTCGTGGTGGAATTCTCTTTTAAATTCGGTTAAAAACCCGGCGAATTGCAAACACCCATCTATGTATTTACATAAACAGTGTCTGTGGCGGGCTGGCGGCGTGGGTTCGATTTTTATACAAATCTACAGTTTCATTCCGAGATTAGTGAGATTTAGCACACTTTACCTTTAAGTAAAGAAAGTCACTGTTTACACCTGATTTCGAAAAACTCTGTGCCACTCCGGGCAACGCCGGGAACTTTAGCTAGTAATCCATTAATTTAAAAAAGCCCCTGATTGGAAGACGTTTCCAAAATAGCCCTTGTAAGAGATTAGTATTCAGAATTGATGCTTGCTTCAAGGCGGCAGAAAGTTTAGCCACCAGATCTGAATAGCCGACCTACTGTGAGAGAATTTGTTCGGCTCAGAACCGAAAAGTTACTTAAAATTACTAAAGCTATGTTTAGGACCCAAAACTGAATATCCAGGCATGTTCACCGATTGGATATCATAGTCTTATGTGGAGACAAGTAAAAAAAAAAACAGAATACATTACCATACATAATAGGTATGTCATAAAATGTCAACAATGAAATTGATTATATTCGGTCTGGAACAAAAATATTCCTGCGAGCGAGCATGAATCATCGTCTGGTCTAAATATAAATAGTGTAAATATGTAGAGGCGGGGGAATTCATTAAAAGAATTCAGCGAATTTTTGTAAAACAAAAACTCTTCTTTTAGGAATCTTGGGCGTTCGACGAGGAAATTTAATTTCACAAGGAAAATTTAATTATAAATATCCACCTCAGCCGAGTCTACAACAACCGCGGTATAGCAGCGACATCTCTGTATTTTCCGACGAAGCTTACAAAATACTTAAATAGCAATTTTATCTTTTATTATCGGTATTTTTTCAGCGTCATTTTTTCTCATTATCTTTCAGCCTAGTTTCCCGTTTTCCAATTTCGCCCATAGATATATTGTTGAGCCTGCAGTGGAAAAAATCAAACTTAAATTAAATAATTAATGAGAACGCAATCAGCAACTTCATTTCATTCAAATTAGAGCATAAATTATTATGGGTGTATTTTAAATTGATATTATCACGTAATTCTATGTATACCTTTATTAATGATTTAGTTCTAGCCCATTTGGCAAGTGATTTGTCTCTTTTACACTGCCTGATATAGTACATGGTCGTTAAATTTGATGAAAATTAAGAATTCATAAAGATGAAACGAATTTATGGATTTGAATTAGACTTTTGTTTTACAAAACAAGTCCACATAGCATTTCTTGTCCCCTTTATTATGTTTGCAGGCTATTCAAGGTTTATATTTATTTATTTATATGTATATATTTTACAATACGATACATTACAAAATGGTGCTTTGACTGTCCAACTGGGAAGGATTCCCGTTTCAGGACAGCCAAATTGCATATTTATTTCATAATATTCTTAACAAGGAAAGGTTTCATACAAGATATCACATAAATGAGATTCTGTCCAGATAACTTTTGAGAACATTCATAATTGCATTCGGAACGAAGGAATGGTTTCTCTACGTCCTTGAAAGAATCGCAAAGGTTTGATTTTTTCAAGGTCATTTTGGAGAACATTAATAATTGCATTCAGAAAAAATTAATGGTTTCTTACGAGAGATCGCAAGGATGAGATTCTTTCCAGGTCATTTTGTAGAACATTTACAATTGCATAATTAAAAATATAGTATTTAACTAAAACTTTTAAACATTTACAACATCAGTATATTAATACGTGAAGCAAAAACTTTGTACCCCTTTTTACGAAAATTGCGCCGACGGAGGAGTATGAAATTTGGCACACTTATAGTTTATATAGAGAAGGAGTGCAGAATGCTAATCTTTTTTTAAAATTATGCATACAAAATACGTTAAAAAAAAACATTACAATTATGGTCCAATCTCGACCATTGGGCGACCACTAGTATTATAAATTTCACATCTTTAAACTAATATATGACAATGAATTCCCAGGTAAGGTACAGGTATTTTAAATTTTCACAATGATTAATTGTTGAGCATTGGGTATTTTAATTTTAAACGAATGCTTTCAATCTTTTAGTTTTCTCATAAATTTTCCAACATGAAAGATTTTCTGAACAACCCGTGCGTGTTCAAAGCTTAATAACCATTGTAGCCCATATTTATATTGTCAAAGTTAATGCTGATTAAAGTTTTCAATTATTCTCGCTTCATAAGGCTGGCAAGCTTCTTTACATAAGTTTACTGCTTTCTCCAATATCGGGGAAGGGCGGTTAGCAACTTGAATTTAAAATGACACATTTTAAAAGGCTGTCAAGGACATTGAAATAAGGGTCAATGCAGGGTACTACCACACCGGAGGGGGCTGGGGGTAATACACATCCCCCAAACGAGAGTTTTGTGCGATTTCTAAATTGTTTTTCACATACTCAATAAATTAATTATAATTATATAATACTAGAAAAGATGAAAAGATTTTTTAAGGATATTAGATATTATAACCCTATATAGATATTATCACCCTGACATCATTACTTTTTCAGAAAATCCTCGTCGCAAACACAAATTGCGTATTTAATCTAAGTCGACACGTCCAGTAAGGGACCTTCCATAAATTACGTCACACGAATTTCATGATTTTTTTTGTCGCGGTCATATTTACCACAACGGAGGGGGCGAGATGGGATATTTTGTGTCGAATGCAATCTCTACGGGGAGGGGCTATTTGGGATACGGAGATATTTTTGTGTATTCGCTGCGTGCAGGGGGGGGGGCAAACGGGATACTGCGAGGTTTCAACCTAGTTTTAAAAACTCGCGAAAATATTTATTTCTTTTATATATTTAATAATATTATTATTCAATGTATAAAAACAGTTTATTTATAAACAAGTTCTGCTAGGTAAGAACTTGTTTATAAATAAACTGTTTTTATAAATTGAATAATAATATTATTAAATATATGAAAGAAATAAAAAAATTAAAATGGAGTTCTACAAATTAAACTTGATAACAATTAAAAAAAAAAAAAAACACGGGGTTTTCTTTAGTTTTGAAAATTCGCATAATCAAACGGACATGTCAGGAAAATTCCTGTCAGCTTGTGACGTCACAAAGTGGGTGACCCCCCCCCCCCCCCGTACGCCTTGCCACGCAATGTCACACTTCTCTGCACCCCTCTTCCCCCTAAAGGTGTGACGTAATTTATGGATTTTTTTTTTTTTTTTTACAGTTAATACCGCACAAGAGTCCCAACTGCTCCCGTCTGGAGCCAGTGAGACTATGGCATCCCCAATTGGGGTATGTTGTGAGGCTGAAGGTAGTGGGGAGGGGAAGGAGATAGGGAAGAGGAAGGTGGGGAAGTACCTGGCTATTCAGATCTGGTCACTAAACACGGCTTAAGCCATTTCAAGCAACGTTTCAATTCTGAATGGTGGTCTTACACCAGGGCGATACTGATAGTATCTTCCACTCTGGAACGTGCCGCAAATATACTATATATTATTTTAAATGAATAAATTGTGAAATAACACAAATTAATCAAATAAAATTTATTTGCGCACGCCGGGTTCGAACCCGCGACCTTCGGATTGTGAGTCGAGAGTCTTGCCTCGGGACCACGGAGGCCGTCAAATGGCCGGATGGCCCCTAATTGGAAATGACGGTAGTTTCATTGAATTATCGAGTTTTAACTGTGTATTACGCAATTTATAAATTATTGAACGAAGGAAATCCGGAAGGTGGCAGCCCTTCTTATTACGTGTTGTTCCGATAAAGGCAACAAAACACAAACAAACGCGAGGGACATCGATACAAAGGGGTGCACACACATCTTCTCGAAAAGTTCAATGAAATCAATAAAATATTACATTACCAAAGATACTGTTTTAGCACTACAGCAGAAATTTACAGCACGGAAGAAAGCTTAAGATTCATAAAAATTGAATGCTGTACTTCGAAATATTTGAAAAACGAAAATCCATGTTGTTGTTTTGCTTCTAATTTTAACGACATACGATAAAAATGACTTATTTATCAAAGTCAAAATGTCATTCGTGACAATCTTTAACTTTTTACATGTAACTGCTAAAGTTGCGTAAAAAACAGATTAATAAGATAAGAAATCAATAGTCGATAAAAGCAAATAAGTTAACGATAAAGAAAATACAATATAAGACTGATTAAAACTAAGTACCTAAAATGATAGCGCAGTTGATTTCGTCAAATTTGGTATCAGATAGTATCGATAAGTCACAACTTTAAAAAATATATTTTCAAATAACATTGAGTAGGCATCTTAATATAATTTTCTATTTCTGAATGAACCGTGTGTATAATACCAAAATTAATTTTGTCTATTGTCCACTTCCCCGGCAGTACGGGGCAGTACGGGGGGGGGGTACGATGCTGCACGTTACAACAAGGGAAGCTATTATTGTATGACTTATAATTCTCAGCATCCCTGTAGAGTGAATTGCACTGGGCACAGATCCGTAGCCACCATCGACCTTCCAGCCATACAATGAACAAAATGAATCTAGGTTGCGACTTCGTCTGATTATAACACCTTTTCTTCCAAACTTCTATCGGGTCCCCCCGACGTTGGCGATCACTCTGGAAAATGTCTCTCTACATTGTGCTGCCCGGAATAGCGCTCCTCCGCACTTCTAATGCCGGTCCACTCTCGTATATTTCGTAGCCAAGACATTTGTCTCCTACCAGGCCCTCGGTGACCTTCTATTTTTCCTTTCAATATTAATTGGAGCAAGTGATACTTTTCCCCTCGAAGTACGTGACCCAGATATGAAATTTTCCTGACTTTTATTGATGTGAGCAGTTCTCTATCTGCTCTAGCCCGCCTAAGAATTTCTATGATAGTGATCATGTCGGTCCATGGAACCTTGAGCATTCTCCGGTGAAGCCACATCTCAAAAGCCTCTAACCTGTTCATAGTATTTACTTTCAAGGTCCATGTCTCACATCCATACAGCAAGACTGACCACACACAACACTTTAACATTCTCTGCCTTAATTTTAAATTGAGGTTGTCATTGCAGAAGAGGGATTTCATTTTATTGAACGCAGTTCTTGCTGCCTCAATTCTGCACTTAACCTCTACATCTGGGTCATGAGTCTCCGTGAGAATGCTGCCGAGATATCTAAAGCTTGCCACCTTTTCGACATTGCAACCATTTAGTTTTATCACTAATCCAGAGTGATCTAGTCGCCCAAATGTCATCCATTTTGTTTCATTGACATTGATTGTTAGGCCCAGTTGCTCACCAAAACTATTATTAGATTTAATAGATCTTGGAGGTCATCAATACTGTCAGCTATTAAAACAGTATCATCCGCATATCTTATGTTATTAATGTTAATTAGATTACTCGTCTTTAAAAACAAATGTATTATAATCAAAATAATAAATGGTAATCCTTGAGTCAATCAAAAAAACGAGACAGAATTCACAACAAAGTAAACTTTGTACCTACTCTTTGTTACAAAACCTGGTAACTCTATCCTTATTATGATTTTCTTTTGTTCTACTGTCGTAGCACGATGACACTATTTTTCTTGTTATCTTCTTGTTTCTCGGTTGTCGCAGCTCCTCATAGACGAGATTCCAGACCGCAATTAAATAATAATTGGATCTAGACATCATTAATATCTAATATCTCTAACTAAAAACAATATAGATTTACCAACTGGACAAGACTGGCCAACGGTAAGGTACTAAACAAGTCGAGGGCGGTTGGTAAGATGATAATTCTCAAAAGTGAAAGAATTAAAGATCAAAGCCAGGGGGTGCTAATAAGTAAAGCCCCACCGAAAAGGCGTGCTGTAACTTAAATATGCTTTCCGCCCCAAAGAACTGAAGGACCTGTTAATTAAAGTAAGAACTTTGAGAATTAGAACACCTAAGACAAAATAATAAAAAAAGGCTTACCAAGAAATTTTATTTTCGCAAGATAAATAACGACATACATCAAAGCTAGCTCTTCAGCATTTTGGCGTATTTTTCAGATGGTCAAAATATTTCCGCTTTAAAATAAAATTCAAATAAATGGAATATTTCTGAACATATCCAAAAACCAAAAACTGTTTTTGTAAGATGATAAAATACGCTTTTATAATTTATAATTCAAGATAAACATATAATTTTTGAATTATAAAAATTTTGCATACAAACATAAAAAAGTTTTAAAAATGACTCACCTCACGTTTTTTGTAACTAAAATGACTGATAAAGAAAAAAATCACATACATATTTTATTAGACAAATGTATTATAAACGTTATTGTCACCTCACTTTTTTGTCTTTTCATATGAAAATAATTAATAAAAAATTCTCAAAGTTTCAATTTTTTTTCAAATTGCGATTCAAAACTTTGGTTTCATAAAGGGACATTTTACTTTTACGGTCGTTATTTTTTTTAGATTAGACTATTAATCGTGTTGTTTTGTCTTTCTAATGCTGTTTAGAACATTTTTCTCAGTCTCATAGTAAGGGAGATACAGCGATTTATATGAGACGCATGTGAGCTGGGACAAATATGGTCTCCTGCCATTCAAGTGGCTAGATTACACATAATTTAATAAACTCATTATTTAGTGCTTCCATTGCCTTTTTCGAAAAGAGAGGTTATATTTATAATAAATAATAACATATTATGTTATGATAACACTGAAAAGCTGTAGTATTTTTGTCGTCAGGCAAATTTAAAGCATAACAAGGCGATTATCCTTAGTAATTTGCGGTTACGCGTGCGGTGGACACTTCCGTGTTTCTATTAATATAATATAATGTAGGTAAATGCGTTGAGGAGATCGAGGCATAAAAACAGTAATTACTTGTTATTACGACAATGTTCGCGGAAAAAGCGGGGGGATGGGAAAAAATATATTACAAAAATGTCATCTTCGCACTGGAAGTAACATATTATATATTTTAATAATAAGAAGTAAAGTAATTATTCTTGCATGGTACTACTCTCTTTTTTATGTTTTTAATTGTATTAAATTTACGTTATTACTTGTATATCGTCGCTCAGCGCGTTCCTCCAAAGTTTAAATTTTCAAAATTTAGACGAGAGTGAAAAACCTCATTTTTAAGCAGGGAAATGAAGGCGCCGCATCCCCGCTCAAAAAGAAGAAGATGGAGAGATATGTAATTACGAATGTTAAAAAGAGCGCGCTAATGTTTAAAACGATAAAATTGAAGCGATTGTGAAAATGTTTAATAAAACACGACTCGTTTAAAATAGAGCAAAAATCACGTGGGGAATGTCTAAAATAGCATTTAAAGAAAGACTGTGAATTGTTCATATATATAACTTCTAAAATAAGTAAAATTAACGTGTTTAAAATAATTTTCGGAGCATACTTTGCAATTTTTTTCTATCGAGGGAATTTCATATAATTTGCATTTCGGCGTGGGGAATGTATAGATATTATCTTCAAAAATAACATATATTTTTTAAGAGTTTAAAAACTTCAAATGTTTAAGGTACATATGTAAGAAATCGGTAGAAATTCGAGTAACGGCTGCTGAAGGCAGACTTAGATTTCTTTTGATTAATTGGTACATTAAAAATAATTTTTAATATAAATACAGCTCATCCTGTAGAAAAGGGTCGTAAGTCAATTTTTTTCTGTTATATAAAAAAATATTTTTATCTTTGAATAGTAAAGTGATTGTGATTATCTATGCCCTACGAAAACCGTATTTAAGGGGGTATTCTAGTCTAGAGGCATGAATTGTAGGTGTTTTTTCAGGTGCAACAAAAAAAAAATTTTTACCAACTTCTATTTTAGGAAATATTTATAAAACAATCCATTAAAAAAAGAGTCGAACTAAAAAATTAAAAATTCAGAAAGTTACAGGGTGTTGAAGTGGGGGTCTCAAAAAAATGGCGCGCCCTGGTTGACACGATTGCAACCCTCCCAGTAATATAAAAAAATAATAATAATAATTCTTAATCCAAACAAATGCGGCTATGGCCCAAACTAAGGAAAAGTAAAAAAAAATTTTTCGCAAAATGGTGGCTGTTTGAAATAAAAAATACGTTTTTGTACCAGTTTTTTTGACTTTCCAAATTTTTTAAAAATAGTAAAAATTGAAATTTTGTTATAGTTCTAGTTCCCGCCACAGAGGAATGTATAGAGAAGGCTCACACCAATTTTCAAGAAAATTGGTTTAGTAGAACTTGAGATATCGTGTCAACCGCCTCGAAAAAAGTGGTTCGGAGAAAAATGGGTTTGAAATTTCGTTCTGTTTAGATTTTGGTTAGATTCCGTCTAAACCGCGACATTAAAATGGTAATAACTTTTAAAATAATGCGAATTTCGAAAAATCCTTTTAAGGAGATATTTTTGAATATTTAAACTTTGGAAATATGAAGAAAAAAATTTTTTTTTTTTTTTCTAGACTAGAATACCCCCTTAAGTTAGAACACTCTTGCGAGACATTAGCGTGATGTCGCTAATGTCTCTTTTCGACGGGATCGCTTGTTTCATCAATCATCATTTGCTCTCCTGTAAAATATTCTTTTTTGACTTACGACCCTTTTATACGGGATGTGCGATATGTATTTTTTGGAGGTCCGCCTCAATTTTTCCGTATCAAAATTGGTATTTCCACTCCCCCGTTGAATAAATGTTTTTTTTTTCACATTGGAGGTATTACGCGCCCAGCGAAGATATATGTTTATTATTTATTATATTTACAGTCTCTATGGGATGTGTGGGATTGCACTAACCTCCCCACATTCCGGAATAAAGAAATTATTACTATAATACGTCGACGTTGAAGGCAGACATAATTATTATGAAATGAAAAAAATAATTATTAAAATTCGAGATGGCGTTGTTCACTCGTTCGTATTGTAACAAAAACAAAATAAAATTCAGGTATCTATAAACGATAATACACGGAGGGTAGGTAGGAACCCGCAAATTTTTAATGAGGAAGATTTTCTCTCTGAGACGCATTACCAGGACATTCGATAAGAAGATGGAAACCAAGATATCCTCACTAACCAGCCAGGTCTATTTGTTCGGTTTAAGGAATAAATCATATAGGTCTCATAGAAATCGTTGTCTCCCTTAAAGTCATAGTTAGAAGTATGATCTAAACGGTGTTAGAGAGAGAAAATACCACGCTTTTTATAAAATTAAAAGTTAACCGCAAAATAATTAAAATGTACACCTTTATGAATCCAAAGTTTCAGACCGCAATTAGAAAAAAAGATATGAAACTTTGGGGATTTTTTATTAATTATTTTTATCGGAACGACTAAAAAATGAGTTCACGGTAAGGTTTATAACGCTTTTGTGTACGTGTTTGTGTTTTTATTTTTTTCGTTATAAGTAACTTCAATTAAAAAAACGTAAGGTGAGCCATTTTTAAAACTTTTTTATGTTTCCACGCAAAATTTTTATATTTAAAAAATTATATGTTTATTTCGAATTATATTTGAAAAGATATTTCATCACCTTTTCGTTTTCGGATACTTTCAGAAATGTTCCATTTATTTTGGGTTTTATTGTGAAACGGAAATATTTTGACCCTTTGACAAAATACGGTTGAGGCCTAAAGGGTTAAATGCAATAAACGTAAAACTTCATTATATCTGTAAATTTAATTTGCACTTCAACTTAACTGTGCTGAAGTCGGGTGCTATCGCTTACTAATCCTGCAGTAGAGTATACCTGTGACCCGTGAGCCAAGTGTTTCAAGTAAGTTCTTTCCGGATACTAACCGCAGTTTATCTGGCCGCAGTTGTAACACAAGCCTTGTCAACCAACCAACTCACGCACAGACCCAGGCAGGTCGAGTTTCCTAAATAAAGCCACCTTAGCCTGGGGTAAAGCAACGGCTGTAGGTAACAAATAACTAGGTACACTGTTTAGCTGCAGGTATCAGTGGGTATTATCTCGTCTTGACATTATAAAGGAACGGATATTACATAAATGCATAGGTTCATACTGAAAATGCATACTTTATTAATTTCAAACGCCAAACGCCCAATGAGAAACGAAAAATTCGAAAAAAGTTAGAACGTTAAATTTATAATAATCGGAATCTATTTATAATGAAAATATGTTTGTTTCTGTCTATGTATGTATGCTATGCGTTGCTAAACCATTCATCCGATTGCGATGAAACTTTGGGGATTTCATGTGCGCATGCCCGCGATTCTTACTATATACAATAGTGATTTCTGGTATCATGAAATTATGCGTTGCTAACAGTTCATCCGATTGCGATGAAACTTTGGGGATTTGATGTGGATGATTTGTAGTATCAAAATACCTTCTTTCTGTCCTCGCGAAGGTTTCTGGATTATTACAACCACATGAAAATACATCTGGAAAGCTTTTTTAATCATTACAAAAACTCTTTCAAAACTGTCATAATTTGAGGATGACATTTTGCAAATTGTTAATGTTTTGTTAAATTAAAATTCTATTTTCGAAAATGTTTAAAATAATGAATTTATTCTCACCTATGGTACTAACCAAAATCGAATATTTTTAAGTTTAACAATTTATTTTAAATAGGTAGGTACCTATGTTAGGTACCGAATTTAAATACGCGAGCTGTTTGAAAAATCTGAATGTGCCGGGACTGAATATATTGAAAGCGGGAGAGGGAGAGGGATGGCAGAGAATGCGGAGTGGGAACGCGTGATGGGGAGGGGACACGGGAGAGGAAGGGGAGGTGGAAGGGGAACGGGACGAATGGGAAAGGACACGCAGGGAGAAACAATTTCGTTCTCAATTGGCATAGCAACGCATGCCGGGAACTCGCTAGTTTAATATAATTATAATAAACGGAACAAATAATTTGATGAAATTTTTTATTTTTTTTTATTAGTATCTATAGCAAAATTTGTACATAATGTATTTATAAATTGTATTATATTAAGGTATTATAAAGTTTTTTTTTTCACAGTCCTCCTCACTAGGGTTCCCTGTTCTGAGGCGGCCTGTAGTTTTTCCACATTTGTATTTAGTATCCAGTTGTCTTTACATGGTCTTCAGTATGTTTGATAGTTCATTTTCACTTTGTTCTCTCAACCATATTTTTACTTTTGTTTTAAAATTATTTATTTCTGTTATATTTTTGTTTGTGACCTGTGTATCGGTAAATCACAAAAGGGTTTTTTCTAATCTTATAAAACATGTAAGCAAGTACAAAATACGACCTGTTACGTCAACTGACGAAGAGAGTTTGTTAAATTCTTACAGTTTAATGCACGATGATAACAGGCAAAGATTATCGAAAGACAATACCGTAAAACTATGTAATAACTACAACATTTAAAAAAAGACTTAGAAATAAAATTTACTTTATTTTTGTAGCATTTTTGATTTAGTAGATACATATAATATTCAAACTACAAATAATATTTTATTATGCTGTGCGAGTAACTTATAATAATTATTGAAAATTCATTTAAATATTAGTTTTCGACATAATTGCTTAGAGTCAGTCCCCCGTTGGAAAAGTGGATAGAGGGACTTTTGATATCCTTGAAACATCTCCAAGAAAGGTGGCGAGCACAGTCGAAAAACTGTATTTGTAATAAAGTAATTTAGTGGGAATTGTATTATTTTTTTTTATTGTATTTGCTTCTCTCTAGGCTAAGTTAATAATTGGTATAAATATGGGTAAAGGCAAACTAGAGAAATTGGACAAATCTCTCTCTAATTAAATGGCGATTCGAGTCTACAATTAAGTCCTTCGCCGTTTATCTTCAATTAGAAGCTTCATTGAGAAGAAAATTTCGATACTGAAAATCAATTAACGTAACGAAATAATGCTAGCATTCAAAATTAATTAAAACAGCCTTTCATTTTGCAACGGGGGTTGTGAAACGAAATAACGTTCTGTGGAGAATAAACAGAAAAAACTTTCGGAGTATTTTCTAGGGGGTCTGATTGAGGACGGGGCCAGAAGTCAAAGTCGATCATTAAACGAGATCAAATTATAATTGGGCTTTGGATGGATGAACGCATAATAATTTATTAACAGAGTAAATTATTTCAAGGGTTTTCCATTTTGATAAATTAGCAATTTACATTTATTTTTTTGATATTTCAGATATTACACGTCCATATCCTTGATATTGTAAATGGCAAGAAACAAGATTGATTGATTGATTGATTATGGCGATGAACGAATAAAAACACTTTTAAAGTTGGTCTGGCTGTAAAAAATTAAAATCAGATTTTTCGATTCTCTCTGTGCTTAATTATTTTTATAATTTAAATTTGTTTATTTGTTAAGACCTGCTACTTTATTGTGTTTCCAAAGAAAGAAAGTACATTTGTGTTTTATTTCTGTTTATTGAAGTGCTTTCGGATGCACAAATTTTTTGTTTTTCCGTCTGAGAAGTAAAATAAGTATGAGAAGCAATAATTTTCCAAATTTACCCTCTGCTACCCCCTACTGCTAATATGTCCCTTTGAAAACCCTCCCTTTGCCCTTCCTCTTCCCCCACCCCTCCCCTGCGTGCCTTTTCCATCCGTCCCCGTTTCCCTACCGCGTCCCCTTCCCCTTTAGCTTTCCCCTTCCACCTTCGCCCATCTTTCGTCCTCTCTACAGTGAACCCCGCCGTCTTCGTTCCCCTACTATTTTTTCAAAAACTAACACGCCACCTATTGTAAAATTTTTATTAAAATTCCATAACGCCTTAGCTCACTGTTCGAAACGAAACCTCATAGAAACCTCTCATAGAACTTTCGCGGGGGTATGCACAAGAAATCACCAAAGTTTCATCGCAATTATTTCCTATAACATTCATCGCAATCGGACGAATGTTATAGGAAATAATTTCACAACGCCAGAGCTCAACGTTTCAAGTTTCATCGAAATCGGATTAATGGTAAAGGCACGAATATGGGACAAACAAAGGGACATTCATTTTTATACATAATTTTATAAGATTTGCATCAGGATCGCCTTTCAAAAATAATATGTGATGTCAATTTTCTTTAAAACATAATCATATTTTTCTTTCGAACTTTTAATAAACTTGAAAAATAACATCGGCCACCAAGCCTTGACAAACCTCACCCGACACGAGCAACCCTGCTAAGTCACCAAACGTAGCGAACCACTTGGGGTGACCTATGGCAAGGGTGTTGGTTATCGGGGGGGCGGTACCCATACCCGCCTCCCAAAAAGTTGCTAGATAAAAAATGAACCTTAATTGCAAACTTAAGTTCTATCTACATAAAATATTCAAAAATGTCATTAAATTCATTCATTTCACACCTTCTCCTAGAGTATCCACTGATAATAAAATACTTAGAAACCATAATATTGAATCTTTTCACACCGTCATCAAAACGGCTATCGAAAAAAACACACCCATAACTCAAATCAAACCATCAATTCCCAAATGGTTTGATAATTACTTAAAACACTTACATAACACAGAAAGGTCTATTCTTTTGGATACCAAAGTAATTTTTAAACACATAAGCTCACTAAGAAAAAATAAACCTAAAACCTATTTGTTTTAACATAATATTAAACCTAAAATTGTCTACCTACTTACATGTATTTCGAGGAGAATAGAAGAAGGGACAATAATGAGTCTAGTGACAATGTTAACTTCTTTGCCGATTTCCTAAAAAATGCTTACGGTAAGGATATCACAAATGATCAAATTCCCCCCTGTGGTGTATGTGTGTGTGTAAGAGCGTGAGTGCAAGCGAGATGGCATGCTTGCACTGAAGCTATATAAGAGATGCATGTTAGGTTTCGTCCTCCTTTGTCAGTCAGCAGCTCCCCAATAAATAGTAGTACTAAACTACGTGTACATTATTTGTGTACTACCCGACACTTGCACACTACCGACACTACAACATTACAATTGGCGCAGCCGGTAGTCGCCATTACAATTTCATCCAAAGGAATCGATCCACATTCCTGCTTTACATACAAACTTTCCTGATGTTAAATGCAAAATAAAATCACTCGACGTAAATGAAAAAGCGGGCCCTAACAAACTATCGTTTCTAATTAACTGCTTATCAATACTAGCCAAGCCACTATTTCATATATTTAACCAATCCCTGAATTATGGCTGCTCCCATGATTTAAGCGTAAAAGCTGTTTTCTAGCACCTGTGTTTAAAAGGGGTAATATTCATGATGTCATGAATTATTACCGATCCATTTGCGTGCTCTCTGTAATCACTATATTGTTTGAAAAACTTATACTTGATAGAATCTCTGAACGTATTAATCGTACACAACCGAAATTAGCATGTCTGATAATAATACGGCAATGCGGATTAACACCAGGTAAAAGTAAATGTATAACAAAACGTGTGTACACGTACAACACTGTACCAGGAAGCAAGGAACATGGAGGAGGGCTGATCCTCATTAAGGCTTAAATAACAAGTACCTAACAACGGACGACAACTAATTATAGGAAGCTGGGGTCGACGAAGCTAATCTAAAATGAAACTTATCCTTTTGCAATTTCACTTCGCAGAAAATAAAGATTATATATAAAATGAAAAGATCGGTATTTACCACTTTATTTATTCTCATCGACTAATTGTTTTATTATTTTTTTAAGTGAACACCGCACAGGAGTCCCAACTCGCAGTCGTATGGAAGCAGTGAGACTTTTGATTCCACATTTATTTATATTTATTTTATATTAATTATTTGTACATTGCTTGATGTGGAATTGGGTGTGTTTTGGGGCTGCAAAGGAATGTGGAATACAAAGCTATTCAGATCTGGTCACCAAATACGCATTTCCAGCAACGTATCAATTCTGAATGGTAGTAAAAACTAACGTAACTCAATTTTTCAAAATGAAACACACTTAAACACTGTGTAAAATAAACCTATTCAAAAACAGATTTTTTGTCGCATGAAGGTTAATTCCAGTAGGTGAACTCTACGTGTAATTCCGTCTTTATATAATTCCGATCGTATGCAATTCTGGTAGTGTAATATTGGCACGTGAAATTGACGGCTGTGTGATTCTGGCACCACAACAAGAGTAGATGGTTCTCAAGAAAAGCACATTGACGTAATTGATAGAAGACCCTATTAGAAGAATTTTAGGATCGTTTTTTTCATTTCAACGGTCGCGAAGAATAATGTCGGATACGCGATTTTGTAGTTTTGCAGTAGACCTGTTTAAGGTTTTGTTTCTGCATTTTTACTGTTTTTGAGATCAAGAAAGATAGTGTTGTTTTTATATTTGGCTTTTTATTTCATTTCAATCAAAATTCCGAAAATACAGACTTTTAAATCACCGAAATAAGCCAACAGAATGGTTTTCAATTTTTAGCAGATTCTTCGAGACCGTCCATTTGAATGATGTTTTTTCTGCTACAAATTCAACAGGGAGATGATAACGATAAACCGTCTGGATGAACCATTGCCAACATTGCATCTTATGGTGAAAATCCCTCGCCTCGGGGTGGAGTTCTCTATTTACGCTCCGTGCAATTTGCTGCTTAGCAAAAGGTTAATTAAAAAAGGCAGGAAATATTTCGCAGATTTCCTGCACAATTCATTTTCCACAGAGTTATTTACGTCCACAGTTCTATAATATTTAAGAGAAGCTCTATTTAAACAAGAGAACTTGCACGCGGAGAGGCTTTTTTCGATTTTCGCAATTTTCGAAGATTGACTATCTTTATTTTATGGATTACTTTATCACGGCGAAGTTTACTCTGATAATCTCCAATCTTTTTCTATAATTCAATACCTAACACCAACCCGAAACTTTCAAGTCTTGGAAAATCACCAAAATTTCAATTCAGGTGTCTATGAATTACGTAAGTAAATTCCTCTACGCGATATATAAAAATATATGAAAAATTGCCTAAATCAGAATTCATACAAGGTTTATAATAAGGTGGGTGCTAGCTCCAGCCAATATGAGAAATTCTAGAAAATTGCGAATGTCACGAAAAGCCTTCGATGGGTAAGTACGATTGGTAGTACCTACCTGATATTGTGAGAACATCCCAAGCTCCAGGCAGGAAGTTTAGTCACGTGACGACAATATAATTTGATGTAATATTCACGACCTTTCAAGCCATAATTGGATCGAGTCTCGACTGCCGGGCGAAACCACCGCCCGGTAACTTAAAATTAATAAACATGGGTGTGATCCATCCCATCCCACTTCCATTCTTCCATCTCCTTCGGCGCTCTCGAGCAGCCAGCTGCTTTTTTGAGCGCTCTGAGCTTTAATAAAGAAATCTTGGGAAGTTCTCATTTTTTCTGGTGTATATATAGCTTAAAATATTCGCGTTAATTTTTAGATTACGTGTATAAAAATAAAATAATTTTAGTGTCGCTGTTTTGAGATTAATGCAAGTTTTACTACAAAATTTTCAAATATTCAAGTTCATAACTGACATGTGCTTCAAAAGATTCCACTGTTAACGCAAGTTCATCGGGCAGAGATGCACATCGGTCAGAGACGCTCGCCACATGTGCATAGTGAAAGACTGTCGAACAATGTCAAGTGCGGAAAGTAATTTATTAGGGGTATCTTTGAAGCTATGTTGGCTGTAAACAATACTACTTCGACCCGTAAAATTAGATTCCGGGGCCGCCGAGCAGGACGCAATAACAAAAAAGAGCTGTGCATCGGAAATGAACAATGTGATAAAATATCAAGTGATACAGTGCAGATTGTAAACACTCCTATTCAATATGACCGAGCAACACTCCTAAGTTTTAAAAGTGAAAGTGCACTGTTGGACCCCTTAGTGACCGCAAAAATAAACCTGTACAAACTAGCCCGTGATCCTAACGTGAAATTTAGATATAGGGGGTGCCGTGGAGGACAAAAAACAAAATTCTTATACAGGAAGGAACTAAACATTCCAAAAATTAATAATAACAATAGTAATAACAATAACTCTCCGTCCGTAGACTATGTTCAAGAAGTCATATCAAACAAAGAACAGAAGTACCTAGCGACCAAATCCCTCCCTGATTCCGATAAATTCCACAATTTAAATAAAATTCGATTAGAACGACATGCTAACTATAAGAGTAGACAGCTTGCGATTGGTTCCTGGAACGCGCGATCACTCAATAACAAACTAGAGGCGGTGGATGATGTTTTCAGAGATGAAAAACTTCATATCCTCACCATTACAGAAACTTGGCATGAGAACAGCGATTCGTACTCAATTAAGAGACTCCAATCTTTGGGGTATGTGGTGCTTGAGGAAGCCCGACCAAGTGCGGAGGAACCATCAAATAACATCTCGCACGTGAACCACGGCGGTGTCGCGATAATAGCCCAACAAGGATTGCGGCTAACTAAAGTAGCTCTAGGTAGTTTTAGCACGTTTGAGTATATTGGATGCAGGGTTTCTTCTTCAGGAACGTCATTTATGCTCTGTACTCTGTACAGGCCCGGATCGAAACCAATCTCTGTAGAATTTTATAATGAGTTTTCACGCTTTTTGGAACTCTTAGTGGGACTCTCTGATACACTCATTATTACAGGTGACATTAATATTCGCCTCGAGCGCGTTACATCACCAAACACCGTTAAATTCTTAGATTTATTAGCCAGCTTCGGATGCTGCCAATGGGTCGACGTCCCAACTCACGACGCTGGTGGTACACTGGATGTACTTATTTCAAAGAACAGTGGTTCGCCGCTCTTAGCAGATATTCGCGATATAGGACTATCGGACCACCGGCTAGTCTGCACTCATATTGATTTTAATCCGCCTAAAATACCGTATAGAACAATTATATCGAGGGAATGGCGTCAATTTAGTTTTTGTGATTTTCTGGAAGAACTTCAGACCTCTCTATTATGTACACCCAATTTTTGGGAAACAAAGACGCCAACAGAACTTGTCGAGACGTACAATAGAACGCTTTTGTTGTTATTAAACAAATATGCTCCGACAACGTCAAAAACACGTAAAGTTCGAAAGTCTGACGGCTGGTTTGATGACGAATGCCGAAACCAGAAAAGACTTATGCGGAAATTAGAGAGGTCATACAGGAAAAACTCTGCAGTAACTTCGAGAGATGAGTGGATCCTTGCTCAAAAACAGTACATGAGCAAAATAAATTCCAAAAGATCAGAATACTGGAATGAAAAGGTTGACTCTGAGCGAGCCAATCCACGGCGTCTCTGGAACTCAATAAAGACTGTTATTGCCGAAGTCACAGTTCCAACTAAAATAGATATTACCCCGGATGCCTTCTCAAAGTTTTTTCGGGAAAAAATTGAAACCATTCGTGCCTCCACATCTCACGCCCCTCTGCCAATATTCACTATCAATTCTAAAGGAAATTTGTCTTCCTTCAAACTTACAACGCTTGAAGAAGTAAAAAAGATAATTTCATGTTCGCCAAATAAGCAGTGTAGTCTTGATCCTATACCAACTTGGTTATTAAAAAAATGTGTCAATGTCTTAGCTCCATTCCTAGTTCATGTTTTCAATAAATCTCTCAGTACAGGTGATTTCCCTGAATCACTAAAATCAGCTGTAGTTACACCAATATTAAAAAAGTCACAACTAGACCCTGATAACTTAGGTAATTATCGACCCGTCTCAAATCTACCTTTCGTGTCAAAAATCCTGGAGAAAATTGCTGCTACTCAAATAACCAGTCACTTGAATTCAAACAAATTATTAACAAATCGACAATCCGCATATAGAAGGTTTCACTCAACAGAAACCGGACTTCTTCGTATGCTGTCAGATATAACTCTAGCCATAGAATCAGGTAAGTTAGCACTTATCTCACTCTTAGACATGAGTGCAGCGTTTGACACGATTGATCACGACTTCCTCATTAAGAGATTAGAGGAAACATTTGGTTTGAGTTCCGATATCAAAAATTGGCTGGCGTCATATTTATCCAATCGCTTGCAAGCCGTGAAGATTGGAAATAAACTCTCAAACTTCGCAAGACTTTCTTCAGGAGTGCCCCAGGGTTCCGTTTTAGGTCCACTTCTTTTCATCCTTTTTACAAATGATGTCGCCGAAATAATCGAGTCATTTGGTCTCTTGTCACACTGCTACGCTGACGATCAGCAAGTTTATTTTTACTGCACTCCAAACGAAGTCAGCAGTCTCAAAATTCGTGTAGCTGAATGCTTAGAAGCAATAACTCGTTGGATGTCTTCAAACAAGCTAAAGCTGAACCCTTCTAAGACTGAGTTTCTCTGGGCGGCCACAAACAAACGCCAACATTTCATAGACGATTCGCCTATTTCCATTTCCGGCAGCGATATTATTCCCAAGACAACCGTCAAACTTCTTGGCGTTAATCTAGATTCAGACTTTTCGTTTAAAAGTCAAATAAATAGGACTGTAAGCACCGGTTTTTTTCACTTAAGACAACTCAAGTCCGTCCGAAGAAATCTTCCTACAGAGGCGACAAAACTACTAATCAACTCTTACGTAGTCTCGCGACTCGATTATTGTAACGGTATCTATGCTAGCCTTCCAAAATATCAAACTGACAAACTTCAATCCGTTTTTAACGCAGCGGCACGGCTCATAACCGGAGTCTCTAAATATTCACACATTTCAGAACACCTTCGTAACCTTCATTGGCTCAAGTGCCCTGAAAGAATCCAGTACAAATTGTGCTGGATGGTGTTTAAATCAATCAATGAAATGGCCCCACCTTATATCTCTGAACTATGTGTCCCGGAAAATACTGGTCCGAGGCAGTCAACCCTTAGATCAGCAACATCATCAGCTATAGGCAGACTAATGGAACCTAAACGCAAGCCAAATACAAAGTTTGGAGATCGTGCTTTTGGAGTATCTGGGCCTAAGGCTTGGAATAAACTCCCTCCGGAACTAAGATGCATAACAAGCCCAACAGAATTTAGGTCCAAATTAAAAACCTACCTTTTTGGGCTCTCATATCCTTAATTTAAATAAACCTATCTGAGAGTATCATACTTTTATTTTCTATGATATGTCTTAATTACACTTTTCTAATTAATTTTCTAATTACTTGAATCTTTGCACATCAATCTGTCTCGTTACGAATCACATTTAGGAAGATCAAATCCTTGTACTACTGTACCGCCCACTATAAAATGTTGCTTTTGATTTCCAAAATACACTCATCAAAGAATGTATTTTATACTAATATTAAAATATATTTCAGGATTAAACACATATAACAAGTGTACACAATAATGTCCTCTGCGTGCGAACTATATCTAAATTTCTTAATAGACAATAAGTGTTAATTTCAAGCGACCTCCCAGGTAAGTATGGACCTGTATACATTTTTAAGAAGCATCGCGTTCATTGGTCGAGACATTGTACATATATTTTCTTATGAACCTGTGGATGCAATTTTTAGCCATTAGTTGTTTTAATTGTTTGTCTAGTTTGTAGTTTTTCTAGATTTTAGAAATGTATTGTAAGTTTGTGCAGCGCCCTTGAGGTGATTTTTCACAAAAACGGCGCTATATAAATCATCCAATTATTATTATTATTATTATTATTGCAGGGGCACCTTTGATACCTTCATACATATCACATGCAACGTAACGATGATGGAGAACATGTCTGCAGGTCATACTTAATTTATCTAGCAGTTATAACGAAGCTACAATTTAATGCGATCTTAAAATAAATAATAAAAAAAACAGAGTGTGCGCTTCACACGCGGTAGAAGTGAAATTATAAAGTCGCTAGATGACGCTTTCTTTTCTTTTGTCCGTTTATTTTAAATGGTTTGAAGATTGGTATTAATTTCAAAAAAATAAAAATGTTTATTTTTTTGGATTTCGTAGGATTCGAACTCCGTTCGCTGGATGTCTGTCTCTCTGGCCGCTTGGATTTGTAAGACACCTTAGCCGCTGCGCTACGGGAGGTTCGAGCCGAGGCGCGAATTTAGCGCATTATATTAGAACCGAGGACCGATAAAATAATAAATTTTAGTGACGCACTTCGTTTTAAATCCGAGTTTTAAACCACTAACGGGGCTATAGAAGTTTCACATCAAAATAAAACTCATTTAGGAGACTGTCATGACATGACTTAACAAAAACATCTCTCCCTTACTTTTATTTCGTGGGGTAATTACCACTACAACTCCGAAAAAAGCGTTTTTGAGTTACACACTAAGCGCCTTTCTTAAAAAATACTTCACGACCGTTAAACTGTGTTTTCATTACACATTGTATCGTACATTTTTAAATTGATTTATTACTAATAATAAAAATGATAAACAAAGTGACTTTCTAGCATATTTTAGTTCTTAACAACTATCATTTATTTAAATAATACGATATGTATTTTATTTTTCATGGTTATTTTAAATGTGCAAAAATGTATAGTGCACCCTGTATTAAAATAGGAATCTGTAACTCCAACAATATTATACTCGTATATCTGTCTTCGAAGCAATGATATTGTTTATTTTTACCGCCTCTCAATAATAGTTTCAAAGTTCTTTTTTTTACATGAGCTCCACACAGGAGGCCCTCAGGAAAATAATTCCCCAGGCCCTACGTCATCTTTGGGGATGCTGTGTGGAGGATTTTTTTAGGACAGGAATGAGAGGAGAGTTCTGGGAAGGAAAGGGATTTAAGGGGTGGGTAGGAATCTGGGGGGTTCAGTGTGTCCTGGTCATCCGCCTACAAGACTTAGACAAACCTCACCCCATGAACCCGGGCACCCCCGCTAAACCACCAACGAAGCGAACCACTTGGGGTGACCTATGGCAGAGGTGTTGGTTATCTAATAAAGGTTCCCGGGCGGCAGTACCCATTCCGCCTCCCAAATTTGTAAGTTCTCTTAACCTCTTTTCAGAACAACTCATAAAGGTCTCAGAGAAATCACTGTGTCTCCCTTACTATCATGGTTAGAAATACGATCTCGGTGTTGGCAAGAGAAATTATAAAACTTGGGAATTTTTTAAAAAATAATTTTTACATGAAACAACAAAAAAGTGAGTTGACGATAACGTTTATAAAATACATTTGCCTAATAAAATATGTGTTTTTTTTCGTCATCAATAATTTTAGTTCGAAAAAATGAAAGGTGAGCATTTATAAAAAAAATTATATGTTTGCATTCAAAATTATTATATTTAAAAAATAAAATGTTTATTTAAAAAATAAAATGTTTACTTCGAAATATAAAATTTGAAAGCGTATTTCATCACCTTTCAAAAACTTACGATTTCAGATGCGTTCAGAAATATTCCATTTATTTGGATTTTATTGCAAAGCGGAAATATTTTGATCTTCCGACAAAATAGGTCTGAGGGGTTAAAACTAACTAACATTTTCGGACCACATATCACGGCTCACTCTAGCATGCTCCAAATTCCTGCGATTTATTATCAGAACATTTAATGACCAAAATGCAACGATAGCCGTGTTCGATTGCGTCATAAGAAGTAAGCTGGAGTATGCTTGTGGTGTGTGGACTCCGCACAAAACTAAATAGGTTAATATGCTGGAACAAACCCAGAAAAAATTCTCAGGTTTATATCTATAAGCGATCGCATGGAACTTTTCCGAGGTTCATGCGCCACATTCCTAGAAACTAGACGTTATGCAAATCTTGAAATACATCGTTTTAATATCATTCATAACTGGATTGATAGCCCGTTCCTCTTGGAATGCTATGGCTTATAAGTGCCTGAAGACTTCAGCCGTAGTCGTCGACACGACTTATTAAAATACCAACAGCAGAATAGATGTTCTATCACAGCATGACAAGAGGAATGGTGCTGTTGAATAAAAATTCGGAAACAATTGATGTATGGTGTTAAAGGGTGGCAATGAGAAAATTGTACTATAATTAGGTGATTAATCTGTTCTACAATAAAAACGTTGTTTGTAACGTCGAAGAAAAATTAAACAACATACTGATAAAATGTTTTCAAAAAACAAAACCGTTCAGAATAGAAAATTAACTTTACTTTCTTTTAGTGAAGTTTACAAATCATATAAAGTCGGTGCTCGAAATAAGGTTAACAATGAGATAGAAAGCAATTTTTGAAAGGACGCGAATTCAAAAGAAAATTGGCAATAATTATTATTGACGGATGAAATTTGGTGGGAGGTTCCACAAGATGTTTTAAAGATGTTTTAAGCTGAAAGAAACCAAAAATTAAGCGAGAGGCACCATAATATGGGCAAAAATCTGTCTTAAAATAATTCATAAGCTGCTCATTCATAGATGGCGGTAAAATAATTATTTTTAGGAAAAAAACATTTTTGCAAGTTATGCCGTTAGATATGATGAATTGTATATTTGCGCCCTTCAATACGCAATATGAATACGAATAAATAGTTTTGTCAGTATAAAACGGAATTCTTTCGAGAAACGCATGCAAATACAATGTTGGATTGAATCACCTGTAAAGTACTACATTTGTACATCTTTCTTCAAAGAATTGGGTTTTTTTATATGAAAATACCATTTATTTATATTCGTATTGCGTATTTACAGGAGCAAACAAACAATTAATTTTAATATTTTACAGCTAACTTTCAAACGTACTTTTTCCCTAAAATAATTAAAATACCGCCATTTATGAACGAGCAGATTATGAATTATTTTAAGTTTGCTCTTTAAACGATTCTGAGAACAGTTTCGCGTAATAATCCGAGCTGTAAAATGCGGGCAAAGTGAAATGCAGAGAAGCTGCAAATTGCAAAGCAGTAAAGTTCGTCTGCAGGATCGAGAAAGCGTATTTAAACCTACCATAACAATCTAGATTACACAGAATTCCTAACTTAAATGAGATCTTGGTTATCTTAAGGGGGGGGGGTAAGGTTTTAAAACACATTTTTCAAATTATTTTTTTTCTAAATGTACAATATGTCGAGAGTATTGTGCTAAAATTTCAAGTAAATCAGAGCAAAACTAACGAAGATACAGCATTTCAAGCGACCGGCCCTCTTGCTCTATTCAAGTATATTTCGAGTATAACAAAACTTTAAATTGATTTTCTGGCAAACAATGTTTTTAGTCCGTGAACATCATAACTCAAAATCCACTTGACCGATCTTTTTGCAATTTTGCACACTATTTTTACACATAAATCAACAGGTATTGACGGAGAGTTTTTTTCTTTTTTACCATTTTTTCCCATTTTATAATAACAAATTCACCGAAAATTTTAGCAAAAATCGCATTTTTGACTAAAAAAAAATCGTCACTACCTGGAAAAACATATAACTTTTTAAACCCATTTAAATTTTTTCGTTTCAAATGATTTGTTAACGAGTTATGATGTTCACCGCTAAACACCTTTTTTTCGAAGCGCCTCCGGAGATTCGCTCGCACGGACTTATTTATTAATATTTTTAATTAATAAAAAATTTCAAAGATACTTCAGATGTCATACTATAAGGTGTATTTAAAAGAAATAAGCCAACATTATTCATATCTCCAAAAAAAATCATGAAAATATGCCTTTTTTTCGCCTTTAAAACCTTACCCCCCCCCCCCCACCCCCTTAACTTTTCAGACAAACCAGATACAAATATAAAAAAGTTGCTTTTAGAGTAAATTATATAAATTGTAATTGTAGTTACTTTCCTGAATTTTCAAACTGAAATATCGGCGGTGATACACCTTTTCCAATAATAATTGGATAATTTGTAGAGCACCGATTTTGTGAAAAATCACGTCAACTGTACAACATATTAAGAATTCCTAGGTTCTATCTAATTTAACTATTTACAAACAGATACAGAAACATACTTAACTGGCAGGTGTCACTTCCGAAAAACACACTTTAATTAGAAAGTTAAAGCTTGCAGAAGGTACGGCTTTGCACGCGGAGGGCATTATATTTAAAACACTGGATATTGCATGGCTTTACATTATTTGCTACCCCCATCACTGTTAGTATTACATTTATTAAAAGATTAGTGGCAAAAGTAGAGTTGATATTTATTTTGAGAGTCTCGAGAATTTAGGACTCTTTAGAGCTGGAGAAACTTCATGAACCTTTACTTAACGCTTACAACTGAGTTTTTTTAATCTCTCTCTTTAGTAGAAAAAGGCCGCCTTGTCTCTAAAATTGACAATGTTTGCTTTAGAAAGGCAACGATATATTTTTTTAAAAATACTTTCAGCTTCAAAATTCCTACAATTATAATATCCCGTGATTTGCCCCGGGTCTACGCTGGTAATGTATAATAAATCCAGGAGTGCGTTTTATGGCTTACTAGTAGTTACAATGAGGTACTTGGTATTTTTTTTACATTAACTCCATACATGAGGCAGGCCCTGGGGAAAATAATTTCCCTTAGGGCCTATGTCACCTTTGGGATGCTGTGTGTAGGGTCTTTTTGAGGAAGGAATGAACTGTGTGAAGGTCTTTAAGAGATCCACGTTGTAGGAGAGAGGAAACACAAGAGGCCGGCAAATCATTCCAGCCGAGAACTCAAGAACGAGTCTTAGAAGCGACCCATTCTCATGTGACAAATGTCAACCGCGTACATATATGTTGGGCGCGCATTTGGCGTGTTTTCCGACTATGTACCGGTGCCGAAGGGATCAATGACGCTAGTTCCTCGGAGCATCTTCCATAGTAATACCGGCAGAACAAGGACAGCACACCTACCTGAAGCCTAAAGATTGCAATCACCAAGGGAATCTATCAAATGAACCGTCCGTTTCTGCACAGAGACATGGGTTTTTTCAGGAATTTTTGGGTTCCAGACTTCGTGGTTGCCAAATTCAACAGTGGGGCGCACTTGCGATTTGTACAGGGTTAGCGGTTATTAGTACTGTAGTATCTGCTAAAAGAATAAACACTGATTACAATGATAACGATTTATGGGGCTGACACACTTGCGCTATGGCTTGGTCTATTTCAGCATATGTTCGCCCACGTTCGCCATATATTTGCCGTTCATTGTAAAAGTGGTATAACCCCTTTTTTCTTGCTTAATGGTATCACATCTACTCATATCAAGTTATTAGAATTTTTTTTCTTTGTTTTGTACTAAACAACAAACATAGAAAACATTGTATGAATGCTTGAATTTTTTTCTACACTTTAATACGCAAAAAGCTCGTTATTTAAAAATAGAGTTATACACCACTTTTCCAATGAACGACACATATATTGGAATGTACGGTGAGTGATACGCTGAAATAGGCCAAGCCACGAGAGTATAGCGTGGGCTGACACGAAACGTAACGGAAGATTAACGGCAACTGAATTGTGGGCTAAAACTAACAAACAAGTCAAGACTTCAAGAAAATCCACTTTTTTGCAAACTACTAAAAAAAGCAAAGTACTAAAAAAAAGAACCGTTTTAATAGAGGAATGCATACTGAACTCTCTGCATTAAAATCATTGGTTGAGAAAGAAGAATTTATGTTGGAGATTTGGAAGAATTGAGGAATTGAAAATAATCTTTCTTTATTTGAGGGGATTGCCAAATAAAGAAAGATTGTTTCATCTGATCTTCCATCATTGATCCTAGATTTTCAATGCAGCAAGCAGCAGGAAAACGACTCTTAAGAGGAATATAAACGCTAGAAATATTTCGATTCTCATGCCATACAAAATTTAAAATTGCGCGTCGTATTTGCACGAGGCGAGTAAGCGAAAAAGTGGTTTTATTTATTTTGTGCATAATTTTATAAGAATGAAAAAAGTTAGGACATACAATACCTCAAAAATAGTCTTAGCCATAAAGGGGTATTTTTTAAATTGTTTCTTATATTACTTCATTGTTAAGTTATGAAAACACATTTTTTTAAAGTGGTTAACGCTTGTATTTTTTGTTATGTAAATAATAATTTTATTGTAATTCCAATACATAGAAACGCTAGTAAAAGCGTCAATTTATCCGTAGCATATTTTTTTATATTCATAATGTAAGCCAATTCGTCCTAAAGATGAATCTAAATAGGATTTCACGTATGCTTTTCAATTATGTAGACTTCGATCTTCAATCTGGGTTTTACATATTGATGGATAAATTTAGGGAATAATACCCAAAAATAAATTCCCTAGAATTTTCCCGAAGCAAGAAATATTGCTGAAATTTTCATCTGAAAGGTGCCCAGACTGACCAATGACACTCACACCTAATGAGATTGTCTCCTACAAAGAAATTTCATGGTTTTTTTATCATATTAATTAGAATTAGAGCATGCCGAGGAAAACTTACGAATTTTTGGAAAATACCGAATTTATTTTACTGAATACTGTCTTGTATAACTTCACGAGACACGTTTTACTCAAGTTCACTTTGAAAGCTCATAACTTCGTTATTTTTGTAGATACCTACCGAAAAACCAATTTCCCGTCCCTATTAACTATTTAAATATATTGCATTATCATAAAAATAAAAATAATTAGGAGACAAACTAATATAGAGAAAGTCTATTTTATAAAAAAAATTCAGTGAAACAGCATGTACCCGAAGAATTTTAACCATCGATTTTCCTGAACATTTTTGAAAAAAAAAAAAACGTAGATGTCACTTTGCTGTCAGATGATTTTTAAAAATAAAAACTATATTTTTCTATCACACGCCGCCACTATCACACTCCTATACGTCGCGATGGGATCACGTGATAAGCGCGCTGTCTCGTCTGTTACCGTGCTGTTAGAACGAGACGCAGTGCGTGCATGTGACCCGCTAGACTGTATCCAACTACTCAGTTGCGACGTGTGGTGGAAAAATACTTTTATTGTTAACTGAAAACAATATATCATCGCCCAGAAAAATGATATCTACATTTTTACTCAAAATATAATGGAATCGCTGGTTAAAATCCTTATTGTTATACCTTGCATAAAGCCTCAATTACATTAAGCTAGTTTACAAGCTACTAGCCGGTAAGTTTAAAAGCGGGTAAATCGGCGAGTGAGATTGTCATGATGACAGACAAAACTGTCCTCTCGCTCAGTAGCAACAGTAGCAGCTGAAATAACGACTCCCGCGCCATGCAACTCTGTCGACATTTTATAGGAAACTGACAGCTCGTAGCCAGCGCCACACGCTAGCCAATAACGGCTTCCGCCCGAACTAATTCTGACGGACGAATTCAGCTGTTGGTGGGCCGCCATCTTTAGGCAAACACCAGCGGGCAGCGAGTAAAGTTGTAATACTACCGAGTAGCGAGTAAAGTTGACCACCTTTCAACTTTTTTCGTAGATTGTCCACTATCTGTTAATTAGCAAGTAATACGGTGACATGAGCGAGTTTACTAACAGATAGTGATTTTCCCAGATAGTAAGCTTGTAAACTCACTCTATGTCATCGAGGCTTAAGGTAAGGGAAAATACCCGAGAATATTCCCGGCTCACTAGTTACGAGTATGTGGAAGTTTTGAAGGGTTTATCCGCGAAAGATAATACATGCATATTGTATTTGATCGGTTTGCAGTAGTTCAAAGCATCGGGATTGCGCTCGGACGACAATCTCAACCAATGGTTCAATCCTCTGTAAGCTAAATCCTCCACCATTGACACAAGCAACAATCTCACACCTAATTAATAGTGAACTAGTGAATAGTTTAAGTTAGGTTATTTTTAAACCGAATTTAAAAAAATGTGGTTGCATTAATATTGCACGTTTCGGACTGAAGACAATTTAATGGGAGGTATAGTACAGAGTTTAAGGACGAGGAACTCGATGGCGTGTTTAGAAACAATAATGATAGTCCTACTGGTCATTGCACTACTTGTCCACAGACACTACACATAACCTGCTGCCTGGCAGAGCTGATATGGAATGAACGGAGCGAGAAAATGCATAATGTTCCCTCACTAGAAAAACCCCTGTGCCAATAAATCCACCGTGGATTTCTGACGTTTGTAAACATTAGAAAAAGCCCATATTAACCTCGAATGTGCCAATAAATCCATCGTGGATTTCTGACGTTTGGAAACATTAGAAAAAGCCCATATTAACCTCGAATGTGCCAATAAATCCACCGTGGATTTCTGACGTTTGTAAACATTAGAAAAAGCCCATATTAACCTCGAATGTGCCAATAAATCCACAGTGGATTTCTGATTTTATACCCGTAGTTCCAGCAAATCCACCGTGTATTCGCTAGTAGTTCGCCGCAGTTTTATTATATTTTGAGGGTTAACTCTTCAAAATTCGGGTGTATTTTTTCAGTAGGTAAAAATATTTCCGCTTTACAATAAAATTCAAATAAATGGAATTTTTTTACATGACCTCCACACAGGAGGCCCTACGAAAAATAATTTCCCTCAGGGCCTATGTCATCTTTTGGGATGCTGTGTGGAGGGTTTTTTAAAGGGGGGGTAGGGTTTTAAAGACTAAAAAAAAAACATGTTTTCATGATTTTTTTTGGAGATATGAATAATGTTGGTTTATTTATTTTATAAACACGTTATAGTATGACATCTGAAGTACATTAAAAAAAAAATTATAAAAAATATCAATAAATAAGTCCGTGAGAGCGAATCTCCCGAGGAACCCCGAAAATGCGGTGAACATCATAACTCGTTAACAAATAATTTTAAACAAAAAAATCAAAATGTTTTGAAAAGGTGATATGTTTTTCTAGGTAGTGACGAAGCGTTTTTTTTTTATTCTTTTTTTTGCAGCATGTTGAAGTCAAAAATGTGATTTTTGCTAAAATTTTCGGTAAATAGGTTAAACAAAAAATATTTTTTTAAAAAAACTCTTCGTCACTACCTGTTGATTTATGTTAACAAATAGTGTACAAAATTTCAAAAGGATCGGTCAAGCAGATTTTGAGTTATGATGTTCACGAACTTTTTTAAAAAAATTGCGAGAAAATCGATTTAAAGTTTTTTTATACTTAAAATATACTTGAATTGAGCAAGAGGACCGGTCGCTTGAAACGCTGTATCTTCGTTAGTTTTGCTCCGATTTACTTGAAATTTTGACACAATACTCTCGACATGTTGTACATTTAGAAAAAAAAATAATGTTAAAAATGGCTTTTAAAACCCTACCCCCCCCCCCCCCCCCTTAAAGGGGGGTAGGGTTTTAAAGGCGAAAAAAAGGCATATTTTCATGATATGAATAATGTTGGCTTATTTCTTTTAAATACACCTTATAGTATGACATCTGAAGTATCCTTGAAAATTTTTTTGATTAAAAATATTAATAAATAAGTCCGTGAGAGCGAATCTTCGGAGGCGTTTAAAAGGTGATGTGTTTTTACAGGTAGTGACGAAGCGTTTTTTTTAATATTTTTTTTTGCAGCATGTTGAAGTCAAAAATGCGATTTTTGCTAAAATTTTCCGTGAATTTGTTATTATAAAATGAAAAAAAATAGTAAAAAAAAAAAAAACTCCATCCGGATTTATGTGTAAAAATAGTGTGCAAAATTTCAAAAAGATCGGTCAAGTAAATTTTGAGTTATGATGTTCACGGACTAAAAAACATTATTTGCCAGAAAATCAATTTAAAGTTTCGTTATACTCGAAATATACTTGAATAGAGCAAGAGGGCCGGTCGCTTGAAATGCTGTAACTTCGTTAGTTTTGCTCCGATTTATTTGAAATTTTGGCACAATACTCTCGACATATTGTACATTTAGAAAAAAAAATAATTTGAAAAATGAGTTTTAAAACCCTACCCCCCCCCTTAAGGAAAGGAAGGGGAGGAGAGTTCTGGGAAGGAAAACGGTTCAAGGGGTGGATAGGAATCCGGGGTTCAGTGTGTCCTGGTCATCTGCCTCCAAGACCTAGACCGACCTCACCCCACGAACCCGGGCACCCCTGCTAAATCACCAAACGTAGCGAACCACTTGGGGTGACCTATGGTAGAGGTGTTTTTTTTACGTGAGCTCCATACAGGAGGTCCTGAGGAAAATAATCTCCCTCAGGGCCTATGTCATCTTTGGGGATGCTGTGTGGAGGGTTTTTTAAGGAAAGGAAATGTAGGAGAATTTTGGTAAGGAAAAGGGTTTAAGGAGTGGGTAGGAATCTGCGGTTCAGTGTGTATTGGTCATCCGCCTCCAAGACCTTGACAAACCTCACCCCATGAACCCGGGCACCCCTGCTATACCACCAAACGTAGTGAACCGCTTGGGGTGATCTATGGCAGAGGTGTTGGTTATCCAATAAAGGTTCCCGGGGCGGCGGTACCCATTTCCGCCTCCCAAATTGAAACCAAACCCTTTAAGAGTTTATATCTGCATTAGCACATAAATTCCCCGCTTAACATTAAAAATTCATTAAAATTTTCAATACTAAATAATATTGTCAGTTTCTGCCTGGAGTGCCATGTATAATTGTATTACTTAAAACTAATTTATTTTTACTATAATATTATAACATCCGGATTAACCGGAATAGAATTTAAAACAGATGATTAAATAATACGTTAGGTTAGGTTTCTTAGTTCTTTTTTCTTCAGTGTTCTGTTTTGTCATGGATACACACCGACATCTCCATTACGGGAAGTGAGCAGTGACCAGGAAGAGACCGGTCAAGCCGTCTAGATGTATCCATATTAACATGGCCAGAGAGTCGGATGGCGAGAGGGTTGACGACCTCTGCCGGTCTCTGCAAAGAAGAGCGGTGAAAGAACCGTTCCGTGAGTTGGTGCCGCTACCCGCGCGAGCTGCGCCAGACTGACCTGGCGCACTAACTAGCTGAAAAACTGGTGCTGAATCGCACCTCCGTTTGACTATTACCAAAACTTATTATTTTTTTTATTAACAAAATCATACTTATATATTTTGACAGGTTCCATGACAAAACAGTCAATTGAAGAAAAGTGAAGAAAAATAACAAAAACAAACCTTAGCTAACCTTATCTAAACAAACCTGACGCATTATCATGTTGTTTTGTCAATCTTGTGTTTTATCCGATTACCGCTTTAATATTACTTTCCAAAATTCATGTCCATTCAAATATGTAGAGTAGAGGATATTCTCAGTACCTTCTTGGTGAAAGACCACCAATCAGAATCGAATCGGTGCTTCCCAACCTTCATCAACCCGTCTCCTCCTCCCCGCTCCCACTAGCCTCACAATATACTCCAAACGGGGATGCCATAGTTCCGGGCAGTTGGGACTTAATTCATATTTTAAAGAAAATGCCGCTTCACAATGAGAAAATCAGTTTTTTTAATTTGAAAATTTGTGCTAGTCTAGAAAAAAATGTGTAAAATATTCTATTAACGTTTTTTGCATAATGAGGCAAATTAAGTTAACTAGAGTTTGACCGGAAAACATTTTCATATTTGTGCCTGAGCTTCACAAAATAAAATAAAACATGTTTTTACGATGTTATTTGTTGCTTCGCCGATAGGCTGGACTTTTCTATAAATTTACAATATTATCAAAAGGCAAACATAGCAAATTAATCAAAGATATCCCATTACAAGTAGGCGCCTACCAACGAAAATTCGAAAGCTTGATATTTTTAAGCTGCGTTTTCGTGCGACATCTTTTAAAATTTACTTTCACGATTTTCATTATTTTTACTCGAACGACAGAAACAGCTGTTCGGGTGGAGCCATAAGTATATATTTTCGTACCTTGGAACTACCTAAAAACGCAGATTCCATCACGAAACGTAACTTATTAGTGTTATGCAATATTATTAAATCATTTATTTGCAAAGCAAACGAGTTAACAACGATAAAGTATTTCCAATGCAACATTATCAATACGAGTAGATCAAACAAAAATTAATTCAACTTATCTGTGCGCGATCAGGGTAAAATATAATTTTGGCTAACATGAAAGTAGATTTGTCAGAAATTATGTTGGCAGTTGGCATGCCCATATATGACATCAAATCAGTGATGATTCATTCAATAGGTCGTATCTAATGTGATTCACTCCGGGAGTGGAGCAACTTCATTATTCTCAAAACGCTGTTTGATTAAATAGATGGCCATCAGGAAAACACGGACGTCGGTTACCAACTAACAACGATCAGTGATTTACAAATAAAAAAATTTACTTCTCTCTTTCTATTTTGATTATATCTACGATTGTTGCGAGTACATTTTGAAGTCATAGCAGATTTCGCAATGTTGTTTTTTGCGTTAGGTGACGTGAGACAAATACGCGAATGCTGTATTTTTATAATAATATAAATACGATTGTGAGAACTGCAATAGATTCGTGAAAAGTAATTAATATTTTCCGGACACATTCTGTTGCCACGCTATGAGCTAGAGCTAGAAGCAGATAACTCAGATCTGTAGCTTCCTCATGATAGAAATAGAATCGAGTAGGCGTGCACGCCGGCTTTCATCAACCCTATATTTATACAATGCACCCAAACTACGTAATATCCAATAAAGCGCAAATATACATCGTAAATTGTCGTAACCGGTGACACGAGGGCTGTTTTGGGGATGAATGAACTAGGGGGAGTGATACAATGCTCATTATAATGCGAACCGGTAAACACTGTCTGCGCATAGCTGATTTACATAATACAATATCAAAACATACCGTTTTCAGGGTTTCCGGAAGCTCCTTTCGATCAGCAAAAGCATAAAAAGGGATTGTAGCGTTGTAATCAACAATAAAACTCACAAATGCACAATTATTAGAGGTTACTTGTCATCGGCTTTGGGCGTTTGCGAACTTCCAAAGATGACTGTTTTGACAACACAATGAATCGACTCCTGGCGGAGATTTCAGCAACTATTTTTGCTGGTCAAACAGGAAATTATAAAAAAAATTGTAACGTTCCAAAAATTTTTTTTGTCTAAAGTTATAAACGGTGGTGAAATATTTTTCCTTTAATTTTTTCTTTAATTTTTCAAATAATTTATAAATATTAAATTATCAACCGAGTCAAGATATTCATTATATCCGGATTTTTCCGGACACTCGATAGATGTCGGTAATGTAACAATAGTTAAAGTTTTCCACTACAGATGGCAGTAACTTAAAAAAGGGAAATCGGAGATAAAATAGAAATTTAATAATTTTCTAATTCATCGTTTTTATTATTTATCCTGTCCAATTTTTTTTTGTTTAAAGAAAGTCAAACATTCTCAGGTTTACGAATAACCTGACAATACTTGAAAATCTCCTAGTACCATCACAGGAAGCAGAAAGAATTGCTTATGTCGTGATGGGTAACAAGGTATGGTTCTGAGTGCAGTGACAGTAATGTCAGTGACGCTGCAGTGCTGCGTGCTGCAGTGCTGCGTCGCTGTTACAGCGTCACTGAAACGCTAGTCACTTCCGAGGGCCGTGACACTATCGCCGGCTTACTACTAGTTATAATAATATATTTTTATGACTCAATCTTTTATAGTCATTTGCAATTTAGTAATTTGCAATCTTACTCCAAATTCTTTTTAGAAAAATTGTATTATTTTGCACTTAAATCAAACAATATGGATGTTGTGTTACCAAAGTTATTAGAAACTCATCATCTTCCTCGGAAAAAACTTCAAAACCCTCAATTTTTAACAAATAATTACAAGTAAAACCTATAAATCAATCGCTGCAGTGTGAGCAAACTCTGTCGCTACTGCTGTGCGTCAGTATTGCTGTGCTCGAACATAGTCCTGTACATTCCTATAATACTGTCGCTCTCTAACCGAGACACAGCATCACTGACGCTACTGATGCTGCACTCAGAACTCTACCTTTAGCAGTCGAGGAATATAACTCATGCCGCCTGGGTGGGAACCAAGCACGATACCACTCAAATGTGCGAGTGTACATGATTTTTACAATTAAACAACAGTTAACGTGTTGGAATAAAAATTTATTTTTTTGCTCATTTGGCAAATAATAAAAATGGTGAATTACACAAAACTTGAAAAGAACAAATTAGTAATAAATCAAACAAAAATATTTTTGAAATAAAAATACAAAATAAAGATTTTAATTTATTATACTTATCAAAACATTATGTTTAACTACATAAGTAGATGGTAGGTAAGTATATATAAATAACAAAATATTATAAAGAGTAATCAGCACAGTGAAAACTAAATACAGAGAAAAAGTAAATGTGTACACATCAATAATTCTGCTGAAATAAAGCGTTTTATAAAAGTAGCTGTCAATTCTTCAATCTTTTGTACAATAATAAAGAGGTAAGAAATGAGCATGGCACGCACTGACTAGATAACACAGCAATCTTTTCAAGCACATCCATTATGTTTCTAAATTTATTTGCTTACCTACACGTTTCTTATAAATGAACAATTTGAGAACCCCTACTGAAACTATTGACTCGTTAAGACAACCAGTATTCCTAAAACCGGATTTATATTTTTCTGACATGTCGTGTCGTGTCGTGACGTGTGAGAATGGTATCGGTTTTATACATTAATTCTGGCGAGATTTATATTAGTGTGCCGCAATGTGTTGTGATAGCTAGTGTTGTGTCGCATCAGAAGCGATCCCGATCTGCGTCAGAGCGGTGGAGGTGGGGGTGGGGGGGGGGGCAGGAGAGCGGCCGTGTCCCAACAGAGAACAAAAAAATGTGCACATGCCAGTGCTGTGTTGTGACGCGACAGAGCAGCATGCATATTTGTCTCGATATAAAATTTTATTAAATTTAAAGGTATGGAGAACCTGATCGAAATAGTATGACAATTTAAAATGATTTAAGATACGAAATGTAAAGAATATAAAGATCAATCCATTAGAGCAGCTGTTTGGAAGGAGATAGGAGAATAAACTTCTCTTAATACATATATAGATATCTTCTATTTCTTTCTTTTTTTAGAAGTTGCCAGCACCGTAAATTTAATATCTTTTTCATAATCTGAATCAGAATCGGATGAATCGTGGGAGAACATTGTGAACATATGAACCCTCCGAGAGCTACTACAGAATTGATTCAAAATATTGTCAGAAGGCATCAAAACAGGACATATAGATGTGAAAGCTAGCCATCACGTCTGAGCACATCACAAAACAGCACGTCAGACAAATATAAATCTAGCGACAGAATTAGGCATTTTAAAATTATTCTTTAATAAATTATACAATCATAATCAGAACAATGCTCTATTTATTGCGGAAACTACGTCTAAGTTCAAACACAGTACACATGACCACTAACAAGGGGTAAGGATAAAAATTACCCAGATTAAAAAAATCTCAGATAATCAATGCCAAAAGACCACAAAAACGTTTATATTCCAATATTTAAATGACATGTAATAATTTATGTTGAATATAAAATGATTTTCATATTTCGCTATTTTTATCATCGAAGGGTTAGGGTTTACTGCCTTGTTTTCCTTGGTGAAAAAATTAGTGAACTTTGAAATATTTAACTTGGCAGTTCTTGGTTTAATATTTATTCCAACATGACTGAGTGGATGGTCGAATAGTACTATTATTGTTGCATACATTACAAGCACATCTACACAAGGTTTTTTTTTAAATAATATGTCAACTCTGTTTAGGGGACTAGTTATCACATAATATAATACACAAAAATAACAAATAAACATTTATTTTAATCCCATCTTAGCACAGTGTATAGAATACCGGGAATGGTGTGCGCCACACTCTTTTTGACAGTCAAACAATTTGTGTATTTTCCATTTACGATGCAGTATTCATTACTTAATTCTATAGGCATCTGCAGACAAGAGATTTTAATCACGGCGACAGTTGGAAAACTGTTCCAAAGTTCTTACTGCCAAACTATCTTACTATCTTGAATCCATTAAATATTACAGAAAAATAAGTAAATAAATATGAAGGAACACATATGAAGGAACTCAAGTATCTAACCATATAATTTCATTTAAAATGTGCAAATTTTGATTTAACAGACTGCAGTCTGAATTTGATAGCTGAACTTATGTTCAATAATTCAATGTTCTAAACCATTAAAAAATGTATTTAGGTATCAAATAAACTTTCAATTCATACACAAAACTTTACGCAGAAACAATCTCTTCGTAACGTGTTTGCTTTAATGGAAAATGCATACAAATATGTATTTTAACTTATTTTTTACAAGGGGCCCTGAGGAAAATAATTTCCCTCAGTGCCTTGTCATCTTCGGGAATGTAGTGTGGAGGGTAAAATAGCAATGGAGCTGTAAAAAAGAGTATTGCGCACACCTACTATTATTTATGCATTGGAAATACATCGAAAAGAGCGCTAGTAAAAACATCAAGGGCACTGTGATCAGTATCATCATGCTCCTTGATGCCTTGGCAACTCGGCGCCTGGAGCGGACTGCTCCAATTACGCCTGCACGGGGCCGGCTCTGACACCGATAGAGGTTCAGAACGATGCATAGAACACTAGCCACTATACAAGCAAGAATTATACCACTATACAAGCAAGAATCTACCGTACCTAGTACTCAAATATGTACATTTATAAAAAACATTATTTTTTTTCTTAAATGCGTATTCTCTGAGTTATGACATAATATTTATTACTGTTGAAAAAGGCACAATCATCTCAACACTACAAATGTCAAAAAATAATAAACATTCATACCGAAATATATTATTTAACTTCTATTTCTAGTAAATAAACCTTACTATATATGACAAAAATGGTACAAAAGTATAAATTGATTGGAACGCTTACTAACAAAATTGTGCGCAATATTTCTTTGCTCCCGGGTTATATTTAATACTAATTATTAAATAATTGTGTAAATTGTTCAACACAAAAACAAAAAGAAGTGTCAAATAATTCTCAACCTATAACCATGTAAAAACTATGAGTAAATCAACATTTTTTGTTTAAAATAAAATTTCAATCTAAAATTTTCGAAAATTATTAAAAAAAAATTCCCCATATATCAAGGCAAAATTAACAAACGTAAAAATTTTTTGAGCAAGATTCTATAATAGATGACAAGTCATTAAGTCTCCAGCCAGTTAAAAAATGGTGATGATTTCTTAAAAATGGAATGCTATCTTAATGTTGAATACACTAAAACAATATTTGTCATTTCCACCTTTTGCTTATTCCTTAACCTCACCCAAAGCAACAAAGACAGAAGATGCGCAGGTGTCCATTATAGCTTTGGTTCATAGCCACTAATGAACTGGTTCAGCATAAAATTGTCATTATAATTTTTTTAACATTGGAATCACAAAACATATATTTATGCTTTTTACCGTAATAATAACACATTATATTATGTTTTTATCAAGTTTACATTTAAAAAATATATAAAATATTATATTATTCATGATTCTACATTAAAATTTCAGCATATCAAAATGTGAAAAGAAAAAAAATATGTATTTTAGATTCCGTGAATACAATCTGGCCTAAAATAAATATCAAAAAAGTACAAACCTGTGTAATAAAAATAAATTATCTAATTAATTGCAAGTAAGTTTTTTAACACTACCATTAATTCCTTGGTAAAATCTTAAAGATAGATTTGTAACATTTTGTATTTAAATAATTTTTTATTGTTAGGCACCAGGTGAAAAAAAAGGTTCCTGTTGTTGGATTTCCTGCGACAAAATGTTTTCAAAACATTCAACAAAAATACAAACATTGTGTCCCTGCCCCAATGTTTTTATTTTTGTTTGATATTTTGAAAACATTTTGACGCGTCTTTAGCTTATTTCAAAAGTTGCTACAGGTAATCACTGTGTTCGCTGAAAAGAAGTCATTTAAAAAAAATATTATAAAAGACCGCAGAGTGCTTTACAGCGATAATGGAATTGAATTAATTTTTCAATAAAGATAATTATTTGATATTAGTCTGTATTCATTTTATTCACTAATTTCTGGAATTAAACTTAAAACTTTATGTAGGTATCAATTTCAAGCACCACAAAAGGATGGACGGTAAAGTGAATAGCAGTAAGTACTAGACTCAGTGGAAATAGATATCAAAATCGTATGCGTGTCACATTTCACTGGTCTGTTTTATGAAATTTATTTGTTTGTTTGAAAATGATTCCCTTTCAGTGAACAGCATACACGGATAATTTAATAATAAACATACAGCATACAAGAGAAGTTTTTTATATAACTTCATTAGTGTGGAGCAGTGAGAAGGAATGCTACCTACTGCTAGAGTGGTCGAGAGCTCCTTCAAGGGAGTCCTTTATTAGAAAGATTGTGTTTTAAATAGAACTTAATTTTTTTTCCTCCAATTACATAAAGAAGATTGTCTGCGGCGGCCAGCGACATTTGTTTGATTTTAATAAAAATTTACAGTTTTATTGCAAGATTGATGAAATTTTGCACACTTGACCTACAAAACAAGAGGAAGGTCATTGTCTAAAACTGATTTAGAAATACTCTGTGTAAAGCCCGGGCAATGCTTGAGACTTCAGCTAGTATTTAATAAAATGTTAATTTATGTGAAAATTAATGTTCAAAAGTCATTAGTCACTAAAAAAATTGTGTGACAATTCAGGGGGCAGTAACATGAAAAGAACTATGTAGAATTGCTAGCTAAAACCTGAAATCTGCAAAACAATACAGTAAAACTTGTATTCAGTTAAATAGTTACATACTTATTGAATGAAATTTGAATATTGTCCTCTTTTCTGAAATGTAATTTTTATGAACACTATTAACAGTACATATTTTGATTTTTAGCGTTGTCTCAATTACTCACATTAGAAATCATATCTTTTGATGATCATTTCCATGAGATCACAGGCATTTCTGACAGTATCTGTTGATAACTTTTTAAACTTAAAAGAGCCACTTGGTGACATTTTCCTCTTAATTGTAAAATGTTATTTATTTAACGAATTAAGTGTTCTTCAATTTGTGCATTATCGATAAAGATCTTAGAAAAGAGAAGCTGCACAAAAGAATTATACATAATGTGTAGAAGTATATAAATTAATAAAAGTTGATGCAAATTATTGCACAGCTTTAGCTAGAAAAACTACACATTGAAACACCGCAAAATAAATAATATTAATAATTTAATGAAAGTAAAGTATTTTTGTGAATGAATTTTACTGATGTACGGAAAGAAGAAATTTTATCCTTCACAAAAAAAGCAATTTTTGTCGATAATTTGATTTGAATAATACTGACAAGGGATCAGTAGAATATCTTGGTTCTTTAAGTAGTATAGAATAAGAAATCATCCCAAATGGAATTCAAATATGTATTTTTCATTCTTTGAAAAATTTCGATTTAACATCCACGGTCATAATAAGACATATTATTCAGTTCAAATCATTTTACTACATTCTCAAGACAATTCTCCGATTGGAGCGTTCTGTAGCCACAAATCGTGGATGAAGTTGTAAAGGCCATCGCTAACTGCAACCTGTAATCAAAAAAAATTTACTTTATGTACAATATCATCAATTACGTTTTTAATTTTTCATGGAAGTATTTGAGTTATTGGTTTTTGGGGTGTTATGCCGTGTTGCGCTCCCTCCTTCTTTAGCCAACATTTCGGACAGTGATACAGTATCCATCATCACACTTCTGCCCTGGTACCGAGGTAGCGCAACACGGCATAACACCAAAAACAAATAACTAAAATATAATCAATGTTAGGTTGTTTCGCATCTTTACAACGCAATTAGGCCAGACCCCCACGGATGACTTTTGTCATGGAAACAGTTCCGTCACTGTTTCAAAACACATTGTAATATATTATGGAGGTGCGCAACTTGATATTAGGTTGACTTTTTAGTATGCGTATATATAAAAATAACATGATCATTTTAACCATTATTAATGAGTACTCAGCAGTCAGCGGAGATGTAGCCGCACTGGTCTTATTTTGTATAAATAATTAAAGCGGTCTTCTTCTCGAGAGAATTCTCGATTTCTCTTTTGAGACTGTTGCAATCACAATTAATGCGTTCCCCGAAATAATTACATTGCTACGAATTTTGTCGAATAGTAGTAACATAGTTGTGTCCAATTTATGAGAAGTACACAGGTATCATTGCTATAGCATGTATGTCACCCGGCGCGAATGAATTGTAGGGGGGTGTAGTCTGGAAAGGTCCAGACTCTTGAAAAAATGCCTTGCGGGGCAAGAACGATCGGGAGTCTTCTCAACTTTGCGTGCATCCAAATTACTCGGCGTTCTCGAAGTTACTTGCCCGGCTGACAACACTATAAAAATGGACAGCGGGTCGCATACAACACAGTCCGAGAGTCCGCTAAACAGTTCAGTGTAATTCATTATGAGAGTTTGCGCTATATACAACTTTGTATTGTTTTAATCTCTGGTGAAGAATAGACCCCGTTAATCAAGTATTGAGTGTTATTCTAATTCATTAAGATCACGCAAGGTATCATTAACCCTCTACAACATGGGTCGGCAACCTGCGGCCCGCGAGGCGTCTTGGTGCGGCCCGCAAAATTCTCGCCGCAACGCATGTGACGGACTATATCTTACACAACGGAGTGAAAGAGAGCGAGAAAGGGAGCGAAGGACTAGCAAATCATCGTGATAGGTTTGCAAAGTGATACCACACTTAATAAAATGGCTTTTAAAGGAAAACTTACTTGGTGGATTACTATGGGGGTTTGCCTTCTGAAGACTACAAGAAGTTAAAATGGTTTGCTGAGCAAATAATTACTATGATTGGTAGTATATAAATTTTTTTAGCAAGCTTTTTCACTTCTGAATTATCGAGAAAACAGTGTTCTCAGTTATCGGGTTCACATTTAGACGCAAAACTACCGACTCTACCTTAAAAATGCAAGCTAATATAAGAAAACTTGCAAGTCATATACAACCACAAAAATCTCAATGATTTTATTAACTAAAATAAATGTTGTAAAAATATACAATAAGCGTTTTATTTTTAAAACTAATATATTTGTACAAATATTGTAGGTTTTTTTTTTATAATAGCTCCTACACAGGAGGCCCTGAGGAAAATAATTTCCTCAGGGCCTATGTCATCTTAGGGGATGCCGTGTGGAGCGTCATTTTAAGGAAGGAAAGGATTGGAAGTTCTGGGAAGGAAAAAGTGGGTAGGAATCTGGGTGTCAGTATGTATGAATCAATCTTTCAAATTGCAGTGCAAGTCAAGAGAGTCCAGCTGGAAAGACCTCCCTCAACCAGTCTCTCGATCCGGCCCACCACTTTGCAGATGGGCAGATGCATTCGCCACCAAGACCTGGACATACCTCACCCCATGAACCAGGGCATCCCTACTAAGTCACCAAATATCACGTAATTTTTGGCCCTTTTACAACAAAAGGTTGCCGACCCACGCTCTACAAGACCATAATAATAATTCTGTTGATTTTGTGGGTTATGTTTTTTGTGACCTAACAAATATTTTATAAAAAATAAATGTACTAGCTGCTCCAAATGTATACTTAGTAAATAATGGTAACCGGACAACTTCTTCAATTGTTGTTAAATATAAAAACTATTATTAATGACGGAAATAGGATATAATCCCGGATAATCCAATGAACCACCAAAATTATGATAACGTATTTAAAATATTATTATTCTTAACCGTTTGAGTGCCAAAAAATGCATACAGTTTCTTGTAAAATGCCACCAAAAAAACATCATTTTTTATGAAACTATATATTTTTTTAACTAAAATAAAAAAAATAATAAATGAATCTGAAATTTAAACGGTTTACTACGATCTTACAACTATTAAGATAATATTAGAATAATATTTACCAACGCCGCAGCACCACACCCGACGTACGCGCGAATCAGAGCACGACTGACGCAATCGACGGAAATCGACGATCGGCAATCTTCATTAAAACACGAATCGACGAAAGTCGACGATCGGCAATCAAACGGTTAAAGTTAGAAACATAATTTTATTCATTATGGTTTACTATGAATACAATATAAAAAGGTTTTGGTAAAGTTAATTTTTTATAACATTAGAAATCATAACCTCAAAAATGAGGATCAGGACATTCAAAATTGAATCGAGTGTAGCAATGGCTGTACTTTTACACATTAGTACACTGCAAAACAATAGTCAAAAGATGCTGACATCTTACAATAATTGTGTACTTTAAATAAATTTAAGCCCAAATTTGGCATACAAATTTAGAACTGAGTATGTATCAAAGACAAAATTCATTCACAGTGACATCACACACGACGCGCCATAGATTTGGTGCGTTTTGGCGGGTCCACAAAAAATAAAACTTAAAAAATTATTTAATTTTTATTTTTTTTTATATAAAAGGCGGAGATGGTTTACACGTAGTTCCTGCGAGCACTTAGGCCATAGGAACATTGTGCTATCTCCCATTTTACCTCAATCCTTTAATAACAACCCAGTCCCTTTAATAAAGTTCACCAGGGTTGTCACCGGATATGTGGCTATGTCTTCTGGTTCTACTGTGTGTCTCCCCAGGTATCTGAGCCTAGTTCCCACCAGGGCAGGACATTGGCACCATAAGTGAATTGGAGTTTCTTCGTCCTCTTCACATTTCCTGCATCTACTGGTGTTTTCCACTCCCAATATCTGCATGTGTCTCCTGAGATGGCAGTGTCCCGTTAGTAGTCCTACCAGTTCCCTCAGCGAGTTTCTGTCCATATTGAGTAGTTTCCTGGTTCGTCTAGTAAAATTATTTTAACTATGCAAGCTAACAAATGTATATATAATAATATAATAAAAGTACTGGGATATAAGTTAGAAAGTCAGTTGATAAAAAATAAATTATGAACTGGAATTCCTTATTGTTACTTTCTCCTAGCTGAATATGTATTATTTTTTACCTACAAAACTAATTAATTAAAAAAACAATACTTAAATTTGGTTCATTATTATTTTTTTTAAATCTTCAACAAACCTTGTAAGGAGTTGGGTTGAGATTCCTCTTGATATCCTGTCGCAGAGACTTGAGAGAGATTTGAACCCGGTCTCGCACAAAGGATAGTGGTGGCGGAGGGATGCATATTTTTCCATCCTTCCAGTATACCTGGAATAAACAATTTTATTTACAGGCACAGTTTAATTGGTCCCATGAAAAAATGCGCAGAAATTATGCAGAAAGTGAATAAAGATAAATATGGTCCTTCCCCGTGAAGTGCTCCCAGCCCCAGTCTCCGACTCCTCGCGGCTCATCTCGCTCATCACCACTCAATGGACCAAGGCCATCGATATTACCTTGTATCTCAGCCCTGCAATCCCTTACTTTTCCTTTATTTGTGTGCTATTTCACCCTCCCACACTTAATAAATGTATTTATTATACACTATATGTTCGTATTATTTATTTTCGCATTTAATTTCAGTGTAACTTTTATTCAGATGAAAAAAGGGTTCTTCTAAAACCGATCAACAATTTGAATAAATTAATGTACATGCGTTTCAACCCTACTTGTTCATTTAAAAATAAAAATAGACAAGTACTTACTCCATCTTTGCAAGAAGTCAATGACAAAAATATTGTGAGGCATTCCATGATAAAAATATAATATATTAAAATAACTATTAATTTATGTATCAGGTACTTGCAGCTATGACATTGGCACTTTTCCTGTAAATACAAAAAAGTCAGAAACACACGGATTTAAAAAGTTACCTTGTAAAGTTTCTCCACACTAGTGGGGATGACGTAAGCCCTCTTGGATTCCTGGAAAGGATGCCTACAGAGGACTTTCTGGCCTACAGCGGGAGCATCTTCATTGGATCGCTGCAGGAGATCAATCAGGGCATGACCATCAGCTCCAAAGAGTCGATAAGCCTGGAAAAGGGAATAAAACAGTTATTCTTTGTAATCTAATTTATTTAACCGCCCTACACATATGAACATACATGATATGTCCGCAATATTGTGGCCCGAATGCAAAAAACCAAATCACGTACGTTCAGGTAAAAAAAAAAACTATACCTGAAACCCACAAAAAGTGCTCGACACGTTCGTATACATCAAGTTTGTTCCTGCGCTATCGCGAAGCTAAGGGACAAGGGGAGGGTATTTTCATCTTTCCTGTACAAGTAACGCCGCTAGTCAGCGGTACTCTCTACGCAAGTGGTGCGGTTTATAAAACCGTTTAAAAAACCCAATGTTTTTTTACCTAAATTTTGTAAAATAACCCAAAGGTAGGGCAGTTAATCTATTTTTTTTCTTGAAAATGTACAATGCATTATTATTGTGCTCCCGGGCAGAGACAGTCCATGCTAAGGTGCCACTGTGCAATATTTTCCAATATTTTAAAGGCCTTTGGCCAATCAATAAAACACCTAGAAAAATCTAATTTGCCGCCAGCACAGGATCATAACTACATCTGTAACTATCTGTAAGCTTGAACTCAAAAACATAATCTGGATGCCATTTGTCTTGGGAGATATATTTAACTTTTTGCATAGCCAACATTTGTAATTTTGTATGGGAATATAGTGCTGTTTTGGTGGGTTTCGATAACGGTTAATCGATTGGTAGATAGCTCTTAATCATTTCTAATGTAAACAATATGACCGGTGAAATATTAATTTTATTTCACCAAGGGGTTTTTAAATGAAAGTGTAAAATTAATGCACATACGATTAATAACTTTATGTACCCTTATCATGGGCTTGGTGGTGTGTGAACGTTAAAACTAATGAAAAATCCAAAAAAATACTAAAATCTATACAGCTCAATAATGTAGTGTTATGCAGTTTTTTTTACAGCACATTAATTCCATTTATATTATTGATATCGCCTATTACATATTTTTATATCAATGTATTATCGATGTGATTTTCACACACCAAGGATTGTGGGATGGATTTCATCTAGAAAAAGAGGTATCTACCATTTTTTTTTTGCACCACCTGAAATATAAGTCACCGACCGCTGCAGCTAACAGTAATTAGGCTAGGATTCCACTGCAATTTCTGACTGTGCAATTGTTCAGTCGCAAAAATAAAACTCACTGTCTCAGATACCAGCAGCGGAGCACACGCATGTGATTAAACAACTGGCAGATTTTTGGTCTCTGGAATTAATTGCGCGTCTAGAAATCGCAGTGGAATTGTATCCTTAGAATATCTTATTATCAGAACCGCCACCAACACTTTTTCAGTGTAGCAGGAAAAATCAATGTAAAAATGATATTAATGGAAATTAATTATTACGTACGTCCTTGTGCCCCGGGATAGTCACTTTACCAACATCTTGACTTAGTTTGATTCGAGGCTGACCATTTATCTCTACCAGTTTGTACACACAGCCTAGGGCGGGTTGTCTTTGACAGGTCACTATAACATAAAGTAGTCAAAGTTAAATAAAAATGTATTTACATATTATAGAAATAAATCTTATTCACCCAAAACATCCATAATAAAAATCACTGAACAGAAAATACTGAGAAGTGTGGACTATACCAATTTGAAATAAAATTGATGTTGCCAATTTTTCACAAGACCTTTCAACTCCTAGGCCCCAGACAAGTCATTGAAAATCATTATCTGTTCTAGAAAGAACTTCAATCGTTTTTATGAATTTCACCCGAAGTAAGATAAAATTGATCTTAGTTTGGGCGCACAGGCACGCCCACAAAACATTTCTATCGGTTTATCTCTTCGGTGAATAAAAATTAATAAGAATTTCTGGAAGACTTAAATTTAGATGACAGGATAGTGGGGAGTTTATGAGAATATGATAGGCATGTAATAAGAAACATAAAAAATACAACAGGAGATCGACAGGAATGGAAACATATCTTAGAGGGAGTCCTAGCCAGGGCTTTCAATCCCAGGATCTCGGCTCTTAGGATTCCGGGAGTCCCGGACTTTTCTAGGCACCGTAAACCCAGTGCTGCGATTATCAAGTATCGGGATTACGGTATAGTCAAAGTGGATATATTTTTACTTTTTGACAAAATACGCCCGATTTTTGAAGTATTAATTAAGTTTAAAAATATATTGAATGAGTTTTTTTTAATGTTTGTATTTATAAATATCTATATTTTTCACTTTTGTGTTTTCTACTTTTGTGCAGTTAATTTTAAATTTGAATTTTGTTAATTCTTGAACCACTCAAGCGATCGCACTAATAATTGAAATACGAGTCGAGTGAGCAGGATATCTGAGCGTTCAATTTGGAAATTTCCCACCCTCGTTAAAAAAATTATACCTCCGAATTTTAATACGGAGACATGTAAACTGATTATAGTGTTATATAGCCAATGAAGCCACCTATATTTTGGCGTTTATTTCATATTTTTAAGATTATTTATAAAATCATTAAAAAAATCATAAACTTAATAAACTTTAGAACAAACTTTTGTTTAATTGAGAAAAAACAATATTGGATTTTAGAAGCGTGTAGAATCGTCCACAGGAAGTTGAATGGAGACATCCATTCACAAAATGGGAAGTATTATCTCAATTTTCTGCTAACGCAAACTGCAGATGTGGGAAGGTTTGTAAAAATTTAGAAAAATATTTTATGAAAGGTGGTTAATTTGGCACATTACGGCAAGTGATTGCTCAAGACGTTTTCCAAACTTGCTATAATACGCCAAAAATCGTTTGAGTTGTTAATTTTTTAATATATACCTACCTGAAAAATAAAAATAAAATCTCTCCCACTTCTTACTTTTTTCAATATTTTGAACATTTAAATTCGATAACGTGATTGAAAATTTCCAGCATTCAAAAAATTCTTCAGGATTGAAAGCTCCAGTCCTAGCGTCAAACAAGATGATGATGAAATATAAAGGTAGATTTTTGTGTATTACCAAGATGTGTCCCAATGCCGAAGCAGTCAATCTTATGTCCTTGTTCGTTCAGACTAAGAATCGTTTCTTCGTTGATGTCGTTGGATGCGACGATAGTCATGTTGGCGAACCAGGGCAGGTTTAACTTCTTGGAGATGGTCTCGAAGGTGTTTCTGGACAGCACGGACAGGTATGCCAAGTCTCCGCTGTCGATCCTCACCCCCACGGCGCGATACCCAATATCGTTCAGAGCCAACGCCACAGCACAGAAGTTCAGCAGGCCACTCCTGCTTGATTAAACAAATGCACGTGCTTGGGAACTTTCATGGTGCATTACATAACGTACCCCTAATTTTTGTGGATGTTTGAGATTAAAATTGCAAGGAATCCATAACCACTGGAGCGTTCCTCTATATAATCAATTTCAGCCTTGAGCGTTTGAAAATTTTTAAGCATTCGCTTTGGAAAATTACAGGTCTCTTTCAAAAAATTGTGCTGAGATATTTTAATAGGGAGACACATAAAGTGCTTATAGTGTTAGTGAGCTACTGAATGCACCTATAATTGACCGTTTATCTCATATTTTTAGGATTCGTAAAAAAATTATAAAAAAATCGTTAAATTTATAAATGCATGAACTCTACGTACAATTTACTTTAAAATTCCATTCGTTCTACCTACTTGGAGCAATATTAAATGACATCTGTGTGTTGTCTATGGCCTAGTTGATAATCACAGATATAAATTTTAATTCAAACATGAATTTTTTAATGTGTAAAAATGTAATCAACAATTAATAAGAAAAAATATTTCAATAATTTCAGTTCGCGGACTGTCAATAACAAATAATTCAAAAGAAATGCGAGACATCTCTTGTTAAAGTGTAATACTACTAAGTTAGCTTTGGGATTAATCGAAGATTCCAACGCGCGGAAACTTTTGAATGATTTTCAATAAATATTTTAAAATATCTCTTCAAATTGGACAAATTTTGGCCAGCAGCGGGTGTTTGCAAATTGTTTTAAATAACAATAATCTTTAGGTGTGTAAAAGCATTTATACATACCCCCCACAGGTAAAAAAAGCAAATATTAAACTTGGTTTAATGTTTAGTTATTGTTATATTTTATCAAACAAACAACCCTAGAGATTGCTCATTTTGTTAAGCTATGTAATTTATTAAAAAATTCTAAAAATACACAATTTATTTCTATATTTTACACACATTTATGTTTTGTTCTATGTTAAACAAAATAGAAATATTTGATTAAATTTGATAAAGATAGATAGGAATAATACTATAAATTAATTACGATCCATGTACATGTACACCAACATGCACCCCTTAGGTTATATTATATTAAAAGAGGATTTCAAAATTAATATGTTTAATATAACATCTTTGACGAATATACATTACGGCCCAAGCGATGCCTCGGTAAAAATTCTATAAAACATCAAGTTATAATCTCATCTGCAAAATTAGTGTTTTTATTCATTATGTGCTCACGCACCTAAACTGCTCTTTCTTTATCACAATATGTCGAGAAAACATTATTTTTTTATGAAAAATTAAACAAAGGATGAATCTGGCAACAACTCTTATTAAAATCCCATTTAGTTTTAGTATCTCCTGAACAAGATGAATTTTGGCATTTGGGCAGTATTGTTTATTTGTCAAAGATGAAAGACAAATGGAATAAAATGAACTACACACCAATCATGAACACCTCGGTAAGTAGAGTGAGTGAGGAAGGGTCAAAAAACTTCATTGGTATTAGTTGACAAAATAACAAACAGATTACAATGAAAGGTAATATGTACAGATGGAATAATATAATTCGTAATGCTATTAGAAGTAATGTTGAATATGTACATATTGATAAATCGGTGTTGTCGTTGGATTACATGAGTCCAACAACACGGCATTCCCAATGAATAATAAATAAGATGGTCTCCGTGATCCCCGTATTTGGGACCATTGACGTATGCAGCATGCAATCGAGAAGACTTGCCTGATGGAGTAGAAATTAAAAGCAAAGACATTAAAAGCATTTGATAAATGCGCAACATTTAAGCCTCTTTAACACAAACATAACCAACTATTTTAATTCTGTACACTAATCACTGCCGAGTCGTTGGAAAATTAAAAACTATTTCAATCAGACGCTGAAGCAAAGGTGGGAAGATCCGGAATTCTGGAAGCTTTGAAAAATGCTAGGCACCATACATTTGATCAAGTGACTACTCCATTAAACAAAACAATGTGTAAAATGAAATTAATTTGTAAATTATTATTATTATGCAGATGACAATGCTGATGACATATTCTGCTCAATGAAGCTAGCCAACACAAATCTCCAAATGAGATAAGAATAAACTATCTGAAATGTCAGTAGATTTTAAAAAGACAAAGAAAAAGTAGAAACATGTTTAAAAAAACGTATTGGTTAAGATAAAATAATAGATTTAAAAGATAATGGTACATCAGATTTAGCTATTTTTGACGAATCATGTAGTTTGCAGACGTAATTTGATTACAAATAAAATTGTTTGATTAGGATACAACTATATTTTAAATAAACATATACTTGTGCATATTTTTAATTTGAACTGAATATAATAAGTACATATATAATTTATTGGAAATTTGGTTGGATAGCTTCGAACAGATTATCACCATTGACAACACGAAATGGCGGTGATAGATCAATAATTGAAAACGGAATCTACAGTGCCCATATAAAAAATGCAATGATGTAGGGGTTTTGTACCTGAGATTGATAAAATGGGTATTATTTTATGGATTACATTATTGCTCGAATGAAGTTTTCAATTTTATTTAAAGGTCATATATTATAGATTTGTGATTCAACATCATCCATTAATTTCTTAGACACAATTGTTTTATCTTGGCTAAGACCAAAAAAGTCCTAGAAAGACCAAAAAATTGTCACTATTAACTATAGATTAAAGAAGAACGCAAGAAAGCGATGTAGGCGTGTTTCGTGACCCAAAAGTCTGACAAACTGGGCCTTAAATTTCCAATTCAAATGTAGTGTAGTAAGTGTAAAAGAAACAGAGGACATGCTAAATGGGCTGGAATTGAAAGGTTTTAAGTCAATGGCAACGTTGGTTTCCATTCAAATCTACAAGGAAGGCATTTCTAGTTTGTATTATCGATTCAGTGCTATTAACCCATAAAACTGTCCAAAAAAATGCGACTCTTGCCCAGTTATTCAATACAGTAGTCCCAGTAGAGAGAGGTTGTATGTGTCATTAATAAAATATCTTCGTTCTTACAAGTCATAAGATGAAGATACTAGAACTATGGCGTCACGTACAATCTCTCTTTGGAACCACTGTACGCGTTGAAAACAGGGTGAAAAGGTTAAATATTGTATAATATATTTCACGTAGAATCACTAAAAACATTAACGTGTTTTTAAATATTTACTCTACGAATAAAATGTACGTGGATAATTCTAGATCCAAAAGGAAACCAATAATTACACAATATATATTAATATAGATGGTGTCCAGAAATTCATAGTACAAGCGGGAAACTGGTGAATCTAAATCACATTTGGAATCAGTTTTGGGGTAGAACTTTTTTGTTTTAACCTTTTGTTTTTGAATAAATCGAGTCCAATGTTCGAATTTTTTAGATCAAATTAAAACAAAAACGGTTGATAGGAAGTTATTATCAGCTGTTTAATGTCTCTCAAAATGTGTCAAAGCAAACACCCTGGCTCCAAAGGATTTTTTAATACTTTAGTTGCTGAAAAAAAGGTTTAAAAAAAATCTAAATGCTTAGATTGAAAAAATAAAAGTTTTTTTGGGTTCTAAGAAGTGATGTAGATTTATCAGTAATGCTAAGAGTTTTTTTTCCCACTTATACCAAGAGTTTCCGGACACCATGTATATTATTATTTTGAAAATATTACTGATTTTATTCAGAATCTGATAATTTTACGAGTTTGTGTATTACTTTGCCTGAATTGTGAGAGTTAAATTTTTATTAACCCATCGTCACGTTGGTAGATAAATGAACTAAAAAGCATTAATTTAAAAGATGGACACTGGACAGTAAAGAAACACATAAGACTAAAAAGGAAATTCAATTCAAAATGGACAACATCTTTTCATCCGATTTCATTACTTTAAATAAAAAGAAAAAAATCTAAAAAATAACTTAAAACAAAACAATTACTTTTAAGTGATGTGAACCAAGTTATTGTTTCATTTTAAATTATAATGTCAGTGTCTGTTTCATATGGGAATATAAAAAATAACTAATCTGTAAAAAAAATGCTAGAAAAGAGGAAAATGCTTTTTCCTGTCAGAAATTTTACTGAAGAAATAAATTATCGACTGCGACTACCAGATGAAATGAGTGGGTACTAGGCAGGTACTATGGAATTAACAAGACCACTAAAGATGATTTTAGAATGAAATACATGATTGAAAATAATGTGTCAAGCAATAATGTAATCATTAAATCCCAAAACAGCAAAAGGGACGGGGACGGGACGGGAACAGTCCTCACACTTTACCTCAGGGTCCGATCAATCAACTCGGCGGTGTAGGAATACATATTAAGTTTCTGACAGTGGCACTTGTAGAGGTAGCATTTCCTCGACTTGTGGTCATGGTCATGTTCGTGTTGAGACATAGTGCATTGCCGCTGGGTCGTGCCATTAAAGGGATACCTCTTCACATCATACGTGTCCACTAGCGCTATGAATCCAGTGGGGAAGGCAGCCGCGTAAGAAATCAGAGCGGCGAGTTCTCCATCGTTGGCTTCCTCTGTGGAGATATCAATCATGGGAGAGATCCTCTTGCGCCAGTCCACGGACAGCTGCTGGAGGTCGCACGGTTCCTTGGTGTCCGCGTGCGGTAGCATGGTCGCGTTGAGATCGCTCAGATTGGAAAAAGAAGTGATGTAAGCATGGGCGTGGGTACCCTTCACAGGAATGTTGAACAGTTTTCCGGCCAACACGTTGCTTGTGCCATCAAATCCACCTGCAAATCATGAATATCAATCAATTAAATCTAGCGAGGAAAACCATCAACCCTAATGATTCCTTCCATTTCACAAGCCTAGTGCCAGAAGAATAATGATTGTTAACCACTCCGACCCGTAAGCGTGTTTACATGACAATTAACAATAGCAGTCAAGTACAATAAGCATGTTTTCATGTTAACGCGTATGTTCCTACAGAAATCGTTATAACTCTGTTATTGTTCTAGTGACAATCCTAGAAGATCCACATTGAATCAATATTCACATCTCCATTCAAAGTTGTCCATAGAAGTACATAAAAAAGACTTATTTTCTAGAAACACATTTTAACCGGCAAATTGCCTATGTGCCGTTAGACATTGTTAATTTTTTATTAAATATTATTGTATGAAATGGTAAAAAAATTGACATGACAAAATTGTTTATTATACATTTATACAATAGAATAAGTGTTTTTTTTTTACATAATTCGTGATTTTAGTACCGTTTTCACATAAAAACATCACGTGAGTCATTTTTACAATTTTTTTTATGTTTGCATACTAAATTTTAATATTTACAAATGTTAATACTTATTTTTAATATAACAATTTGAAAGCTTTTTTCATAACCTTTCAAAAACAGTTTTTAGTATTCGGCTACATTCAGAAATGTTTAATTTATTGAGCTTTAATTGCGAAGCGGAAATAGACAAAAAACTTGCACAATCGCAAAATACCTGAGTGGTTAAATTGCCCACCAGTACGTACTATTATTATTATGATAAGAAGTTAAAAACAATTTGATGCTGTAAGACGTAATTTAAATTTATAAATATTTACAATGCACATTAAATATTTAGAAATAAAAAGGAAAATAACCACAAATAGCAATTCACATACAAGTTCCATAGTTCAACGTTAATTAACTCAATGTCCATAGTTGTAGATAACAAATGATGCGGCACTGTTTTTTTTGCTTTAAAAAGAAAGACAAACATTCTCCGATTACGAATAACCTGACAATATTTGAAAATCTCCTATTAACACCGCAGTAAGCGGAAAAATGTTGCTTGGGTCGTGAGTCGTGGTGGAGGACTTAACCAGCCGGGGAATTAAACACGCGTCTCGGTGGGAACCAACCGCAATGTCAATTCAGCAACAATGCAGTAAATTATTAGACTTGGTAAAAAAATCAAACTAAATTGTGCGTTACAAGTTGAACTTAATTACACCAAGTTTTATTAAACTCTCGGGCATATTCTGTCAGAGGTCAGAATATTTCCGCTTTGCAATAAAATCCAAATAAATGGAGTATTACTAAACATATTTGAAAACTAAAATCTCATTTTGAAAAGTGATGAAATATGCTTTCAATTTTTATTATTAAAAGTAAACTTATAATTTCAGAAATATAAATTTTTTTAATGCAAACATGTTTTAAAAATGGTTCACTTTACGTTATTTATTAACTAAAATTACTGATAAGGGGCCATCCATAAATTACGTCATACGAATTTCATGATTTTTTGACCCCCCCGGTCCCTGTCACACATCGTCACATTTGTGACACTCCCTCCCCCCTAGTGTGACGTCACATATTTTGCAATTTTACATCAACAAATAAAAACACACACACATTTTAAACGTTGTCATCACCTCTCTTTTTGTTGTATCGTGTAAAAATAATAAATAAAAAATTCACAAAGTTTCTAATTTTTTTTCAAATTGTGTTCGAAAACTTTGGTTTCATAAAGTTATGCATTTTAATTCTTTTGTGGTTAATTTTAAGATTTGAATATAAAGCGTGGTGTTTTCTCTTTCTAAAACCGTTTAAATCATATTTTTGACAATGATAAGAGATATGAGACATATATTTGAGATGTTCCCGAAAGCGGATAAATTCTCATCTTCCTTCACACTAGTTCACACTTATTTGCTTTTCTCTACTGTGCCAATATCTCACTCCATTTTGATAAGTTTCAAATTAAATAAATTAAAAGTTTAAAAAAAGTTAATTAAATAAATTAAAAGTTTGAGCAGATGTTCGTTTAAAATTTTAAAACATGGCATCTGTTCTCAAAGCAAAAAAAAACGAAATCTTAACGAAATGTATTATAAATGAGTATGTACATAGAAAGTTTTTGCAACTACATTTACGTAATCCATATTATAGACAATGTAAATAACTATAAAATAATCATAGGCTGATAAGGTATGACATGCAAATGTGTTATTAACATTTAATTAATTAATGAATATTGATCAGGAAAAACAATTTCCAAACATAGATAATTTTATCTTAAATGGCCTTGAATAATAACTACACACATGACCGATTACCTCATATTACTTAATGTTTTAATAAACCTTATCAGCATTGTCAATATTTGCAACAAAAACTAGATGGATAATTCAAGCGGCTATAGCAATATCTACAGAGTCCCAAATGCTTCCAACCGTTTGGAGCCAGGCTATGTACGCTATATACATATAAAATGTCCACGTATTGTAATATAATGTGCAGACTATGGCATTCTCAATTAGGGTATGTGTGAGGTTGAAGGTAGTGGGGCGGGGAAGGAGATGGGGAAAAGGAAGGTGGGGAAGTACCTGGCTGTTCAGATCTGGTCACCAAATTCTTTTTCCGTGGAATTCAAATCAAGGAAGTAGAAATTAACCCACTTCCGATCGAGCTGAAGCTCGGCAAATAAACTTGTTGTCAATGACAATGCATTCTAACATTTTGGTGGCACACGCACAAACACATGGGCACACGCACGTATTTCTCTGAAATTGGATACTGTAAATAGACATATATTGTAGAAAATATATAGATATATTATAGAAAAAAAACTTTGTTTTTAAAGGTCGAATTTTTTTTCTTTCTCGAGGTAGATGTAGTATATTATTTTTAAATTAATGCATATAGCTTTGTGCAGAGACTCTTATCCCAATTTTGTCGGAAAGTCAAAATATTTTCACTTTGCAATAAAATCCAACTAAATGGAATATTTCTGAAAGCGTTCGAAAACTAAATATTATTTTTCAAAGGTGATGAAACACGCTTTCAAATTTTATGATTTGAAATAAATATATAATTTTTTTATATAAAAATTTTGAATGCATACATAAAAAACGTTTTAAACTTGGCTCACCTTATGTTTTTGGTAACTAAAATTACTAATAATGAAAAAAAAATAATTTCACACACATATTTTACTAGGCAAATATATTTGAAATGTTATCCTCAACTCACTTTTTTGTCAATTCATGTAATAAATAATAAAAATTTCCCAAAGTTTCATAATTTTTTTTTTCAAATTGCGGTCAGAAACTTTGGTTTCATAAAGATGTACATTTTAATTATTTGCTGGAAACTTTCAGATTTTCATATAAAGTATGATGTTTTCTCTTTCTAAGACCATTTAGATCATATTTCTAACCATGATAGTAAGGGAGACAACGATTTCTATGAGACCCACATGATTTGTTTTGAAAACCAAACAAATTAGCGTAAGGGGTTAAGTATTATTTTATTTGGTTGGTGGTGAATGGGTAAATGGTTATCTAATCTAATTAATTCATCCACTTCAGTTGAAAAAACTGCTGATATTCACACTCTCTTCACTCTCAAGTTGTTTAATCGTGATTTCCAATGCTTGGATGGTTTCTGTATGAGAGGATCCACAATCCGGAGTGTTGTTTTGTCTCTTGGTTAATCTTATTTCTTATTATTTTCTGACTACGCACTACTCAAGTTGGGAAATCACCTGGAAAACCAGATTTAACTAATCTGAGAAATTCATCTGCATAACCACTTAAGCGATTTGAGGCATATTATGGCAAGTTTGCAAAACGACTTGAGCGATAGCTTGCCATAATGTGGCAAATTCATCAACCTTTTGTAAAACATTTTTTCAAACCTTCCTGCGATCTACGGTTCGCATTAGTAGAAAGCTGATACAATACTTTCCCATTTTATCAATATATGTCTCAAATCGATTTCCTATGACCGATTAATTCTTTACGCATTTAAATTCCAATTATTGTTTATTCTCAAGTTGACAATAAACAATAATTGGAATTTAAATGTTCTAGAACGCGAGCTTGTTAAAATGGCATAAGTGTTAGTTTTATTCGATTTTTTATTGCATATTTATATTCCAGTGTACACGTAATTTTATTATCTATCTATTTATTTTTTTAACTAATAAAAAATTGTGGCATTGTTTCCGTTTTTTTTTAAAGAAAGCGTGAATTTTTCGCGTCGTGTCTTTTACACAGTGAATTCAGACTGTCTACGTAAAACGATTAATTGAACTAAATAAAGCAAAGATTCAAGATTATTCTTATTGATAATTGTAGACAGAAAATGTATCTTTTTAATGTAATACCAGTTTTTTGCGGTAAGTGTACTAAATATCCTAATTTAGTGAATTCTATTTTGACAATCGGCGAACCCAAATTCTATAAAATATTTTGTCATGCAAAACTTTCAAACAGCTATTTACGATTAAAAATTGAGCCTTCTAATAAATATTTGTGTCTGTGATTACCAAGTAGGCTATAGACAACACAGAAATAGAAAATATTCTATGTTGACCCAAATAAGTATTATGCAAAGCAATTCCAAAGGAACTAACACGTAGAATTTGCACATTAAAGTTTAATTTTTTTAATAATTTTTAAATCCTAAAAATATGGGAAAAGCATTAAAATATAGATGGATTCATTGGCTGTGCAGCACTAAAATCAATTTACACATCTCCATATTAAAATTCGAAGGTATGATTAATGAGGGCGGGAAATTTCCAAATCGAACATATTCCAATTATTAACGTGATCGCTCCTTATCCGGTCCTCCGATAAACTGGCAGATAACTGCTATTATATCTGAGAAACTTCTTCTTATATATAAATCGTATTATCTATAATACAAAAATATGTAATACTTACATACATATAAAAATAACTATTTATTCAAAGAGTCAATGTTCAATCCCAACACCATTATTATACTTACAAAATTATTGTACATACCTACTTACTTCGTTTAAATTTAAAATAAATCTGAAGGCAATTGTTTCTTATTATTTATAAGATTTATTAAAACAATTTTTAACTTTTTATTGATGTATATTACCGGTTTCAGTCTATCACGGCCACCTCCAGGCTGGCCACCAGTCTGAAGATGGCCGTGATAGGCTGAGACTGGTAACAGTCATAAATAAAAAGTGGTAAAAGTTTCAATAAATCATTGTAAAGGAATTCCACCACAAATTGACAATATCGAAAAGAGAAATCTTATATTTCAGCCTGATGGCTCATTTTTCAACGAAGTTTGTAAACCCAAATACATAAAATATTCCACATATAACCAAATGACTCACCTTTACCTGTCAATATGACTAAATTACTACTACAAATCTTTACTTCTACATTCTTTTTGAAACGCAAACAATACCAATAAAAGTAAAAATCGAGGTCACCGTCAAAATGGAAAGGCAATTTCCAAAGAATTTATTAAAACTTATTTTATGTGTGGGATTTGTGTGTTCAAAAGAACAATCATTTGTAACGTGACCCGTCTCATAGCATTGGAAATATTGGCTGCGGTATGTAAGGGTATAAACTCAGCGAAAAAGCACTTAAAGTTGATAGCCTTACAGCTATGAATTGGTGCCTGGTACCAAAAGAACTGGGAACTAATCTACTTCAATCAATAAGAGGGCTCACCCCAAACTTTATTGCGTGCAGGAGTTTATAGGGTATAATTCATGTTCAAGAAAATGTGGTGTCAAACTTTCCCGGTTTACTATCTAAGTCTTGCTGCAAAACATGCAAGTTTTAGCGCAAACTGCCAAGATTCATGGCACGGAATCCAAACTATAAAACTTACTCCAAATGTGATAAGCTTTTAAATATTAAACTGAAAAATATAGTATAGGAACTATATAACAAAGTTTTTCAAATGGATATGGTGCCTTTTATAACACAGTTGTTAATGCGCAAAATTACAAGATTCGTGTTCGGATAAGTAATGTTGTATATAATTAGTATTGCAGAACGTATAAATATACACAGATAATATATACAGGGTGTAAAGCACATACCTGAAGGATTTTAACCAGCAATTTCTGAGCATATTTGGAGTCAAATTTTGCTGTCTGAATATATATATTTTTTTTTTTTTTTTACATTAACTCCACACAGGAGGCCCTGAGGAAAAAATAATTTCCCTCAGGGCCTATGTCATCTTTGAGGATGCTGTGTGGAGGGTGTTTTTGAGGAGAGGAAGGAGTGAACATGGGTCTTGAAGAGACCCATATTGTAGGAGGGAGGAAACACAGAGGCCGGCAAATCGTTCCACAGCCGAGCTGTTGAACTCAAGAACGAGTCGTAGAAACGACCCGTTCTCATGTGACTAATGTCAACCGTGTACAAATGTTGAGCGCGCGTTTGGCGTGTTTCCCGACTATGCACCGGTGCCGAGGGGATCAATGACGCTAGTTCCTCGGAGCATCTTCCATTGTAATACCGGTAGAACAAGGACAGCATTCCCACCTGGCGCCTGTGCTCTAAAGATTGCAATCCGTTAGTTAAATTAGGAGAATCTATCAAACGGACCGCCCGTTTCTGCACAGAGTCAAGGGTTTTTTTCAGGTATTTTGGGGCTCCAGACCAATATATACAGAGTGTCTGGGATAAAGTGCATTAACTTTGGAAGATGGTTCTTCTTAACTTCTTAACGGAAGATAGTTCTGCATGATAGTATAAGTAAATAAGATAAATATCGTTTTTCGAAATTCCAACTCTTAGGGGTATTTTTTAATTAAAAAGATAAAATTGATCTGGCGTGTGCGGCCAGCATTATTATTTTCCGCTGTTGCCAAATCACCGCTCGTGCCCTCTCCCAATTCTGTCAGTGTCAGTATTGAATTTGAATGTAACAATTTTATTTGCAAAGTAGATAGTAATGAACAGTAGTTTTTGATTTTAAAACCTTTATTTTTATTAATCAAAACTTGTTAATTTAATGTGTCATCTGTGAGGAATATGCACCTCGTTTTCGTTCAAATATGTGCCTTCAATTGTTATTTTAGTGCAGTTCTCTTTTTGAATATAGTTTAAAACATTTGATTTTGTAGCACATTGTAAACGTCAAACTCACAGTCTTGTTATTGTTTCGATGGATATGGGCCAATCACAATCATGCAACATTGCCACAATCGCGCCCGACAATCTCACAGCAAATTTATCAGGTACAATTTTGTATCTCACACTAAGTTAATGTACTTTACCCCCAGACACCCTGTATATGTTAAACAAGAAATGTTTTTCTATCACATATCCCCACAGATCACACTGCTCCATGTAGCGACGGGTCATATAATAAGTGCTGTATTCTGTTTATTTAATAAGCACTAATGTGCTGCTGGAACGAGACGGAGTGCACATCTCGAGACCCGCTAGGCTTTGCCCAACTACTACTCAATGGCAACGTATGATGGTAATTTTTTTTATACTTTTGAATGTAGCTATAACTTTGTGGTTATCCATTACAAATAAACAATATAACTTTGTTAAAACCACTTTATATTTTATTTACGCCGACCGGTTTCGGAACGACCGGTTTCGGAACGACCGTTCCTAAACATACAATACATTGTATGTTTGCCCTGAGGAAGGAACGGTCGTTCCGAAACCGGTCGGCGTAAATAAAATATAAAGTGGTTTTAACAAAGTTATATTGTTTCATTTATTTGTATTTTTTTTTTTATATAATTTTTTTTTTTTATATACCCTGTTAATCTTTTTACGACGATGTCAAAGATGTTAAAGAATTTGCAATAGACGGGCAGATTTTTCGCAATTTATAAATCTCTTTCAAATGAATATACTGTCACTTAAAAAATATTCAAAGACGTAGATGTAGTCTAAACAGTTCAAAGATAACAAACCAATCCAACAATCAAACATATCGTTATCTAAACAATTATAATAACATAATATTCGTCGTGTATAGATGACATTCGTCTTTTAGGCACACGATCGGTTGGCACGTATACATGACGCTTGTCTCAAATAGGTTAAGCAAAACTGGTTGGTATTAAAAATTAAATAAATAAATCGTGGTTACAAACAATCTAATTGTTTTATGTCAATTAAAAAATATTTCATCAGATGGCAAAATGACATCTACGTTTCTAACTCTAAATATGCTCAGGAATCGCAGGTTTTGGGTAGGCACTGCTACACCTTGTATACATCATGATTTGAGCTTTACAACAACTCACAAAGAGAGTTTGGTAACTATAATATAAAATTGATCAGAAACTTTTTGATTAAAGTTTTGTTTTATAGGAAAAGTTCGTTAATGCGCAAAATTTATAAGATTTAAGTTAGGTTTAATAATTTAATTGGTATATTGCAGAAGGCGGTAGCAACAGAAATAGATAATAATATTTAGGTTTGTATATATAGATATTTTTGTGAGGCAGGAAATGTAACTTTGAAAAAGCATTATTAACCTATTTGAGACGAGCGTCATGTATACATGCCAACCGATCGCGTGCCTAAAAGACAAGCGTCATCTATACATGACGCAATTACGTTATTATAATTGTAAGATAACGAAATGTAACCGATAGCGTGCCTAAAAGACGACTGTCGTCTATACATGACACTATATTCTATTAAAATGAGATTTATAAATTGCGAAAAATCTGCCCGTCCACGGGTATTGCAAATTCTTTAACAGCATCATCGTAAAAGGTAATAGAATAAAAGGTAATTCCCACCAGGAATTTGTTGAGTATTTTATCTCACCAGATTGTTTGATAATGATTAAATAATATCAGATATGACTTTCAGTAATGACTAATAATAATTTCGCTGTAGATAAAACAGAGCTATATATATATTAATTATAAGCACATACCATCAACGATTATATCTACAAAGTGCGTAGATTCAACCGGTTAAAACTAGAATGTTTCCTAATGTTAAATTCAGTTGACTAAGAAGAAATTGCTAAGCCTTAAAAAGCTTTAACTGTATTTTGTAATTTTTTTTTATTAAATTAATTTAGAAATGTATAGTTTTTTAATTAGTCAGGTACGCCTCATACATCGTGCATATTTCTGGTAATGTTATATTATCGTGAAAACAAGCTTACGGATTCGAGTGGTTAAATAATAAAATAAACACATCTGTTTTTTTAGCTTGTGACATCGCTACATAAAAATGTCTGGTGTACGATTTTCTTTATATATTTTTTTAATTTAAATTCCAATATAATAATAACACTGTTTTTTTTGTTGAAAGCAACATTGAGAGTTATTGACATTTTGCGTTTTTGACAGCTTCATTTCGCTGTAAAATGAAAATATATTCTTGCAGCAGAAATATTTTTGTGCGAAGAAACTATATAATATCTTTAGTTATTTTTATGATCTCTGACCCTACAGTATCTAGTTAATGAATCCATATTTAAACAATAAAACACAACACAGAGTTAGCTTCCTGTCAGAATTTTTGAAGTCTGTACGTTTCTTTGGTTTTTTTACTGAGCGACTTAAATTTTTTTAAACAGATTTTTGGATTATTTTTTTTTTGCATCATAAAAAATTATTTCAACAGTCTTTCCGGTTAAATGGCTCGATTTCGGAGATTGAAATTTTCAAAAATTCACCATAGTACCAAAAATACTATAAAAAAATTTATACAGAATATCTTAGATCGAAAAAAAAATTTAAAATCTGATGCAACCGAAAATTACAATTTCGTTTTCATCCATGTGAAACAATCTAAAGATGATTTTATCGTACACCCATACAAGTATAAATTTGCTCTTTTATAATATTTCCATAGTTTATTACAGTAACACTAGCTGGACTGGTACAGAATGGAGCTGGTAAAGAATAACTGTAATCATATACCTGACAGGAAGATAGCGTTGGGACGCTATGGGTTAAGTAAATGCAATTTTTTTCTAGCTTTTGTTAATGCATAATTAATTTAATTACAACGCATAAATACGTACACATTTTATTCAGATATGTATAATATATTATATTAATCTTTTCTTAAAGTAATCAATCACGTAGATATTAAAATTTATGTAAATTCCTCATTTAATTTCCTGTAAACTCAAGTGTAAAAAGTCAATATCGTAAGGGTGCTAAACTCTACCGAAAAAACTTAATTGGTCCATTCACGTTTTTGTTGAACGGAAATTAAATATTGGGTTTAAATATTATGTGGTAGCAAAACATGACTAAGAAAAAAAAACTAGTGGCAGTATGCAGTGCTTTTTTCTTTGTTTGGAATGAAATCACGCAATACAAACTATAATAAACACAATGGTATAACTTTGTTTAATTCCACTTTTTATTTTCTTATCCAACTAGATTCGGTTCAACCTGAACCTTCTTCAGGGAAGAATAAAAATATACTGAGTATATTTATTTTTCAGTATATTTTTATTTTTCCCTGAAGAAGGTTCAGGTTGAACCGAAACTAGTTGGATAAGAAAATAAAAAGTGGAATTAAACAAAGTTATACCATCGTGTTTATTATAATTATGTATTCCCACAATGTGTTTGCTACATGTGAAAATTCAATACAAACTACCCACTGTTGTGTAGCTACTCAAAGGATAAGCAAAAAGTATAGAAAATTGATTGTTCTACAACTTCCATAGACAGCTTACATAGACAACATTTTTATTTTCTTTTTTTTTAATTGATCTATGTATCAATATTTAGAAGGTAAGTTTCTACAATAACATAATAATATAATGTTTCAAACATATTTCTCTTAACAAGAGCAAAAACATCCTTGTGCGAGTGTAGCAAATTTTCAGTTATCGAATGCAATAGGCAGTGTGGTAGCAAATAGGCCCCACAATTTCACACTAATAGAAATATAAATTAGTTAGTTTCCAAGCAAAAATTGGAACTTTGATTTTTGATATTTGAGGTGTGATTTTTATCATTTTATCGTTTTTAATTTCTATTCTAATGACCAATTCACTCTTATATCAGTGTTTTATTAATGTTCTGTTCTGTTTAATTCTCTATATTTACTATTATTTGTGTAATTTTGTCAGTTTTGATCTATTTAATGTCATGTTGAGAATTTAGTTTTGTTGTAAAACATTATTTCTGACTAATTATTTTTTAATTGACTTTCCACATAAGTTTAACAAAACTACATGAAATTAATATTATTTAATAACGTAAATGCCTTATTCGTGTGGTAATAAATACAATTTTGAGAACAATGTTTAAGTTGTGCAAAAATGAATCCAAAATGTTAGATTTTTTCGACTATTCTTGGGGAATTATTATAATATTTTTTTATAATTTATTGTATGAAAGATATAAAAAGTAAAGTGGCAGTTTTCAGTTTCCTTAATTAAATGGACTCTTTTTTTTAAATTTTTTAAGTTATGAAATTTTTCAATGTTTTTCTTAAAAATTTTAGGGGTAAGCCTTTTAACTTTTTTCGTGTTTGAAGCTTAAAATTTCGCAAAGTTTAAATACTAAAGTATATTTCAAATATAAAAATCTTTTATCTTGTTTCTAAAATGGTATTTGTTTTTGCAACATCTTCAAAAATAAGAAAGATATAGGACATTTAAAATACCTTAGAAAAATTCCGAATTTCAAAGAGAAATTATTATTAAAAACATTTGTACACAACAGATAAACAACCCTCTTTGGCTTGATAAGCAATGTATATATCTTTCCATGAACTATTTTTTAACCCCCGACGCAAGGAGCGGTGTTATAAGTTTGACGTGTCTGTGTGTCTGTCTGTCGTCTGTGGCATCGTAGCTACTAAACGAATGGACCGATTGTGATGCAGTTTTTTTTTTTGTTTGAAAGCTGACGTAATAGAAATGGTTCTTAGCTACAATTCATGAAAATCTGTTCAGGCATTTCAAGGTTATCAGCCTTTTTTTGTGTCGGGGGTTTCTTAAAATTTTGTAAATTTTACTTATTGCCAGTTTCTAATTAGTTAGGTTTCAATATTTCTATTTTTGAAACTGATAATTCATGGTGGAATTCCATTATAATATATTATAATAAAAACAAATATAAAACTTTTTTCCACTTTAAGTTTAATGACCGTAACCGGTTTCAGCTCGCTAGAGCCATCTTCAGACTGGTACAAAATATTCTTAATCTACGGTTTATATACATAACATTTGAGGGAGGGGAAGCGGGGTGGTCTTAAGGGTTTTAATCAATTATACTAATTACATTTGTTACTAAGTAGTTTTAGACTGTTGAATTTCTAAATATTTTGGTTATTCCAGTGGGCTAATTACCTTGGGTTTGTAGCTCACTTCAATATTGTTTAGGAAAAACCTTACAAGTGGTATGAATTATTAAAGACCTAATTTTATTGTCAAATCGTTATTACATTTATGATGCATGGGATTTTTTTTAATAGCTTTTTGAAGGGATACATGTTTACATTGGAGTAGGAATGGTCATTTTATTAGCTAAATACATATTTTAATTTCGAAATTATTATGAAAATTACAATGGATACAAAAGTGGAGACTTAGCAAATGACTCTAATTGTTTATTCATTACAAATTTATGGTCTATTTTTTTTAGTTAAGCGGGAAATTTCTAAAGTTTCTAGTCTATCTAGCTTATGGCCTTTATTACAAGTGTGGAGGACTTTAATATCTCTGTCTTTATCAAACGAGTGATTGTTTTCTAGTAAATGTAATGCTACATTTGATAATTCGCCTTTGTCATTTACCCAGTTTGTAAAGTGTTCTTTGATTCTGGTTTTGAATGACCTTCCAGTTTGGCCTATGTAATATGACGGGCAGTTGGCGCAGTTCACTTGGATGACCATTCCTACTCCAATGTAAACATGTATCCCTTCAAAAAGCTATTAAAAAAAATCCCATGCATCATAAATGTAATAACGATTTGACAATAAAATTAGGTCTTTAATAATTCATACCACTTGTAAGGTTTTTCCTAAACAATATTGAAGTGAGCTACAAACCCAAGGTAATTAGCCCACTGGAATAACCAAAATATTTAGAAATTCAACAGTCTAAAACTACTTAGTAACAAATGTAATTAGTATAATTGATTAAAACCCTTAAGACCACCCCGCTTCCCCTCCCTCAAATGTTATGTATATAAACCGTAGATTAAGAATATTTTGTACCAGTCTGAAGATGGCTCTAGCGAGCTGAAACCGGTTACGGTCATTAAACTTAAAGTGGAAAAAAGTTTTATATTTGTTTTTATTATAATATATTAGTTAGGTTTCACATAGACGGTCCTTTATCAAATGAATAAAATATTGGCAAATTTTTTTAGGCTGTATATATTTATGCCTGTTACTTTTCCAGCTAAGTTTAATACAATCTTTTTATAGGCTTAAGATATATCACCAAAACAGCCTATGATTATTACCAAGCCACTGCTAAGAGAGATCTCTTGTGGAGTTAGCTGATAATTGGTGTTAATAGTGTCAATGTCAAATATAAACTAGCGTGTGAATTGTAAATATCTAATAATGCGGCAAAACGGCGTGGTGGTTAGTTAGAATAGTCTAACAACAATAAAGCATTGTTTTGAATGAACAAATGCATAAATTAATTTATTTGTCTACAAAAATAACAATATGTTACACGATAATACTAATGAGATATAACTCACAGTTTAAATCGTTCGGATTTGTTAAAATTAATATTAAGTAATATTATTAGAATACAACCGAAATTAGTATTTTTGATAACGATTTCTTCATCCATATTAAATGTTTGATTTTTACTCATCTCAGGTCCACACTTTAATTGATAAATGAAAGAGATGATTCCAGAAGAATTATGTTCATCTTTGAGTCAGAAAAAAAGCACTATTTTGGTACGTGAGAATGTCTGCGCAGGAATATCATTTGGCAGCATTACCAAAACAACAAAAAGGGTATTATTAAAGAAACTTACAGAATTTAATCTCGCTGTTGTATTCACAACAATGATCATAAAAGATGTTTCGAGAGTGTGTTCATTCGCAAAGAAAATGTAACATGCTTGCACAGAATTTAGAACTGCTAAGATATTTTTGTATTTGAATGACATCATTGTTTAACTAGGAGAATAATTGACATTATTAGTCACTGAATCGTAACGTGACATTAGAAGTATTAAATACTTTATTGTGATGAGACATACAATATGAAGACAAGGCAATAATAAACAGTGGCGGTTGATCACCTTCTGAGGTATGCAAGTAAATTTTAACCTCTGCTATTTTGCAATATTTCTCTTAAGCGATCCGGAAAAATGCAGATTGCGTGGGAAATATTAACACATTTTTGATTTCAGATAAATTCACTATTTCTATTTTTACATTTTCTGTATTATATTTATATTCTACATAGAAGGCCATGAGTAAAATAATTTCCCCCACGGCATGTGTCATCTTTGGGGAAGCTGTGTGGGGGGTACTTTAAAGACAAAGGAGAGGAAGTTCTGGGAAGGAAAAGGGTGCGAGGGATGGATAGAAATCTGTGGGCCAGTGTGTCCAGAAATGGATGTATGAATCCATCCCTCCCACTGCGATGCAAGGCAAAGGGGCGAGAGAGTCCGGCTGGAGAGGTCAAAGGGTCTCCGCCACCAAGACCTCAATATACCTGCCCCTGAACCCCGAGTACCCCTGAAATGTAGTGAATCACTTGGGGATACCTATGGCAAAGGTGTTGGTTATCCAATAGGATGGTTCCAGAGGCGGCGGTAACCATACCCGCCCCCAAATTGAAATCATTTCTGAACAAATTTCAAAAGAAAATAGTGTTTTTGAAAGCAGATGAAAGACTTTCAGATTTTAGTATTAAAAATCGACTCACACAATAAAAACTATTAAAATTTTGAACAAACAAACATATTATAATTGAAATTAAAACACTTTTGCACTTTTTTCCACTAATTTATTTACACCAGGACCGGTTTCATCCTACTACGGACATTTTCAGACTGGTAGTTGAAATTCTTATGCTATGGCATTTATACAAACTTAAGCAGGGGTACACAACATTATCTCTATATAATGAATGTTTCTATTTTGTTAATTTAAGGTATTATAAGTTATTTTGTTAATTTAAGGTACATATAGGTAATTATAAAGTTAATTATTAAAATCATTCATAATTTTAAGTTATTTTGTTAAATTAAAAATGTATTATAAGTTATTTTGTTAATTTGGTACATATAGGTAATTATAAAGTTAATTATTAAAATCATTCATAATTTTAACAAAATAACTTAAAATTATGAATGATTTTAATAATTAACTTTATAATTACCTATATGTACCTTAAATTAACAAAATAACTTATAATACCTTAAATTAACAAAATAGAAACATTCATTATATAGAGACAATGTTGTGTACCCCTGCTTAAGTTTGTATAAATGCCATAGCATAAGAATTTCAACTACCAGTCTGAAAATGTCCATAGTAGGATGAAACCGGTCCTGGTGTAAATAAATTAGTGGAAAAAAGTGCAAAAGTGTTTTAATTTCAATTATAATACAATGGAATTCCACCACGAATTAACAGTGCAAAAACTAGACTCATTAAAAACAAACATAGATAAAGTTTTTAAAGTCCTTTACCAATAGTTTGCATCGTGTGAACTGTAATTATTAGTTTACACAAAACTAAAACACATATTTAATTAGAAAAAGGTATTGTAAAAGTTATTGTTACTTCACTTTTTTTTGTTTTATATAAAAAATATTTATTAAAAATTTGCAAACCTTGACAAATATTTTTCTAAGCTGAATGTTGTTTCACAAAATTATATTTTAAAATGCAAATACATTGCAAAGTGTTCCCTCTTTCTAACACTGTTTAAATCATATATCTCACCGTAATATAAAATGAGATAGCGTGACTTTTATGAGTGCGTTTCAGGTTGGGAGAAATATCTCCCAAAAATGCTGCGGGGGTTAATCGATACGTGAATAAAATGAAAAATATTTGAATAGTTTGTAAGGAAGGACTTACCAATATAGGAGTATTTAGATGCTGAGAGGCCCCCGTCTGGGCCCTGGGCCCTTCGCAGTCCAAACTCAAGCAGAGATATATTCTTACCAGCAACCATGCGATAGCGGGCTGCATTTGTAGCCATTAAACTGCAATACATTATTTATTCATTTGATTAAAAAAAATTACGATGGTTTTCTCCAGTAAAAAGTGGGATTCGATTCCATGACTTGAAAATAAATACACTGAAATTTTAATTGCTCGGAAAGTTTATAGCTAGTGTGACCAAAAGTGATAAAAATGGAACATAAAGAAATGATACATTTTTCAATTATAAAATAAAGTTTAAACGGATTTTATGAAAAAAAATAATATAAGTATAATTTTATGCATAAAAAAACTTAATTTTAAAAAAAGGTTATTGTATTTGCATGCTCACAATGTGATTTTTTTTATAACTTGCGCATTATGAAGTGTAAAATGAATGTATAAAGTTCAAGGTTCAATTCATATAGCACTGTGGATTGCAACTTATATAATATTAATGTACAACAAAAATAAATATACTGCAAATACGCCATGTAAGAAGTTTGAATTCATGATCAAACGAATAAATTGAATTTAATTACATGTCGAGTGACATTATGATAAGCTGTAATAAAGACTTAGAAGATAAGTGAAATTATTTACATGAAAATTTGTTATTTGTTTAAACTTAAACATGTTTTAACTTATATGTATGTATTTTTTTAAATTGACTCATCAACTTGGTAAGTAAATTAGGTAAGCATGGGAAGGTAATATACAACAAGCTCATAAGTAAGTTAGGTAAGTATGTACCCCATAATATTGTTTTACTTAAATGTCATTAAAAAAATTGATATCCTAACTCTTTATAAATATTAAATACATAAATAAAGTCAACAAAACTGTTGAAAGAAGGGTACTTACCTGGCATAGTTCACTAGCGTGAGTAACGTAGTTTCGAGGATTTGGGTAATGATGAGTGGACCCTCCACTCTTAAAAGAGGCACTCTGAAAAACACAAAAAAAATTTAAAAAATCAAGACTAAAAATGTTATTTTTGCACCTGCTACCTATATTGACAACACTGATTTGTATAAATCAGTATTTAATATCATTTGAAGTTTTTATGGTAATTCAGATCCTTTTGTAATAAATAGAGTTATCGGACAATTTGTAAAATTGTTTTCTGTTTACTTTGATCTAGGGATCTAGGGATAGAGTCATTGATATATTATATTTAGATAAGACACGAAGTGAAAAAATGGTTCATCCAATTAGCTTGATTTGGCCTCCAACGCTCAAATGCCGACCGACCGAAAACTACAAAATCTGGTCTACGCACAGTGCACACCGATTACTAGTGGTTCGATGAGATATTAGTCTGCAACAGCGGCTCTAATTGTATAGCTCTATGGGGTGAGTCTGCTTCTTTTGCGCTGGCTAACACAGATTAAATAGGCTTTAAAAGAGTTGCGTGTGCCGTACCTATCAGACTCACCTACCAGGAGTTCACGGCGTTACACGGGACTCCTTTAATGTCATGTTAGCTAATGCAAAAGATGCAGACTCGCCCCCTATTGATTTGAATGTTTACTTTGATCAAATTATAAAACATATTAGAATTGTGTGTTATTCCTCTATTTTTTCCTAAATATGTACTAACTGCTTATTTTGTTTTACAGAGTTATAAGTGTATAGTGAAGTACACATGAATTGAAATAGTACAAAAGTGTATTATGCAAGTGTTGTATTATTATTATTACTTCAATTCAATAATATTCATGTTTTGATCATGTGAATGGCTAATTTAGCAACTCCCAGTATTTTAGGTCAAGGATAAGTATTTTTACATAATATTGTATTCTTATTACATATTCTATGTAATAATATTACAGCAGATTTTTAGAAAATGTCAGCATAAAGATTGAGTGTGTAAATAATAGTTTATTTAACAGGAAGACAGTTTGTTTATATTAAGTAGGTACTTCTCACATTAACAGTGGCATAGCGATACAAATTGCAAAGATGGTATTTACCTGGGGAAAGTGACTGAACCTTCTTCTATAGCACTCACAGTAACATCTTTGCAAGTCAACTGTCTCAAGAAAATAAAGAATTCTGGCTCAATGGATGGCGGGAGAGTTTGAGTAAGGTAAACAATATCTAAAAGAGAATCAAAAACTTTTCAGGTTATAATTAGATCAAAAAAAAAACAAGGACTTGTTAAAAACGAAAGTTAAACTCACCACTGTCGGAGTAATGGAAGTGATCCAAAAACTTTAAGACTTCTTCTAAGCCAGCAAATATAGTAAACTCTCCTTGAAATGGATTATTACGAAAAAATAAATCAAACACAGCGACATCGTCCCTCTTTCCAGATTTCCAATAGGCGTAGGCCATAGTTATTTGATAGAGGTCTAAAATAAAATAACAGTTATAAGTTACTAATAAATTAAACGTAAATAATACTTGACATTCTAATAATTTTTTCAAAATTCCCTCTTTGGTATAATGTATAATTTCAGTACGCCAACTTAGGGAAAAATACCTGTCAAAAGCGGCTGCACAATCCCGTTTTGGCGTGCCATTTTTCTCTCACTATTTAACAGGATTTCTTTTTCACATGACATGATTTAAAACAGTTTCGGACAACAAGCTATAATAGCCGTCGCGTGCAACGCGTTTAATCTCACAAATGAAACTGCTGTCATATTACAAATCGTCACCCTGCTGAGCGCGGGAAGTACATTCACTCACACTGTCACTGACTGAACAAACAGCGTCATGCGCAAATGCTAAATATCGACCACACATCGCTAAGGTCAAAATTTGAAGGGCAAGTTTTATCGATAGTTTAACATTATTGATAAAACTTTTAAAAAAGACATAAGTACCATAGCGCATTGCTTTTATTTATTATATTGTTATATGAAAAATTAACTTTTATTTTTCATTCACAAAAAATATACCTACCTAGGCAGGTATAAAAATATACAACACAGAGTATATGTAATAATAATGTATGTAATATGAATCTATCATCACTGGTCATTACATGTTTATTGTAATGTAGGTATTAAATTTAATATGTAGGTGTATGATGTATGGTGTATTTACGGTTTTACGCTATAATAGTATTTAATTATTTATTTTTTTATTTATTTCTATTCTTGTACATACACTTTACAAATAAATACATAGTTTACATAGATAATAGGTTAGTAATAAGAAAAAAAACATGTTAAAGATCCGTAACTGTGTGTAAATAGGTTAGTCGTAGTGTTTTGTGAACACCTCACTAGGCGAACCTGTGCTGAGGTGTTCCCATGTTTGGGATTAAGTGCTATTCTGTCGACCTAAGTAGAAACACTGTATCCTCCTTGATATTGTCAAGAAGGGCACTGTGGGTCGACCCATGGCGGCAGTATCCTACACATAAATTAAAAGATTAGTTTATTATTTATGATATTAATCTTTTTCATTCTTCTCTTCCGGCAATCTAGTATTTTATTCCTGGGTATTTGTATATTGATCGGTTGATCCCCGTGACATAATTTAATTCGTCTATTTTTTCTATCTATTTATTTTACGTTTCGGATCTAAGATTTTTTGTGTTTCTAAATGGTGCGTTTTTATAAAATATCTATAAACATCAATATCTGCGTTGCCCTTGGTAGGTACCTACTCTTGAAAAACAGACCAAATAAAATACCTACCTAGGAATCATAATTGACCACAATCTCATATGGACAAATCATAACAAATCACTAATAAACTCCTCAAAACAATACACATTTTCTCCTAAACATAAGAAACATATTTATTGTTATCAAGTTTAATTTGTAGAACTCCATTATTGAATAGGTATATAAAAGAAATCAAAATAAAATAATAAAAAAATAAGAAACATATTTGTAAAAATTCATAATAAACATAATAGAACATGGAATAATTGCTTGGGGAGCAACAAGCTCAGCTATCGATCATATATTTTTTTTTAAATATGAAAAAAACCATCAGGAATGACTGATACAGACCAAATATTCCACATGTAATGTAACGCCAATTTTACGTAAAAAAACTGCTAAACTCAATTTTTTAGCAAAACAACAAAATCCAACAAAGTAGGTATCACTAATAGATCAGTTAGACAAGCGTACAAAAAAACGGTGACCGAACAACGGAGTGAAATCAACTCAGCACCTCCTTTGAAAAGTCATTAAAAATGATGAAAAAATTGATTAAATAGGTTAATTAGGTTAGGTTATGGGCTATTAAAAAAAATCATAGCTTAATGACTTGACATGAGTTGACTTGATTCTGAGTTGGCATGGAACCCAAAAAAACATAAAAACTCCGACGGTAAACCCAAGCTTTGCTCAAAGACATCATAAATACCAGGCAATAAAAAAAGCATTCAACAATCTTTCACTTGATACAAAAAGTGATGGAAACAAAAAAATTCAGATACAAAATTAAAAGATGGATCAAAGAACAAAAAAGGCAATAATAAGAATATGTTTAACATATAATAAAACATACGCGTGATATACAATACCATTTTAACCTCCTAAGACCCCGCGTACAAAATTATGTACAAAATAAACAACCCTTGTCAGACCCAGCTTCGTAAAAAGTTTATTGTAATAACCACCCACTGTACAAATTTTTGTACAAATTCTTTGAGCTCCTCAAAGTTTTTCCAAATTTTCCCGCGATTAATTTCACATGTCAAAATTACTTGATTAGTCTATATTCTCTATGTCATCAATACTGCCAACCAAAAAATAAGTGAACCGTCAAAACCAGCTGCGATGATCGACGAAACATGTCGCGACTTCGTGTTAAGGGTAAATTTAATCTGAAAATATTTACATAAATTATTACTTTTCTCTCATTACTGTTGATGTTATTATAACTTCAAGGTGTAAAAATTACATACTAATAAAACTTTTCGTGATTGTATCAAAATGTAGCTGATTTACAAAGTGATCAATTATTTTGTTCAAATTTTTGTACATTGGTTCCCAGTATCAAACGTATTAAAACGATAAAATAACTACCGCAAAATGCAGAACCTGCCTAGTAGCTCTTTGTCTAACTTCAGTTCGTAACTGTTAAAATGCATTCCATAAGTGACTTAACCAATTAAAGTTCCCAAAAGGTCTCACTAATGTTAATTTATTATTTTTCTTCTTATGAATATAATATTTTTGCTAGTAACGACATACAGAGTCTGAATCTTTCCAAAGATGATTAAATATTGTGAAGGCCTACATACTACAGGCGGGTAAGCCATCCAGTGAGGCCAACATTACTGGATTATATTTTGAAATGTAAAAATAATGCATCAAAAAAAAAAATTTAAAAAACTGGTTAAACTGCCTTATAAAAATGTAGCCAAATTAAGTCTTTTTAGACTGAAGGGTTTCGTCTTATTTTAATTCGTTTTTTTTTTAATAATTTTATTAAAATAACATAAAATATCTTATTATTTTTTTATTTTCCTTGAACGTTAAGACCCAAAGTACAATATTTTGCACAAAAGATAGGTCGACGTAAGTTAACTAAAAATGTCCCTTAGACACCTAGTATTACGGTAAAAATACTCTCAAAACCCTAAAAGACCTTGCTTCAAATTTATGAAGTTTTATGTCTCTGGGTCTGACAACAGTAAATCAATTTGTGCATAATTTTGCTCTATGGGTCTTTATGACTACCTTGTTATTTAAAGTCTGGGTCTTAGGGCCCGTATATCAGTTGTCCCAAAGCTCGGCTTTGACGCAAAGTGAGGCTTAAGCCGGGCTTTGCACGTAATCCGTATATCAGTCGTAAACCTAGAGTTGGCCAATTTTAAACGTTTAGTCTATGATATCAATCGAGGATTTCTATGTCGAACCAATCTATTTTTGTCAATATCTATTGACTCTATGGTAAGCTTCAAACTTCAAACGTCAATGGCGTCAACGTCAAGTGTCAATGCTTTTTCCAAGGCTTTTATTAATTTGTGGTAAGTTTTATGCACAATTGTGTATTTAAAAGCTCTATTCATTGTTGTTCACTATAGTTTTCATGTATTTACTTCGATTTAGATTAATTATTAAAATTGACTGGTTGAATAACGAGTATGAAATTATTTGTTTACCTTGCTTTACGTGAATAATTTCAGAAATCAAAAATACTAGAACACCGAACTTCGCGGAACACAGGGGATAAAATTGCTGGTGGAGCTGGTCTCATCAAAGAGTTGGATAATAAAGCGGCCAATGCGGTCAATTGGAATTGAATGAGCTGACTTGAGAATTCAATTTCAATACAATTTCGGCAGATGCATTGGAAAAAAAGTGGGACAACATTAAAATGAACATGAGGCGAAAATTTGCCACAAATATAAAGTATCGTATCAGACAGGAGGGCCTGCTGTCGATGCAAGGTACACCCAGATCGATGGGAGTATAATGGGACTGTTGCCCACCCAGTCGACCGGAGTAGAATCAACAGTCCTCAAAGGTAACTATTATTAAGTATGCATATCAAGTAACCAAGGAATTTAATTTTAATTTTTTTAGAATTCACAACTCTGACAGCTGTCGAAGGGACATTTCATTGATTGTAAAGTTTAAATTTTGGCTTTCCAAAACTCCCTTGAGCAGCCTCTCTGAAAAAAGCCCCTCAAATTCAATTGTAATATGAAATACTAACTTATTATGTTTGTCATATCAATTGACTAGGTATATGAGGATGAACGAAGAAAGGGTGCAAGGAAAATATATGGCATGAATGTGAATGGTAGAAGAAGCCGAGGTTGACATCAGGCTTGATCAAGTACTCTAATACTTAAGTTGGACCACGTCAATGGTCAGAATCACAGTACGGTATGATGTATGCACGTTTGACGATTCATTCTCTGATATGACAGTCAGTTAGTTACTTACTTAACTGATTTGAACTCATAAACATTTATGTTTCCATTTCTGCTATTCACGGCATATTTCTGCATTCAAAACATCTCAAAAGATTTGTCTATTTTAAATAATTTGGTAACTAATATTACTATCTTTGTTTTAGCATTCTAAAATTGATCAGAATTGCAGCCAAATTACACTAAAACGATGAGAGCACTTATCAATCCAGCACAAGCTACCGGGGTTTGTAATATACTGTTAATTTTTTTAATGTGAATATCGCACAAGAGTCCCAACCTCTCCCTGCTAACTGAAACCAGTGAGATGGCATCTTGTGGGGTATGTTGTGAGGGGTAAATGAGATAGATACGTGAAGGAGTTAGGGCAGAGGAAGGTACGGAAGTACCTGACTTATCAGAAATGATAACCAAAGAAAGCTAAAGCATTTGAAGCAGGTGCAGTTCTAGATTTTTCGTAGCTGGAGTGGTAAGATTGAAAAATACCAATTGATAATGTTGTAACAAAAATTTTTTTTTTTTTTTCAAAATTTTAATCTTTTTTATGAAAAGCAGCCACAAAATATCATACAAAAAAATTGAAATAAAAAAACATTTTCAACTAGGTACTACTGTTATAAATATTTTTCAATCTTAGCACACTTGCTCACACACCACCTTGCCAGGACACATTGAACCCAAGATTCCTTCCCAGAACTCTCCTCCCCTTCCTTTCCTTAAAAAAAACCGTCCACACAGCATCCCCAAAGATGACATAGGCCCTAAGGGAAATTATTTTCCTCAGGGCCTCCTGTGTGGAGCCCTTGTAAAAAAAAAAAACTTGCTCACTGAAAGGTCACAGACTGCCAGTGATTTCAAATAGCATTTGGATTCTGAGTGGATGTATCACCAAGGTGATAGGTTTTTTAATTTAGAAATTTTTTTATAATTGTGTTTAATTTTATTATTTTTCAATAATACATTTTTAGTACTCATAAAACAAAATAACCTGCGTTATTTATAATATAATACAGAAAGGGTAGCATGGGTGTGTAGAGCGAATTAACGAAGAAAGGATTGTTAGGAGAATATACGTTGCAAATGTAAATGTTAGAAGAAGTCGGCAAGACATGGCGAGTCGGAACATGTCAAGAATCAGAATAATTTATTTATATTTATTTAGGTACATAAAACAGGCATGTTGCCCAGAAATTTATATACATGGATGATTTCAATACAGTATAATATAAGAGTATGTATGAATAAGGATGAAGCAAGGAATTTATGCTAATCCTGAGTTGTGCACGTTTGGCGATTCTTTCTCTCGTATGACAGTTAGTTAGTTACTTACTTAACTTAAAATTGATTTGAACTCATAAAAAATTCTGTTTCCATTTCTGGTGTTCATGGCATGTTAAAGATTTGTCTATTTTACATGATTTTGGTAAGTAATATTACTATTTTTGTTTTAGCATTCTAAAATTGATCAGAATTGCAGCCAAATTACACCAAAACGATGAGAGCATTATCAAACCAACACGAGCTACCTGGGTTTGTATTATATCTTAGCACACTTGCTCACACAACACCTTGTCAGTACAGATTCCTACCCACTCCTTAAACCCATTTCCTTCCCAGAACTCTCCCCCCCTTCCTTTCCTTAAAAAAAAAACCTCCACACAGCATCCCCAAAGATGACATAGGCCCTGAGGGAAATTATTTTCCTCAGGGCCTCCTGTGTGGAGCCCATGTAAAAAAAAAAAACTTGCTCACTGAAAGGTCACAGACTGCCACTGATTTCAAATAGCATTTGGATTCTGAGTGGATGTATCACCAAGGTGATAGGTTTATTAATTTAGAAAAGTTTTTATAATTGTTTTGTTTAATTTTATTTTTTTTCAATAATGCATTTTTAGTACTCATATAACAAAATAACCTGCGTTATTTATAATATAATACAGAAAGGGTTGCATGGGTGTGTAGAGCGAATTAACAAAGAAAGGAGTGTTAGGAGAATATCTGTTGCAAATATGAATGGTAGAAGAAGTCGGCAAGACATGGCGAGTCGGACCATGTCAAGAATCAGAATAATTTATTTATTTTTATTTAAGTACATAAAACAGGCATGTTGCCCAGAAATTTATATACATGGATGATTTAAATACAGTATAATATAAGAGTATATATGAATATGGATGAAGCAAGGAATTTATGCTAAGCCTGAGTTGTGTGACGGTCTGTCCTCTCTGCCCGCTGAAATTTCGGTTAGTTAATTCCTACATCACTTTTCAAATTGATCAGTTGACATCAAAGAAGATTCTTAGGTTCTTAACACAAAATGGCAGGATGAAATGTTTATTTTGCAAAAATGTATGTAATAATATAAATTTTTTTAACAACTATGTCGCGAAATACATGGGTTGAAGCAACTGTTGGTATTTTTATGTACAACTTTTTATAATATTATATTCTTCTGTTCCAGCGAAAAGAAAATCTACCACCGCAACCACCAGTGGAGCTCTTTGGCAGAATTTAAAATAAAAAATTAAACTTCAAATCTCCAAAATCTCCTCAAGGTGGAGGGCTTCAAGGCTAAACGCCAGGAAGACGAGAAAGAACATCTGCATTGCAGGGCCGAAAACCTCAAAACCAAATGCAGGAAGAACACGAGGAGCACCTCCTCAGGATGGAACTGCTGATGAGGAGAAAAAACTTAAGAACTAATACTACCTCCATATGAAGTAATATTTGTACTTTAGTACAGTCGAGGGCACCCACCACTTTCCCGAACCGTTTTAAGGACCAGATTGGTCCCTCTATCGGTTCTCACATCAAGACTCTACATTTATTTTTTAAACGAAGCTACTTTGAAATGATTCTAAAAGCCCCCGACTGTCCCTACACGGCACAACATACAATTACACATACGAAAAAAAATTTTAAGTGTTCTCATCCGAGGCAGTTTGTTCTCGTTCTTGAAGCTAGCGGAGAGACAGCATTTAAAGAGAAATATAAATTAGAAAGAAAAAGCCATTGAAACATGTTCCCACGGCAGCCACAACACAAGAGCAGCATCTAGAGCTTCTGGCAAGCCACAGGCAGTCCTGAGGATAGACAGTGAGCAGTGGAAGGAAAGTTGGCCCTTCAAACCCTTCACACCGTCCCTGGCAGCACACCCCTATGAAGATGGTGGGATAGTGGAGAAGAGACTTCTGAAGAACCCAGGGGACTAAGTAACTCACTCCAGCCGACAGGACCACAAGAGAACTGGAGATCAGGGTCGAAAGGAACCCACCTCTCACTGCTACCGCTACATCAGGGGTGGCGCAGTGACAGTGCAGGAAACTAAGCGCTTGCAGATAGTATAAATTAAGGGCACCACCTGTGCCAGGCAGGGACAAGGGGGCTATTCCACCCCCTTATGGGGAGGGAGTAACAGTACAGACGAAGAACTTTACTTACTTGTACTTTAGTACACAAAAATAACAACATTAATAATTCAAATTAAAATACTTACCTTTTTTATTGTTTTTCAAGGTACATTCCCGTTAAACTGCAATTAGCAGTTTGCCAACAGGATGTTAATTTTCAATTACAATTTAAACAGACATACATAATACTTACTATAACTATACAGATTGTCACAATTAACAAGCATGACAATATAAACCAACTTTATTTAGTAACCATTAGATAAAGTTGACTATTTCTTTGTTGTCGGTAATAGCTTTCACCTGAAATATATCCAGATTTTGATCCACCATTATCTTAATGTCTTCATTTCGGGGTAGTCTGTAAAGAATTCTTTTGTGTAATTTGTTTGTATTCCTTTGAATATTACACCTTAATAAAGACATTTAAAAAATAAACACCCGGTTATACTTCTTCAGACAATTTTTTATTTTGATACATTATTAATTGACATTTTACAGTATGATAGAATATTGAAGAGGCCTGGGATAAATTTACAACTATGTTAATGCAAAAGATAAATAATTACACTAATATAAAACACGTAACCCCTGCCGACTTGAAACAAAATCGGTGAATCTGAGATCAGCATCACAAATAGCTTGCACGTTGACAGAAAAGAAACCTTTTCGGTTCCGATAAATCTCGGGTTGCGTCCACCTAAAATAATGGTACACTAATGATTAGTCTGCGCATTCATGAGTTGAATAAGGTAAGCAAGCAAAGGGGCAACATTTTTTTTTTAAATTTATTTATTAACAATTTTTTTGGTACAATTGGTAAAATTTTGTAATACAAACTTTTTATATAAACAGTTTTAAAAAAGTGGAGAAATAATACAAATAGATTAGCAGATTAACCAAAAAAATCCCACATAGGCATTGCCAGTTCGTGGGTATACTTAAGTGTTTTTAAGACAGAAATTTACTAATAAACATACACTATCTTTGTAGAAGATTAAAAAAAAAAATTAAATTAAATACATAAAAAATAGATGTGTTTACTGAAATACATATTCAAAAGACATGTTCATAAAGATAAATAAAAATTTGTTTAGTTACAGCAGGTCAGATGTTACAGCAAGTAAATGTTTGTGTCAGTGGTATTTGTCCAGGACTTTAATACATTTTTATACTTGCTGTAGGTGGATATATTTTTACAATCAATTTCTGTAGCCTTATAGAAAGCATTATATATTTTTGGTGTAATGTTTGTTGATATTGGGACAAGCAATTGGATAACTTACCGGAGGACTGCATGTGCCTGCAATCAAGAGTACCAGTCACTTGGGGAAGCGTGCTATTGCACGCCTTCTTGCTATTGCAACCTTCTTTGTTTTTTCTTCCAAACTTTCAGGATCATTTTTGAAAATAAAGAAAGCAGTTCTGTCAATGTGCAATTGATTGTAAAACTATCCAAATGTGCTTGCTTGCGGGGTTTTGTGAACCCTGGCAGTGAAGTCCTCCACAGCAATCAGCATGGAGCCAGATGCTAGGTATCTGATTGTTAAAAGTATCTGGCGTTTTGGAGTGAGTGCTTTATTCCTGAAATGAAAACACACTATTTAGATAGGTATTTGCGTTGTTAGCTACTTTTTTATACCTTTTAAAAAGCATTTTCACTTACCAGTTCATTTTAGATTTGATGTCATCCCTTATCAAATCTAGCAAGCAAATTACGACCCTTGTGGAGAGACGAAACCTGTTATGAAATTCAATTTAATCCACGTCAGGAAGTCGTCAGCCCTGCTTCTATATATTCGCACTTTGCGTGGTCTGTTTAAATGTTCTACGAAATTATCGATATCTAAATCCTCAACGCTCGAAGAAAGCTCAAACTCCATGCTGTTGGTTATTTTATTCCTAAAATGTAATTTACGTACGTAGCAAATGCATATCGAAATCGAACCATTGTCAAATGTCAAATCTGACAGATGTGTTATTGCCAATAGCGCCACATCGCGTCCAGAAATGGAACTATTCTGCGGCTTAAGCGGCCGATTTGGTCGGTTTAAGTTGAGCGAGGAATGTGCTCCTTAGCAGAAACTGATATACGGGCCCTTAGGAGGATAAAGCACAAATCATTTTACACAATCGTTTCTTATTGCCGATTTTTTTTTCATTACTGCCTTTGTGTATTTTATGAAAAAAATATTATTTCATATTTTTTTTGGTTATTTGTTTTTGGGGTGTTATGCCGTGTTGAAAAAACATTTTTTTTGTGGTTTACACTTAAATTTTTTGTTACGTAAATAATAATTTCACAGATTGGATTTCACGTTTAGCTTCATCATATTTAGATACTATTTAAATTCATCTTTACGACAAATTGGTTTACAGTATGAACATCAAAAAATATGCTACGGTTAATTTGAAGCTTTTACTAGCTTTTCTATTTATTGGAATTACAATAAAATTTTTATTTACATAACAAAAAATATAAGCGTAAACCACTAAAAAAATGTTTTTTCATGACTTAACTATGAAGTAATAACAAACAATTTTTAAAAACTATCCTTTATGGCTAAGACTATTTTTGAGGTTTTGTATGTCCTAACTTTTTTCATTTTTATAAAATTAAGCACAAAATAAATAAAAACCACTTTTTCGCTTACTTGCCTCGTGCAAATACGACGTGCGATTTTAAATTTTGTATGACATGAGAATCAAAATATTTCTAGCCTTTATATTCCTCTTAAGTTGATTTTTTTAAAGTATAGTATATTTGTTTTTCAAACGTAAATTTCACTTTTAATTACCTATTTATTTTTATTTTTGGGAAAATTGGAAGCAAATCTTTAAATTAACATGCATACATAAAAATTTTAAATGTTAACTTTGGCAATTATGAACTTTCCACTACTGATAGTGAATGAAAGAAGTGTGACAATATTAGGATAAGGGGGAGGGTGGGGTGGGACCAAGGATATTGAAATATAAGAGATGTGCTGTCGGCAGTTTTTACTGGGTGGGACTGTGCTTCCTGGTGTCGCCGAATTGTTAACCAATACTACTGTACATTTTCAAAACATCAACTTAATGAACGAATTCTTTCCGTATTCAAACTACCTATATTGTTAACCCTTAAAAGCACACCTTAAAAAAATCAACTACTTTCCGTATTCAAAATATTCCCATTAGGAGGTGATCCGCCGACAGTCGGGCGGACACCAAAGCATATCTCTCGTATTTGAATATCTTTGGGTGAGACCTAGGATTAGGTTAAAGGGATACACTAAATTAACATTAATTTATTAAACATATTAATAATATAACCAACAAAGCAGCACAAATGTTGGGATTTGTCTTGCGGATTTCGAAGGATTAAAAATTCAAAAACTGTAAAATTACTATCTTCTCTTGTTAGAAGCAGTGGCGGACTATGCCCATCAGAGGCCCGGGGCGGCAAAGCTGAATGAGGCCCCCCCCCCCTAGTTTAAGAAGTTGATGTAATTTTACAAGCTTTTTATTCAAATCACACGGGCCTCTGGTCCTGGGGGGCCTCCAAACGCCTCCATATTTCCTTGATCAAATCCTAAACAAGGCCAGGACACTGTAAAAACGAAAAAAATAATTATTTTTTATTTTATTTTTTAAAAGATGTATTTTTTACTAATGCTCTCACCAAATGTTAGGAAATTCGTAAAATTGACGGAAATACAGCATTTTATGTGAAACCGTTTTAAACAGTTTGTATGTTGAATTATCCTTCAGCAAAACTTTGAAAACGTTTTTCTCGAAACTACGTTTTTCAACCTGGTTGACAACATATTAGAAAAAATATACATCTGATTTGCATGCATCATGAACCAAGTCTTAAACCAGGGGTTTCCAACCCCGTGCAATGATTCGTATGTGCCCGCCACTATTCGACAGAGTCAGAATTTTTTCATAAACATTAATTAAAGATGTGAATTATTTTTGTTTATTTGTTAGAGTTTTAATTTTTTTGAGTGCCTAGGTTTATTAAACACGTTCGTATGTTTGCGATATTGTATGTAAGAGTGGTTCCTTTGCTGGCAGTACTTGTCGCAACTTGTCTAGCGGCGAGCCAGACTGCACTCTTCACACTAGCCTGGAACGGGGAGTGCTATTTGCACATCACTCCTTGTACACGCAGAAAACCCGAAGTGAACGAACGGCACGAACTGAGCCGATGAACGCCGAAGGCGCCAAAACACATGGTATTTGTCAATTAAAAATAGGTGGTGCCCGCCACCCTGCCGATATTTCAGAATGTGCTCTAGAGTAGAAAAAGGTTGGGAACCCCTGTCTTAAACTGTTCGAAAATCCAGTCACTATGGACTAAAACACCACGTAGGGATTGTTTTATAAAGGGCCCCCTTCTATTTTTTTTATTTTTATGAACGCTGAAAATTTTCCATAAAAAAACGAAAATAAAATTCGGTGCTCCGCCATTTTTCTTATTTTTTAGATATCGTAAATCCCCTACATGGTGCCATAGACACAGGATTTTCGATCAATGTAAGAATTGGTGCATGCAAATCAGAAGTATGATTTGTTTAATATGTTGTCAACCAGGTTGAAAAACGTGTTTAAAAAGTTTTGAGAAAAACGCATTCAAAGTTTTGCCGAATGATAATTCAACATAAAAACTGTTTCAAAAGGTTCCACATAAAATGATGTATCTTCGTTAATTTTTCGAATTTCTTTAAAACATTTGGTAAGAGCTTTATTAACAAGTGCGTCTTTCAGGAAATGAAATTTAAAAAAAAAATTGCAGCGTCCTGGTGCCTTAAAGCCTTTTTTAGGATTTGATCAAGGGAACATATTTATTTTTATTTTTTATTTATTGAATACAATGGTACAGAGTTTACATGTTTTTATAAATTAAATAAAGTTTTTCTTTTAAAAATACATTAATTAATAAGTATTACACCTTTTTTTAGAGCAGAGCTCGAGTAAAAAAGGCGGAGTAAACATGGAGGCGTTTGGGGGCCCCCCAGGACCAGGGGCCCGGTGCGGACCGCCCCTTCCGCCCCTCCCCCCCCCCCCCCCCCCCCCTTAGCCCGCCACTGGTTAGAAGCCAACCAGAATTTAACTCCCCATTTGGAATCCGTACTATAGCGTACATGAAAATTCCCTTAAGCGAGTCCAACATAAATTCTTAAGTTACATTAATTTTAAATTGGGAATTGAAAGCATTAACCTACTTCTCTATATTATAACTAATAGGACTTGACGTAAAGAAAGATTAATTTGTTCACACTTATTTTATTTATTTAAAATTGTTGATAACTTGTTGAACTACCCTGAACTTCTTTTGTTAATACGTTTCCATGTACCGAGCAGATCAGTTAGTTCGTCACAAATTACCTTACCGTTGCAACAATACAGGTTCAAATGCTGAATTATATTTCATAATAAATCGCCAGCATATAGGTACTTGGTAATAAATATTTTGTTGATAATGCGATATCAACATACAAACATTTAAAGTTGTTTGTCAGCGCTTCTCAGTTGGATTATAATCAAACATACTTTGAATGTTTATATTCTTCATCACAGTTTACTTCTGGAATTTTTATTAGTAAGTAGTTATATTTTTGCTTAGTAGGTACTTTCAAAATATCTTTTAGAGGTTTTCTTTTTTTCTTTATATTTGTATTTATAATAGCTTTCTCTTTGTACTTTATGTTGTTACTTCAATATTTACATTTAAAAAAAATTGTCATATGAATATATTTTCTTATCTATGTACCTATATACTGTAGGTATCCATATTACAAATTATTGTTATTCCATTGTAAAAGTCGTTAATCAGCGTTAATTCATAATAAATAAATAAATATATATTCTAATATTTTTCTTATTGCCTATACATGGTGTCTGGAAGTAAGTTGTAAATACAAGAGGGAAACTGATGAATTACAGCTCACATGGTGACCGGAAAACTCAGAATGAACTCAACTCAGCCGCTCCTTTGAAAAGTCATTAAAAGTGATGAAAAAATATAACTTATGTAAACAAAATTGGTTAAGTGGTTCATGTATTGATCAAATCTATTTTTAAAAAATCATAACTTTTAATGACTTTTCAAAGAGGCGTTGAGTTGAGTTGATTCTGGCATGGAACCATCACATGTAGAACCAAAAAAAGCCTTTTTTTCAGTGCCTTTTGAGTGGCAAAAAAGCTAATATTTTATTCCCCTTAGCGACCGTTTATTTTTTCAAATTTTTCCTTAAAAATTCCAACTTCGGACTTGATTTACGCGAAAACGAAAGCTTAAATCAAAAAAGTATGGTCACAAAATCGACTCCCCCACCAGTTCCAAATCAGTCACCTGTTTCCCGCTTGTATTAGGTACCTACACGCAATTACAAGTTTCTGGACATCTTTAGCAGTGATAACATTGCAATTTTTGAATGAATACCTACAGATTGCAGATGGGTTACATTTTCTAAGATAATTATTTCTTACATCTTCTTCATTCAAATTAAGCGGAAACCGGGAGCGTTTTGTCCATACAAACGTATTCCTCTCTAGGTTTTCACACCACTGTAAATATTTTTTTGAACATAATTTACATAGATATCGACCACTGTTTGATAAGTTGCTTCTTATAGGAGTTAGAACCCTCCAAAAATCGTTAAAACTGGCTGGTTTGAACGACATCAACAGACGTTTAGTATACAAACTAGTTAATGTTTTGTTTAAAAAAGCAAAACGTAAAGACAGAGTATTTTCTTCTAATACATTTTGTAAAAAAAAATCTTAAAAATCGATTCAGTTTAAGAGGAGAAAAATGGGGAATTCAAAACCTCGATTTTGATGATTTTATTTAGGTATTATCAGCCTGAGGTGCAGTTGTCCCTTTCACTATTCGCTCAGTATTCGGAGGAGTAAGAGCGACAGTGACAGCAACAGTTTTGGTTGTCCAAATTTCTCGGCGACCAGGTTTCCTATTAAGATGAAGCTATACGTATACACGCTATACGTGAAATCCTATTTAGATTAATCTTTACGACGAATCGCTTTACATTATGAACATAAAAAAATATGCTACGGATAAATTGAAGTTTTTATTACCTCTTCTATGTAATGGAATTACAATAAAATTATTATTTACATAACAAAAAATATAAGCGTAAATCACTAAAAAAAATGTTATTGCAGATTTAACTATAAAGTAATATAAGATACAATTTTTTTAAAATACCCCTTTATGGCTAAGACTATTTATGAGGTTTTGTATGGTCCAACTTTTTTTGTTCTTATAAAATTATTGCCAAAATAAATAAAAACCACTTTTTTGCTTACTTGCCTCGTGCAAATAAGACGCTCGATTTTAAATTTTGGAGGCATGAGAATCGAAATATTTCTAGCGTTTATATTCCTCTTAAGCAGACGAGATACTTTAATTGCGGAAACAGTAGTTGCTTTGCAGCCTAATACAAAAGAGACAAACAAATACATCCATAGGATTTAGCCTGCGATAGAATGAGATAGAATAATCGGTCTCCTCTTCGTGCGGTGATTCTTAGCCTCCCCACTCTTGTCTACTTTAGTTTTCTGAAGGTTTCACTTCTACCGCGTGACAACTGTACACTTGAATTTTTTGAATTTGGAATAGTTTTTTCAACTGTCGCAACATGTCACCGCAACTAAAGTCTCTCATCTGCGTCTCTCATTATGTTGATTTATGTTCTTCTGTACCACGACACTGTCGTCCGATAATTTTTGATATTTTTTCTACTCTCTTTTTCGTTTTTTGAGGTGATATTGATATTTTGTTTGATGTTTTGTCCGCTGGTGACGGCTGCGTAACTTTTAACAGTGTTTTTTACATTATTACATTAGCTCCACACAGGAGACCTTGAGGAAAATAATTCCCCTCAGGGTCTATGTCATATTTGGGGATGTTGTGGACAGTGGCGTAGCGTGGGTGTCAGCCGCCCGGGGCGGAGGAAAATTTTGCCGCCCCCCCCCTATATAGATATTTCGAATTTTGCCGCCCCCCTATATAGGTATTTCGAATTTTGCCGCCCCCCTTTATAGGTATTTAAAACAAAGATTTCCTTTTTTTTATAACGACCGCATTTTTTATACGACGGTTTTTATATCACATGAATCGACTTTCTTCCGAAAAAAATCCTGTTTTAAATTCTGCTACCAATTTATAACTGCTCTCGAAAATCGATAATGGTATCCATGTAATAGGATTTCGCATCTCGAATTTTTACAATGCGTTTATAACACAAGGCAGGCTTCAACTTAAGATTGATTTTGCGTTAGAGAACCAAAATAATAGTGACACATGGAACAGTTAATTTTAAAAATTTTGCAGCGTATGGCATGCAACTCGAATGTAAAACTTGACTAGGTCCTCTATGAATCTGCAACTTGTATTTAATTTATCGTTGTATTCTGAACATAAAACTGGTTTAAATAAATCTCTATAATAAGACTACACTCAGTACATGAAAATGGTTTATCTTTGATTTTTGCAGCACATTCATATTAGTCTGCAATTAGAATTTTATAACTGCACTTAAAAAAAGAGAATGTTTTCCTTCAAAATGTGTTGGGAGATGATTCCGCAACTGAAATTTTACATTCTGAATACAAAACTGGTTTAAAGTAAATCTGTATGCGGTGAATTGAAACTACACTCAGAACTTGAAAATGGTTTCTCTTCGATTCTGGCAGAACATAGTCCGCAACTAGAATTTTATAACTGCACATCGAATTATTTTATTTTATTATCTTTAAATAAAATAAAAAAAATAAAAATTATAATTTATTGTGAAATTTTGCCGCCCCTTAAAAGTGTCGCCCGGGGCGGGCCGCCCCCCCCCCCCCCCCCCCCCCCCGCCCCCCCACGCTACGCCACTGGTTGTGGAGGGTCTTTTTAGAGGAAGTTCTGAGAAGGAAAAAGGTACGAGGGGTGGGTAAGAATCTAGGGGTTAGTGTGTCCAGAAGTGACGGACGCTTGCATCCATCTCTCCCAAACCCAGTGCAAAGCGAAGGCTCGAAAGTCCGGTTGGAGAGGTCGAAGGGTCTCCCTCAACCGGCCTCTCCCGATGCGGCCTGCCGCATTCGCCACCAAGACCTCAATAGACCTGTCCCTTAAATCCCGGGCACTCCTGTCAAATCACCATACGTAGCGAATTACTTGAGATGACCACGGCAGAGATATTAGTAACCAATAAATTCCTTTTTTTGTCTGACCGATTGTGTACTCGAAAATTTTGTTAGCATTCTTAATTTCTTGTAGAACGACGATTTCACTATTTTTTCTTTCTTATTTTATTGCAAAATGTACCTACAATTGTACCTATGTACCTATAATGCACCTACCGTCATGTAGCGACGATGTCAGAAAATTACTCTTCAAGACATACTGCACTGCCCTGTACACATCTGAACTGTGGACGCAATATCCAGCAGCACAATAGGATAAACTGAGGGTGTGCTACAACAATGCATACCGGCCAATAGAGAACTCCAGTCCAATTTTTTTTTTTTTTTTTAATGAATAATGAGTATAATGACCTTCTAACTTAAATAACTGCATATTTATTTTTATTTTTATAGTTAGTTTTAATAGTTAAAATAAATGTCAAAGTTTTAATTTTTCAAGATCCCCGAAAACCACCGAATCTAGTGTGACGTCATCATGACCAACCGAAGTATGAATTTTGTAGGGAACTGGAATCAGCTGTTCGACTCCCGCCATTTTGAATTTCAGCATTGGAACGTTTTATTCGGCATTATGATCGTTTCTTGTACAGTTAGAGTTTTTGAATATTTTCAATAATATAGATAAACTAATACAGATACTTTATTTTTGATACTGAATTATTTAGGCCTAAATAATGTTTCAATAAAAAAAAAAACTATTATATGTCCAAATCTCTATAAACCAATAACACGGAATGTCGAACGGCTTGCGTCTTACATTTCTATTGATTTCTGTACAACTTTGACCCAGGTGACGCAGCGCGGTGACATCACGCCGCCAAAATCCAGCAATACCAGCTTGACACTATCAGATACGGAATAACATCTTGGGGAAACTCGTGCAAGACAAATATAGGTTATATTCAAACGATTCAAAACTCTTTGACTAAGCTCTTGGTAAGCAAAAGTGTTTATGCACAAAGAAGGGACATAAAATTACTTTATGAATCAGTTAACATATTACCTGTGCGAGGAATATTATGGTTTAAAATTGTATGCCAAAACCTATTGTCGGACTCAATTTACAAAGAAAAAGTAGATCATGAACATGGCACTAGATTTAGTAAAAATGAGGGTTTGTCCGTTCCGAAAATTATAAATAAATACGGCCAACGGACATTCACTTATCTTGTCCCCACCATATTTAATAAGATGCCGATGAATTTCAAAATCGAATCCAATTGCCCCACTGATCTCAAAAGAAAAATTAAAAAATGGCTAATGGGTCAAAACTTTTTGTACTGATATTGTTTGTAATCTTATGTATAAATACTATCTATAATTAATTTAATCTATCAGTAATTTACCTGTGTTATATCTGTCTGTCTGTATATTTTATGCTTTTGTATTGTAGGTACTTATAAGTTATTCTTCTGGAACTATTTTGCTATTGTGTTTTCTTATAATATTTTATGTTTTAGTGTTTTATTAATATTGTCAAATTGACCTGCTGACAAACTGCCCTGGCAGTTTAGCGGGTGATTAAAATGAAGAATAAAAAAAAAAAAAAAAAAAAAAAAAAAAAAACAGGGTGTTTTAATGACACATTTTAAAATGGACTTTTTAATATTTTTTTTAAAACTCTATGTTAAATATTATGTAATAAAACTTATATATTCAGAATCAGCGTATATTGGTCTATATGAACATATTTTTTTAAAGCCATAATATTTTTCACTGGAGCTCCTTATTATGCAACTACCAAGGTTCTACAGTGCCTCCACGATGTTCACCGAAGGGAGGGTGCACTCATTCCCAGAACACAGAAATCAACCAACATCATTGTCATGGCTGCTAGTTTATTTATGGTGGCTCAGTTCCCCACTAAATGAGCAATGGATGCAGATGATGAGACCCTGATGGACGGTCCTAAAATATTTATTTTTTCTGTTTAATTTTTGTTTAATTTTATGCTTAATTTTTTAAGTAAAACTTCTTTACGCACGCTTGACTTGGGGAGTAAGCTGGTGGCGAGAGCGTTATGAAAAGTGTGATCGGGCAAGGCGAACGAAGCATAAAGAAGTTTTACTTGAGTCATATGGTCTAAAGCAGTGTTCCGCAAACTTTTTGTGGTCAAGGTACACCTACCAAAACAAAAAAATTTAGAGGTACACCAAAGAAAAAACAATTTTTATTTAATATTTATTATTAAAATCAATATAATATGAAAACATGTTTAATGAGATATATAAGCCTGCTTTACTGAGCACAGGTGATCAAAATTTGGAGCAATCGTTGATAATGCTTCTCTCATCTCTGAAAAGATGTAGCTTGGCCTATTTCAGCATATCACTTCAAATAGGCCAAGCTACATCTTTTATAGCTGTGTGTGAATATGCTCTGACTCTGTAAAATATTATTATATAATAGTTTATGTGATGTGGCAGACTGGGATTGCACTATCCTCCCAGTCCTGCTGGAATAAAAACTTAAAATAAAATAAATAAAATGTAGGTACTTATATAACGGAATCAATAAATTATAGACCTCGCAATAAAAAGTGTGTGCTTCAACAACTTTTATAATCACAACGAATCTGAATCGAAATAAATTCTCATCATGCACGTACTTATCTACGTCGTAAATTATCGTAACAATCACGGAAATTTAAAATGCTGAAGGACAAAATAGATGATTGTTTAGGAGAGCGAAAAGAACTTTTTTTTTTCTAAAAATCATGTTCTATTTTTGTAGACCTATCATTATAAATTTGTATTATAAAACTAGCGAGTACCCGGCATGCGTTACAATGCCACTCAAAGAAAGAAAGCGTTTGTGTTTTAACTCTGTTATTGAAGTGATTTTGGATACACAATATTTTTTTTTTGTTTTTTCATCTGGTGTGTTCATTAATAATTCAGACGGTTTTCCGACCGAAGCTGTCCGTGTTCCAAATTTACCCCCTATTATCCCCTACCGCTAGTACGACTCCTTTGCAATCCCTCCCTCCGCCCCTCCCTTGTCCCCACTCCTCCGTCATCCCTACCCTGTGTGCCCTTTCCATGCGCCCCGTTCTCCTCTCGCACTCCTCTTCCCCCCTCCCCACCCGCTTTCCCTGTCTCAACCCACGCACCCCTTTCACCTTTCCCACCTTCCCCCTCCCCCAACCCCCCTCCCGGATTCCCTTTCCCCTCCCTCCTTTCCTCTAAACTATATGAAATACATGCATTTTTCAAACAACTCGCAGGCCGCTTTTTGTAAAATTTTTACAGAAATTTCATACGGCCAGAACCCAAAGTTTCTTCGCAATCGGATTAATGGTTTAGGAATGCGTAAGGAAAAACAAAGAAACATTAATTTTTAAATATAAAGATGAAAATAACATTGAATAGATCTTTTAGAATACTTAATATTTTTTGTAAATTTCTTTAATAATATTTATTTTTAAATTTTCAGAAAAAAAAAACTTCTTGAAATGCACATTGTAAAAGACGCACTCATTTTCCTAGAAATATTTGATACAAAATAGATGACGCAGATCGAAAGAGAAAAAAAACCCAGATAAATGACATATTTAACTATTTTTAGATTTATTGTCCTTTACAGCCTTTCGAATTTCCGCTGTTGATAACCTTTTGATTACAGTGATATATTTTATATACAGGGTGTAACAGCACATACCCTAAGGCCACGTCCGCATAGGTAGGTGGCTTGCTTAGCGCCTAGTGCCTAGTGGCTTGCACCCTGGCTACTCGCCAGGATACACGGTGGCCGCACTGTAGGTGGTTTGCCTGGTGGGTCGCTAGGTGTCTTGCTCATTTGCTTGTCGGCACGTCGCTAGGCGACTCGCTAGGCTAGGCGCTAAGCAAGCCACCTGCCTATGCAGACGTGGCCTAAGGTTTTTAACTAGCGATTCCTGAGGATTTTGGAGTAAAAAAACATTTCATTTGCTGTCCGATGATATTTTTTTCTAATAAAAACAACAAATATATTTTTCAATCACACGTCGCCACGATCTCACTCATATTTTCAATCACACATCGCCACTGATTCCATTAAATTATCGTGTGTTATCGTACTGCTTGAATCAATCGCGATGCTTATCAAGTGGCCCGCTAGGCTATAAACGCGCTGCTCTCCTGACTACTCAGTTGCAATTAGAGGTTAAGATCTGCATTTTGCCGGAGGCCTCGAAGACATGCTTCCTTTTAAAAGTACTGGAGTTTTTGGGAGCCAGTCCCGACTCGCGAGTGGCTCGGACCGAGACGCACGGGTTCGCCCAGAGCTGGCGAACCCAAGACCTGCTCCTGAATGGCTTAGACCGCCGAGTTCCGGGTTTGGGTTCAAGTATTGGACCGGGTTCTCTGGGAGTAGTCGATTTCAAAAAGGAGTAGGAGTAGAATTCGCTTCTCGCGAAGAACCCAAGTTCAAGAGCCCACTCCAGCTGAACCTGCATGTGGGAAAATATTTATGTTTTTAATTGAACAAAAATATCATCAGACAGCAAAATGACATTTACATTTTTACTCCAAAAATGCTCATGAATCACTGGTTAAAATCTTTTGTTCTGTGTACCCTGTATATACGTTATGATTAAAAATACAACAACAGATATGGTAATGTGTAATGTTATACTGTAGATAAAAACAAGTTTTTAAAGTTTAGACCGTTTATTTTCTCTAGATTATTTTTCTTTTACAGAATGATGGCCATTAAAATACATAATACTGATTAATATTTTGTGGGACATGTACTGCCAATCAACGTAATAGAGCGGAAAATCATGTAACATGCCCTTACAGTTTATTCCATTCCTGTTCCGACTTATGTAATACAATTATATCTTGTGCTTACCAACCATTACTGAGAAAATAATTTTATTGTGTTTATAAATAAATAAATCACAACATCAAGCTATCTAATTCAACGAAAATAAAATGATTTCAAATTAGGTATCTAAGCAACTGTAAATCATTTTAAAAGGACACATTTGAATGTGTGCACACTGACAGTATCGAAAGTTTCAAAGTTTTTTCAAACTAGTTTGGAACACCCGCTCGCAGTCCCCTCTTACCCCGCAAATGGTAAGATACTGGGTGCGTAGCAACGCTAATATAATTATTTTTATCTAGCGTCAATACCTACTTAGAGAAATAAACCATTTAAATTTAGACCCGCAATTTAGGTACATTTACACTTTATAATGCCCTCATACATATATATACAGGGTATTAAGGGGAGTACTTGACTTGCTTTAACCAGTGATTCCTGACATTATTTGGAGTAAAAAATGTAAATAAAATTTTGGTCTCCAGTGACATTTTGAATGTTTTTTTTTAAACTGAAAACAAAAAAATCCGTAGGTATTGGATAGTTAGGAGCGGGTCGAGGGATTGAGCGGTTACTCGGCTGAGTGACCAGTGACGAATGTCGGGAGGTAATGTTAGGAATCCCTGCAAAGTAAGTCAAGTACATCCCTTGTACATGTATTTTTATTATTATCTAATACCCTGTATATGTATTTTTAACTTATTGTTTTTGTGGTAACTATGAGAAATAAAGTGAGCCTACAAGCTATATACCAAAACAAAAAAGATATTCAAATTTTTTATTTCGATTATGCATCCAAATGCCAAGCGCCAAAACTAATAATAGAGTTTTTTTTTTCATCCGGTACACAACTAAACAATCAAAGGTCTCTTTAAAATGATTTACCTGGACCTACTTTTATGTTATTTCGGTAGACTAAAAACATATTTTATTTGAGAACTGTACAATAAAACTTTTTCCAGTAAAATGATTTAACATTTTAAGTTAATTGAATTTTTTGGTGATTTTGTTGTGGTGTTAAGCTGAGTTGCACTAATTGAGTCAACATTTCAGGCAGCATTAAAAAGACTACGATTTCTTGAATTATATACCTAATGTGAAGGACGTGTGAAGATTGCCAGTATATTATGGAAAGAAAATATCATGTTCTCTTTGAAATTCCTAAAAAGATCCAAGATAAGGTCTGAAAAGTTTCCTTTTGAAACAGATGGAGATGGGAGTCTAGAGGCTCGGCTGGGTGACTTCTGGCGCTGGTCTGAACATAATTTAGTCACCAAAAATTCAGTCAAATATGCGATAGAAGAGAATATCTTGGATACTGGCCATTTCTTTGGATTGGACACTACAGAAGAAGAAATTGGACACTACAGAAGAAAGGCCTAAACCCTCTTGAGGTCATCTACTTATATAGACAATTCATTTCGTTCCTCATGTACGTAACTAATGGATATGCATGGCACTTTTTGCAACATTCATGGATTTTCTATAAAAAGGAAAACATACATATTTGCGCGTAGTGCTGTATAGTAATAAACATTATCAGGGACAACGAGCTAATACTCAACACTTTTTGGTAGATACCTGGCATCGAAAGGTGGGTGTCTCTAAAAAGCAAATAGTGTAACTCGCTTGAGTAAATCCAGAATGATAATTCAAGAAGGAAGAGGAAGTTCAACACGTTTGAACATGCCAAAAAACAACTGGTTTAATTATTTTTGATGATACAAAACAAATACAGTAAAAGCTAGAAACCCCACTAATCTCTATTAAAAATAAGGGATATTTTAAATTCAATGATTATTACACAATATAATATAATGTTTGCACACAACAACTATCTAAAAATATAGGCTTGTTTGCACAACAAACATGTTACATACCTAGTAACATTATTACAACACACAATATATGTACATGTATAGTATTATTTTACAACATGAAGTTTATAGTATACTCGTAGATCACAGAATAAAAATATAGACTGAAAGTAAAACCTATGAATGTCAAGTTCTATGTTTAGCAGTAACAGTCTTGCAAAAATGGCACGCATATTATTTATCATGTAGACTACACTTTACTTAGATCTTAAACCCTATTTATGGTTACATTATTATTGTAAGAAACTACTATCTTTTTCTATGTCTATTTACGACTAACACAACAATGTCTACAACAGATTTATATAATAAATCGGGGTTAATTGACCACAATAATAAAATGTAGAGAAGATTATTAATGAAATGTCCACTATCCGGAAATCCCATATGCCTAATTCATCTATTGTCGAACACATTCAATTTAAGATAAGTTATAATATACTTATGTTATGAGCATTCGACGCAAGTAGATTTTTAGGCAATTTATTCAACTGACGTGTCTGACTTAAAATCATTTAAGTGTATGGGAGATTTTCCTACCAAAAGCGTGATGAATTCTGGTACGTATTTCCAAGTGTCTATGTGAAATTCCCAGTATTTTCAGACTTAAAAATATCATCCCCAATGAGATAAATATGATTTTAACTTATTTTCTATGAATGTCAGGCAAAATACACTACGTTTGTGAACATCGATTATTAACTGGTGTTACTCTCACATATATACCAAAAAAAACATTAATAATTTATTTTAAAAAAAATAATATGGTATCGTTCACTAATCTATCAAAAAGTAGTAGGTACAATATATATCATATTGGCTTAAATTTATAAACCATTTTTTAAACTTCTAATACACATTTTTAAAAATTGACTACTATAAAAATAATATCAGTCTACTTAAAAAGTTTTCTCTCTCAAAATATATTTGCGTAAACAAAATCAGTGCATTGATATACCGGTTTTGAATTCCACAATTGTACTGTTTCTCAAAATGTAGGTAAGTACCTTGATTCTATGTGTAAGTACGTACTAAACAAGTTCAATGTTGTCTACTAAACCATTGACTATGCACATCCATTTTAAAATAATAAGGTTTTTTCTGTAAAATCTTTCATATTATTTTATTTGGCACACTTAACCTTGAATGCTTGTTTTGTTGAATCAAAAAAATAAATGATCTTTATGGCATTCCTATTCGAAGTATCTAAGTCAACTTTATTATCACGGCGCTACATCCCAGGATGTAATTTCCCACTCTGCACCAATCTTCTTCCACACAGTCAACGCTCATCTTCCTCAGTCTGCCTCTAAATCACTTACAGATTTTCTGCATCTTTCACCTGACATTCTTTCTACAGAGACGTGTCCAGCCCATTACATTCTTTGGGACTTACAGAATCTTATAATGATTTCAAATCATCAACCAATGATATTGATGTTTCAAGCAAAATTAGATTCCATTTTCTATTGTACCAAAAATATTTCTCAATATTTTGAACTCAAGACTGTACTTTCATTTTGTACATAAACAGTTTGCTTTCTTTACTCCGACTTTTGATCACAGCTGTGAAAAACTAAGAAATAAGCAGGTAGAAGAAGACACAAAACTCTCTCACTAATCCGCCACCCCAAAAACCTGGAAGTGTTAAATTGCAGTTGATCCAATATGCATATAACTGTATGTAGTACATATAGATTTGATCTTACCACTTTTATAAGTACTTATGTTTAAGATTTTTACCGAAAAATTACATAAGTACTTATGTAATTTTTCGGCTACTTCTTTTCAAAAAAGTTCCGGACTACAAGGGGTCGGTGGCAGTACTCTATAGTAGTCCAACAAATTCGATCATCCGACACTGCCTTGCAAAACGTTTGTCGGATTACTGCAGGTCTACTGTAGTGGAAACGGCAGATAATAGTGCATAGATATAAAATATGCTAAAGACTGAAATAGGTACATTTTTCGAATAAAACTATATTTGTACTTGTACTGGCATGTTTATGCTTGCAAGAAGACTCCACTTTGTAAACTTATTCAAACAAAAAACGTGGCAGAATGGAACAAACAAACAAATGCGGCAGTTGATAGAATACACGGAGAAATATCCTAAAACAACAATAATGAACCCTAGTGACTTGTAAAATGGTCAGCTCTAGCAAGCTAGGCGTAAAACATACAATAAAACATAACTCATACACCTGTCGGCGTACAAGGCTTGGCACTCGAGTCTAAGCACGCGGCGGACAAGGAATTCGACATATGATTATTGATGAATTATTGTAGACTTCTTCAGTTTTAAGTAAACCCTGATGAAGTAAGCATTGCTTGCGAAACATTTTGGTTTTTTAAACAATAAACGTGGTTAAAACCAAGTATTGTATTAATTCTGAATTATTATAGAGCTTGATTTTGTGCTTTCAGCCAGTAAAAAATGGCAGGTAATGGTAGTTGTTGGATAATCAAGCGGCGGATTACTGAGAGAATTCAGCAATTCTAAAGATAAGTTGGCATAATCAATGGTTAACTTATTATTTAATATTGCCAAGGGGGAGAATTATAAATAACAGCTGTTTATTTAATAAGCTGTGTTTAGTTGACACGTTTTTCTCTGTCTCGTTCTACCTCCATCGGATGCATTCTTTTACGGTGGGAAAAGCAATTGCCAGAGCTGGCAAAAGCCTTGGTACAGTATGGGCAGCAATATGGCCGTGCTCCTGTGTGCTGGTTGATGTGGAACTGAAATCAAATAAAAAATAATATACATATTCAGTTAACCGCTTAAGGACTATGCCCGAGTATACTTGGGCGGCTATCATGTGCGTAAAATCCCACACCCGAGGTAACTCGGGGAAACTTTACCTGCAGAATTACAATGTAAAGATCAATGGAGAGGTGAGTAAAAATAGTCAGTCAAGGCAATTAGTCTGACAGCTGGAATGAAACAGGACGGAAAACAAGCCGAATACTTCTTCAGACAGCAGTTTGGTGTGATGTACCCCACAAGGGAGGAATGGGGCATGGTCCTAGGTCCAACCTCCAAACAGGAACTAATCTGGTTCACGGATGGGTCCAATGGAGGAAGGAACAGGGGCCGGGGTCTGTCCGCAGGGAACCAAGAGGGAACTCAGAATACCTCTAGGAACACACTGCGCTGTGTTTCAAGCTAAGATGGAAGGTATCTTGGCCTGCGCACAGGAGAATATGTATATTGAGTACAGGAATAAGAACATAAGCGTATGTTCTGATTTCCAGGCAGCCCTAATGGCACTGGAAAGTAACCAATACGACTCCAGACTGGTGATAGAATGCAGGACTATTTTTAAAGAACTCGCTACCATCAACAGAATAATAGTGATCTGGGTACCAGGACATAAAGGTTAAGAGGGCAACGAGCGGGCTGACGAACTAGCAAGGTAAGGGGTGAAAGCACCACTTGCGGGATCCGAGCCGGCCGTAGAAGTAGAGTTTGCCACACAAAATTACATATTGAAAGGCAGGTCAAATCCAAGCACTGGAAGGAATAGGAGAGGGCACCTGGAATGAGGCAATCCAAAATACTCATAAACAGGCCAGATCCTAGACGCTATTCGAGGACAGAAACTCGCTGGGAACTGGCAGGATTACTAAACGGACACTGCCATCTTTCAGGAGACACATACAGCTGTTTGGAGAGGAAAACACCAGTAGATGAAAGAAATGTTAAGAGGGTGAAAATACTCCAATTCACCTACGGTGCCAACGTCCTGCCCTGATGAGAACTAGGCTCAGATACCTGGGGAGACACACTGTGGAACCAGAAGACATAGCCACTTATTCAATGACTACCCCGGTGAACTTTATAAAAGGGACTGGGTTATTGTTAAAGGATTGAGGTAAAATTAGAGATACACTATGGCCTAAGTGCTTACGGGAACTATCCGTAAACTGTCTCCGCGTTTAAAAAAAAAAAAAAATACGATTTATGATGTGTGGAAGAGAGACAAAAGACAGCTGCGATGATTCAAACGCAGTACCACTCCGCTATCTCCCAATCTCCGCAAATCGGATGACATCACGCGTTGTAGTAAAATTGTATTTTTTTTTCATTTTTTAATGATTACTGAAGGGCTTAAAAAAATGATAACAAGGATTATGAGGGGAATTCGAGATTTGGAGAAAATAAGTAGATTTGAGATTTTCATGGTTAAAAGTAATACCGTGATTTATTTTTAACATTAGCTCCACACAGGAGACCCTGAGGAAAATAATTTCCCTCGGGGCCTATGCCATCTGTGGAGGTTTTTTTTTTAAGGAAATTAAGAAGAGGAAGTTCTGGGAAGGAAATATGAGGGGTGGGTAGGAATCTGGGGGTCAGTGTGTCCAGGAGTGACAAACGAGTGAATCGCCCCTCCATCTGCAGTGCAAGGCAATGGGTCGAGAGATTCTGGCTGAAGAACTGGCTGAAAGAACCCCCTCAACCAGTCTCTCGATCCTGCCCACCAGGCAGCGGGTAGACACATTAGCCGACGTTGATTTTTGACAGATTTGGCATTGCGTTGTTGAATTGCAAATTGCAACGAATTTATTGGATTTTGTGGAAAATAAAATATATTATAAAGACAATGATAAATTATTTTTAATTAAATTTATTTGTACAACCGGGAGGTTGACTAGAGTGCAAATGTTAATACTTTTTTTTAACCAAAATGGTTGCTAAGATGTTATCACTGTCAATCTCTCAAGTTGCTAGAGTATCTTGGATTAGTGTTGCCGTGAGCTTTCCCTACAAAAATTACCATAAATTTATAAATGAATAGGTACCTACCTTCAAATCCTGATTACGTTTAAATGTTTTATTGCACAGTGGACAGTTGTGTGGGCGGGCATCGCTGTGTGTGATGCTGTGAGCTCTCAGGGTGCTATTGGTTGGATAAACTCGACCACAAACAGAACAAGAATGGACTTCTCCACCATGATATTCCTTGTGTCGAACCAGGTTTGAGTTGGTCTTAAATCTGTAACCACATATGTAATACATTGAAAACATTTCTTCCAAACAGTTGCATAACTAACTCCGTCATCAATCCGTTTCTAAAACGCGGTCTTCTGCCAAACAACTCGTCTTGGTACACACTCCTTGCCTCATTCACATTCGTACATTGTCTCTTACATCTCTATTCTGACTCTTGCCACAGCCTCCTCTCAAATATCTGGTTCACTTGATCATACCATGTTTTCCTTGTGCATCCCCGACTTTTTCTAACATTCACGTATACGTCATTTATTCTCCTTAAACTCCTTTCTTCATTCATTCACTTGCACAAACTATCTGAATGTCCCATTCTTAATCCTAGTTACATTTGAAGTTTAAATATTATTTTTATAAATAAATTACATAACACTGTTGAATAAAAATAAAAATATGTACCACCATTCAGATTTGTGCTTGCATTGGCTAAGAGCTAGTTTAGTAACCCTATTTAAATAGCCAGGTTCTTTCGTTCTTAGCCAGGTTCTTTCATTCTATTACTCTAATCTTTTTTTCTTCCTGATCCACAAAATTATAGCATAAGGAGCAACAGAAAATGCATGACAGCAAGCATATTTTTTTAAGAAATCAAAAATAGGGACATCATTATCTTTGAGGGAAGAACATTAAGGTGCAGGTAAACAAGCAACATAAATTGCCTATTGCTCCCCTTCTGTAGTCTTGCTGGGCAAAGTGTCGGCTGTCAATATTGCTGTGTCCCATCAAGATTGCCAGGAGTAATGTATAAAGGCTCTTTGGCCTGGCAATATTGTCTTGATAACGGTAGCCAAGCCAACTCTCCAATGACAGCCAAGCACATTTGTGAGTTTGAAATGTGTGAATTTGAAAAAGTACTTTTTTACTCCCTTTTCAGGTTCCGCTAAGTGAAGAGATATAGTTATACACTAGTACTACAAAAAAGAGCATTTTGTAAAATTCTACAACAAATGCAACTCACACTCTTCCACATATTTCACACCCATATTTTCCTTTGGGACGGTGTGTATCCATATGAACTTTCAAATTTCCTTTGGTAGATATCTCCTTTTGACAAATTGGACAAGAAACTCTCTCGTAAATGCTGTCTCGCACCTTGCTCTTTAAATGGAGCCAGGAGTGGTTCTGTAAAGCGATACTAGACAGGAAACTCCTCGGGCAAAGACTGCAAATAAATGGCTTCACATCGGCTCCATTATTCTTCTTAGCAAATTTAATTGGTTTTAAATCTGGCAATGTCTTGGGAACTTTCTCAAACTCTTGTTTAATTGTAACTTCTTTTTGCACAATCTCTATTGTTAATGAATGGCCTTGGATGTCACCGTTTTGATGAATGGCATCTTGAAAATTGTTGAAGGAATAATCCTTTGCTGAAGAATCGCTGCAGTTTGATGTATCGTTGGTTCGACTGTCCTCCGTGTCACAATCTAAGAACATCATTGGATCGAGATTTACTTCCATTTCTGTGACATCGGAATCAGCTTCTAAGGGACTTGGATTATTTTCTTCACTGGGCTCTTCCTTCTTCACTATAACATAGTTACCATTGTGCATAATTACTGGTAATCTTGACATGTTTTTGTCATCTGTTCCTTTATTTGTATATTTTTCATCCATTATCACAATATGTTCCTTTAATTTGGTTTGAGATAGCCGAGCCATTTCTGCAAATAACCTGAAGCCGTCAAGTCTGGTGCAACAGCTGATGCAAATCATTTTGGGTAATCTGTCATCTGAAGCTATCTGCAACAATAAATACAAACACATTATAATACAAAAAATAATGATAAATATTATTATACCTAATACAAATAGGGTTACCATCCGTCCGGATTAGTCTGGACATGTCCGGACTTCTAGCCTTTTGTCCGGACTTTGTCCGGCTCTTTAATTTGTCCGGATTTTTTGGTTTAGATGGAATATAACTGTTATTTGGAATATAGATGGAGTAATAAAACTTACGTAAGCAATATCAAATAAGTCTTTAATCTTTATTAATTTCCACTCATCTAAAAACAAAATACATATCTTCTTTAACAATCAACTCATAGAGATCACACAATAAATTTTAATTACAGTTGCAAACAATCAACAAATTCATGTTCAAACATAAAATATCTTCTTCAAAACTTAATACTTGTTAAGAGGAAAAAAACGCTAGGAATTTTTCGATTCTCATGCATACAAAATTTAAAATCGTGCGTCATATTTGCACGTGGCAAGTGCTTACTTGTAATATAATGTAAATAAATAATTTTACAAGAATGAAAAAAGTTAGAACATACAAAACCTCAAAAATAGTCTTAACCATAAAGGAGTATTTTTTTTTTCTTATATTATTACTTCATAATTAAGTCATGCAAAAACCTTTTTTTTAGTGGTTTACGCTTATATTTTTTGTTTTGTAAATAATAATTTTATTGTAATTCCAATACATAGAAAAGCCAGTAAAAGCTTCAACGCGACCCGAGCGTGCCTACGACCCACGTCTACCACGACCTACCACGTCCATACCATTATGAAGTGCGTACCTGATATTTGCATTATGTGATTAAAATGTCTGGACTTTTTTTGGACTGTCAGGCTTTTTGCCAGGACTTTTCAATTTTCTAAATGGTAACCCTAAATACAAACAACTATAAGTCATTTTGTCTGGCCTCTGCTGGCAATAAATGTTATTGGAGAATCATATTGACAAACGAGTATTAATACAATCCTAAAACCAGGTTAATATTACATATTTTTCATCTCTAACATTGATTCTACCGTATTTTGTGGTGTAAAAGACAAAAACATGCCTGATTTGTTTTTACAAAAAGAAATTTGCTTCAAATATGTGTAGGAACTTAACTATGCCCTCAAAAAATAAATGTACGCTTAGGTACCTAGGTATAGGAACCTATTTATAAACAGATGCACAAATCGTAAACAACCTACAATATATTATATTTTCAAAACTAGACAGTTCAGTTTATTGAGAAAAGAGCTATAATAACTTATTACAAAAGATAATGATGTGCTGTCAAGATACCATCATATTATTTTTCAATATTGAATCTTGACTGTTGACAGTTCATAGGGGTTGATTACCCTTGCACTAAACAATCATAACAATATCAACACGAATCTGGTCAGATTCCAATAAATTTCCCTTTTGAAACACGGAAATGCATTCTGACTTACCTCTATGTGTAGATATTTTGTGATTTTATCAGGCAGCATCATTTTTTCTCCTTCCTCTCCGAAGATCATAATTCCTACTTCCTGCTCAACGGTACAAATCCGGCAAAAATGTTCAAATCTTGGTTCAATATCCATTTTGTTTTCGTTTTTTAAATACAACTAAACGTAATTCATTCCAACCCATCGCACAAAGCATGAATATAAATAATTTGCTTGATTATTTTAACGATCTCTTTTAGTTTACCACCCTGACCCCATGAAACGACGCTCGGCGACGCCGTCGTAAAAACACCGCAGGCGCCGTCGATTGCACTTTGACGTTTGGGGCAATTACAGATACGGATTTACAGCGGCCGGAGAAAGATGTTCTAAAAAAAAATTAATTATTTTCCAAAATAATTTTAATTAAGCCCCTAAATTTTATTAAGAATAACGTTATTTTTATTATGTACCTACCTACATAAAAATATTTTGTAAAAAAAATAGATTGATATGTCTTTTAAAATGGTTTGGAGATTCGCTAAATACCATTTACTTAATTTTTACACGTTGTAACCATAGATGGCACTGAATTAAAAATTATTGCTTGCATTCATTTATGGACAATCGATGAACTCCTAAAAATAGTAAAAAATTGACTAATAAACTTACAAATTATGCATTAGGGATGAGAAATCGTTCAAAATATGTTTTTTTAAAGCATGGCGTTGTTCCCAACGCTATTTTTGCTAATAAAAAAACGAATTCAATCTGTAAAAGAAAAGTAAGTAGGTACTAAGTACCTACCCCTTTCGATCTCACATAAAGAAAAATTATCCAAATTATTTTATTTTTTTTATTTTATTATTTCATATAAATTTCACATTACAATGTTCATTTTCATCGTCACAATTATTTTGAAAATAATCACAATGCATTGACGAATTTATTGCCGATAGTCTGGCGAATGAATAATAAAGGTAGGTAGGTAGGTAATAGGTAACGTTTAATTCATTTGACAGCCGACTATAGGAATTTATAATAAATTATAATTATTATTCAATAGGAATATATAATAAATTATTATATTACTCAGGTTCTACATGTATAACATTGCCGCAAACAAAGCAGTTTTGCAAAAATTATTAGTTATTACATTACTAAGAATTATATACATTTTTAAGAAGCATCGCGTTCATTGGTCGAGACATTGTACATATATTTTCTTATGAACCTGTGGATGCAATTTTTAGCCATTAGTTGTTTTAATTGTTTGTCTAGTTTGTAGTTTTTCTAGATTTTAGAAATGTATTGTAAGTTTGTGCAGCGCCCTTGAGGTGATTTTTCACAAAAACGGCGCTATATAAATCATCCAATTATTATTATTATTATTACTAGGTATATTATTAGTTAGGTGTATCGTATATCATACATCAAAATCTTCAGAACCCCATTCATAAAAAAACAAGCATGGTTATACAGACAGGTAGGCAGGTACCGGGGTACCTACCTACTATATTTTTCGCAAATAGTAATATTCTGCAAATAATTTAAAAAATTATTTATAACATAACCTTTTTCGTTTAGTAAGAATACTATGGGTAATTAAAATTATGTACGTATGAATATATTTTTTATTTTTTAAACGCGGTTTGATTTCTGTATTACGGAAAGGAATCTCACTTTATTGAATATTTTGTAATTATAGTCCACCTAGGCAGTCTGGTTTAGTCACTAGCAAATGTCGTTCAGTCGATATCGTAGTCGACATTGTCACAAGATCAGATAAGCTGAACACGATCTTGTGAAATTTGAATGGCCTGCTAGGAAACCGATTATTTTTGTTCTCTGTGAGTTGGTATATCCTGCTTTCTTTGTTGTCTGATTGCAGTATGGTGTGGAGTCGAGTAGAAATGTCGGCAAGAATTTAGGTTAGAGGAAGAGTGCTGGCTCCTGCACTCCTGCAGTTGCAACAGAAGGCAGGAAGAGGAGGCTCTGCGGAGCGGCCAGGCCAGGAGGCAGGAGGCTAGGGGACTATGGCCGGTGTCCGGGTGTTGGTGGCCGTACCGCGCGGCGCCGACCGGTCCGCGGGGACAGGGGAAGCGGCTTGCGGCTGGCGGGGCGAGAGTGCGTGGGCCGAGCATTCCTCGGCGCGGGCGGCGAGCGCCAACCAGTCAGCGAGTCAGCAGTCCTCAGTTCGCAGTCAGTCGGAAAGTGCGCGCGGTGGCGGCCGCTTCGCGAGTGTGAGTGTTGTGTCGCGACTCGGAGGTTGCCTTTTTTAAGTTTTGTTTATTTTTTTACTGAATCGCAAAAATAACAATCGTAAAGATGGCTCTCAACTCTGAAGTGGATCAGAAGTCAAACAATCTGGTGCTGCGAGTCGACCAAGACTCCGATTCGGATCTGAAGGCGTTGTTCGACAGTGTTTTGAAACCGGACTCGAAGAGGCCGCTGCAGGTGCCCCTGCGCATGAGGCAGCTGCCCAAGTCTTTCTTCATCCCGCCGTCCACGGGCTCCAAGTCTCCATCCGTATCACACTCGCGGGAGAACTCCGCGGACTCGGCCTTCGGGTCGTCGGGCGGCCCGGCCGTGTCCCACTCCAGGGCTCACAGCTCGCCCGCCTCTCTGCAGCAGACCTACGCCGCCGGGCTGGCGGGGGCCCCTAACCCTGGCGCTCCGCCTACGGCCATCCGCCACGCCAGGCAGCGCTCGTACGACGTCAGCAGCAGCGTACTGCTCGGCGAGGAGTTGGGGCCCCTGCCCCCTGGCTGGGAGCAGGCGCGTACCCCCGAGGGGCAGAACTACTACCTCAAGTAAGTTATCACTGATCACATACCTGCTCCGTTTAGACAATTTTTCACATTTTTATTGTGTACCTTCGGACAACGAACTGATCTGCAGTCGGGCGGCAATCAAACCCCCATCAGATTTGTTTCTAAGTAGGTACCTACCTACCAATCCACTTACCAACCAAGTGTACAAAAATGTTTATTAACACCCGTCACAAGTATTATCAAAACCTATTAAGACAAAAGTCATCCCGAGAATCACGAGGGAAAGAAACCCCATGTCTTTCAATGTAAAAGTTGTATCGAAAGTCACCTGTTGACGCAGCGGCCATGTTGGGTGGCACGAAATTTAGGCTCTGTTATTCGTGTGCATCTCCCGACAGGTACTTTTCACACAGCACGCAGGTAAAGGTAACATAACTCGGGCGCACAGGTGGGCCAAGCACCAAGCAGTGCACTCAAGCCTCAAGCAACCAACAGGGCTCGGATGAGACCGGGACGCGTATTTCCAAACCCTATACCGGTTCAGTCGCGGTAGCGACATTTTACATTTTAAATACACCTCTATATTGGTTATTTTTGATCACTTTACAAAAAATTTTTTTTTCTAAAATTAAGATAAAATAATCTTTCCAATGTGTATATTAGAAATTAATAATTTTATTTCTAAATATTTAAATTTTGATATTTTTCCCATATATTGTATATACACCTCTATATAGGTTATCTTTTATCACTTTGCAAAAACATAAATTGTTCTAGAATCTAGATAAAATTATCTTTCCAAAGTGTATATTAGAAATTAATAATTTTATTTCTTAACATTAAAATTTTGATATTGAAAATGTACCGCGACTGAATTGGTATAGGGTTTGGAAATACGCGACCGGGACACAAACAAACAGTACAGCCAACTTCGTGCATTATGTAGGTACCTGTTCTAGTTGGTACTAAATTAATAGCTTTTGAAATGATTATTTACCTTGGTATATCGTACATCACCATTATCTTGCAGATTTTGTTTGCGTAGGTGGGTATACGTTTATAATTTTAATCAAAAATTAATTTAATTTGAATAATTTTTTTCGAGGCTGCAGAATGAAACAAAAAACATAAATAGGGCATTGACGAATTGAATCGCGTATAGACTATCGACCATCGACCATGGTCGATGGCGTTAATTGTTAATAGACGCTAAGCAACCAATATCTTTCGGCATTTGCGGGGTAAGAGGGGACTGCGGTAGGGTGTTACAAACTACCTACCTACCTACCAAGTTCGAAAAACTTTTTTTTAAACTTTTGAGCAGGGGCGTGCCACGACGTTTTATTACGTTTTTCTGATCACCGCACCGCACTGGGTTTTGTCGATTGTCGCATCGATTGTTATTTGAGTTATTTTATTAAATTAATTTAGTTTTCATCATAAAAGTTTTCATAGATTACAAAATAAAATATATTATAAAACTGCATTATTTAACAACGATTTGACATATATATTCTGATTAACAACGTCCCACTGTAATATTGAGTAAAAAATATTATTCTTACTAACACGATGCCCACTCAACCACCGACCGGTCGAAAACGTTTATAATACATGACGTTAACATTTATAATACCTTGTCAAATAAAATATGTACTTGTTTTTATTTTTTTCGTTATCAGTAATTTTAGTTAGAAAAAACGCAGGGTGAGCCACCTTTAAACCTTTTTTACGTTTGCACGCAAAAATTTTTAATTTAGAAAATTACTCTATTTGTTTATTTCTTATGACAAAATTTGAAAGCGTATTTTATCACCTTTCAAAAACAGTTTTTAGCTTTCGAATACGTTCAGAAATATTCCATTTATTTGGATTTTTTTGTAAAGCGGAAATATTTTGACAATTTGACAAAATTTTGCCGAGACCCCAGAGGTTAAAGCATTTATTCGCAGCATTCTGGAGTACAGTTGCATCATTTGGGCCCCTCAGAATGAAAACCAATCGAAATAAAACATCCATCCTTGTTCCTAACAGTAATGCTTGACATTTGTAGGGTCGGTAAGGAATCGACATAAACCGAACGCCGTAAGACCCGAACTTTGCTAATCTGCGCAGGGTCTTGCAGCACTCGGTTTATGTCAATTCCTTACCGGCCCGTGAGGGGGCCGCCGTAGAGCTGAGTTCATCTGCCCTGATGATGGACACTGTAACGCTGTCCGAAACGTTGGCTAAAGAAGGAGTTAGCGAAACACGGCATAACACCCCAAAAACAATAACAAAAATACTTTTTGGCCGTGAAAACCTACCACTAAAAACATACCCACCAATCAACTGTTTAACGATGGTGTGTTGACTGTTGACACTTTTAACATCACCTACAGACGGTTTATAGACTACCTAGGTACCTTTTGACGCTTCCATGCCAACTGAGAATAAAGTCAACTCAACACCTCCTTGAAAAGTCACTAAAAGCAATGAAAAAAATAATTTTAAATTAGCCGATAACCCTAACCTAACGCAACCTATTTAACCAATTTTGTATATATATTTTTTTATCACTCTAAATGACTTATCTGAGATGGTTCTGAGTTGGTTTCATTCTGAGTTGTCCGGTCACCCCTTTTGACGCAGGTCACCAAGGAGTAGAAGCTGTCCCCATGACCCTCATATATTTTCTTTTCAGTTATGTATTCACGTCACAAAACTTACTTCTACTACTCGTTTATGTGTACTATTACTAGCAGACCCGTGAAAAATCACGGGAAATTATAATGCCAGTTTTTAAAAAGATATTTCTGTTAAAATATGTATTATATACAATTATATTGTAGGTAAGTACCTACCTATTTTATTTAATTATTATTCATACAAGCAGTTTCAAATTTTAAAATGGCATTTAAATTCAAAGCAAATTTGAGTTTGTTGAACGTGAATAAAGGGCCATCCATAAATTACGTCAAACGCCTTTCGTGATTTTTGGCCCCCCCCTGTCACATTTGTCACCCTCCCCCCTAGTGTGACGTTACATATTTGCAATTTTAAATCCAAAAATAATCAAAACAGTAATTCAAAATTTTATTTTTTTAGTTTTGATTTTTAATAATTTAGATTTTTACATGTGACGTCACAAAGCTGATGACCCCCCCCCCCCCCCATACCCCTTGTCACGCAATGTCACACTTCTCTACTCACCCCCCCCTTAAAGGGTGACGTAATTTATGGATGGCCCCTAATTTGACATAGAAATTAAGCTCATCACAAACAACCAAAATTAGTTTCTTCAGTAAATGATTTCTCTTTGAAAACTTGGAAACATCGACAATATTTACTTAAGAATCACTCGCTTTGAAAAAAAGAAATTTACCTTTTTGATGTTAGTAAACTTGAAAAATTACGACATCAATCAGTCGTTTAAACAAAAAATACACATTTCAAATTAATAATAATTAATTAAATTAATAATTTTGGTACCTTCTTTATCTCTCGTCTGGTGTGATTTATACTTATCAATTCCGATTTTGAAGATTAAAGTTCATTGAACCTGAATAACCGAAATTAATAAGTTTAATAATATACATATATTTGTGGGCGTGGCCTATCTCACAAAATCGCTCCCCATGCAAGACCATTCATTCTTCACATATTATATACCTCTTGTGTAACGAACCCATACAATCTGTCTACTAAGGAAGCATAAATTCAAGAACGTTGTTGAGAGGTTCTGAAATTTCCACACATTCTCTCTCTCTGATTTTTTAAGACAACGCAACTATTCTCGAATGGCCGCGTTATGAGCCATGGCGCATTGAAATATCTAATTAACTTTATGTGAAACCTTACGAGTGATCGCCTGGCTATACTGTGTAATGCCATGGGATATACACACACTATACTTTCTTACCTGTTGCATTACCCATTTTGTTGCACAAAGCTCCGACGAGTCCGTTGCAACAGAATCTTGGATTCCGAGTTTGCCGAAGTTAGCCGAAGTGTGACGGAAACGCCCGAAAGTCTCGACATCCCGCAACCTGCAATGGCAAAGCGTTCGGTTCGAGAGGGATTCCTGATAATGGATGCGGGAAGTGCGTTGATGTTTCGTGAAAAAAATCTGGAAAATAATCAATTTAGCACTAAAGGATCATAGTATAAAACACGTTGATTGCAGTATTCTAGTCTAGAAAAAAAACTTTTTTTTTTCTTCATATTTCCAAAGTTTAAATATTCAAAAATATGCTCGCTAGCGTTTGCCTCAAGATGGCGGCCCACCAACAGCTGATTTCGTAACTTAGTTCGCACGGGAGTCGTTATTACCTCAAGTTTTCTACAAAATGTCGACAGAGTCGTTATTTTAGCTGCTACTGTCGCTACTGAGCGATTAGACAGTTTTGTGTGTCATCATGACAATCTCACTCGCCGATTCACCCGCTTTTAAACTTACCGGCTAGTAGCTTGTAAACTGGCTCAATGTAACCGAGGCTTAAGGCTACTCCCTCATAGGCCGGTAAGGAATCAACATAAACCGAGTTCTGTAAAAATGCGTGATACCCACTGTTTTCCGTTCCATACAATATTTTCTATTGATGCCCATCATACACAGAGAGGCATTGCGTACTTCCAGTATAGTATACAGGCAAGCGGTACGCGGTTTCTAAGGGACTTTTAGTTGATTTCTTTTAGATATGATTTGAGATATTTTTTTAGTTAAATAGTTAGATTTGATTGTTTCTTTAAAACGCTTTTAAAATATTCTTACGAATTTATGAATTAAGCACATTAATATTATCACATGATAAATGTAAAATTCCACAAACTCGTCGTCACTTGACAGACTCAACGAAATGCTAAAAAAATAGATAAAACAGAAATCTGCAATACCGACAGCTGGCTACAAATATACTAACATCTAAGGACCCGTGTGCGAGTCCATACAGCGAGAAATCTCGCAACTCGATTATGTTGACTCCTTACCGGCCCACGAGGAAGCCGCCCAATAAATATGTATCATGATATCTCCAATATAACATCTCAACATTTTTCATAAACGAAACGTGCATCAAAATGGTAGGCCTTAACGGAGCTCTCAGCGGCAGGATTCTACTGACTGCAATAATAATGAATCACTTCGGTTGGCTGATCTCCCGAGTTTCCCTGCTCGCTGGTGTTTACGTATATACTATAAACGTATATTATCGTATGTGGCAACGTGTACAGACGTATGTTATCGTATGTGGCAAGGTGTATAGACGTACTACTGTGATAGTGTGGCCGCGTGTATTTGCGTGTGCCCGTTGCGTCGCCCGTTGCCCGTCGTTCGCTGCCTTGGCCCGGCACGCGTGTTTGTTTTTCCTTCACAAATAATATACTAAATGCACCGGGTGACCAAGGCCCACAGTTTTATAACATTTTACTGGACGTGTGCGTCTGGCTGTAGAATGAACCCAGCGACAAATCCTAGAGAATTAGTCGCTGGGTCACACAAACAAAATGAACTATTTCATTTTTAACTACTGCCATGTCCTCCGAGGTAAGCAGAGAGGCCAGACCGCCATAAAACTCTATCTTGGCACACACTCCTGGCTTCATTCACTCTTGACATGGCCCGACTCAAGTATTTGATTCAGTTGATCGTGCCGTGTCTTCCTCGGGCGTTCGCGACTTCTACAATTCACTTCCGCGTCACGTATTATTCTCCTAGCACACTCCTTTCTTTATGCATCCATTCTACGTACCCAAAAATCATCTAAAAATCCCTTTCTTAATCTTATCGATTGCCCAAACATCAGCATTGCACTCTTTCCGAATCTCCACTTTTTTTTTTAACACTGGATACATGGATCTCGTCTACGCAGAATTCAATCTACTTTCATCGTACCTCTGCTAGTTCCATTCATCGGGGCTGGTATTGTGGACTTCTAGCTCACTTGTTTGACAATTATTTACTAACGCCACCTTCACCTTCACAGCCCGCGGCATTATAAATAACCAACAAATTATTACTTATTTGTAAGAAGGTGATTTCATAAAATGCTCCAAATTAAGTGTCTTAAATTTTTCAGTCTTTCAAAATAAATATCAACTTTACTTTTGGCACTAATCTTCTTATAAATGTAATATCAAGGGTGATGGGGGTAGCAAATATAAAATCAATATTCAGTGTTTTGAATATAGTGTCCTCCGCGTTCAAAGTGGTATCTTCTCCAAGCATAAACTTTCTAATTAAAGTGTGTTTATCGTAAGTGACCTACCTGCCAAGTAAGGATATTTTGTCTTTCTATTTGTAAATAAGAATAAAATTAGATAGAGCCTAAGAATTCATAATAAATTTGTTACATATAAATTATGCAATCACGAAGAGGTACCTACATTCACGGGCAGTAAATTGTCTTTGTGTTTTTACGCACTGGTATCACCAGTTTGTCTATGGAAATGTGAGTGACAGGGAGGAAAACGGTTCATGGTTGTATAATTTATATGTAACATTGTACAGCGCACCTGAGGCGATTTTTCACAAAAACAGCGCTCTACATATTATCCAATTATTATTAAACGTGTTCAGTTCTTCAGTAATGGAGTTTTCTGCATTTTCCCATTGCGTTATTTTAACAAAATATACAGCTTTTTCCTCTTTTAACAAAAACAGCGAAAGGAATTCATTTTGATTATAATATTTTTCATCGCTTGTCTGCCAATTACAGCTAAATAATCTAGATCGGACTAGCCACTTCGCGGTCGGAGATAAAACCACAGATTCAAAGTTGGATTTGCATTGAATGGACTTTGAGTAAGGTCGCCTAGGTTGACGACAAGTAAATATAAATAATTATTAAAATGCCGAGAGAGCTTTTTACTCACAAAACAAACAACCAACCAACTAATATCGAGATGTGAACGCACTCTCGATAAAATTCATATCAATACAAGAATGCATGCAATCCAATATTTTCTACAGAACCTACTCGAAGCTTTTTGGTTTTATTACAGAACACTTAATATTTTATTGTATGAGCTTTCGTTTAGTGTTCGGACTAATTTAAATAGCAGGAGGTCTAGCATGGTCGATCTATAAAACTCAATCAATACGATATTCAGCCTCCATAGTATCAGTTAGGTTTCGATTAACTATCAATATACACATATTTTTTAAATATGTCGTTCGTTATGCAAAATTATTGACTCATTTGATGAACGTATTGAACTGACGAAGCTCTTAGAAATGAAAGAAGTCATGTATGCTCTCCATAGCCTTACATAATGCATATATGACGCAATCAATTTATTCCGTTCGATCTTTGAGAAACGAAAATTGTCGAAATATGAATAAAGACCTCATAAACTAATTAACTCCCGTTTAGTGTCAAAAAGTAAACGCGAACTGCCAATGCATATTTAAGTTAGTATATCAGTTCAATATTATCAATTTATACGTAATTGAGTTTCGGGATGTGAATTCGTAAACAGGTCCGCCAATGTTGCCAGCGTATGTCGATTTCTTATTTATTCCCTGTCAATATCAGTTCGGCTGTCAACGGTAAAACTGTGCTAAGGACATCGATATAAAATTATCGGAAGTTATGTCTTTCGAAAAGATATTGTAAAGTTATCGATTTCACCGTGCTAGAGCTACAAGACTGAACCGTTGCTCTTTACCGTAACTGAGGCGAACGGTGCCGTAATGCTGACTCTTCACTCTCATATTGAGCAGTTGCTGCTTGTATTTAAATTTTTTGTGTAGTTGCTGCATATACCCATCCTCCAAACCTGGAATGCGAGGAACGGTCAGTCTATTGCACTCTTAGGTGGCTAAGTAAGTCTTCATAAACCGAGTGCAGTAAGAAAGCTGGATACCGAGAGCGCTCCGTTTCATATATTTCTACTGGCGCCCGTACATGCAGCACGGGAGAGATGTTGCGTACTTCCATTGCCCACGTTCTTACTTCGACCGTTTTATGTCTATTCCTTACCGACCCGTGAAGAAAAGGGGTTACGCTCGGTAATCTGGACTAGATTGTAGATCCAGGCATTACAAGAATTAGATCGCGCTCTGACGTAAATTTTTTTTTGTAATACTTACACTGATTTCTTTATTATAGCCATATTATTGCATATTATCCCATCTTTCTTAGAAACGACGCATGCACAAGAAAGATTATGGTTTAATAAAACGAACTCTCGGCGGCCGGACGCTCATTCCTGGAACCATCGTTTTCCTTTGCTTTTCTTCCATTCACTAGATTTTCCAGCTGATCTACAAGCAATAACAGTAGTTAAAGTTCGGATAAAACATAGGTTAGGTTTGTTTGTTTGTTCTCTTCTTCTTTCTTCAATGTACTGTTTTGATACTGTTCTATGATTTCATGAAACTGTTATAGATAAAAACAAGCTGAAGCAGACCGTCTTCTGAAATGTTGTGTTAATATAAAAGCCTAGAATACACGAGTTTGGTTGGGGAGCTCCTTGCTCCCTCTAGGCGGGGCGGCCGCGGCGCCCCACCGGTAACAAGGTCGCCGGCCTATATTCTATTTCGGCGTCGGTCGGCCGACGCGGGAAGCGTCGCTACACGGACGCCAGACGTCGACGTCTCCGATTCTTGATCTCTCAAAGTCAGCCGGAATAATATTACCAAGCCTCGTCAAATCAACAATCATTGGACAATGAGGCAGTTCTTGGCTCTTAATCTCAAACCCTGATACTCTGTGGGTCTTTCTAACCACTTTTATTTTATAATTATGAATGACGAGGTATTTAGTAATATAACAAACAATGTGGTAATACATAGTGATGGGTAGCTCGGCTAGCGAACGAACAATTTCGTTACTCACAAAGTGTATCTACTTGCTCTTCTTTTATTTTCAGAATAAGTTACGTTAACTTGAAAGGTCTGGGTTTACAGCTTGTGTAAAGAAGTGTGACAAGGGTATGGGGGGGGGGGGGTAATCAGCTGTGTGACGTCACATGTAAAAATCTAAATTATTAAAACGCAAAACTGTAAAATTGCAAAATATGTGACGTCACACTAGGGGGGAGGGGTCTCACAAATGTGGCGATGTGTGACAGGGGGGGGGGTCAAAAGATCATGAAATTCGTGTGACGTAATTTATGGATGGCCTCTCATCAGAAGTATACAACAGACAATGTACAGTACATATCATTTTTAACTGGGCAAATCAGATCACTTTTGAATTCATAATATAAAGTCATGAAGGTTAACTAGATTAGTTAAGATTTTTAGGCTAGTTTAAATTAATTTTTTTTTCATTTCAGTTTCTGGATCAGATACCCAAATACACAAACTACAACATTGCAATTTCACTACCAAATTCAGCGTCCACGAGTATTACTAAATTAATTAACAATAATGATTCCAGTTAGTTTTTCTAATCCTCGGCTCTTCAATGAACCAGAAAATTTCACGTACAGTTAGTTGTTCACTTTTAAAATGAAAACTATCTACAATCGTTCTAATTTGGCAAGCAAAGAGGATTGACAGCCACACAACACAACAACCATGTCCATAAAAAATATCCTCCAATACAACATTTTAGTTTCTTACACTGACTCTTGACATGATCTCATGTTATGTCTTCTCGGTCGTCTTCGACTTCTTCTTCCTTTAATTGCGCATATTATTATAATCACAATGTTATATATTATAATAATATATTCTCCTGATGTACATACTACCTACTCCTTTCTCCACCGTTTCGCTCGTGTATAAACTATCGAAGCGTTTCTTCAATCTTAATAATTTTATTACGTTTACATCGGACTTGCATTATTTTCGGAACTCTCATTAGGAATCTCTTTTTTATTGCATTTAGCTTAGATGAATACATTAATAGATTTAAAATAATTAATATAGAACGTTACTAGAACAGCGGGCGGTTGATACAGCTATTTCATTCGTACACACGTATTCTTTGAATGGTTATCCTTTTCGTGTTGTATTTTGTAATGACATTGGCATTTAGTCTGCTTTCATCCCGAAACAAAAACTTTAAACCAAAAAAAATCGTGTAATAACCAGAACATTGCTGGTTGCAAAATATCTGTCATAAATACAGACACACAAAATTGAATTCACGAATTATTTGATTCTCGGCGAATGTACAATTATTGTACAATGTATCACTACTGCCGCTTGTACTGATTCATCTCCATTAGACCCGGTACCTGGCGCTGATCCAACTCAGAGGCTGCGACTACAGAACCAACAGTCGATCTCTCGCGAGTGTTACTTTATCATTTGCCCTAAGAATAGTCTTGTTCGTTTTCTGATTTGCTTTTGTGCTTCGTTCTACGATTTGGAATGGGGAGGCGAAGGAAATGGATAAGAGGGCTATTTCGAAGTACCTGTCTATTCAGATCTGTCAAACCCGTCTAAACCCATCTGAATTGTGGTCTATTACAAGGGCAGCACTGAGTTACAAATATATAATAATATTTCTTCAAAATTCGCAAATTCACTTTGTGGCGTCATTATTAATTTAATGAAAACAAATAACTTTGTGTACACCACTATTTAATTAACAATATCAACATGTTTCGAAAACTATGTTTTCTTCGTCAGGATAATAAGTTAATAAAAAATAACAAAAGACAAACAAGTATAGACAAATTAGAACATAGACAAAATATTAGAAAGGAGAGGTGATTAATTACTTAAAATATCATAAAAAACGATATCAAATAAAATATAAAAATTATTTTAGGATGGGTAAAAAATTACATTAACATAATAAAAAATCTATTAAAACAAAATAGGAAGTCTAAATAACAAAATAAATTATTATAAACATAAGTATTAATTCGAAAATAAATTTAAAAGATGGCTATTTTTAATAAACGTTTGGTTATTTATAATGTTTAATTTACTATTAAATATTATAAATATTATTACTCTCCTTTCTAATATTTTGTCTATGTTCTAATTTGTCTATACTTGTTTGTCTTTTGTTATTTTTTATTAACTTATTATACTGACGAAGAAAACATAGTTTTTGAAACATGTTGATATTGTTAATTAAATAGTGGTGAATACAAAATTATTTGTTTTCATTAAAAAAACATAATAATATTTTGTTAAAATCTATATAAATTGAATCAAAGTTTTTCCGGTATTTGAACCTGCTACTTTGAATCCATAGCCAAGAAACTAATCGTTATTTTACCAGTTTATTCAGTTTCCGAAATACCTCGGAAAAATTATTATTTTTTTACACCTGTCAACTCTTCCGGCGTTCATTTTGCTTACCATATTTCGGGATTCAGTTGGCTGGCTGACGTTCGCCAACTCCATTGAGTCTAGCGATGCAGTGCCAATTCCTCGAGTACCTATTCAGATAATGCTATGTTTTTCTCAATTATGCAAAACATTCATACTCATCTGGTTATTTATAACTTGTAACGCCGCCCGTGTCTGCCTGAGCTCTTTCCAAAAAATCTAATGTATACGCCAAACAAGTGTATAGGTAGTGATGCAATCCTTTTTTTAATATAGACAAAAGATTGTAGCAAACTAACGGTGAACGGGACGCAAATAGTTTAAAAATATGTATTTTTAATGTAAAGAAAAGAGAAGTCCATGGCAAACAAATGAATATTAGGATACATAATATTGTATGATTTTTTTAACCCTAGAAAGATAATCTTATTTTGACCTACGTCTCAGAGGTAGTTGAATAGGTAATAATAAATAGATAGTAATAAAGTTTAGGGTTTCATACTTCAAATAAAACAAAAATAATTAAAAAAAATATATTGTAATTATAAAAAAATAAAAAATGCTGTAAACCTATAAAAAAAAATAAACTCTGAACTAATTAAGTCTTTTTTTAATGAAAAATAATGTTTTATTTTATGTCTAGATCGTTTTTTTTTTATATGCTATGAAAGTTTATTTATATAAGTTGTGTTTAAGTACATTATTAGAAATACTCCAAAAGTTACACAAAAAATAATCATACTTCTTTCGAACGTACGGTGATTTATATCTCCTTAATTATTGTACTTGGCTTGGTGGTACAGCAAGCAAGCTATGCTCGGCATCTGAGCTAACTGAGAAAGACAGCGCGCTACTTTGAGAAATAAAAAAAAACAGCAATACTTATGTCTCGCTTACGTCGTAAAGACGTAGATTATCTTTCTAGGGTTAAATAGTTAATACTTAATATAAATAAATTTATCTTTCCACTTCACAGATCTGGTATCACTTATTTATTTTAATATCTAAAACCTTTTTATTGTTATTCTGGAAGTGGTCTGGCTTATTTTCACTCAATATATTCCAATTTATTTCTGCATTCTTGATAACATAGTATAAACTTTCCACGATTCGCGTACTTCTATGTCAGCGAGGTCAGACTAGTATTAAAAGTTAACGTTTATTTTCACATCGATTTGTGATTGTCGGATTAAATATTTAAAAAAAAATATATGAAGTGCATTGGCTGGGCTGAGGACTATATTCTGATAGCTTATCTCGGTGCACGTGGAACCGAGGCATTATTGCGACTAATATGGATTTTTTGAAACCAAGTGAAACGACTGGCGCCGTTGTGCGATTATTTCCAAGTCGAGATGACTGGAGTACTGAGTAGGTAAGAAGTAACGACAATGCACGTGTCTTTACCTATCTAGAGCTATAAAGATAAACAACTTATGGCCAGCCCGCATACATTACGCCTTGACATTCAGTATGTCCGTGGTGGGACCAGAAACCAAGAAAGTTCCCAGGCAAATGACGAAGGCCGTCAATATAATACTCGTGGCTAGTACGTCTGAAACGTGGCTAACGTTTGCTTCGGATACTGTTGCTGGTTTCTTTGGCGATAGTCCTTATCAGCTCCCGATTAGATAGGCTTTATCATTTGAAAGATCGGTCTTATTTTGCAAAATATGAAATATAAAGTAGTTAATAGTGTTATGCTTAATGTATTTTTCTCTTCGAAGAAGTTTTTAGTGTTAGTTGTAATAATATTAAGTTGTTTTAAAATTTACCTTGCTTTGCTGCCATTTTAAACTAATAATTTAGTACTAGCAGTTAAAAACCCGCTCCGCAGGTTTTTGCTGCTAGGCCCTGCGGGCGGCATTTCAGGATGTTGGTGACCATAAATCCGATAGGAACCGGTTCCAAAAATAGCCGAATCCTTAGATCCACTGTGATCCAGTGACAGCTAGTCACCGGGACAAAGTAACCGCGACAGGCAATGACTCGTATGTAATATTTAGACGTGTGATACTATCATTCAAGAATTACCGTCAATCTTTCCATATCCGGAGAGATACTCAATTTCGCAAATCCGTAGTATTATACCTGCCTGGGGCACGTGTTCGTGCGATCTGCTAACGTCAGTGCCGCCATACTTTGACGAATTCTTGAATTCGAAACCGAATTACAACGGTAGCTTTGTTTGAAACTTCGCGTACACAGATGTTTATGTGGCGCAGCGCGTACGGCGAGTCGTCAGACATGCACTCGAAGCCGGGTTCTTAAATTTCAACCGCGCAGACGCAAGGCTATTAATACTGTTTGATGAAGATAATGTAACTCTCAAATCTATGCATATTTTTTGTGGATGAAAGAGTGAGTGATCGTGTGTGAAAGATAGTAGCTATAAATACCTAATACGAAAAGCCTTTTTTTTAAGTCGTTGCTTGTGTGTATTATCCAATTATCTTTCTTATGTGAATCTGTAAGATGATCTTTCCCAAACGCACACACGCTTTGTGCGCTCTATTTCCAAGATTAGCCGAGTTTGCGATTAAATTGGTGAATAGAGTGCAAACTTGTGTCCTGACCTCGCGTCAACTAATCTGTCTGGCATCACTAAAGCTGAAGATGATTCACATAGAGCGTCTGAGAGGAACAACGCCGACATGAAGCCAAACGTCGCACGATCTTCGTAGGTAGCGTCAGTAGGTTCTGGTCTTTATTGTCATTAGTGGTAGGCATTGTTCTTTCTTGTTTGGTTCGTGTTGGCTGCAATCACGAAATCACTTACATCATTAGTGACCAGTTGCGTGCAGTCCATAAAAGCTGAAAAGCTGTGCCGACCCTGAAGCCTCGATTACATTGAGCTAATTTACAAGCTACTAGCCGGCAAATTCACTATCTGCTAGTAAACTCGCTCAGTGTAATCGTATTACTAGCTTTTTTTTGCATTAACACACAGGAGGCCCTGAGGAAAATAATTTCCCTCAGGGCCTATGTCATCATTGAAGATGCTGTGTGGAGGGTGTTTTTGAGGAGAGGAACGAGTGAACATGGGTCTTGAAGAGACCCATGTTGTAGGAGGGAGGAAACACAGAGGCCGGCAAATAGTTCGACAGCCGAGCTGTTGAACTCAAGAACGAATCGTAGAAACGACCCGTTCTCAGCTAACTAGCAGATTGTGAACAATCTACGAAAAAAGTTGAAAGGGGGTCAACTTTGCTCGCTGCTCGCTACTCGCTAGCGTGTACGGCGGATGGCGGCCCGCGAACGGCTGATTTCGTAACTGTCAAACTACTGCTTGATCTGGATTATTCGTTGTACAATCTGTTAAGAAGCCGGCAAATAGCTACTAACGGTGAGCCAGCTGCGAATATCTCAGTTTTCTACAAAATGTAGATAGAATTAGTTCACTCGGGAGTCATTAGCTCAGCTTTTCGCGAGCTAGTTCGCTGCTGAGCGAGTGGAACGTTTTATGTGTCATCATCACAATCGCACTCGCCGATTTGCCCGCTTTTAAATTTGCCAACTAGTAGCTTGTAAACTCGCTTAATGTAATCGAGGCTTAAGAAAAAAGTACCATGGCATATCATAATAAAATCGCATTTTTCGAATATTCAATCCATAATTCACATCTGAACTTGAAAAACTGCACGCGGCCTGTCATAGATTCAACTAGCATCCAGTGATTTATCACGTGTCAAAACTCATCCAGTGATTTATCACGTGCCAAAACTATTATTATCAAAAAGAGCAGTGACCCGACTGTTGGCCTCCGAAATTATAAAATTGTGCATTATTTAACAATTTCAAGCCTTAAAAAAATACCTTTAATAATGATTATCAAACGAATTTATTTACACTGTAGATTTTTTGTACTTATACGCTGGTATATACAGTGCGTAGATAAGTAGTGTTTTCCTTGATGCATTTCAACGAAAACATGTTTTCTGCTTTTGTTATTCGGCGGTACATCCTCTCTACACACACCTCTAGAGGATTATATTTTGTGTAAGTAGGACCTTGCTTCTGCTGAAAGGGGTGACCCGACAGTTGGCCCCCCGAAATGATATAATAAAATGAAGTCGCTCCCGCTGTCTGTACGCTTAGATCTTTTAAACTACGCGACGGATTTTCATGCGATTTGCACCAATAGATAGAGTGATTCATGAGGAAGGTCTTTAGATATATAATTTGTTAAGGTTTTGTGTAAATTGGTTGAAATGTATAAATAAAGGGAGCGGGCTGGTAAGTGGGCAGCGGGCAACAGGCTGGCAAGCGGGCGGCGTGGATTTGATAAGTATGCAAATTAGCAGATGGCGTTGGTTATAAAGTTTAGGTAATGGCGTTGTGTTTCGTTAGCCACAGCAGCGTGTGGCCGGGTCTGCTAGTTTACTATAAAATTATAATTTTTTGTGCATTATTTACCAATTTCAAAAGTATAATCGACTTCAAAAATACCCTCAATAATAAATTGGTATGAATATCCAACGAATTTATATTTATTTATTTGTTATAAAAATATATTAACAGTACAAGGAAGCTTTTGGTCCAACTAGGTAGGACTCCCGTTCTAGGACAGTCAAATTGATAGGTTTCGTATATATTCGGTACATGATGATTAATATATGCAGTGTTAAGTAAGATTCCCAAATTCCATTTACCTAATTATAATATATGATACAGTAGAGTACTAACTAGGTTTTAGAATTAGTTAAGCATCGAATATACAACACAAAGTGTACAAATAAACATTTGGGAAACAAAATAAATATAGTTATTAAAAATAAATATAGTAAGTATACAATAAAAACAGTAAGGGAAAAGAAAATAAACATTTGGCAAACAAAAGAAATATAAGGCGCTCTTAAGACATAATTATCAGATAGCATTTTTATAATATTTCTGACTCCGTCCTGCCTAAATCTAGTAACAATTTCTGACTCCGTCCTGCCTAAATCTAGTAACAATTTTGTTATTTTTGAATACTAGAAAAACAGTATACAAGAGAAACAGTAAAAGAAAATAAAATAAAAATTTTGTAAACAAAAGAGATACAAAGCGCTTTTATATACAATGTCTTATGCTCTGGTATACTATAAATCTACTTGTCTACAGTATGTAGACGAGTAGGTTTTTCCTTGATGCATTTGAATTAAAATATGCTTTACACCTTGTTATTCGGCGGTACATCCCCTGCACATCCCTTCGGGGTCACTTAGTTATATTTTGTGTAATAGGTATACCGTATTTACCCTAAACAGACTGCATATTGTATATAAGAATGCGGGGGGGCCAACTATCGACGGATCAACTGTCATGGAACCACTGAAAGATGAGATTTTTTGTAATTTTTTTAGTATAAATTTATTTGCTTTTCTGTTGAAATTGTTGATCTTCCTAGCATAATGAAAATGAACTATTACAATTATTCACTGTCTATTAGTGTTTAGTCAATTAAGTTTAGGCGTCAACGACGTTTTATAATTTGGCAATTTGAATGGATGATGTCGCTGTAACACAGTTGGGCGTCGTACCGATGCATCGTGCTGTGGCAGTCGTTAGCCTTCCAGCCAGGTTTGGTCATCCGCCGTAATGAGATGCAGGTGAGCTGGTTCCGTTAGGCCCGCACCGGAAGCGGGGCGGCCTTGCCGGTCCCCGTCTCCGCCCCCGCCCCCGCCCGCAGGAAGCACGGAGCACCACAGGCAGTACACAGTACACGACACGCTGCGCCGCCCACGGCAGGCGGCAGACACCAGACATCGACGTATCTCGGCACACACCGCATCACGCAACAAGCACTGTCTTTTGGCGACCTTGTTGACGAATTGCGAAAGTCTTGTTCGCTAACTGAAAAACGTACAACTGAAAACTAATGAGAGGTGTATTGTAAAAATCAGTTCCTGGTTTTGTAGTTTCTTTTTCAAAGGATGCACAATTTTTCATTTTGCTCGTTCAAGATAGATATTATTGCAGAACTTGCACTAGGTACTGCGGAAATAGATTGCTGATATTCAGATTTTTCCTCCTTTCTTTTACTTTCTCCGAAAATAACATAAAAATATTACCTGGTTATAATATAGAGATACTGAAATGAAACCAGTTGTCAATGCACCGGCACTTTTGCTTGTGTGGCAGTTGCTTTTCAGTTGCCTCGTTAACATGTTGCCATGCTAGCGCTCACGAATTTCGAATTGCGTTGACAACTGGTTTCATTTCAGTTTCTCCGTGAGCGAAGGCCGGGGGAGTTGTTTAACAGAATTTTAACAATTCATCAAATTTTGGAGTTCATTTTCAAGTTTTGTGAAAGTTCTATTCAAGTTTGTTATTATTTCAGTTTTGAGAAGCCCGTAATGATATAATCACAGAACTTGTATAAAACTTTCACAGAAATTGAATTTTACCTTTGAAATTTGATGAATTATTCAAATCCTGTTCATTTTTCCGTAGATACTAACTTAGCATCACGCTGTTTCCCCGCCCTTGTTTCATTGACATTCATATATTATTTAGTATCATACAAGTCATATTATTTTGTTATTCTGACCTTGACATGATCCGAATCAAGTATTTGATTCACTTGATCGTGCCATGTCTTCATCGGGCATCCCGACTTCTTCTACAATTCATATTTGCGTCATATATTCTCCTAACACTCCTGTTTTCGTCCATTTGCTATACATGCCCAAACCATCTGAGGTTTTTCTCTTTCTTCATCTGAGGACTTTCTTAATCAGAATAATAGAAGAGTATTTATGAGACGATGTATGAATGTGGCAAAGAGTGTGTGCCAAGACCGAATCGAGTCCTATAATTTCAATACCCGCTCTATCCGATTTTTTGCCAAATTGATCTGAGTATGACATCTTGTTCACATTTTCAAAATGAGTTTCAAAACCTCCTTTATCACGACCAAAAACAATGTTAAAACTGCGAGTGAGAAACAAAACCCGCTATTTCGGAAGTTACTATCAAAACCCGCTATTTCGGAATTCAACCAATCACGAGCAGTTATTTTGCCAAGATGGCGGGTTTAGAAACTCGAGCGTCATATCAATTAAGTTTTAAAAGCCTTATATCGTGAGTAAATCACGAAATGAGTATCAAAATCCGCTGTATCCATTTTATTTATCGAAATTTCTTAAATACTGCTATACATACATCGAAAAATGAATACTTTTCGAATTTATATTACTCTAATTCTTTATTAAAAAAAAATTAAATGCAATTATTTATTTAGGCTAGAGATGTGACAGTTTTTTGCGATTTTCTCCGAATCAGTGAAAGTTGATATAGCGGATATAGAAATTAAACGACGTAATTGGTTGGCGGTCCGTCCTCTCTGCCTACCCCTGTGGTAGGTTAGTTGATGTGCGTGATGGTTAGTTAGTTATAAGAAGAATGTACCGTACCGACCTTATGAAAGAGCCGGCTTGTTTGGGGATGAACATATTCGGCATGTGGCCTGCGCGCGCGCAATGGGGTCACTACTCACTGTCTATCAATGAACCGTAGTAGAAATGTGGTAGTGCATAGTACCCAACTTCCCATTCATGATTTGGGGTTCCTAATTATTGTAGTTATCGTAATCGGATAGCTGTCTGTCATTATAACGGTTTTGGCCGTAAATACAATTAAGAAGGTTTGACGTCATGGACTTAATTATTACGGGGCCTGTCCAAAATTATTCGTCGATTGCCAAGTTTGGTTTTAATCGGAAAAGATGGAGTTGGTATATTCTGGGTTCCACGACAACTCATCAAAGTGGCATTTCAACACCCCTTTGAAAATTCATTAAAAATGATGATTTTTTTAAATAGCCCAAAACCTATTTAACCAAGTTCTTTTCATCACTCTAATGATTTTTAGAAGGAGATGATAAAGTTGCATGTTGTTGGATTGTCCGGTCACCTATATTCTGACACTTAAAATACAAACCATTTTTTAACCTCTTAATTTAGGTGTTGACCGTTCCAAAATTCAAACGAAAAATTACATCTATCTCATATAACTCTTCTTTTTTCGGTGACATACACGGTATCGGGAAACACATAGGACAAACGGGAGACTGGTGAATCTGGTGACCGGACAACTCAGAATGAAATCAACTCAGAACCTCATTTGAAAAGTCATTAAAAGTGATGAAAAAAAATATATAAAAAAATGGATAAATAGGTTTTACATTAGGTTAGGTTAGGGGCTATTAAAAAATATCAAAGCTTTTAATGCCTTTTCAAAGAGGTGTTGATTTGACTTGATTCTGAGTTGGCACGGAATCTATACCACAATTGGAGTCGATTTTGTGGTGTAATCTTTTTTTTATCTGAGCTTTCGTTTTCGAGTAAATCGAGTACGAAGTTGGAATTTTTGAAAACAAATCAAATTTGAAAAAAATCAGTCGCTAGCGCTAGGGGGTTAATATCAGCTGTAATGTGGAAATGCGTCGTAACGCATCAAGTTTCCAAAAGTTTTTTTTTTTTAACCCTTTAGTTGCCAAAAAAACAATAGTTTTTTAAAATATCGAAATGTTCAGCGATGCGCGAATGAAAGAGTATTCGAGATTGCATGCTTATCAATATGCACTCGAAAGAATAAGATGGTTTTGTTACAATACCAATTTTCTTTAAAATGTTCAATCTGTAAAATTGATTTCTCATTTAAATTGCATATTTATTATAAGAAAGTTATTTTAGATAAGAATCATTTAAAATCTATTCAAAATGATCTTATTCATGAGATAAATAAATAATTGCTGAATTATGAATTAATCCGAAAGAGAGTAGTAGTTGGTGGTTGCAGTGGGGCAGAAGCGCGCTCTGATTGGCCGGCGGTCATTGCCCGAGCTCGCCTCGCACTCATCACATAATACCACATTATATTATATATTTATATTATTTATTATTAAACTGATTGTACAAATGATCATAAATCTCCCGTTTGTCATCGACTCCCCACGCCCGCATACACTGCTCAAGCTAACACTACGTGCATATACTGTGATTTCACCAATGACGTTATAATCATAGACGCGTCGTAGAAATCTCAAAAGTGGTAAACCAAAACCGGTAATACGCGTTTTCATCCCGCGACAAAATATCCCAACAAATATCCTACGGACAAAACATCGCCCAAAAAAATATCTACTAAAACTTAACCTAACCTAATGGGACAAAAATAATATCGATATTCTGTAAAGACAATAAATTAAAATGGGAAAATAATTTATTGTCTTTACAGGATGTCTTTTTATTTTTTGTCCCAATTTTTTTTATTAGGTTAGGTTTTAATAGATATTTTGTTGGGGGATGTTTTGGATTTCATAGTTTTAGTAATCAACAGCCACGCATCGCGTAAGGTCGTGCCCCACTAGTAAGTAAATTGCATTTAAAAAGCGCCAAAAGACTCTCGCATGTGATGTGAAAATGTTTCCATTACCGGCTAACACCAGTAAAAGCCAATTAATAACTTACCATTCGTAAATGCACGCAAATTACTTATTATTTTCAATTATCATAAATAATACAATTGCTTTCCGCCCGAAGATTTTATGCGTCATGTTTAATTACAGAATTCAATACCTACTTAAGTACAGGTCTGGATTCTGGATGCGCAACAGCCTAATTATGAAGTCACTGCCGTCGCAAAGTAAACTTTGCTCTTTAAAATAGTATAATGACTTATTTTATAAGCTTGCGGTAAAATATCATACAAATCAGCAGTAACAACAAATATAACAATCGACGCTATTTTCAAACTATCGATGTTCATTATGGCGCGGTATACCCGCTCAAAAAGAAGAAGACGGAGAGATATGTAAAAACGAATGTTAGAGAGAGATAGCTTATAGTATTTAAGCGAAAATAGTGACAATGTTTGATAAAACACGACTCGTTTAAAATACATCAAAAATCTAGTGGGGTTTATCGAAAATAGCATTTAAAGAAACACTATGAATTTTTTCATACATATAACTTTTAAAATAACTGAAACAGACGTGTTTATAATAATTTTCGGAGCATTATTTGCGTTTTTTTTTTTCTTTCGGGGGAATTTCATATAATTTCCGTTTCGGCGTGAGGAATGTATAGATATTTTATTCAGTAATGACATATATTTTAAGAGCTTTATAACTTATGGTGTTAAAGGAGAATATGTAATAATTCGGTAGAAATGAGATATGACGTGGCTTATAAAAAAAACTCGACACCTCAAAATTCAACTCATGTTCAGCCTACTGCAGTCGGCCGAGCAGTATTCGACGGAGCTTTTGAATGTTGAAACGCCGTCCGCGGTCTATCGCTAATGTCGTCCATACCTCATATTCTTTAAACATCTATCTTTGTCATACACGAACAACATTTGAATTAAGAATTTACTGGAAACAGAAAAGCCACTTTTAATTTTGTGTTTGTGAGACAATGGCGAGTCTAGATGAATAAGGTCATTGGATTTCACCCTTTGAATACTAAAAAAAGTATTATGTTTTAAGATTCATACCATTTACATAACCAGATTACTAAAAAAAAATATTTTTTATCCATCTGATAATTTCGACTTTTTTTTAAATTTTGAAATTGTTCGACAACTAAAGGGTTAAATACACTTTTTACGCAGGTTCTACGCTTCAAAGCATTTTAAAATACACTTCACCGTTTATATTAACCCCCTAGCGACTTCTAATCTACCTAAAATGTATATATTTTTAATTATTAATCCGGTTTTATTCGAATATTCCGTCAATAACGCAGCTTTTGAAAGAGTTACAGAAACGAGAGATCTTTGAATTATTTTGAATGGAAAACTAAGTTTCGCCAATCATGTCCATCAAATTGTTGACAAAGGTATGAAAACACTGGGCTTCGTATTACGGAACAACTAAAGACTTTAATTCCTTACAAGCCATACGTGTCTCTAGTTAGAAGCCTAATCGAATACAACTCAGTAGTTTGGTCCCCAACTTACAAAATTCACATTAATAACACATTGAGCGAATACAAAAAAAAACCTGCGTTTTATAAATTTTAAATTAAATATCCCAGCAGAAGATTAAAATACGATTTCTTATTAAATATTCTAAAATTACATAGAAGACAGACGTAAAATGATTTAACATTTTTATTCAAAATACCTAACTCTAAATTCGACTATTGTGAACTCCTGCAACTCATTAACCTACGAACACCCACAGTAACAACACGACAAAATACAATATTCTACAGCAGTACTCAAAAGCGTAACTACATTGCCCACTCTCCGTTACAAAGATTTCACACCACGGGAGATCAGTACTTGGGTGATGTTGACATATTCAATATCAACTTGCCGAGTTTTGTGGATCATCTATAAAACATTTGTTTCAACACTATTACTAAACACATCTTGTAAACCTATAATACAGCTGAATTTTTCTGTATTTGTTTCTGTGTTTGTATGACTTGTTGTATGACTTTTATCTAATGTGATTGTATTTTTATTATTTCTTAAGTTTCAAAGTATCTGTCAAATTAAAATTATACTACAAATCATGTAAAAGCCTTCTGGGCGTTAAATAAATAAATAATATAAATAAATTTTACCGGGTGATAATTTTCATTAGAAACAAAACATCTTGGCGAGTAGGTACGTCCCACGACTTTTCACGGGTACTGGTTTAAAATTAAACTATGAAGAAAATTCCCTAAATTATGTGAATTGTTGCACTCTGTTATTACCACAGAAATCAAATTGATAGCGGCATTCTGTTAATATTTTTTCGAATCTAATGATCATTAATCTTGTACACAAATGTATCCATGATGTATTATTTATGCCATTAAAAGTTGTTCAAAATGTTTAAAAAATATTTGATCAAGTGTTTTCGATCTTATTCATATTTACCAACTTAACGTCTGCAAGTTTTATTTTAGAACCCAGACAATAATATTGTACTCTGAGAGAAACACCTACCTACTCAAAAACAACGAATTCGTTTTTAAATCTCTTTATGACGTCATTGAAGCCAATCCGTGGGATAAATTTTCAGCGCACTCGGCATTCTCGTAGATAAAATACTGTCCAATATTAACAAATAATGGTGATTCAGTTCATTATACGATTCAATGTTTTGAATTCCTAGGCTTGTTTTGCTGACGACGCAATCTCAGATGCAGTACTAACAGTAATAATAGGTACTGGGTCCTACCCATATTGAAGTTACAATACCACTGAACGCTTTCTGGGTGCCGGTTATAGTTGCTGACTTTAATTCTTGCTGGTTCCTGGCTACCGGCTCCTGGCTCATGGCTCTTGGCTCGTGGGAAAGTAAATATCACTGCATTCAGAACGTTGGTATTAAGCAGTGTGTGTTGAAACGACTTGTACAAAGCGAGGCGCAATGGTTCACGGTGAACTTTGAATTCACAATAATTGTTGAGGAAATGGCGTATAATAAAGTTTTTAAACGAAACTAAACTTTATGGTCCCCCAAGGTGGCTGTTTTCATTTTATCGATGTAATCGTTTCTTCCTAAATGTAGTTTTGGGTAGTGTCACCTTAGAGAATATTTTTTTATCAATAAAAAAAAGTAGGTAAGTAGAGAATACAATCCCGATTCCCGGGATCCCGGACCATTTCTGATCCAGAAAATACCGGGACTCGCACTTTGGCTAATCTAGGGATTTTCGGGATTGCCACAATCAGGTCTAGTTTGCATTCCGTAATCCGTTGCGCCTTGACTTGTTCGGAAATTATACGCGTTCAAACGTTTCGGAGATTTATTTTTATTTATATTAACTACGACGCCTGAAATAAAATTTCCCGCAAATATATCAACATTGTTACCAAGACAACGATTTGTTATGCATTTCGTCTGACGTTATCAATAACTCGCTTTTGTAAGGGACAATAAACGTATAATAAATTAATATTTATAATTTCATAACGCCAGAGCTCACCATTATATACAGCCAATATTACTCGCATATTAATATAATATTCTATTGGTGAAAGAATTATTAAAATCGGTTTAGTGGTTTAGATGTGAAAGCGTAACAAATAAGTTGTCTTGTGCAACATACAATATTAACAGATAATGTTTAAAAACTTACTATCTACGCTTTTATTTTATTTTATCCCATTTATTAATCACATTTCCTAATCCCGGGATAACACATCGAAAATCCCGTAATCCCGGGATTTAAAAACATGCTCGGGAATGTATTCTCTATACATAAGTGATATAAAAGGTGTCCAGGGGTGATTATATATGATGGTAGAAATAAAAAAGATAAATAACTTTTTTCGAAATTCCAGTGTTTTTTTCTCTTAGAAAAACATTTTTCCATAGAAGAACATGGTTTTTTCCATACCAACAATATTACACCTTTTTACCCGAAAACTACCTTAAAATATTAGAATTTCGAAAAAGATATGTATCTTTTTTACTCGTACTATCATACTCATTGTAGAATTGTCTACATTGTAGAATCACCTCCTGAAGTTTGTGCACTTTACCCCCGAACACCTTGTATTTTATAGCGAAACATGGCAGCTTTACGCATTCGTTCTTGATGTTAAGTTTCATGTTGCAAAATGCATCTGGTTTCAATTTGTCATAATAATATTATGATTTATGAGCTTCACCGCACGCCCTCAAGCGTCAAAACCTAAAAGTGTAAAGCCGTTTTTGATCCAGTGTTCACAGATTTATTTACCTTGCAAAATATTTCTAGGCTTTGAACGGCAGATGAATTCGAAAATATTTTGACATTCTTTATTCAGTTTTTAAAATACTGAATCCTTTTCAACATTATTAACTTCGCAAACAGTGATATTATCACAGACATATTCTTTTGTCTATGGTTATTATTATGTTTCTCGATAGGATTCAAGTACCTACTTACGTACTAATTGTTCATTCTTAGCACTATCGATTGAATGCAGTTTTGTATGCAAGCACCAAGTGCTAGCACTAATGGAGGTCAAATAATGCATTAACTGGCCGCCTTGGAGATCTCAAATTAACCAATCTGATTTTTGATCAAATGTATTTGATGTGGACACAGGCTCGATAAACTAAACGACTCTCTCTAGGAAACAAAAATTATATATGAAATAAAGGATCCCATACGTGCGTTTTAAAGTCAGCGGCTATGGGACTTTCTGTTCTAAGAAATAGTTCTTACGTAGCTGCCCGGGTGCACAGCGACTGTCAGATTTGTGAACACCAAATTTGTACGGTTTGGTATTTTGCAAGAATCAACATATTTTTTTCTATGAGTATCGTGTTTAAAGTTGTTATTAAGATTAGTTAATTACTGAAAATGTTACTTTTTATGTAAAAAAACGATAAGTTTCTTGCGCAAATTGTAATTAATTGTATTTGTATTTAAAATATTTTTTTAGAACCTACAACATAATATTCATTAGCCTCACACGCTTTCATGAATCGTGAAATTGTAACTTGTTGCAACTTGGTCGTTAAGAGGAATATAAATGCTAAAAATATTTCGATTCTCATGCCTCCAAATTTTAAAATCGAGCGTCTTATTTGCACGAAGCAAGTAAGCGAAAAAGTGGTTTTTATTTATTTTGTAAGATGCATAATTTTATAAGAATGAAAAAAGTTAGAACATACAAAACCTCAAAAATAGTCTTAGCCATGAAGGGATATTTTTTAAAAATTGTATCTTATATCTTCATTGCTAAGTCATGCAAAAACATTTTTTAAAATAAATTAAAGTAAATAATAATTTTATTGTAATTCCAAAACATATAAAAGCTAGTAAAAGCTTCAATTTATGGTTCCCGATTACAGGAAGATTATGTCCGATACAAGTATTTTCATTATTTACGTACTATTTATTATTGCTTGATTGTTCGTTATTTATATTAATTTGTAATACTTTAATACTTGAGGTATTACTAGGATTTTTAATACACTAAACTTCGCCGGCGGCCATAGAAGAAAGTAACGAACAATCGAACTAATTTTTAATTACATTGTTTTTTCAAGCGATGTCATCGACTGCCTTACAAAGATAAGCGTGTCGATCATCATAGCCTGATTATTTGTCTGATCGAGGATATAAATATCGTTAATCATTACCAATGTGTTTTGTGATTTCTGTTATAATTATTTTTAACATTGTTTTTTTTCTTCTTTCCAGGTAAGTTTCCATTCAGCTTGCAAGCACTTCCCGAGGATATGCCCATAAAAGTTTCACAAAGGGAAATTACGTGAGTTATAACTCCATAATAATATTATTAGATTTCTTTATTGCTTTTAATTTACAGCTAGTTTATTACGCGCATAATAATGTTATTTTATATCTAAACCCGATAAATGTACCGTACTCGATGCCTTCTTTCCTGTAAAAAATAATCCTGCCAATTTTATAGAAAACCATTGAAAGTTGTCAAATTATCTCGTTTTTATTTCTAAATTTATCACAATTCCTTGGAACATTAAACTCCATACTGCTTACATACGACTTCAACAAACTGGGTACCGGAATACATCACCCCCAAAAACGCAGGAATTATTACGTATAACCCCATTCAGAAACACAAGAATTCCAAAAATTACTTTTCTTCCACGGGATGTCTCCGACAATAAATAAATCAATTAGAATAGCACTTGTAATTAATAAATTATCTATTGAGATAAATTAAATCATCAAAAAATCATCAAAATCATCAAAAATAAAATAAATTATCAAAACCACCTCAAAAGCGCTGTGGAAATTTTCCTACAATAAAATTTCTAAATTTTACCACAATCGATTCCACTTTTTTTCAAAAATCACAACAACATGAAAACATTTTAAATGTTTTAATATATATTTAAAAAAAACTGGATTAGGAAGAATTGGATTGTAGAGCATTCACCTGAACTAGAAAATATACTAACACAAAATATAGGATATAAAACAGAAACCACACAACTGCACTAAAAACACTACGAACACGGAAACTGGCGAATCTACATTACGAAGAGAACCAACAGGAGAAAAAAAATATTTTCGATCTGAACATGTTTTTTGTCCTCCTTTTTTCGGAAACTGGATTAAAAGAACTTTTGTAACCGGATACATTTTATAATATAGCCGATATTAATTCCCTAGCTACCGTTTTTTTCAAATTTACCCTTAAAAAAACGAAAGCTCAAATCAAAAAATAAATCTCAAAATCGACTCCAAATGTGATGTAGATTCACCAGTTCTTGCTTGTTCTATGAGTTTCCAGGTACCGTGTGTACCTACTTATTATAATAAGAAAAGAAATCCTCATTTTGGAGATATCATTATTCTCAACTTGTTACAAAAAGAAAGATAATAAGTCATTTGATTATTATTAAATTTGATATACCTAAAAGTGGTAACAACCTTCACCCGTCACTTCTCACGAAACACTTGTACTTGAATAATGTGTCGCCCTAATTCGTGTTGGTAGTGGTTGAAGCTTGCTCCTTTCACGAGGGATAAAATAATGTTCTTGCTCCAATACAATACATTACAACACTTCTCGGAAGAAGCTTATCTTTACGACCATCCTTTCACTGATAACGCTAATTGGAGCTTACCGTGTCACCGTGCTGAGTTGCTGAGCTCTTTCTTCGTTGTTGTCTGCATTGTCTGCAAGATAACAGATTTTATACTTTGAGAATCTTCCTTGAGCATTTCTTGAGCGTACCTATATAATAATAATTGTTTACTTAGCTAATATTTATAGCACCATTTTTAAGAGGGTTTTTCATAGCTATTAAAATACTTAGTCATTTATCCCTAGAAAGATAATCTTATTCTGACCTACGTTAAAGATAGATGATGCGTCTTAAAGACGTTCTGGAGTTTACGATAATATGTCAAAGTTAAGTAAGTTGTCATAGAGTTATGATAATATGTTAAAAGTGTATATTTGACATATTATCATACTTAAACAGCTTAAATTGAATAATTAGTATAGGGTTTTGTACTTTAAATAAAACCAAAATATTTATAAATAAATATTTTGTAATTAAAAAATCAACTATGAACTATTTAAGTATGTTTTTTTAATAAACAAAAATGTTTTCTTTATGTCTAAATCGTATTTTTTTAAATATGCTATGAAATTTTAAAAACTTATACGTCATACTTAAAAATAATTAAAAAAAAAAATTGTTTGCTAAATCATATTCATAAGAATAAGTACGAAAGTTACACAAAATTATGGAGTATATATTTCTCCGTAATTATTGTATTTGCCATGGTGACAGAGATGCCCTGCGCAAACTATGCTCGGAAACTGAGCTAACTGAGATAGACAGCGCTCTACGTTACGAAATAAAAAAAGACGGCAATAATTGTTTTTTCCGTTATTTGTTTTTGGGGTGTTATGCCGTGTTGCGCTACCTCCTTCTTTAATCAAAATTTTAAGCAATTATTGTGTCTCGCTTACGTCGCAAAGACGTAGATTATTTTTCTAGGGTTAAAAAGGTTCAGATTTTTTAAAGAAATCGCAAGGATAGTTTTTTTGTGCAAATATTTATAATTTTGCACGGTACGTAGATACCCTACCTACATAATGCAAAGGTAAATATTATATTTTAGAATTTATTAAAGTAAGCGATAGAAAGCTCAGATGTAATGTTTTCAATCCTTATTTTCACGGATATAATTTTCCGAAGAGACGATTTTTGAGTTTCACTCTGGATTCTTCAGTGTCTATCTTAAACCTTGTTCTGATATTTAATTAGATCGAAATACTCGTGCATACTATTCAGGAATGTACTGAACACCTTCAGACAGAGAGCAGCTGAGCAGAGCTGACGAGTAATGGCCAACGGCTACCAATCCGAAAGCGACTGCAGTTTTTTTTTAATATTATTTAGATTATTCGGCGTGGCGTGCATAAGTAATTACGCCCCACGTTAATGGGTCGTTGTTCATCTCGCATACTATCCATTTGCCTCGTAGACTTTTTATTCTGTTGTCCGCTTTCTACTACCTAGAAAATATCTCGTGTAAATGGTTTGCGTAACATGTGTCCGTGTCCGTAACACTTATTTAGTACATAATGCATATACCGGTTACCGGTTACTTGGCCGCCTCTGTTAATGTTACCAAACTCCCCGGTAACGAGTAACGATATCGCTGGAATCGCCTGTTATTTTTTAAGCCGCTCGGAGTTGTGTGCGGTTGTGAAAGTAAAATGGGTTACGTTCAGTTTTGATTTCCTTTCATTTTTCGATTGTCCATTACCGAGTAATTAGACATCGGCTAACAAGGTCGGGAGAGTACAGCTCGGATGTTTTGGATGCAATGTTGCCAACTCGATTTTTACAATGGAGCCAGACGACATTAGAAAAGGAGCTAAGGGATCGTCCATATTAACCATTAACCCCCCCTCCCCTGGTGATATGTGGTGAGGTTTTAGTCTACCCTCCCCCCATACCCAAAATCACGTGTATTCTTTTAGTACAAAGCATATTGAAATTTTCATAATATTGTATTAAGGCAAAACATATGCATGTATTCGGCGTCAAAATCACAGACTTACTGGCGACTGGTGAGCCGAGCGGTTGTAGCAACGCGCGGGGAAATCGTTGCCTGGCAACGGTGAGTCAAGGCCGCTGTTTGGTTTAGAAATCGTGCGTTCAACGAAAAATAAATACACGTGATATCTCATTATATCCCCTCCCCCCTCCTTGTGATATTTCGTGATTTTTTTTCCGAACCCCCCCGTTCCTTTCGAGTCTCACGTGATAAATGGGCGACCCCTAAATAAAAGCTAAAATCCTGTGTAGTTTATCTATAGGGGGGAAGGCTAAGAAATTCGAAATGAATATTTTTTTTTGCATGAGCTCCACATAGGCCCTGAGGGAAATAATCTCCCTCAGGGCCTATGTCATCTTTGGGAATGCTGTGTGGAGGGTTTTTTAAGGAAAGGAAATCGAGGAAAATTCTGGGAAGGAAAAGGGTTTAAGTGGTGGATAGGAATCTGGGGTTAATAAACCGGTTCCGTCGAATTTTCGTGTATCTCCGAGGGATTTATGATATCTGAGCCTTCTTCCCATCAGTACGGTACATTGGCACCATCGATGAATCGTTTTGTTTGTTCATCCTCTACATGTGCGGGGGGGGGAATAATTTTCGTTTCCTAGGGAAAGGGGGGGGGGCTGAATAATTCTGAGTTAAAAATCAAGTTTTCAATACTTGAAATAACCGGTTCCTTAAAAAATAACTCCTAAATTGTGATTATTTTTCTTTTGAGTTTTCTTTTCTTCTCTTTTCTGAGAAAAATGAAGCTAAACCTCTTTTTCGGAGCTGACGGCCGCATTTTGGAACTAAACCTAGCTCTAAAGGAATTGAGTTGGCAATACTGGTTTTATGTTCATATGTTGAAATTAATAATGGAGGTTTCGATTGTTAAATAATGCATTTGTATATTTTTATTGCCATAACAAAGGGATTTCACGGTACTCAGTCGTAGATTTAGTGGTGTATAACTTGTTCATCATCTGTAGATCTCGCGATTCATTTACTACTGACTTAAACTGAAACTGACTGAACTAAATTAATTATTTATTCGCAAGTAGGAGTGTTAGTTGCTTTTTTCGAGCTCTGGGAAAACGACTTCTGTAAGATTCTCACACTAGTATTTATTCAGGTGTTTAAAAATTATTCATCATGGTTTTGAGCGAATTAGCGTTTTTCGAGTAAATATTGACGCCCAACACGAAACATCTGTCTGTCAACAGCGGAGTGTATTGTTCCGTTGTGTTGTGATCTGAGACTCAGTAGCGCCTGAATGGTATTTTTAAATGTCCGCCATGCATTCAGTCAACTCGGAGAACCGATATTATAATGGCTTCATTCCACGTGAAGACTGATCGGCTATGAAGTGTAGCAAACTTATTAGTGTCGCGTGTGACCTGGCGCCACAAGCTTAACTCCTCGCAGTCCTCACTGGCACCACACCACTCACCAGCCAGTCCAGCCACCCCGGAGCACGGAGCCCATCGGAGACACTTTGGGAGCAGCGCCGATACATTATTCCGGCTCATTATTGGAATGCACTGAACCTGGACAGTCGCATATTACTTTTGACTCGATGGTGTGCTTTTACATGTAACTGCGCCTCACTCTGGCGCAGTATAGACAGACAGCTGAGTCCGATTCGCACGAACCATTATTTGACTCGAGTTGCTAATTTAAGCGACGTCCGATGCAGAAAGCTCGCTAATAGCTAAGTAGCTACTAACAATAAACTCTTACAAAGTTATATTTGAGGTGTGCATTTTTACACACGCGCTGTTTGAATTTTGAATCCCTTTGTGAACCTGGCTAATGTGCAGCACGCAAGATCAACAAATCAGCCCCGGCCGGTTCATTATTCTCGGCAATAAAGCCTCAAAATGAAAAAGTACTAAATCAAAGCGACCAGCCGTAGAGCCGTCAGCCACATAACGTCTGAACACTGATCCCATATCCCATGCGCCGCGCCGGCAAACTGCTCTCTGTTTTGGGCGTGTTGTTCTAAATGCGCGGAACAATACGGCATTCTGTCTGAGTCTGCATTACTTTACTCTGATCGGTGTTCACTGCTCACTGCTGGCAGCTCCACGTACTGATGTATAACATATGTACTCCACGCTGATGTATAACATATATTATAAATTATTATTACAACATTGTGAGGTTAGTTGCTACGGAAACCTACTGGCGCCTGACTCCGAGCGGAAATGTATTCGTATTAGCACTTCTTTGTCTTCGCAACGGCTTTATTATTGGTAAACAAACATCTATTTTTCTAAAGCAGCAATAAATTACCAAACAGAGATACTACACTTCACAAGATTTAAGGAGCGGAAGTCGGGAATGTCCTTCATGCTGGATTTACTAAATGGAGTTACTCTAAGTTATGTGGACATTTCAGGATAAAAATAACACGCCGACAGGTTGTAAATAATGGAGCTCCTTAATAAGCAATAAATTATTAAATATAAGCATACATAATTTCTGCCTTCGTGATAAAAGATTATTTTATGTTTTGTATCCTTACAGACATGCGCTAATCGTTTTCATTTATCATCATAAACTGTTCCGCGTGAATCATTTCTCTATTACGCTATTTTCCTACGTCTGATTTTTTGTGAATAAAAATACGATGCAGCCGTCTTCATTCCACAGAAACTCTCGGAAGACGTTCTGCTCCATAGCTTCTAATCTGTTCCTGCAGTCGAGTCTCCATTTAGTCCGTCAGTACTTGCTACTCGTGCATTTCGCAAGGTTACAAATAAAGTTGCTGGCAGGTAAACTTATTATTACCAATCGACTAAACACATCATGCTGAATATAAATGTCTTTCTAGCAATGCACGTGACTTGCTTTGTTTACAAAGTCGCAAATGTATTTTTTTTTCATATCGACTGCAGTTTTCTGGCGCCAGCATTTTTCGCCAAGTTCAATTTCTATGAATGGTCAGTGCCATGACTCACTGAGTCTGTCGTATGAAGTGAGGCGTTGTGATTCTATTCTTTTGTTCATTCTTCTCATCCTGTAAAATAAATAATTCTTTCATATATGAACAGGATTGTTTACGTGTTCACATGAATATCGGACTAGTATCTGTATTTTAGTGTTGGAGGCTACCTTTTGTTGGAAAGGTAGATTCTTTCTCCACCAAACAACCTGTCCTGTGTACATGTGAGCTTGAACAAGAAGGCTGCCGCGCCTGGGACGGGTGCATTTAGTGGAAGAGCTTTGAAAGCTCGCATTTAGTTCTTGCGCCAATTCATTATACATATTACACATGAAATCAAAATCATTTCTTTCATTGGCAGCAAAGAGCAATGTACTGCTATTGTCTCATCACTGACATTATTCACAGCAGTCTTATTGAACTTACTTTTGAATGAGTAAAAAATATTATTTATTAATATTACATATTTTACTTGTGATATAACACACGACTTTGATGGATATATAATGTAATTAGAATTAGTCATCAGTCCACGATTACAAAAAGGTGAACACAATAATGGGCATTCTAATGTAACGTTTCATGTTAATTTGGGATACTGTGGCAGTACAGCTTATAAGAAGAAGCTTATCACGATTTAATAGTATCACAGTAGGTAGTTAGGATACCGGATCTCTATTATTGTCAAAACCGAACCTGACAACCTAACGAGAACAGGATCATAGTGCTAGGACTCTCTGTTCTCCGTCCGGTGTCGGGAGTGTCGGGCCTGTCCTGCCCGCCGGGCTTTCTGTGTGTCCGTGTCCGCCTGGCCTTGGGGCGAATCCCTCGCCGGACTTCTCGGAACCCATCCCATCCCTCCACCACCCAACCTCTCCCGCACCTCCCCTCGCGCCACCCTTGAACCACTGCAGATATCAGAGGTCATCGCATCAATCGGTCCCTAGCCCAACGAGAACCAAAACCAACTGAGTACCGCGAGCTTTCGTAAAAAGATCAATCCGAAATCATTTTACCGCCCAAAGCACTATCGAACAACGTCCTTATTTTTTTTACTAAGTGGTCACATTTAGCAAGAAGCATCTCTGCAGCATCTTGCTTTGTATGTTCGTCTGTAGAGTTCATCGAATCTGATATGCTCGATCTCTTATTTGCCAGTGTGTGTAAGAGGCACGGCACTGTCTCGAAAGACCCTATCAGCTCGCGCTCATGGTGTTTCCTGGTGACCAATTTTCTCCATGGTGGTTCAGATTTCGTTTCCCTTATTGCGGGTGACTGCCGCGGTGTGGATAAGTCAGTAAGGTTGTGCAATTCCCATGGAAGAATGGTCTTCTATATTGCCGACCGCTGATTCGCGTCGAGTAGTCCTTTGTTCACCCTACATGGAGGACCATTTACGTTGCGAACATTCACACGGCTAGCAAAAAATACTTATTACTTGTATTCATTTATGATTGTTACAGCGTCCACTCACTACTTACTTGCCAGCAGAAGGATTAGCATTCCTTGTGCATACTGCAGTTTCTGCGGATATCGAGGATTAACATAAATAATGCCCATACAAGGATCACTCATAAATAAGTTTCACACGCTTGGCTTGGCTGTTTCAATTATCCTTCTTCAACCCACAGTTTAAGGCACTTATCGTTTATCGTTTAATGTTTCTATCTACTAATAATAATAATTTGGTTATTTGTACGGCGCCATTTTCTGAACATTACATGTAGTTATTACACTATAATTATATTTATTTACATCGCAATCATCTCCTCGGACATAATGTGTACCTTCCGGAATGTCAGCCATTTAGTGGCACCATTATTGGAATAATAGCTCGGGCATGTGATTGAAGGGGGCCATAACACGAAAGTATCGCTATTTTGCATACAAATGGCGAAAACCCTTAGAATTTAGCCGCTGGCGTTGCATTTTGACGATAATGAACGTAATATGTATATTATTTCATCAAGAGGGATACTTCTTTAAACCAAGATTTAAACCTTTTCCTGTGCCGCATTCTTCAGATTTTTATAAATCCTTCATATTACGTTTCAATGGTACAATCATTGATATTTATTTATTTATACACGCCTTGAAGGATTTTACAATATCATGTTATTAAAGATACATAGGTTATTCAGGAGTACAAGCATGTAGTATGTAGCATAATAAACTGGACATTTAGGATACAAGCAGGTTCAATATATAGGTATGTAGTATCATTATAATGAAAAGTTGTACAAAGGAGTTAATTAGTTTAGTATAATAATGGTACAACAGAACAACTTAAGGTACAGTGAAATTTGTTTTAGAGGAATGAAAATTTACTGTTATTTTTGTTAACTTAAGGGGGTATTCTAGTCTAGAAAAAAAAAAAAATTTTTTTTCTTCATATTTCCAAAGTTTAAATATTCAAAAATATCTCCTCAAAAAGATTTTTCGAAATTCGCATTATTTTAAAAGTTATAACCATTTTGATATCGCGGTTTAGACGGAATCTAACCAAAATCTAAGTAGAACAAAATTTTAAACCCATTTTTCTCCAAACCACTTTTTTCGAGGCGGTTGACACGATATCTCAATTTCTACTAGACCAATTTACTTGAAAATTGGTGTGAGCCTTCTCTATACACACCTCTATGGCGGGAACTAGAACTATCACAAAATTTTAATTTATACTATTTTAAAAAAAATTGGAATAGTTGGTTTTAAAGCAGTTTTAAGGAACAGTGGAAAATTAACAGAGCGATAAGCGCAGAAAAGTAAGTACTTAGATAATCGCCCGGGTTGCCGGCAATAAAAAAAAAAAAATCTTTACATGAGTATTAAAGTTTGTTATTATTGTATCGATCTTGAAGAGACCATCGAATATAATTTAATCAATAATATATCACAATAGCAAGGGTAGCAAGATATAAATAAGCAAGTAAATAGTCATTAATGTGAAATAATTATTTTAATTATAAAGAGAAATGCGAAAGATCAATATATATCTCTATGGGTACAATCAGGTTTTGGAAAATGTTTTCATTCTAGTTTTTAGTGTTTGTTTTATGTCTATGTAAGTATGTAAAAATAGAATACTGTACATAATATTTTTACGTATTTTCTGGGGTAAAAATTAATGATATTATCGTCTTTCTAATACGGATTTTGGTCTTGAAATGAATCTGAACCGAACTCATGGTGTGGTTTGGTCTCAGGTGGGTTAACCTCCCCGGCCAGTGCTGGAAACGTTATAGGTATATACTACTCTTAGGTAATTAGTTCTAAGGTTTCTCACGTTATGTTGTGAACTACACCAACACTGAACCGGCGCGTAAAAATCTAATGAGAAGTAATGTCTCAAAGATCAATTCTCATTATATCACACTTTCTTTTCCACCTTATAACCTGTCAGATTGTTATGGCCACCCCCCAGGATATTATATTAGAGAGGGACGAAGACGGTTTTTGGTGATGACAGCGTATTTAGCCACTTGTAATAATTCCTCGTCATCGGCTTGTTTAGTTTGGAATACCACCATAACATTTCTACAACTTTGTTGCGTGAATACTTCAAATCCAAGTTTTGTAACAGAACATAACTTAAAAATAAAGTGTTCGCTAGGAATGTGTGCATTTCTAGTTTTACTACCTGGCAACCTCAGAGATTTGAATTTAAAAATGTGGAACAAACATCGATGGTAGCTTAAGTCGGGTATTTTTGACATTGCATATTATTGTAGTCCCATAACTCATGATGTTAAGGATGCTGATAGCTGAAAATAGTAACCGTGATCTACAAATTCCGTGACAGAAAGAGCTGTGGATATTTCATAACACCAGAACGCATCGTTAGAAAGTTTTTGGTATTTATTGTCTTATTTTTTGTGTTTCAAAACTACATAAACTCATGATAGTAAAAAAGGATAGAAATGACGTAGCGACTTAAAAAAGGTTACGTCGATCCAAAAATTTCATAACGCTAGAGCTCACCAGTCTGCGAGTTTTTAGTGATTTTCTGTATTTTGGTTGAGATTTTTGAGCTGCAGATATATTCCCTATTTATGGTTCTAATGAAGCATTACGCGATTTATTTTATTAATTACTGAGCGGCGATATAATAAATTCATACTCATAAAAGGGTAACCGGATAAAACAGAACATGATGAAATAAATGTTTTGTCACTTCGTATGTTTTGTGGAACTCCATGACATGCAAGTGGTCAACTATCAGTTATAAGTATAATTATAAGTGAAGAGAGGACCAAGTTGTTTGCTCCGTTTGGTGGCTTAGCAGGGTTGCCCGGGTTCACGGGGTGAGGTTTTTGACCTGGACACACTGAACCCTAGATTCTTACCCACCCATCTTACCTTTTTCATACCCAGAACTTCCTCTCCTTCCTTTTCCTAAAAAGACTCCACACAGCATCCCCAAAGATGACATATGCCCTGACGGAAATTATTTTTCTCAGGGCCTCCTGTGTGGAACTGATGTAAAAAAGTAATAATAAAAAAATCTAAACGAAACATAAAACAGAACAAGACACAGAAAAATAAAAAGGTAACGGTCGCAATTTTTTTAATTATATGTTTTGTTCATTTATAAATATTATCTTCTTCTTCAATGATGGGTATAACCTTCAAAAGTTATTCAAATGAAAATTGTACTTTTAATTTAATACGAAAGTTTATCTGCGGTCAAAGTTCCAGCACTGCGGGCAGTTACCGACTTGGCCCGCCGAGATGCTCTCTCAGGTAGATTTTCCGAGAAGGATGCTGTTAGTTCCGCACACAGGTACACGAGACACAGGTACCGACAAACCTGCCGATCCCTCCCCTCTCCGAGTGCCGATCCCGCCGCGGGCGTGGGACCATTATCCTGTCCTTAGCGCTGGCACTGACTCAGATCCCCTGGATAACGTCCATCTTTAAAAAAATCCACTCGATTGACGCTAGCCGCCTGAGTCCCGAATTTACATAAATAAAAACTCTCAAATGTTGATATTTAGCTGATTTACCTCAAAAAGCGTTAATTGTATTCACAAAAATAATGAGATATAACATGTATAACAGAGCTTATAATTTCATTATGTACTAGCTTTCCCCCGCGGCTCAAATTACTATAGCGATTGCACTTTTCAATTATCCCCTCTCCCGCATTCCATAATTCATTCCCGGTACATTCAGTTTTCAAACAGCTCGCGTGCCATCTAAATTTCATAATGCTAGAGCTCAAAGAAAAAAAGAATTATCCAATTTGGTGCAGTCGTTCGGAATTTATGCGCTTACAAACATTTCGGAGATTTATTTTTATTTAAATTTGTGGAAGTTTGTAAATATAATAAAAAATAGCACTATTTATTATACAGTCTTTATAATCGTTACGAATTATATTTTTAATGTTGGAACTCTCTGACATTTATTCCAAAATTTGAATTTTCTGGAGCAGCAGCCGACCAGTAGGTAGGGGGATGAGTACCTACCAACATAGAGTCCACAAATATAGGATTTTCCAACAAGAGGTGTTATTTTGAATAGCCCTCTATTTCGGTAGATGTCACTTTTGAAGCTGTCATTTTTTGACATTTGACAAGTAGAAACTACGCCATTAATAAACATGGAACGATACACGCTTCAACAACGCATTGAAATTATTTGAATATCAAAATAACACCTCTTATTGGAAAATCCTGTATATCAACATCGTTTCCATGGCAACGATTTGTTTACTGACGTTTGCAATAACTCGCTTTTGTTAGCGACAGAAAACATATAACAAACATAATTTATTAATTTTTATTATTTCATAACGCCAGAGCTTACCATTATATACAGCCTATAGTCCTCGCATATAATTTAGCTTTCTATTAGTGAAAGAATTTTTCGAATCGTTTTATTGTTTTATTCGTGAAAGCGTAACAAACAACTCGAGCAGTTTCGCATTTATAATATTAGTATTGAAGTACGGATGGATACGAAATGGTTTGATGAGTTGGGCCTATCGCTATTATAATATTTTAGGAAATACATTTATATGGACACAACACCGCCCGGTTTCTTCTCGAGGCCGTCACAACTAGTTATATTAAATAATTTTTATTTGTTGCGAAACTAGTCTTTTACATTTTAGAGTATTAACATAATGTAGCAATAGAAACACTTCCACTTGTTGATAATATTGTGATTCATTTTATGTTGTGCGCAGTAGTATGTAAAGGTATAACGTCTCGATTGCAATTATTTTACTGTATTATTATTTACAATAATATGAAGATTTGATTAGAAAATTAAAGATTTTGAAAAAAAAATCTAATGAATAAAACTTAAACGATTCATTTTGCGCTGAAAGTAAACTCTGTAGCTACCTTGCTTCGCTTTGAGATTCTGTTGGCTCGGAGAGTGGTAACCAGTTAGAGCAGTGATTATCAACCTTTTTAGCCGGAGGGCCAATTTATCCATTTTCAATTTGCTCGCGGGCCGCAAGGGGTAGGGTCAGTTGCGGACTAAGCTCGTTAGAGAACCGGGGCGGCAAGCTGAATGAAGCCCTCCCCCCTAGTTAAAGAAGTTGATATAATTTTACATGATTTTTATTCAGGTCACGCGGGCCTCTGGTCCTGGGGGGCCTCCAAACGCCTACATGTTCCCTTGATCAAATCCTACAAGGCTTTTTTTGTAATTTCATATTCTAGCGTTAAGAATGCTCTCCCCAAATGTTTTAAAGAAATTCGAAAAATTGACGGAGATACAGTATTTTATCACAGTTATTAAACTGTTCGAAAAATGTTGGCGATTTTTATCATTGTGAAGTAAAGAACATATAAGAAATACCTACTTGCAGTTTTGGGCAACTGTTGATTTTTTCAACAAAAAGGAAAGTTAAACAAAAATTAGTTAAGAAAACTAAAAACTTGGTATTTTATAAAACGAAAATGCTCACCAAGAAAAGCGCTGCGCTCCGAATGTGATTTTTTTTCTACGAATAAGTCTAAGAATATGTAAGAAAAATCTTAATGTTTTGAGCGGCTGATTCATAACTGAAAAGAAAATAAATACTGAAGTTTTCCCCTAAACAATTTTTTTTAAACAATAGAAACTGATGAATATTCTTGCTAACTTTTTATATTTTATTTAGCCAAATGGGAAGTACGAAAAAGAAACTGTAAAAGAAAAGAAAAGTAGAAACTGATGAATATTATAGCTAACTTTTTATATTTTATTTAGCCAAATGGGAAGTACGAAAAGGCTCGCGGGCCATACGAAATAGGCCCCCGGGCCGCGAGTTGCTTATCACTGGGTTAGAGGCTCCTTTCGTAAGCATCTTACCAGACCGCTATAAAACACGTTAATAAATATTACGTCGGTACCTAACCACCAAGCCGGGTAGGTAGGTACCTAAGTACAATCATAGTATTCATATTTTATCACTGCTGGCAACACCAGATATTCGATTTCTGAATAAGATTTTTTACTTATTTTCCTTCCTACAAAAATGGATTCCACAGCCTATTTTTTTGTTAATAATAATAATTAGTATTACATTTCTAGATCTTCTATATCGCCATTTTTATGGAGCAGTTAAGAAAATAAAATTACTCTATTTACTATACAGATATAATATAAATAATAATATTATTAAAGAAAGCGTTTTGATGAGCGTAAATTCAAATTACAAACGACCGATTTACGTTAGACCACAAATTTGTCGCACATAAATTTAAAATTCCGTCCCAAAAAACGCCTTTTTCGCAATGTTTTATTTTGTATTTCATTTTATGGTAGGGTAGGCAAGATTTTTTTAACAATTACCATTAACTCGCAAAAAATGGTCAAAGTTGTCTCTAATCGTAAAAAAAATAATTCTTTAATTGCCTGTAATTTAAAATATAATTAAAAAACGTCGCACATACCCGTACTAGATATTTTTCTAAACCTTTTGATTTCAAAAAGAATTATTCAGTTTATTTTGTACTTGGCCTCAAATACAAAATTATGTTTGTATGAAAAATCTGTTCTCTCGCACCCGTTCTCAAACTTCGTTTATCTGGGACAAAATTTTCTGGCCCGATGTCTTAATATGTTGCGTTGCTTTGTTGCATAACTTACTAACTAACCATCACGCCGTTTTCCCGCAGGGGTAGGCAGAGAGGACGGACCGCCAAACAACTCGATCTTGGCACACACTCCTTGCCTCGTTCACATTCATACATCGCCTACAGACTTACATTCTTATTCTTACAACACCGACTTTAAAGTATACGTTCTCTTATCGGGTCTATTGACTCTTTCTCCGTGCCAATCCATTCCCTTAACGGGCCGTCGGAATATATAACATTAATAATTATTTTTAGGTCGACATTTCCTTATTTTGGATTTTGCCAGGATTTGACCCGTCGCAAACGAGAACTTCCGCCCGAAACATCCGCTTTGACCAAACCATGTATGCGTTCCTTCCTTATTTACTTTTATAACGCACATCCGATTACAATCATTTTTTCGTTTCATTTTTCTATCGCAAGGTACAAGCGTGGCCAACGTCACTAGCACACTACTAACTTGCAAATGAACGTCAGTAGCATCACTACAAACTTGCCAATGAACGTCAGTAGCATCACTACCTTTCAATGAGCCAATTTTCAATTGCATGAATGATAAATGATATCGAATTTAATGTTGTGGTACGTATTTGGGTCCATTAAAACACATTATTATTAAACAATATTTCGGATGTTTGTGGGCAAGATTAGTAGAAAATGTATGGAACAAGGTTAGCGTACAGGCGTTTTTCGGAAAAATAAACAAATCGGGCCGCTCGCGCAAGCTCGTGACGTAGCTTGAAGTCCGTTTGGAGTCCGAAAGGAACGATCTATTTCATTTTTCACTAGGTACACGACATAATTGTTTATAAAACCTACGCTAACCTCCTCGCACTTGTGTTTGTATATAAGAGTCGAATTAAAGTCGACAAAATATTGTTTTATTAACAGTAACAATGTGGTGTACGGTAGTAGTGAATGTTAAAAAAAGTCGGGGACGCCCGAGAAGCCTTAACGCCTTATCTCGACATTAAATGTTATACAAAGTCGAACTAAAGATGTTATAATGTTTTTTTTTAACAATAGTTAACAATCAGGTATACAGACATGGCGCGATCAAATGAATCAAATACTTATATATATTTTAATTCGGAGTGTAAATATTCCTGTAATCTTTCTCATTTATTCAGAGCATTAGTTTTAATATAATATTACCAAAATAATATATTATTAATAAATTATTGCAAATGCATTCAGAATCGCTTGACGTCACTTGCATTGCAGTAAATACAAAATTCCCACTGGGAAATGGACTTCCAGCTACGTCACAACTTTCTCTAGTCAATCACCGCTCAACACCCTTGACGAGCTAACCTTGGTTATAATTTTTTAAAGATATTTACCTAACATTCTAGAATTAAAAAAATACAGATTTTCAGGAGGTACCTGTTTTCATAAATGAATGAATTTATCACGTCGTTGAAACCATGCATGGTGGTGTAATAGTCAGAATAGTTGCCTTCCAAGTATTTACTTGATCGGGGTTCGATTCTTGTACGATACATTTGAAAAATAATTATTTCCCATGGTTTTTCACGTGTCTGCGTTGGTAATATAATAATAGTACATGCCTAATTTTAATAGCGCCATTTTGTTTTTAAATTATTACTTAAATGGCGCTTTTTAAAGCGAGAAAAGTGCCCCTTGCAAGCCGGTATCTAGCCCCAATTTATGATATTTTATTGCGATTAAATCATATTTTAGACGGTGTATATCTGCCATAATTTAAATAATAAAATATGGTATATTTGCGGCACGTTCCAGAGTGGAAAATACTCTCAGTATCGCCCCGTTGTAAGACCACCATTCAGAAATGAAACGTTTCTTGAAGTAGCTTTAGCCAGATAATATAATAATAGCCAGATACTTCCCCACCTTCCTTCTCTTCAGCTTCTCCTTCCCCTCCCCACTACTCGTATTGGAGATGCTATAGTCTCATTGACTTTAGGCGTTTGGGAGCAGTTGGGACTCTTGTGATCATTAATGAATTTTCGAGAATAGTTAATTAACCAAAAGCGAATCCTTGAAAGCCCGAGGGTAAAGCAGCGACACTGAGGAGCGACTTAAGTATAATAATCATTTACTTTTATATTGATCGTTATGTGAACCGGTTTCAGTTTTATTATATGTATTCCTTCCCAGCCGCGCTGGTGGTCCGTATAAAATTTCACTGATTAAAATATGTATTTTAATCAGACAACGCGGAGTGACCGTTGACCACCCAGGAAATCACAATAATAATTTATGATCCTCGCGAAGAACACAGGATATGTTTAAGTACCTTATAATTAATCCATTACAAGTTAGCTCACTTATTTTATGCAGATAGTTTTTCATTGTAGATTCGTGATAAAACGGTAGCGTACTTTATTATGGTTATTATTACCGTGAATGGTCGTGCCGCTTGGAGCTCCGTTGTAATAGTGTCCGACCGAATCAGGACTTTTTACCGAAACCGAATCTTCGATATCTGTCTCTCTGAAACTTTTTCAAGTACATTAAAAATCTATTGTTTATTGACATTCAACTTGTTTTTTTAACTTATACAGACAGTACACGTGTTAAATGAAATAAAAAACAATAATTGAAGTATGTGAAAAAATAATATTAATTATTTTTTTGATATTACTGCTATAAAACAAACAAAAAATATAAAAAATAACAAACATGTTAACTACTTCTTTGACAAAAATTTGTCAATAATCAACACCAACATTATAAAGGAAGGACCTCTTTAATTGATTTAAAAAAAATTTAATTGCGTTTACAATCACAACATTCTTATACACGTGTTAAATGAAATAAAAAAAAAAAAACATTAATTGAAGCATGTGAAAAAATAATTATTTATTTTTTTGATATTACTGCTATAGTCGGGGAAACACGCCAAACACGCGCCCAACATTTGTACACGGTTGATATTAGTCACATGAGAACGGGTCGTTTCTACGACTCGTTCTTGAGTTCAACAGGTCGGCTGTGGAACGATTTGCCGGCCTCTGTGTTTCCTCCCTCCTACAATATGGGTCTCTTCAAGACCCATGTTCACTCTTTCCTCTCCTCAAAAACACCCTCCACACAGCATCTTCAAAGATGACATAGGCCCTGAGGGAAATTATTTTCCACAGGGCTTCTAGTGTGGAGTTAATGTAAAAAAAAACCGCAGAGTTTCGGTACGGCTCTCTCTCTTCGGTATCTCTCTTTCTTCAGGGTAGAGCCACGTGTATACATGTATATAATAATTATGTATAAGCCATACTCCCTCATGTAGAGAAATAATATCAATAAATTCATTATATCAAGTTCAGTATGTTTATGTTTGACGTTCTAATAATGTTTGTGGCAGAATCCATTTCATTGTTGTGTCAATTGAGGTGTGTAGAAGCAAAGGCAGCAATCTCCACTTTTTTTTTTTTTTTTTTTAAAAAGGCAACAAACACATTGATGTCTTTGCTTTTGATGCGTATTTTCAAACTCTATGGGAGAAAGCTGAGTTTGTAACGAACCAGATTTGCAAATTGAATTTAGGTTCTCAATTCGAATCACTATGAAACTGCGTTTACAACTTTTTTCGGATATTTTGGAGATTTCTGCCTTTGCTTCTACACACCTCAATTTATCCTTGTTTGCGGACAATAAATCCAAATTGACATCGAGAAAAGTGACAAAGACATTATTATAATCGAATCGAATCGAGTAGTTGTCGATCTGAAAGCCTTGTTCTTTAGCCAAAACATATTTCATTATTTGGATATTCGACTAATCGAAGTGACTCCTCCTTTTAAGTCAACATCTTCACTTGTTTGGATTCCAATATCGTGAGCTTTTTGTTTTGTATATATCTACTGTAAGGAATTTCATCGCACGTGTCTTGAAATTTTAATTTCTTTCTAAAAAGTCTTTTCGTATTCAGTTACAGACTACTCCAACTTGAAAGCAGTTTGTCCTCCACCAAGCTCATTATCATGTGTTTTCCTCAACGAATTATTTCCTAATAGTAATGTAGCATCTATGCTGCGTATACGCATGCGAATAGAACCTGCGAGCCGAACCACGAATTATTTCCTAATAGTAATGTAGCATCTAGGCTGCGTATACGCATGCGAATAGAACCTGCGAGCCGAACCACGAATTATGGGAAAGGAACGACGCAACTTAGAGAGCTCTGACAATGGTCGCCGTCTTTCTCGCTTCTTCATATTGATTCAATTGTTTAATACCGTATTATACACGGATATTTTTATAGTAGGTAGATATATTCTTGGGATGGTGAATGGTGAATGGTGATCGGACAAGTCAACAAAGTGGCACTTCATCACTCCTCGAAAAAAAAGTCTTTAAAAGTGGTGAAAAAAATAGGTTAAATACCTTGGTCAGGTTGGGTTATAAACTGTTTTTTCATCACTTTTAATAACTTTTCAAAGGGGTTTTGAAATTCACTCTGTTGAGTTGTTATGGAATCACCCCATAAGTGGAACCTTAACTTAACCCGTATAATCACAGGAGACCCAAGTTGTCCCAAAACATCATATGCCGTTATAATAACAGGAGACCCAGATTGTCCCAGAGCGACCGTGCATTGTTAAAAGTTAGATATCTCTCTTCCTGTCGTTCAAACATTTGTAATTTCTTTTATGTTAGAAAGCGAAAGAAATGATGCTTCTTATTGCTATAGGAATATACGAGCTTTGTTGGTTAGATATTTTACAAACCCGATCGTAAGTGACGATTTTATTTTGTGCCAATTTGTGACGTAGCAAACATTTAATTTTAAAATAAAATTGTATGAATGTCATAAAAAGTGAGGTGACAGTTTTATTACAAATTTTCTTTAAAAAATTAATCTTTATTTAAAATTTACAGTTTATTTTATTTTACGTACTTTTTTAAGGAATCCCCAGAAACGTATTTTTAAGCAAATTTACATTTTCAATATCAAAATTTGAATATTTAAAAACAAAAATTTTGATTTCTAATAAACACATCGGAAAGATTATTTTATCCAGATTGTAGAACAATTTTTGTTTTTGCAAAAAAAATAAAAAATAACCAATTAAAAGGAACATTTAAAATGCACGGAAAGAACCGGAAATTTTGCGCGCAAATCTTGACAGGCAAAAGTTCATAGATATTATTTTCTCATTATTCGAAGGGTTAAAGGTGTACGTTTATTGTAACGATAGTTTTTCACGGCGAACTAGGAAGACCTCGCTTAGGAAGCTTTTCAAGCGACCTTAGAAGAAAACCCGAAATAATAATACACAGCCCAAGCGCTGAACGCTGTGTCGACGTTGTATCAGCAACTCTTCGGGTACGCGTTGTTTTAGTATTTTATTTTGATTTGAAAATTCTGTCAGAGTGGTTAAAATACATGCTTTTTTAAGTATTTTAAAAAAAATGATATATTGTGACCCTTTTGCAACATAATCCACAGAAAAATATTTTTGTTTAGCTAGATTGGGTTTTGGGACCACTGTGCGGCGGCATAATATAAAAAACCTTTCCGCGATGCAGACACGCGTGATGGGTGATGTGAAGGAAATTATGATGAACTCTGTTATTTAACCAGCATGTAGGTAATTATTATTTCGAAGTATTTTTGTGATAAGAATTCTTTACGGCTTTGGCACTGTTCTCAAATGCGAACATGAGATTGCAACTGAAAATAATGTGTTTCGCTCATACCGCGACACTTGATGAATAAATATCACAGGGTTTACTATGTTGGACATGAACGTACCTACCCCCCAACCTAGGTGTTTTGGAACTCAACCTTTTTAAAAATTACTTAGCTGTAGGTAGGTACTATTTAAAGCCAGGGGAACCGATCGATGCCACTTGGTTGGACATCGATCGCTGTAACCTAAAACAATTGATTCACGTTACTTTATTAAAAAAAACATTAAAGGCTGGTTCACACCTTTTTCACAAATTAAGAACAGAACAAATCTCAATTATCATGAATTCCCTGAATGTTCACGGTACTAGCGTGAAATTTTGTGTATTTGTCAACTTGTATAAAATGCCAACTTCTTCCACAATTATCCAACTATTTAGAGTATTTAAAATGAAATAATATTTAGTAGGATGTGCAATGCGCAGTTACGAGCAGATATTGTGTTCACCAAACATTACGCGATCTCTCGGTGGCCTTCAGGGAGGTCTAGCATGGGCGATCGATAAAACCCTATATCAACACGATATTGACCAATTCTGTCATCAATGGTCAGTTATCAATATTTGCGAGCGCGGTCTACCATTGTCAACAGATATTCCGATCGAAGATAGATAAATCTTAGCGCGGCCTCCATAGTAACAGATATGTTTCGATTAACTATCGATATACACATATTTTTGAATAATATTGTTCTTTATGCAAAATTACTTGCTTATTTAATGAACGGTTTTAACTAACAAAGCTCTTAGAAATGGAAGTCATACACTTAAATAATGCATCTAAGATGCAACCGATCAATTCCGTTCGATCTTTGAAAAACTAAAGTGGTTGATAATAATAATATTAGAAAAATCACCCCAAGGGCATATTTACGTTGGTATTTCGGTACAGAATTTTTAATGTATTAATATTTGTATTTAATTACTTGGCGTTTGACATTTCGTAGTGTCAATTCATAGAAAATACCTTCGGTGTTTCCAGCGTATATCTATTTCTTATTTATTCCCTGTCAATATCGGTTCGGCTATCAACTGTGAAACCGTGCTCGGGTAATCGATATAAAATCATTGGAAGTTACGCCTATCGATCCGATATAGCAACGTTATCGATTTCACCATGCTAGGAAGCCGATGATAAATGTAACAAAATAATATTATATATCTAATGCTATTTCTGATGAAATTCGAACACTGAATGAATTTCATTTCATCACTGAATGACTGAATGAATGGTGATCTTGCACTGAGACGGTAATGAATACTAAAAAGTGTTTTGAAACGATCGACCTCCACTTTTTATCTCTGACAAAAAATCAAGTATACTTTCAACCGCTGAATAGATACGCATTTTCGCGGTACAACTAAAGGAACCCATTATTCATTAAATGTCAATCATCTTCCTATGAAAAATATAAAGCTAGTAAAAAAAGCACACTTATTTTTCATAACTTTGAGTTTTGGCAATTGGATAGAAAAATAACAAACCGTTGGACATTTTCTTGTACCTCGCAACTCATTGTGAGACACATCAATCACATTTTTTTTACTGCCACAAAAATGAAAATAATGCCACCATTTTATGTTTTCTCTTTCGACATGATAACCGATCACTGTCAAAAACTAAAACTTGCAAAATCCAAGTAAAATCTTCTCTTATGATTTGTTAGATTTTAAACGTATTGTAAATATCCACCATGAAAATGTAAATTAATACCAATTATTGTTTTGTTAATTCTCTTGTTGTCACAAGAGTTTGTACCTAGTTTTTCATTTCGATCTTACTATTTTATATTAAAAATCACCTAAGATAGTTTTACAACGGGTTTTTTTTAATGAATATTTTGAAGAAATCTAAATCTAAAGTCTTAAATCTAGTCTAACAAACCGTTCCACAACAGGAAGGCAGAATCAAAGCCATTTCTACCAGCGTTGCCAACTTGCTTTTTTAAGGCCAGACGACACCCCAAAAGGAGCTAAAAAGGAGCTAACATCTTATATAGCCTAAGTTGAGACCAATTAATTAACTAAATTCGCCTTCCTGGGGGCGAGAGTAATCCTAAAATTGTCAGTCTTACTTCAGACGCCGCTACCCGAATTTCTACCGATTTCTTACATATCTCCCTTAAACATTTGAAGTTTTTAAGCTCTTAAAAAATATAAATGTTATTTTTTAAGATAATATCTAGACGTCCTTCACGCCCAAACGCAAATTATATGAAATTCCCTCGATAGAAAAAAATCGCAAAGTATGTATGCTCCGAAAATTATTATAAACACGTTCATTTCACTTATTTTAGAAGTTATACGTATGAAAAAATTCGCTCTCTCCAACATTCCTAATTACAATTATATATCTCTCCATCTTCTTTAAGCGCCTTCATAAGTTTTGTATAAAAAGAGGAGCTAGATTTTCTGAAAAAAAATGAGCTAAGAAACTATACCACTTTTTTGGAGCTGACGGCCTCATTTTAGAGCTGAGTTGGCAACACTCATTTCTACGCGACATCTTTGATTTTCGCTGCGATGAACTTTTCCGTGTTACTTTGTTTATTTTAGTGGTAATAAAATCGCCTGGAAAAACCAAACGAACAACTCATGATGATTAATAATCTGTATTTTGTGGTTGGATGAAGTGCATAAAGAGTATTGTGTTACGACGACATCTGTACCTACACCTACTCATCAGGCAGTCTCATTCTCACACGTGTCAAATTGCAAGATTGTTTTTTTTTTATCCACCTGTTTTGGAGAAAAACAGACGTCCGATCGACATATTGTAATATTAGTTATAATAATAATAATAATAATAATAAGGTCTTTATTCCAGGATGTGGGGAGGGGAGTGCAATCCCACACATCCCATATAGGGTATAATTACATATGTTATTATATATGAATAAATAAAAAGATAAAAATTAACAAAATTAAAAAAAGAGAAGCATCATTAGATACACTATTCACAAAAAAATATAGTTAAGTCTTTAAATCAGGTTCTTGTTGTTCCATCGGATCTCAGATTGTAGGAGCCAGTGTTTTTTTTTTTTTCCAATATTCATCTATGCTCGATCCTGGAATCAGACGGGCTTCCATGATGAGGATATTACTGGAGTGGTTCATCCTTCCCCTCAGTCCTGCAATCCTTGTTCTCAATAGAGCTTCGAATCCTGGAACTCTCCCTTCTGGCTATACCAGGCTTCGCGGGTTCAAGCAGGCCCTCTTGGTAGGTGCTAGCAGGGGGAGTTAAAATATTTTCAGATTATTCCTAACCTGGGACTGTTTGTAAATTCGGTAAGCAAAATAATATTTGAATAATGTGATCACTCTGTCAGAGGAAAACAAACAAGGGCATTAAATCAATTCTGTTTAATTAATTTGTGTTTGTTTCGCAATTAATTAATTAAAAATAATTTAAAAAATGTTGTTATGGCATTAAATCGATTCTGTTTAATTAATTTGTGTTTGCTTCGCAATTAATTAAAAATAATTTAAAAAATGTTGTTATAATAATTTGTCTAGTAATAATAAAGAGCATTACAGAAATGTGTGCGGCACACTTTAAACGATTTTTCACAAAATCTCCCAAAAATTATTAGTATATTTGCGGCACGTTCCAGAGTGGAAGATTCTCTCAGTATCACCCATGGCTTTGGGCGTGTTTGGGGGTTTCCCACCCACACTTTCCCACCCACACTTGCTTCAGCCTCACAGTATACACTAATTGGGGATGCCATAATCTCACTGGCTCCAGACGATTAGGAGCAGTTACTCTTACTTCGGGAGCAGGGACTTTGTTGCCTTATATACATTTACAATGGGTATTTGATCCGCAGTCTGCAAGCTGCAGAAACAGGGCGACCTCCTGCGCTGCACGATCTTCGTTTCCGCCCAGCCCGCGCCGCTAATAACATAATGAGACGGCATTCGCTCTATCGAAATGCAATAATGCCGCAAAGAGCTCACTCTGCACTCTGCACAAGGCACTGGTCGTGTAGTTGTGTTGTGTTGCCGAGGTGAACCGAAGAGAAAGGATAGGCCCACGAAGGCCGCCAACATCGAGGAAATGATTCGCTGCTTCGACACCACGACGCGGCGGTGACAGAACACAGAACCGGCCGCGGCGGTGTGCATGGAGCCAAGATTTAGGTTGAAAAGGTTAGCGACCCAAGCGCTTCTTTGCCATCCTACAACATTGGAGGGGACCCACCACTTTCCTAACGACTGTGTGAGGAAACTGATTGTTTAACCTCCTAGCCGCACACGTCGGGACTCTAATTTTTTTTTTTGTAAAAAGGAAGCTACATTTATTTTTAAACTAATCTAGACCCTCCAATATCCCTGCATGCATGATTGTTAGTAAGAAGGAAAAATGTATGCATACTTACTTTTGCAGTAATTAACAAGATAAAGACACATAGATGTGTTCGCCTGTTAGTTCAGCATCTAGTTAGAGTGAAATAAAAAGAAAAATAAAATATTTACATGTGTAAGTATGATTAAAACCAAAGAAAATATATAAAAAGAAAGATATCGGGGGCAGTTTGTCCCACTATCGCGGGGCAGTCCCGGCGAGAATGAGCGGGCGAGCGGCCTGGCCGCAACGTGCCCAAACACCCGCGTCCCTTAGCCGGTTTCCCAGGAATACCCTTGGAGAAGTGTTTGCAATCCTACAACAGAATGCTTCAGTGTTAAATGAGGTCAGGTTGGTCAACCTGGTAACAGGGGCGCATCGTGCGGGAAACACCGCGAAGTTTGCTGCAGCTGCCGAAATTCTATCCACGTGGAATTCCGGGTTCCACGACATCTCAGAAATAACAACTTCAACACCCCTTTGAAAAGTTATGAAAAATAGCCCCTAACCTAACGTAACCGTTTTTCCATCACTTTTAATGATTTAAAGGAAGACTTGATGTTGCATGCTTCTGAGTTGTCCGGTCACCGTCATTCCTATAGATCGATTTATGGTGAGCAATCGAATAATGCTTTCATCATTATCTCAAAACTTAGGACTTGGGAGGTGTCTGACAAATCAGATGTATGAGAATTTATTTATTTTGAATTTCACCCCCGGCTGGGCTTTTCCATGTAATTTTTTAAAAAAATTTTTAACAAAGAACATCTAAAATCAAAATCATAACCAAATCTAAACGAATTGAAATAAAAACAAAATATTCCACCATGCAAAATAGAAAAAAACTGTTGACTGGGAAAAGTGCAATACATGTGAAATAAGTCGAAGCAGAGCTGTGTGGTTGGTTTAATTAAATTTGTTGTTCTTCTTTCTCAATGATGTGTTAAATATGTCAACAACATCTTTATAATCATTACCCAAATTTTGTATACGGCGAACGGGCGTATACAATTGTGATTCTGTGTTGGAGTTGTCACAATAGAACGGTAGATATTGCCTCGATGTTGATTTGCGAAGTATATGGAAAGAAATCAAGTATAATAATTCAGGGCTGTCAATTATTGAATTTATGATTTTATGTAAACATGTTAGGTCTAGCGCATTAATCCGTATAGTACGTATCTTAGAATGTAAGACAGCCATCATAGAATAATGAAATACAAGCACACGAGTTATTTATGACACTCAAATGATACATAATGTTATTATGAATGCTGTTGGCGTGGCGGACAAGTATAAGGTAAGCAGGCAGCTAACAGCTAGCAGCGCGGCAATAGGTCCCCGAGGCGACCCTGGGCGAGCAGTCACCTCGCAAGGCCGCTCGGCTCCCACAACAGGCAACCTCTTCCAACGGCGAACTCCGATCAAAATAGACTCCGTCACACGCAAGACCAAGCACACCACACTCTACACTACACAGTCAGTTAGTAGGTAGTAGGTACCTATATACTCTACACACCTACCACAGCTGCTGTGCCGCACTCCCAATACTATTCTTCTCATTATTGTCTAACTCTTCTTTACTACTATTATTATTTACGTTCACCGTCCCTAAGAACAAGGATTTGTAGGTACAGCCATGCTCATTCTTTTTATTATTGTACATTGGAGGGGACCCCACCACTTTCCCACGGCGTTATCAGGAAACATATGGTTTCCTCCTTCACCGCACACGTCAAGACTCTACTTTTTTATTGAACGAAGCTACATTTATTTGATCGACTCCAATGTCCATGCATACGGGGTTATTAAGCAGTATGCAAGTACTTCCATTAACATAATACAAAAAAAAGAAATAAAATTGGCAGCCCGTGGAATAACTTTTCTGAAATCCATAAAATTAAATATATAGATAATGATGTTAGTAAAAATAAAAAGAAAAACAAGAGCTGCACCTGGTTGAGGAAGCCTGGAATACGGGAAGTATTTACAAAGTATAACAGAGAGAAAGTAAGATGGATAAAAAATAGTCGGAGTAGGTTTTCCACAAACCACCCGGCAGTCCCAATGAAAATGTGCATGGCTATCGGCCCAACCGCTGACGGAACCCGAAGTCCGCGCCCTTTAGCCGGCTCCCCGATTTTGCCTCGAAGAAGTATATGTAGGAGAGAAGAGAAAGTTTTATTATTGTACAAGAATTCATCTTCCGTTTAAATAGGTACTATTCCTATATTCATCTTGCCTAACCACTATTAGTAACTTACCGATTTGTAGCCACAGCCACACTCATTCTTCTTATTATTGTATAATTCCTCTTACATTTGAGTAGGTACTATTTCTACATTCGTCTTGCATAACCACTATTACGACAACTTAAGGATTTTTAAGCCACACTCACTCTTATTATTGCATTATTCCTCTTGCATTTGAGCACTATTCCTATATTCGCCTTGCCTAATAACTACTGTGCCAATAATTATAAGGATTTGTAGCTACAGCCACATGATGTTTTTCTTATAGTGGAATTCCTATTTCATTTGGGTACCTCCTATACGTACATTCGACTTGCCTAACTACTATTCCGATAATTATAAGGATCTATATCCACAGCCATAATCATTCTTCTTATTCTTGTATAATTCTCCTTTCATTTGAGTACTATTCATACACTAGCCTTGTCTAAATAATGTAAGGATTTATAACTTCAATTAGTTGGAAACATGACGTGTACTCCTCGTGATGTAATATTACTCCTCGTAATGAGTACTCAGTGTAGCTGTTTTAAAAATAACCTGTTGCCGTACGCAGCTGATATCAAACAATAAAGGCGCAGAATATTACGATTCAGGTTACGTAAATTGAATAATCTGCCTCCCAACAATTGAGTACATAATTAAAATGAAAAGTTCTAGTAATATTAGATTTTCATTTTCTATGTCTGGTTCCTATTATTAATAAGCTATTACAGTGTTAAACCATTGTTTATATTGTATTGTATCTTACACATTATTTCCGTTTGTCTCAGCCGATGGAAAAGCGTGAAGCACAGAGACAATTGTTAAAATCCATACACGTTGAGTGAGCACAGTGGTACGATGGAAATCAGATACGATCCCGGATACGGCAATGGACACTTGGCAGGTACTGTGTGCCGTGTGCTGTGGTAGTGTCTGTCTATGGCGTGTTCTTTATGGTCCATGACATTGTCCGCAGATTTCTAATTGCACATGATTTCCTTGCCCGCAGTTTTGCTTTGACATTTCACGTTATCTTTTCCGCGGATCGTCGCAGCGTTTGCGTATTCTTGACATTTTTAATTTTGTTCTTTACTAATATTTTCACGTGCTAATTATTTACCTATGAAGAAAAAACCCGTTCTAATCAGATAAGACATTATAGATGCAACTTGTTGCTTCTGCTAGAAGTTAACGAATATGTACATATTTTCCGAAGATTCTAAATGCCCTTGTTTTTTTTACTTGTTGAAGTAAAACTTCTTTACGCACGCTTTACTTGGGGAGTAAGCTGGTGAATGCGTGACGAGAGCCTCACGAAAAGTGTCGGATGAGGCGAACGGAAGTTGAGAGGGAGATATAAGTTAGTGAAGATAGAAAGAGAGAGAGTTGTTTCGTATAATACTGTAGGAGCAAGAGAGAGAGGTGCGAGAACACATTTTCTTTCTCTCTTTCTCTCATAGCCAGTTACGTTTCGTATATCTAAGACACAGTGGAGGCCTATTGTCTGTATCACACTGTAGGAGCAAGAGAGAGCAGTGCGCGCGCACATTTTCTTTCTCATAGAAGTTTTACTTCAGTTGTGTGGCTAAAGCACACTCGTATTTTTTTGTTATTAATTTGTTTTAAAAACATCAAATAAAGTTATGCATAAAAAATACAGAAATTAGCTAAATCTCCAACATCCTTGCATAAGTGATTACAGATGTTTTTAGAGTTAGATGAATCTTAATAAATAATGTCTAAAATGCTTACTTTGGCATTCTGTTTATTTCTCTTTGGCTTTTAGCCAACTTTCTAGTAGGAAGTATTTTTCCAAAATGTTTTTGAGAATGGACAATTATTTTTGTTGTTTTTCGCCAGCTAAATATTACTATGTGTAGATATCTATCTACCTTTCTTGTCAACTTAAATTAATATTTTGTAAAGGTCGTTCCACGGCTTGACGGGGTGATTCACCAGTTCTTGGATCTCATTATAATGTATTACATTTATTAGTTCCGAAAACTATGACTGAACGTTTGTCGTGAAATCACGAGCTTTCGAAATGAGATTTCTGAAATACCTTTAATTACAGTTGAGGTTAATTCGGTGCCGTGTTCAAAATAAGTCACCTAGCACGTGATAGCACACGTACGCTTCATGACATCGTGGGCAAAGAAAATACTACGAGTTAAAATTCAAATTATGAGTTTTTAAATTTAATTTAACTCTTTAGACAAATTCAAACTTGACAAATTTATTGCTTACAACTGTAGAACAACTTAACAGATTTCGCGGGCTTCGTTAGGTTTTAGATCTGAGGGATTAATTGTCAGTAAAGGCACAGATGATCTTATTTTGCCAAGCGAAACTCTTATGTTATAGAATTTAAGTAATTTTGTAAAAAAATGTATTCGTCTATAATAAATCTTCAATTATTCAATTACAGTAATTCTTCCGGACAGAAACCTCCGTCCTAACCCAACTGCTGCACTTGGTAATATCAATGCAGTCGATTGCGTTTAATTGGGACACATCGGGATCTAAACATTTTGTCCCAAATAAGCTGCTGTCTCAGATAAGCGAAGTTTAAGGGAGTTAAAAAAACGTATTTATTGTGCTTTTATATGTATACGTATTAAGTATATTCGAGTTCTCTAGAATGTGATTATAATTTTATTAAATTAGAAAAAAATATATAATTACAGAAAAATTACTATAGGTACAAATATCATCGTGAAATATCTCCAATGTGTAAAAAAATTAATTTTACAAGAGAGTGAAAAAACCTTTTTATTCAGGAACATGAAGGATGACTTCCATTTATTTTTTTTTTTTTGTGAACATCAATAATCATTATTAATATAATAAATAATATTTTTAGGTCTACCTTCATTTTCTTGCTTCAAAATTTGTTTTTTTTTTCACTCTTCTGTAATATATTATTTTTTTCACATTATTAATTAGTCGTAAACCAATCCCAAAAAAGTGAAATCCCCTCTCCCCATCCACGCCGCAAACTGCATGGCCACCCATCAAAACTAAAATTCATTTACTTACGACATTTTTGACTTCAGACAGGAATTTGTCCCAATTAAGCGAAATCGTCCTACACCCAGTCGTGACAGGTAACCAAAGTAAATTATTTATTTATTTACGCCCTAGTGGGCTTTTACAAAGATAAGTAACAAGTAAAACAGTTGTGTTAGGCAAGTACATAGTACGCAATATATAATGATTTATGATTAAATTAAGGCAAATTAGAGTTAATGGCGTGTAGTTTGGAAAGCGAAATATGTACAAAGAAACATAAACAAATAAAAAGTGTATTCACTACGGAGTCGTGAAATCATACATCTCAGTAAAGACTTCGTTTTATAACTAATACGGTGTTAAATAAGTATCAGTTCCTTTTTTTGGTTTATTTTAATTCGGTTTTGTCCCAAATAACCGACTGCCCCGATAAACCGGTGTACCAATTAAGCGAAATCGATCGTAAGTGTTTCCCAATCTTGCTCTATTATCTGTATTACGAATGGTTCCTGTTGAGCCAGTTAAAGTGTTTCCGAGGCTACTGCATCCGGAGCCATTCAAGCGGTAATCCTGGTAAATCACACATTACTGTTGCACGATATTTATAACAATACTTATACACAGCAGCACTTATAGTTATAGATATCTACATCAGTATCTGCTGTAGTTATAGGCACAGTAGTGCTCTTAGTTCCTGCCATGGACCTCACACGCGATGGATCGATACTGTGCACCGTATGTAGTTTGTATATTAAAAGCAAACTGACCGATGACGAAAGATATTGGCCATTGTGTAAACTTTAACGAAAAGCCTAGACGGCCCACCCTAATCTCTGGTACTGCCGACATTTTGTCAATGCAAAAAGATGTATGAAATCGTACAGAAGCATGGGTCTGACTCTTTTTAGTATCGCTTTTTCGTTTCATCGAGTTTCAAATCACAACGATGTTAAAGAAGTTTTCACTTCAAAAACAACTTTTCGATTCTGAATGGTGGTCTTCTACTGCGTCCTTTGCGGTGGTATAATGGTAGATTGTGAGGTGTTTATACTCCTCGGGTGCCATGGAAACGTTAGCGTGACGTGTGATGTGTAATGGTAGAGGAGACAAGACACGAAGCCCTGAGACTCGAGAGAGGCAACAATAATAATCCACTGTAAAGAATAACGACCCTCGGCCGAAGGCGCTCTTCTGTGAAATTTGGGAAAAGTCCAAATTTGCATAAACGATTTTGTATTAATCGATGCCTCTGAAAGCAGAATGGCTTTAAATCGAACGGTAGATGGAAATATTGCACATTTTACCGAATCGAGCTATCTATTTCGTTGAAACATTAACAAAATTGCTGACATAATGATGACCTGTATAAATTGGTATACCATGTATTTATTCCCTATTTTTAAAATTATTAAAAATACTAATTTCGGTTGTGTGTCTGTAACTTGCGTTCAATGAACTCAAATTTGTCTTGAAGTGTGACGAGGGGTATGGGGGGTCATCAGCTCTGTGATGTCACATGTAAAAATCTAAATTATTAAAACGCAAAAAAAATTTTGATGTAAAATTGGAAAATATGTGACGTCACACACTAGGGGGGAGGAGGTCTCACAAATGTGACGACGTGTAACAGGGACGGGGGGGGGGGGGGTCAAAAAGTCATGAAATTCGTGTAACGTAATTTATGGATGGCCCCTAATTGATATTGTAATATCCCGTTATTTGCGAGAGTAATAATCTGCGCTCGTAATAATGTTTTATTTATTCTCGCTGGGATCTCCCGTACTGAGGATTTCATTTACTTACATATTAAAATTGATTTATTTGAATAATACAAAGCTGTTAATAAAATATAATATAGACTGTTAAGTACTGCTTAAAATGTAAATTATTTTTAAATAGTCGCATTGACCTAAAAATAAAAAAGCTGTGCAAATTTCATGACGCTTACCGTTCGTAAGTTTTTTCTAAGACAAACAGATTTTCTACTTCATAGTTTCAGATCTTCTGAGGTGAATCGGTTGTCTTTGACTTGCTAATTCAACTAAGTTCAATAATAGTAATTTTCTGTCTGTCATGGCCGTACCTAAATAATTCTGATTACCATTCCACGGCCTTACTGCATCAGTTCTGAAGACAGACAATGCAGCATGTCCTAACATCTCCAAGGCAAAACGGCTCACCTACTTAACCCAGAAATAAGCAATTCTTCTGGATATTTACTGGGTTAGAAGACACCAAATTATATCGAAATTTTTCCGCCTTGAAATTAACCTTGCAGGTGTGCGAAGGAGAAGATTATTTCTATAATCCTTGGCATTTGGCATCACTAATTCTAAAGATAACCTGATATAACCGGGGCACACCTCTTTTTTAATTGAACTCTTGAATTTTGGACCTCGAAAAAGGTCCTCGAGTTTGTGCCTCGCGGAAACTGTCGCAATTTTTGCTATGGGTGTGATCTTTGTAAAGTGCAAGAGAAAGGATACTACAGGTGCAGTTCTGACAAACTTTGAATTGGAATCTAAAACACAACCTGAAATAGAAACCTTTTATAATAATACTTATATCTAATCCAATTGCAATCTTCTACGGAAATTGAAAATCATGTTTTTTTCTAGAATTGTTTACTTTCATACTACTTAGGACCCTTTTTGGAGCCCTGAGGTATCCTCCTGCAAAGGTTGTATTTTGACAGCAATGTAATTTATTTTCAGGGTGGTCTTAGTTAAGAAATCTTTGAATTTTCTCATCGTTAAAATTCTAGTGACCAGTTAGTTTTCGTAAATTAAGAAGTTATATGGCTGAAAAAAAATCCTCTTTTTTATAGTCAGCTCCGTGACTCGTAATGAAAATCTCATAATTATTACTATTGGCTAATCTTGAATTCATAACATTATGCAATTTCTAAAAAATAATTAAATAATTCGAATAGTCATTATTAATAAAAAAAACTTTAAAATTATACTAATATTCATCATTTGTCAACATTTGGTGATATTTCCATCGACGTAAAATGTAATGACATTTAAAATTAATTGGATATTTTAATCAGCTTCTGAGATGCACTTAGAGCATAGGCTCTCAACCTTATTTCGCCCATCGCCCACTTTGAGAATATTTTTTTTTCTAGAGCCCCCCTTTATTTTACTTACCATCTGTCACGAATCTGAAACATCTATTGCCAAGATAATCACAGCTTGTTATAGAGAGGGGGCTCAACTGTCACGGAATCAATAATTCGACTAAAAATGTATTAAATCATTTGTCATATCTTTTTGTTTAGCATGTTAAAAAGCAATCCTTTTGTATTTTAAGTATTCCTTCTTGCATTCATGATATAGTGTCAATTCTTAATATTAGTACGTGATTAGCTGATTTTTTGTTTTGTTAGACCATATTTATTTTTATCTGCCACGCCCTTACTATGTCATTCAACACCCCTTAATTTTCTCTGGGTCTTCTACTGCCCTCCTTAAAGTCTCTAACGCCCACAAACCGTTATCGCCCACGTTGAGAACCTGTGACCAAGAGGTTGAGCGGCCTTTTTCAAACCAAACTTAAATTTGGATTTGACCAAGAAACGAGGCAATTAAAAAAAAATGATCAATAATTGCCAAAGTTGCCTCTAAAATCGTGAAAATCTTTTTTATTTTTTTTTATTTTTTATTAATCTATAAACATAGGGTTTTACATAGGGTTTAATTGATGCCTGTCTCACTAGGATTTACCTGTGTTGAGACAGGCTTATCGACTTTTTAACAGCCTATATTTTATAATTTGAAACAAAAATAAATAAGTAGCACATATCCCTACTAGATATTTGCTATATCTATTGATTAAAAAAATAATTTTTCAGTTTGGTTAAGGATTTTGGCCTTAAAACCAAATTTAAGTTTTGTATGAAAATGGCCAAACCTTCCCAGCATTTAGTTATCAGTAAGATAAAATATAATTATAAGAGCATCAATTCTGTCCTGATTTTATTGAAATGTCTACGTTTCCAGGAAGATGCATGAATTTGAATTACAGAAAAGTTGGCGATATGGGTATCAAACTGCGCGAGGAAAAATAAAATTGGTCTGACACTCTTAATTCAACAGCTTGTTTTCCCATGCCCTATGCTGTTCAATAGCTGGACTTACCAGGAGTGCCCGAGTTCATGGGAAACAAGGATTGTGTACATACTGGTCCATCCGTCTGCCTGCGCCTGAGGTAAAACGGCATAGTGATGGATATTTCTGATAATCATCATCATAATCACGATAATCATCATCACGTGAAGCAAAAACTTTGTACCCCTTTTTACGAAAATTGCGCGGATGGAGGAGTATGAAATTTCGCACACTTATAGTTTATATAGAGAAGGAGTGCAGAATTCTAATATATTTTTTTTAAATAATGCATAAAAAATACATTACAATTATCTTCGAATTTCGACCATTGGGCGACCACTAGTATATTATTAAATACATGATATCTCAGCAGCACGCATTCTACGATTTGTTGATTTCTTTCGCCGCTGGCGCCAAAGTTTATTATTGTATTTTCGCGTGAAATTTTGACATTTCTGACGTCACTACCTTATCAGTGATGGATTACTTGTTATCTGTTGTGTGTTATTTGGTGATTCCCCTTCAACATTATCTAACTGCATGTACACTTATAATTATTATACACTACAAACACAATTAAAACACTTCATTAAAAATGTGCAAATTTATCCGAATCTTAACTTCGTTACAGGTACTTTATAAATTATGTCCCGTCTTTCCGGTTTGTAAAAAATGGTCCGATTTTTTGGATTGAAATTTTCAAAAATCGCCTGGGTTTCAAAAATACAATAAAAGATAAATAAAAAAATAAGGAATGTCTTAGCACGTTTGCCTAAACCAGATTTTTTTTTAAATGTGATGCAAGTGGCCTATTATTGTGCTAAAGGGTTAAGATTGAAAATCCCTTATTATGTATTTATTTTTGTAATCCAAATTGTTTATATTTTTAGCTTCCGGATTGGAGCACCGTACTAGATTCTTGAAAAACATCAACAATAAAATAATATAATTTTTTTGGTAAAAAGCAGTAGCTTTGTGGTTTGACACATCAATGAAATAATTTATTTATAATAACTTTGTTTAATTTATTAAGACCGACCGGTTTCACTTTACACAAGCATCATCAGGGTACAAATTAAACAGTTTAATTTATAACCTGATGATGTTCGAAATCATTATCATTAAGCCTTATTTAGCGAAGCAGATCGGTTTTAATGAATTAAACAAATGACGTGGTTTTAAACAATGTCATTATCTTATTTCATATAAAATCTTAGTCTCCTAGGACGAACTAAGCACAAAAATGCCAAAGCTGCCACTACAATCATACAAAATTGAATTCTTTAGTGAAATTTAAAACAGAAATCAATAATGTAGCACATATCCGTACTAGAAGTTTGGGTTGGGTATTTTGGCTTCAAATCCTAAATTAAATTTAGTATGAAAAAGTCTGCCCAACCGTTCCTCGTAACATCACAACATTATTATGAATTATTTTGTCGCCTCGCTACACCTTTGCAGCATCCGTAACGTCTCTTATTTTGTCCGCTGCATTCTCATTTCCAGTATTGTAGTACATTATAATATAACTATTATGAAGGTACTTTGACCCTCGCGATACACTCACAGCATCAGATCTACCGTATTTGTTGTTGTGGCAACCAGCAACCCGTCAAAAGATTCAGCAGTCATGTGAAATGCTCCCACGTTCCTGAGCCAATTGCACGATATTTTTTTGTATTCCATTAGACATTTGCGTAAACTCAAAAACACAAATCCGGTTTCGCAAATATTTATGGTTTATTAGGTTATTTTTAATATCTGTATGGTATTTTTAGCTGGTTCGGATCGCACGTCAGAGTTGAAGTATTTTAGCAGAAGTTCTATCGTTATGTCTTGTACAATTTCTATTTTTAATTGAGTTATTTGCCAGTCCGATGTATTTTGGCCGATACTGCGTTGGCGGAGCGGTGTTTTCCAAATACATTCGCGCTTCCTGTCACGCTCACTGCTCTATTTCAGGCTCTTTCCTTGTCCCCTCCATCCGACTCGCCGACTTTAATTATATTTTCACCGAAGACTGTAACCAAAAGGTACTTCTCAGATGTTCTTACTTCTTAAAATCATCATGGTCCCTCCCTGGTAAGCGTGGAAAACCGACCCTTTACAGTCTAGTGTGTTTTTCATAACATAACTAACACTTTAAATATGGAACTACGACCCGTAAGAGTTACAACGGGAGTTGGTTAGAATACGTTTATCGTATGTTTTGAAACTGTGAAAAATATTATATGCGTCAAGAAATTAATGAAAAATAGTATTCAAATTAGTGGTTAAAGTCCTGAAATAATATTATATTCATTATTCCCGCTGCCATCAAATAATGTCCCACTGCAAAATTTTGACTTCCATGCGTCTTCATTTATTATTGACAGAATTCGACTATATTTTAAATTCCCCTAATTACGTAGTAATTCACAAGCTAATAATTGTCATTCGCTGTGAAACATTTTTACACCTATCGTGATATTTTAGAGAATTTATTTTTCTTTTTTGAAAACTTAAACTTAAACTTGTTGATCTAAAAGCCTGTATTTTCGGAGTTTAGAATGATCAAAACAACACTATATATTTCTCGATCTCAAAAACAGTAAAAATGTAGAAACGAAGCTTTAAACAGTTTTACTGCACAATTTCAAAATTGCACTTGACATTATTCTTTCGAATCTCGATTCATATTTCAACGGATGCTATTGACACGATGTCAAAATTGGTAAAATTAAATTGACGTACTTGTTTGGCTACCGGTTCCTGTAATCTGGCCAATAAGGCGGGCAACGGGCGGCGGGAGCGAATATGAACCACGGATCACATAAAATACGAGAGATCGCCGTCCCTTGGTGGCTGAGGAATGTGCCGTGTCTAGTTTAAGGGGATAATCACACCATCCCGCCCAGAACCGGCGCCGCGGCCCACAAGTGGTGAATCCTCCGATCAAGTGTTTCGAGCGTTTAGTTAGCCGTGAGAGCGCAGGTTTGTAATTGCAACTATGTATTGGTAGTTGATATTGACCGTTGCAGACTGACCACGTGACGTGGCCGAGGAGATTTTCAATATCGATGATGTTCGCCGGCGGTTATTTTTGACTCTCCGCTGTGAGATGGCGCGTATTCCAATGTGACCAGCATTTCAGAGTGGGAATTAAGTATAAATACAGAGGAAAACGGTACCATTTCCTAATGATTGCCTTATTATCCAGGTAAAAGTATGTTTTTACCCATAAGGCTTCTGGTTCCCTTGCCTAGTGCTAACGTTTATATGCTAACAAATCCACATATAGTGCTAACGTTTATATGCTAACAAATGTGTTAGATAATCGACACATTTATGCTAATAAATTCCATGTGTTAGATATTCGAAAAATTTACACAAAAACTATCTTAACTCATCTGTTTAAAAATAAAACACATACGTTTTATGAAAATACCCAAGATATTGTAAACACGCGGCACAAAACCAAAGAACTCATACAAACACCTAAAACAAACACTGCATTTGGTCAAAGAAATTTCAAATGCATTGCGTCTAAAATATACAATAATGACATGACATGACCTGACAAAATAAGACAATCGAATAAAATGAACAAATACAAAATCCTGATCAAACAATGGATCATCGAAAAAGGACGTGCAATAATTAGTAACCTCACCCAAATATAATCCTCTATCTCATTATTATTGCCACTACATACCAACCTGAAAATTTTTGTCAAATATTTTTGCTTTATCGAAAAAATGTACTTTAATTAATACTTATAAAATATTTGTAAACTAGTCTGTCTCGACACAGGATTTCCTAGTGAGACAGGCAAGGACAAAAAAAATATACGTAAACCTTTTTATTTGGTGCACATAATAAATAAATATAATTATCTTATTGATTTCTCGTCGTGACTTCTTAAAAATTCAAGTAAATCCGAAAAAATATAAAATAACCAACTTAAGTATCGGGGCTCCATTGGAGCCGGAGTAAATCTAAAATACTGGGCATACTATGCAGGGCTAACAGATTCTCCAGAGACCCTGTAAGGATCTCTATTACGCCCGACAGTTGAATTTGGTAGCACCTTTGAACTGGGCCTTCCAAAGTATGCATTATCCTGCTTGACTGGACAGAAGAGAGTGCTTCATCCGATTCAATCCGCTATTAACTCACTGTCCCTAATGCAGTGTTACAAATGAGCCAACTAGCAGCTTTCGGGAATAATAGGCCCTTGTTTAAAAAAATATCTGCTGGAAATAGACTTTCCCCACGTTTGATCCCGAAATCTTCAAGCCTCTCAGAAACCATACAATTCTCCTCTGGACTGTCTTTCCGCCTGAAAAGCGCCATAAGATGGCGACATTGTGTGATAACTGTGGAGTACGTTGGTCGCCTGACTGCGATGCTCGTTGTGCAGTGTATGCACAACTGGATAAAACATTATCATTACGTTACGTGCGCTGACGGCTACACTGTTTACTTAGAGTAATCGTCCACTCCCATCTGTTTACTCTTTACTCCCAGCGGCTCTGAATCAACTAGTTTGAAAGATTTATTGACGTGAAAACGTCTTTAAAATCGATGCGATTGTGAAGACAATTGCGCCCAAAAGAGCGACAGTTTCTAAAGGGGTAATTTCAAATTTTAATAACTCGGCTAAAAACAGTCAAAGCGCCGTCATCTTAGTCTATCTTCAACTAGTTGAAATCGGCGACAGCTGACATATCAGCACATAGAAAAAGCAATTGCAAGCCATAGACCATCACGACCTGCGTGGTCTAGCGGTAAGGCTCTCGACTCGCAATCCGAAGGTCGCGGGATTGAATCCCGGCGTGGCAAATAAATTTTATTTGATTAATTATTCTCCTTCCCACACTACCTTCAGCCTCACAACATACCCCAATTGGAGATGCCGTAGTCTCACTGGCTCCAGACGGGAGCAATTGGGACTCTTGTGTGGTATTCATATAAAAAAATCACACAAATTTGACAATCGATTACGTGTGGAATCGATTCCGTATCCACAAAAGAAACAGAATCGCTTTTCACAAGCGTACAGTAAGAACAGCAAGTACGCATGAGTATTACAATATGACAATAAAAATATTGGTAGACATAATATAACATTATTTTTAACACTTACAATTTCGCACTTCTTAACCCTTTGAGGAGTATGGCCGCACGTAATGCGGCGGCACTCGAAAAATCCATTTAAAGTATCGCCGCGTATGTGCGGCCGTACGTAATTTATTCAAATTTTTCTTTGCCATGTTTGTATATACAATAAAAATATATTTGTCAAACATTTTTACGTTTTATAACAAAATACAAGTAAATGATAAAAAAATAACTCATTAATCAAAGGGTTTGTTGTGAAAGTTTGATAACAATGTTTGATAAACTTACAATCATCATGTGTATTACTTATCACAGTAATTGCGGAAAATAATAAATAACAAATCAATGCACCTTGTACCTAACTATTTGACATGTTCTGAATGTTGTCATATCCTGTCTTATTTTTATAATATGATATCTTGTCTTAATCTTCAATTATCACCAGGATAAGTTTTTAAAATAAATGTTAATCTTATAAATTTCATTATTTATTATGTTGTCTATTAGAGGTGAAGTCACAAGAAATTCATAACTGGTTTTATATTTGGCTGATACAATGTAAACGAAAATTAATAGGTAAGTAAATGGGGAAAGCGAAATTTCAGCTTCTATTATTATTTTGGCCTGAAATTTCAGCTTCTAAATTATAAAAGAAGTGAAAATTCGCGTATATTTTTTGCCAAACATGCCAAAAACAGCTGTAATTGCAAGGCAACATTATTTAAATGCATGTTTGCACATACTACGATTTTTACATCGAGTGTGTAAATTATCACAGCATAGTGAAGTTGTGAAAGCTCTGCATAAAATAAATTTAAAAATATATATTTTGCTTTTTTTTATATTTCTTTCGGTTTAGGTGAACCCAGTTGGCTTTTATTTTTATTACAATTTGTTTTAGTGGAGATGCATTATGCATGTTGCCACTGAAAGAAAGGAAAACGTTTCTTACTCTGTAGTTTTCTATAGAATAAATATAGAATAAATAGTAGTTTCTATAGTATAGAATATAAAGTTCGCTTTAATTCTATCCCCATTAAACACCTGCTGTTTCCCGGACTGCACGAGTTACATATTCACAGTTCCCAGCTCAGGTGAGCGGAATAATAGAAGCAAAACACGCCAACCCAAATAGCCCCATCTCTCATAATAGTATAATTAGCTCGGGCTCCGGCCCCCGCCCTGCGAGGCGCCGCCCCCGGTCCCCCGGCCCCCATTTAGAACTAGAACTCGCCTAACCCACCTATTTATCATGGCTTCCGTCCTGCCGGCAAAGCTGTGTGCCAGAAATCACTTCTTTGTACGTTTCTTTGATGTGATGCATGTTGTTTTACTTTCTTTCAACACTCCATACATAATTCGTTTTAATTGATGATTTCTACCGATCTTCCATTCGCATTATTTTCAAGCCGAAAAACATTTTTATGAAATATACAGAATTTCCCGAATTTGTATTTATGCAAGAAGTGATTTGGAATAAATTTACTACCTCTTGATACCAGATAAAATAAATTATAACTCACTTAGTATTTGCATATACGGCTCTAATTAAGCTTCAATAATTCTCAGAAATGATTCCCCAAACGGCGCAGATACAGAACTCCTAACGCGTAATATCAATCATGTTAATAATTAATTAATGTGATAAACATACAAATTACACTCAGTTAGTAGTAAATAATAAAGGTCATCGGTATCTACATTTACAATTTTCCTCCAATATTGCTTGTGTTTATCTCTGCACGCAAATCCTATTTATCTATCAATGGAGTCACTCACTTCAAGAGGAAAATATTAATAAAATGATTACGTAGCAGTGTCAGTCACATGCCGTTTTCTAGTACTCGTAATCCTTGAGAAGAACCTTTGAAAACAGCTCTATGAAGTTCAATTGTACTTGAATTTTCACTTTACTAAAGCACTCTGTATGCAAATGTGATATTTTACAACAGCCGAGTTTAATTTTTTTTTCCTAGTTTTATTAATATATTATTGAATTTGGTTGTGAAATTTCAATTTTACGCACAACGTAAGCTGACACACAAACTACAGAGAAAATCGTCTTCGAAGGCATTCATAAAGTAACAGATCTGCGTTTGCGTTTACGGTGGTGCTTCTGGGAGCTACATTTTAACCTCTTTATGTTATGCGCACCGTTCATAAGAAAGAGGGAGAGGTTACAGCTAGGTTATAGACAGGATTCCGTGAACGAAGGTGATTCACGAACATGCTGAAGCTTTGAACTGCTACAAAGAGATTATCCCCGACGTATTTTGAAAGGTTCCAACACATTTTGTAAGACGCAACACATTTGTACACTGTCATTTGACGCATTTGTAGTTACAGTGGCTTCGCATCATCGCCAGGCCGTGTCCTAAACCAATTAGGCCGGCCAAAACACGCGTGCATTTGGTGGGAAGACGGAAATAAGACGGCGTGACGTACATTGTGCGGCTGCCCGAACCACATCTCCAGACTTCCACATGATCGACAGCAGACACGTTGAGTTGCTTCGGCCGATTCCGATGTTGAAACAATCACAGTGACGTAATGACCACGCTTGACGTGGATCATTTCCGATCTGGAACCAATTCTATCCACAATCATAGATACAAATTAACAAATATTTGCTTCGGCTGATTCCCGGCGTGCATTTCGCTTGCCGTTGTCCTTTGAAGTAAAAACTTCTTGAGCACCATTTTGATTTGAAAATCGATGAAACGACAAAGCTACACTAAGGCTGGGCGCATACATCCGATTTAGATTTCCGGTTGTCTGATCATACAATCGGATCAACACCGCACACATCCGATTCGAAAATCGGATAGGTAATACGACCAGGGCCACGCCCTTTGGACGGCCGGTGTGGAAGGGCGTAGCCTATTTTTATTACCGATCAGGTTTTCGAATCGGATGTGTGCTGGCTTTCATAAGAAATGTATGGCGCGAAGGCCTTCAGGTTGTCTGATCAGACAATCGGATGGAAAAATCGGATGTATGCGCCCAGCCTAAAAAGAGACCAACACAAACATCTATAGGAATTGCCTGCGAGAGAATGAGTCTCTCTCTCTCGGTCTCTTCTTTGTGCGGTGCTTCGTAGCCTCCCCGCTGTTGTCTACTTTAGTTTCCTGAAGGTTTCACTTCTACCGCGTGTGAACTGCACATATTTTTTTTATATGTGAAGAAAATTATCCCTGGTTACGAATAAATGTCCTACTACCATCATTATGATACGCGTTAAATGTTGCTTGTGTGATTAAGAACTTGGCTAGCGGATGATTTTTAACACCATATTTTCAATTAAACCATATCTTAATCTAAGAATCCCGAGTATCTCTCCCTTATCATAAAAACTAAACAAATCAATAATAAATTGCCTATCAAACGATCTCGTTTTCTTTATATTTCGGTGTTCGGCATTGTAAGGGTTAATCGGTATTAGTAAGCTCACATATTATTGACCACAACAGCTTGAGTAGGTAAACAGTGCGCGCGCATGTATCGCCGCGCTTGCGTAGCCTGCCCACGGAAATAAAGCCACAGGATGCGCAAGGCGTCGCGACGCCCATTCGAATTGAAATTCGGCGTCATCGGAGTCGAAAAAGACGTGACCCGAACAGGCAGGGGAAATGGATTGTTCGTATTTTTCAAAACACAAGTATTTTTTAACTTTTACACGAGATGTAACAAAATAATATGTATTTATTAAATGATCACTTATATGTTAGATAGACTGTTAAAAGGGGCATAGGTAGATTGTTGGTTATGTAAAAAAATAGGAACATGTTAAAAACCACAAAAATAATTTATAATACCTTTGACTTCCAAATTTGTACGGCTTTATTAGCCATTTTATGAATTATGTATAACATGTATTTGATATAATTGTATTATACCTTGACACTGCCAAGGTGGAATAGTAAAAAAACCCAGTCTTCCACACTTGTTACCGAGGCTTATTTTTATTAATGACTTGATGTAATGCGAGCGTGGGCAGCTGTCCAGTGCGGTTGAGACTTTCCCACACCATTTTATGGCAAGCTAAAATTAGTCAGACAATTTATTGTGGAGACTTCAATTATTAACGTCTTATCCTTTTTAATTGCCAGCGAGAGAACAATGGCTCCATTGGACTCCAGCAGTGTCTAGGGCATGGTCATAGGCCAGGAGGAACGACCTCTGCTATAATAATTCCAAGTGCTGTGTGTATGCTAACTATAAACTAATTGTTTATAACCAGACCAACGCTGAATGTGTAATAATAGTTTGCAACGTTGAATGGTTCACAATTTCTTTGCGTTGCAATAAAGCCAATAAGCAATGTTCATTGTTCATGCATCCCATGTCCGTCTAGTATCTTCTGGTTATGATCGGGTATTACTAGTTACTATTTAATCGATGTGAGAACTGTTTGGAACTGCAGTCACTTGGGGTTAAAGTAATTTAAGAAAGGCAGTTTTATTTTGACCTTTCGTTTTCAATCCATTTTTTTCTGTTTGATTGATTGAGCAACATCGATTGATACTGAACTGAAATGAGCTAAAGCGACCAACATATTGAGGTTATTCCTTTTGCAGCTATTGGGTCTATCTTAAAAGAAGGACAACACTTACAGACAGGAGAAAGATAAAATCAAAATATCAAGGGAAAACGGGAGTTTACCCTTTGGATGGGGTTTGACGGCTCTAACGAAGATTGAACTAAGCACCCCAGGATTTGTGTGAGTATTTACACTTAAAAACTTAGTACCATGGGAGACCACAACCAACCCGAGACTCGAGAGACAGTCAATTTCCAACCGTAAATACTGCAATATTAGTAGATTGCTCTATGACTGCTCCATTTACATTGATAATTGCTTCATTTATTTGAATTCTCTTCTCTTATTACTCCTCAGTAATGAGAATTGTTTCGTGATTCATTATTCAGCTAATTCTCCAAGTTGCAGCCACATTGGCAGAGATTCGCGCCAAGAGAAGAGACGGGCCGGCGTAAATATCGCGGCCGGGCCGTTGAATGGAGCCCAGTTTACTATGCGCACATACATAGGTACTAGTGTAAATCTAATAACATCATTTCGCCGCTTTGCATCCCACGTGAAAATGCAAATTTATAAATAAAAAGACGTGTAACATCCTGTTTAGCACAATGGCGGGCGGCGTTCTCGTCCTACGATGTTTGAATGCATCGGCCGCCATCCGCTTCTCGGAAGTCACTGCCACTGGAAACTTGCACAAATATATCAATGGACAGATAAACAACACACAAACCTCCGGACTGCTACCATCAACTTGTTGTCAAAAAATATATTACCTACGTAGGTACCTACTATGCAAAACTACTCCTTCGAAGAGTGGTTTTTAAAATGATGCGAGTATGATTTTTTTCTTCAATAACATTGCAAACTTTCTTTGTAGGATCATTTTAAAATAAATGAAAATAACCAACTTTGTTTATACTTTGTACCCTGATTGAAACATTTTTTTTAAATTTTAATATAAATAACATGATTTACATTTATACATACATATTTTACAAAATATTATAATAAAGGTCATCATTGGTCATGTATACCTGATCAGAAAAGAGGAGTTCCTGTGCCTGATAAGGGATCCACGATTCTTACTAAGTAGGTTGTATGTTATAATATGTTTTGTATAAAATATTTACAAAAGTATGTTTTTGAAAAATTGTTTAATTTTATTTATTTGTTCTGATTGGTTGATGATACAGCGCAATCAGAAGGGAGGATAACCTACCTTCCGAATTGCGCTGTATCATCTATAATAATATAGTTTTTTTATGGCTTGGCAAATATAATGATTATTCATTTAAGTTGTTTTAAAATTAGATGTAATAAATTGGTTTCCATTTCTCTTTAGTTAGTAAAATTCTTGATATTCTTTGTTATTTTTTCTTTACACATTTTTATAATGAAGCTTGCTTGAATATATCATCGACATTTGGTACTGGAAACAGTTTAAAAAATGATTCTGTTGAGGAGGTAGATTTTTTTTTAAAATTACTTTAATAATGATTCTTTGCGAAACTTTTACTGAGTTTAGATTGCTTTTGTAAGATCCTCCCCAACCTATAATTCCGTAGATAAGTAAAGAGTGATAGTTAATATATTTTTATTAAAAATAGATATGTGAACAAATTTAGTGATTTTATTTAATGAATATATTTAATCAACGGGGATTAATTTTTAAACATATTTCTTGGTTTATTTTTTTGCCTGATAAAAATGTTATACATTTGTCCCATGTTTCACAACACTCATTTTCAAAATATGTGTATTATTGAAATAATTGAGGATTTTCTGTGAAACTCAAAAAAGACACTAATTAATTATTAAGTCAAGAAAGAGTCTTGGACCTAACGGATTAAGCCAAACATTTTCATCAATTCGTCATTGCATCGTTCATTCATTAATCCTGTTGATTATATCGTACTTAATATTATCTTTATTACAATCATTATTACGAAACCTCCAACTTGTGATAAGCATAAGTGTTCGTTGACAACATACAAAGCTCATTAGGCTAGTAATTGCTGCGGAGAACACAGGTTTTCCCAATCGAATGTCCTGCGATCGTACCTCGTGATTACGATTAGTAAGAAACCGATTAGTAAGTCGTGATGCTCCGTCGTGGTAATAACACATCACAATGGTTTATGCTTTTGTCTTTCTACCTCCTGAACGAATGACCAAACTCTAAATGTAGGTCTCTAAAACAAATGCTTAAACAAATGCCTTAACAATTGCTATGATATTACTATCAACATTTTTTGTTTTCCATCTCCTCCGTTTGTTGAAACACGGTTGAAAGATTGGGGTGAAATATAACGTCATTGGGCGAAGTTCGCAATGAACGCTTGACGTTTGGCATTTACATAAATGTTAAAATGCGTTCTGATGAAAAAGAGATGCTACATCAGGGAGAAAACACAGATATGTTAATAGACATTTATTTATCAGGAAAGATTTCCGACTAATATCGATTATTGATAAAGTTACCATTTAAAAAATTCCAATTTAAAAGTGAGTAAATAATTACGTAGACGTCAAAAACACGTTTAGTTCTGATGTGAAAGGTATTCCGGTCCCTACAAAACCAAAAAACCATAAATATAATAATAATAATAAATTAAATTTGCCGCTTTTGTGTAAAATCAATGATCAATAATATAATATAAAAATAATAATCAATAAAAACATATTACCCTCTTCCCGCGCGAAGAATATTCCAGGCGTTTCTCGATTTAAACAGAATAATTATATTAATATTTGTTATTATATTATCAAATATATTTATTATTATATTATATTTAGGAAATTTAGGTATAATAATATTTTAAACTCGTGGTTATTTAAGCTCGCTCATTGCCCATAACCTCAAAAAGTCGTTCGGTTTATTCTCCATAAATTACCGCACCGCGCGGCTCCTGTGAAAAAATTCATTCATCCCCCCCCCCTCCCCGCCTGCCTTCCCGCTTCACCCGGGATGGGATGTTTTCCATAGCGCATGGAAAGCTCGAAACACAACAAAAATTGTCAATGTTTATCATGTTAATAGTGATGTTTCAGGGACTGTCACGGCAAAAGTTAATGGCGGAGCTCGCAAGAGACGGGCCTTCATTGATACGAGGACTTGTTAAACTAATTATCAACAATATTGCGCAAGTCGTAATAATTATTCTCAACCATCCTTAGCTCGTGTTCTTAATTTACTAATTTAGTTGATTTATTACTGTAATCAATGTTAATTAATTTTTAATTGCGAACTAAATGCGAACCGATGTGAACTAGATGCGAACCAATAAATCACAAACCGAAATGATGTTCGATTTATTGGTTTTAACCCCTCAGGCCTCGGGCTTATTTTGTTGGGTTAAAATATTTCCGCTTTGCTATAAAATCCAAATAAATAGTTTTTCCAAATAAACACTGTTTTTGAAGGGTGATGAAATAGGTTTTCAAATTTTATAATTCAAAATAAATATACAATTTTGGGTTTAAAATTTTTGAATGCAAACATAAGAAAGTTTTAATAATGTAATGTAATGAATTCAACTAAAATAACTGTGATAGCGAAAAAAATCATTACGTGAAGCGACTAAATAATTAATAAAATTTGGGAGGCCGGAATGGGTACCGCCGCCCCGGGAACCATTTATTGGATAACCAAAACCTCTGTGATAGGTCACCCCAAGTGGTTTGCTACGTTTGGTGACTTAGCAGGGGTGCCCGGATTCATGGGGTGAGGTTTTCTAGATCTGGCGGCGGATGACCTGGACACACTGAACCCTAGATTCCTACCCACCCGTCTTAACCTTTTTCCTTCCCAGAACTCCTCTCCTACCTTTCCTTAAAAAAACCTTCCACAAAGCATCCCCAAAGATGACATAGGCCCTGAGGGAAATTATTATTCTCAGGGCCTCCTGTGTGGAGCTAATTTAAAAAAAAAACACCCAAAATTTAATAAATTTTTTTTTAAATTGCGGTCGGAAACTTGGTTCCATAAAGGTGTACATTTTAATTGTTTCGCGGTTAAATTTTAGATTTAAATATAAAGCGTGTATTTCTCTGTCTAACATCGTTTAGATCATATTTCTAACCATGATAGTTAGGGAGAAGATTTCTATGAGATCTACATGAGTTATTCCGCAAGCCGAACAAATTATCCTGAGGGGTTAAAACCATTGCAATACCAATTCATTATAAATATTTTGAAATTTTAAATATCATTACTTGTCTCAATTAATAATATGGCATAAATAAAAGTGTTGAAACATCGAGACGAGACAGGAACACCTACAACTGACAGATGTAATCGGAACCGGATGTTCATGATTTCAAAGTCTACGGAGATAATTTCGCTGGAGTAAATGATACACTCACTAATTTGTTTATTTGTGTCATTTGTACAAGCGGCCGCTGCGTGAAAAGTTGATGCGTTTTAATTTGGCCGTGTTTAGTCGTGGGTGTTGATAATTACATGCACTTGTCTTGAGAAAATATTTATCCTTTTATTATATCCACAACACCTTGTTTGATGGCCTCACAGGTCTGGTCCTCACAGAAACTAATGAATTTACAGTGTACCATGCATTTACACTTTTCTTTTTATTTTTGTGAAGTAGCGTAATCAATGATTTTAATGTTTTCAGCAGTGTTTATGTTTTCTTTTTAAGACGACAATATACCCTAAAATATATTCAGAATCTTAACGACGTAAGTAAAGAAGCCGTGTACACAAATTGCGACCCGTGTATTGGACGGACCTACTATCGAATTTTCCCTATCAAAGAAAAGAAGAAGAAGACAAATAATGTGGGAATCTTAACGACGTTAGTGAAGAAAGCGTGTAAACAAATAGAGGCCCGCGGCATGGCGTATTAGACGAACGTACGGTCGAATTCGCCCTAGCGGGCCTGGAGATTTGACCTTTCCCCCGCGTTCATTTTAATTCACTCTTGTTTCATTCAACGTGTTACAAATATTTAAGATGTTTCTAAATGAATACTTCCCGAAGTTATTAATTCATCGTCTAGAAAAATAAAATCTGGTGCTTACCGCTAACTTTACAGTTGAAAAAACTGGTTTTAAAGTTTAAAAATAATACGTAAAATATTAATGGTAAGGCTATTGTTTTTAATAATTTTAAATATAAAGAACTTACATCCCCAGGGGTCTGTTCGAATAAAAAAGTTATTATAGTTACGAATTCGCCGGAAATGATTGTTGAAATTTGAGTTTTGAGCAAACAAAAATTATTAGGGCTGTGTACCGCCTTAATTAGTGATATCTGTATGCGTTCATAAAGCCATTGTAAAGTGCGTGTTTTTAATCTTCAGAATACATATTGTATTAATTGACGTTCCAGTGAAATGACAGATATAGTTCCTTTCATGAACTAAAGGGGGAATGATGTCATCTCAACGAACGGCCTTATTGAGCAAAGAGGCACTCGCTGTTCTTATTAATATTTTATTTCTGGATAGTACCGCAAATAACCAGACAAATTAATAACGCACTGGAGATAATCTAAATATAAGTTTCATTCATTCGAACAAATTAAGCGAATATGAATCAGATACGACAGATCTAGATCTATTAAAAGAACTGTCGTGTTTTTTGGACTTATTTGATATAACCCATGCTGCATGGTACATGCAGAAATGATAAATGAACACACAATTTTAGTTCTGTTATTAAAATATTCCTACCAATTTCTACTGATTGTTTTGCGCACGGTTTGAAAATTCGTAATCATCGTCGACTTGTATTGACACGGCTTTCCCGTGGGTCAGAACGGAATCGACATAAACCGGGTGAAGTAAGAATTAAAGTACCCAATACCGCTCCGGTGGCGCACCGACCCATGTACGGGCGCCAGTAGAAATATGTTCACGGAAAAGAACACTCGGTTTATGTCGATTCTTTACCGAGCCATGAGGGAGCTACCTGAGATTGCATTCAAACGGCAAGCGTTATTGCTGCGGGTAAAGCAACACTAAGTATTTTATTTTCCTAATTTCCTTTTAAGTATTTCTTGTTCATATAACAACTTCCTCCGTGGTTGAGGGGCAAGGCTCTCGACTAGCGATCCGGAGGTCGCGGGTTCAAATCCCGGCGTACGCAAGTAATTTTATTTAATTTGTGTTTTCATAATTTAAAATAATATAACGTTTATTTGCGGCACGTTCCAGATTTGAAAATACTCTCAGTATCGCCCTGGTACCATCATTCAGAATTGAAACGTTGCTTGAAATGGCTTTAGCCGTGTTTGGTGACTAGATTTGAATACTTCCTCTTCCCCATCTCATTCTCCTCTCCACTTACCTTCAGCCACACAACATACCCCAATTGGGGATGCCATAATCTCACTGGCTTCAGGCGGTTAGGAGCAGTTGGGACTCTCATAAAAAAAACTTATTTAAGAACTATTGTAAATTTTTAAATATGGATTGATTTGAATCTCGCACCAAGCTCATTTGTTTAAGAGGGAAAATTACGGTATTCCTCAGCACGGGAAATTCCAGCGAGGAAAAACATTACAATAAAAAAATGATATCAAATTCCAGTCATAATTCTTCTTATATTTTGCTCAATAGGCTAAATAACTCACACTGGATGGGTAATAATTAATAATTATAATTAGGGAATACACCTTTATAAACTCATATTTTTGCAAAACGTCACGCGACGTCTAAATGGCCAAACCCTTGACCAGAATACTTTACGTGCTTTTTTATGTTTATCTTTTCGTATTTTATTTATAAACTGTTGTACGTGCAGTTTTTACAATTACTTGATACGTCTTATCTAAGGAAAGTACATTATTTGACGTAGGTATTGTTCCAGGAAATTGACGCGTAACACGTCGGCGACAAGTTTGTGATCTCAATGCGGTTCGTTGAACATCATTACATCCGACTTGCTTAGCGCCTTATTTTAAACGAAAAATCTCTAGGCTTATATTTCTTCCGCCAATTTAAATGAATAAATAAATAATCAAGAAATAGTCATTTTAGAAAGCTGGAAAATAACTTAAATGTAAGTCCGTGGGCTGTGAAAAGATTCGAATTACTAGCAACAAAGTTGTCCGGTCTTTACACGGAGTTCTTCGAAATCAGGTGCAGACAGTAATTTTCCTCTTATTTTGAACGTCGAGTGTCGTCGCAAAATTTCATCATCATCATCGGGGGGGGGGGGGGGGGGGGGGGGCAAAGGGGGTGGGATATTTTTTCGATAAGTCATGTAGACAAAAAGTTCATTTTCATCAATATTGGAGTTAGATTGAACTCTCTTCTTTAAATAGTATAATGGGTCTTACTAATTTTACACAACTGATAAACAACCATTAATGTGTCGTTAATGGCTGTTTATCAGCAGTGTAAAATCTGAAATAAACACAGTTTATTAGTAAGGGGGAATACCTATGTACACGTACAGATATTTATTTATTTTATTTTAGGGAAATCAACAGTTTACAACTTGATTAAATTATACATGTTTAATTTACCTATCTGAAAAACCAATTATAGATTTTCTCATTATACTATTACATTATGTATCTATAAATAAATTTTTAAAATAATAAATTATAATTTAAAAAATTTGGAAAGATCCAAGTGCATAGTAATTATATTGTAGATATAATTGAGACATCCATGAGATTTTAATGGATATCACAAAGTGTGAGGATGCATTTTCCCGTAATACCTTGTCTTATAGTCTATTTCCGTGAGGCGTTGCTTCAGACCTGTCTACTCTAACAACGTCGGTCGGATTGGAGTTATTTTTTAAAAAGATCTTTGAAAACATACTGAAACGACGACTACCGCAGTAGAGCGGTAAGCTTCTTAGGACCCGTTGGTTGTCGATGCCGGTTCGAAAATTGTAATAATTAATAATATAATATCTTATGTAATTTCACCTCTTTCAGAATGCAAACTCAGCATCTTTGATAGTGAAATACTACCATTCGGAGGCGAAATAATTTACAAGATTTTGTTTCTAGATCTGAATAGTAACTTAAAGATCTTCTGATCCTACTTCTTTTCCCTTTCTACCTCCACATTCTTCAGCCTCCCATGGAGATGATCATGCCTTAGTTCCACTGGCTTCGGGCTGATGTAACTATGGATATATCAACTACCAAATCGTCTTATGCCTTTATCATTCTATATTATACATCACATTTGGATTTAGAATTCTTTAACTTTCTACGATACCCTCTTCAATGGTTTTTTGTTAGCATTCTTCCTTCAGTGACTTCCACTTTTTGTCCGATTAACAGACATGACGATCGGTCCGATCGGTGGATGTTGGATGAATAGAATCTGGTCGGTTGGATAGCTTGGAGCAGTGGATACTAGGCAGTGGTCAGGAGGAAGACGGGAGAAGCAAGGAGGAAGGAGGAACAAGGTAGGCCTGCCGCGAGCGTCTTATTTCGTAGTGAGCTTTTTGTGTCTGGGAACTTGTCGGGTGTTGGCCAGACGGTATTTATTCTGGCTGACAAGGGACAAGGAGACTTCTCAGAATATAGCTCACTTCTGTATTTTATAGGGGCGTTTTGCAAAACTACATAATTTAGTAAGGTTTGCTTTGTCAGGGTAAGTTCAAGTAGGAAGAGCACCCCTGAATGAATTAAAATATATATAATATGTTCATTAATAAAAAAGGTATGGTTTCGTCTAGAAATTGAACCCATGACCTTAGCCTTGCCGGGGTTCTGCTCTAATTTCGATTGAGAGTGGCTAATATTTATTGTCTGTAATTTTTTTATTATTTTACTAGACAAAAAGATTCATGTATTACAAACAAATTTTATACAATAATTAAGTACATAATAGATGTATTTGATGTGTACCCCCATAAATAAGCAGGGCTTGTGTGTATGGGGGGGTGTTATCATATTGGTTTCGTTTGACATGATTCAGTTCAAGTTTTCAGTATAATTTTTAAGGTGAGTTTTAAATTCTTTTATATTAGTTTCCATGTTTTTTTTTTCAGGTAATGAATTAAAAAAAATTAACAACGATAAATAAATCATTTAATATTACAACTTGTTGTTTTACTCGTTGAGTTATTCTAAAATAAAATAAAAAAACTAATTTTATTAAGTTGGTTGAGTTTTGGGGTAATTATTAAGGTAATTATTAATTATTTAGCCACTGGAGCGTTTTTTACCACAATATGGCTCTATTTAAAATACCTCGGATTGCTTTGCTGCCAATTTTGGTAAATTTTCCCTTATTTGTAAGTAATTAAGTAGAAGTTTACAATTTTGTAATATTTTTTTTATAAATCTTACGAACATGTAATAATCGACAAAAGATAGGTTAATTCATTGGCTATATAAATCTATAATCAGTTTGTATGTCTCCGTATTAAAATTCGGAGGTATGATTTTTTTTTTAATTTTGGCGGAAAATATTCAAAATGATCACCAAAATATGTCGAGCAATCGGAGAAAAAAGTTTTAAAGTGTGTTTAAAACTTTTTAAACTTTTAGTGTCGCTCTAGTGGTTAGGGTCACATCTGCCCTGATAGTGGACACTTTAAGGCTGTCTGAAACGGTGGGGTGAATTAAGGCTAATTATTTTAAAAATCTATCAAGGCTGCGTAACTTGGGTAATGTCAACACGCCAACCGGTGTCTTTATTAGAGCAGACATAAACGCTATCATCAATATTTTAAATTACATAAGGCATTCAATTTTGCAGGCAGCGGCGGATATCGAATCAACGAGAATTTGAATCGCACCTCACTGACGTAATATATATATATAGTTATCCAGAAGTGATTCTGTTCATCAACAATGTTTCACAGTGAAAGCTTTGAATTAAGTGTTGGCATAGTAAAATATAAGAAGAATGAAGTGTCCCCACGAGCCGTCACTAAAGCGAGTGGACGACTGGGCCGGGGACACGCGCCGCTATGTTTAGAGTGTTTGGTCGCCTGTTTATTTACTCGGGGCCTGTCAACTGAACCGCTGATACCTACATAATATCATGTGCGTCCGGTACACATCACTGTGCCGGTACCTACAGGGTACACCCGTCACAGCCAACCAACCAACCCACCAACAAACACACTTCAAACATAATATGCATATCGCACTCATCCCTCTTTGAAACGTGCCACAAAAATAAGTGGTCAGACTAAAAAGCTGCAGCGAATTTAGATCTTCAGAGTTTCTTTCTTTTGTCAGTCAAAAGAAAAGTTTTGAGAGTCAAAAAATTCCGACGTTGCGACGTTTTCTTGCCATTGACAGATCCAAAAAAGTGTTGCAATAGTCGCCATTGTTGTCACTGCTGTTGTCTTTGATTAGAAAAGGCCGCCGGTAGCTTTGATTTCAACTACGAAGTACTGAAAGTACGCAGTAATTCTTGCAGCAACTCTGCACTTGCTTTTCACAACTTTTCTTAAAAATTCCACTAATGCAAATAATTTATATAATGACTTCAATATGATCGTACATTATTTATTATTATCATATCCCAGTACCCAGTAGTAATGGAACTCATTCACTCATTGAAACTCATTCAGTCTAAACCAGAGTATTTGGGATTTTAATGATATTTCATTGAAGTCCAGTATCCAGACATCGGGAGTTACTCTACCCCCAATGTGAACGGAGCAGCAACGTTTTAATTTTAATTGGACCGAACCATGGAACTATGATTGAATGGAAGTGGCATGAATATTTCAGAACCAAAACCTATGTAGTCCCCATAACACAGCTTGTCGCCGGTGAGTGAAAGGGATGAGCACAGTGGATAGCGATATAATATGGATATTGATAATAGATACTCACCATCCGATTTAAAGCATGGCTTGCGGGACTCCCTGCAACCCCCAACCGAATTCTTATTATTTCGACGGCCCGACAAAGAGAATATAATAATAATTCGGCTTGCGGTTTTGTCTACTAACGAATCTAACGATACGATTTGCAGATGCAAGCAGTGCTTTAAATCGGATGATGAGGAGGCCGTTTTATAGTGGTCGGCGGGGTGGAGGGGTCAACAGATATTGGAGATACACGTAGATAGTACAGAATGGAGGATAGTACAGAAGAGTAAAGATTAAGCTGCGGCATCCCGCATTTCTACCGATTTATTACATGTTTTCCTTAAACACTTACAGTTTTAAAGCTCTTAAAAATATATATGTTATTCTTGAAGATAATATCTATACAATCCCCACGCCGAAACGCAAATTATATGAAATTCCCTCGCAATGTATGCTCCGAAAATTATTATAAATACGTTTATCTCAGTTATTTTACAAGTTATATAAATGAAAAAATTCATTGATTTTTTAAATCCTGTTGTAGACAACCCCCGCGAGATTTTTGATCTATTTTAAACAAGTTGTGTTTTGTTAAACATTTTCACAACTTTCGCTTAAATATTATCGTTTCTAACATTAGCGCGCTCTCTCTAACATTCGCATTTACGTATCTCTCTATCTTCTTCTTTTTGAGCGGGTATATCGCGCCTTAAGAGCAAGTCTAAACCTAAATTTGGAAACTTAAATACTTGGTTATTATTGGAGTTTGTAATTCCATATAGCGGTGGAGGGTGTGCTTTGTTTTCAATTCATCACTGTCTATTTCACACGTGATTTTAAAAGCTCTCTGTTATCTTCATTGTCGCGGCTTCATTAATCGCCTCGATCATTGTTATAGCGAATCGCCTTTTAACATCTAACAGATGTCGGTATTGTTTATTGTTTTATATTTATGAATAAATAAATAAATAAGTCATTGGACTGAAACTGGTTTAGCAATCAGCTAATCAGTGACCCCTTGAGTAATAACGCCAGCCACGTGCTCCGAGTGTATACACAGAAACAACGCCTAACAAATTTAACTCGCCCAGTCATCAAATATTATATTTTTGACCATTGGCACACGCGCAAAATTTGACGATCGCCGAACTATTGTTCATCCTTCTAATAATATCTCTTGACGAATTCGCGAAACGCAAAGGCCAAGGGGAATGATTGTTATGTACATTGAGCCGTAAAATCTCAAATTAAGTAGTACGCGGATAATGCCAATACAATATGCTTCCTTAGGATGCCAGCGATCTAACCACCAAATCCAAATAAAAACTGTTTATAGTACAAAAATAATATCTACAACGAGTTTAGATCATTTGCCGTTAAAAAAGGAGGTTTTTATCAGTCGCAAATAACGTCATCGTAATCTTAAAATTATCTTTTTGCATATCCTGTCTTAATTATGTATTTCATAACCCTCGTAATAAATTTAGAACACTGATTATTTGAACGATTTGAAATTATCAGCATTTTGTCAGCTGATAAAAGGCGACGCCAGTGTTACAAAATTTCGCGTTGTGGCATTTCAGGGAAATCGTGTGTACATGTACATGTTCCTGAATATTTAGCCGACTACGAACTTGCTTTTGTGTGGGTTTACCAATAATATTTTGTACTGGCAACAATTAATCCTGCGACCGTCAGCAGAACCTTCAGTATAGTACACGATAAACATTGAGACCGGCCTGACGTTGATCAGAAATCGTCGCTGTACGCGACACGACAGAAACGCGGCGTGCCTGCCCGCCCACGCCTTTCTCTTTTGCACATGTGTTTTTACGCATCTCTCGCTTACACGCTTTGTAAAGTCGGTAACTCCTCGAGAATGAATCGTACCATGTTCAAGATTAGCGTGTACCATACTTGTTATTGAATTAACACATGAAAAAATATTTTCGATGATACAGCTTCAAACGAGCACATTGGTGTATCTCCGTTTTACTCAATAATTTTATTATCCCGAAGAAAGGATCTATCTAAAATCAAAAGCTCAAATCTTTTACGGAAGCCGTTAGCTCCTAGATGAAGAATATTAATAAATTATTAAGGAAGCGATCAGGACATTACACTGTTATTTGTTGATCTGTTTGAACTATAATTCTTGCCACTTGTGAGCAGCGTGTGCTGGTTCGCTTGCATCACGCACATAAATATTCATTTGTGGAATTATTTTTAGACAATTCTATAGTATTAACAAGAGCGGCGACTTCCGATACACGATATACACGCACGGGTCGGACACACGTCACGCGGAGATAATTATATTCGTACTCGTACGATAATAACTTCATCGGTGTATTCCACAATAATTTGCCAATCATGGTTCTCTAAGTTCCGCTGGTCGCTGGTCCTGTGACGTCACGCACTACCGTGACTCACCAGACTATTATCAGACGTGCTATCAGCTGAAATATGAATCATCGCTTTACAACACTGTAAATAAATAGTGCGGCTGATATAGCAGATACTCCAATCGTTTTTTTTTTTCATAATACTGGATGTTTTATCATTATCTTAAACACTTCTACACAGTTTCCTTGGTTACTTCTTCGCTGATAATATTATCTTCTACATACACTGCTGGTCTCACACGAGTGCCGTACTCTCGTGGCTTGGCCTATTTCAGCGAATCACTCGCTACGACTATTGGAAATTTATTGCAAAGCCATGAGAGTATAGCTCTTGTGTCAGACCGTCATAAAGAGAATTCAAGTTATAACTTTGTTTCCGTACAACTTTTTTTTAGGTTTATTATATTAATATCGTACGGAATATTTTAATTCCAATTTTGAAAAAGACAATTAAAATAACTTTCTGTGAACGTATTGTATTATAGGTAGAAGGTACTTTATCGCTTGTCTGAATTGGTTCAAACAAACAGATCCAATTTAAAAAACCGGAGCTACAAAAAAACAACCGAAATTAGTATTTCAAATTAATAATATTAGTATAGATGTTACTGTAAAAGCCTGTAAACGGACTTTTGCCATAAGTTGGTAAATCTTAGAATTTACTGGAAATATCTTTTGATTTACTGTAGTACGGGCTTTTACAGTAACATAAATACTAATTACTTTCCCATTTATACTATTTATTACATTTATATTTCCCATACTAATCACTCGTTCTGTGACTTGAATCAAAAATTGAAATCTCTCCAACTGTTCAATACTCGATGCAATTAATTAAAGAATGATCTAGTGTCTTAAGAGGGATATAAACACTAGAAATATTTCGATTCTCATGCCTTCAAAATTTAAAATCGAGCGTCTCATTTGCACGAAGCATTTATTTTGCGTACAATTTTATAAGAATGAAAAAAAGTTGAACATACAAAACCTCAAAAATAGTACTAGCCATAAAGGGGTATTTTTTTAAAATTGTTTCTTATATTACTTCATAGTTAAGTCATGCAAAAACATTTTTTTGTGGTTTACGCTTATATTTTTTGTTATGTAAATAATAATTTTATTGTAATTCCAATACGTAGAAAAGCTAGTAAAAGCTTCAATTTATCCGTAGCATATTTTTTGATGTTCATAATGTAAACCGATTCGTCGTAAAGATTAATCTAAATAGGATTTCACGTATAACTTCATTTTAAACTATCTTATTTATCTTGGATCCTGAGCAGAAAGAGAGCACAAAAAATAAAATAAAATCATAAATGCATTCTTCGTAATAATTTAATTTTTTGTGGCATTAAATTGCCGACTTTAATCTTGCAATCACCTTGAGAGAAATTTATACGTGACAGTACAACGCCACATTCCCTAGCATCGTGTACGTACAGAGCACAGAGTACCCATCTAGAACTGTAATAATATAATGCCAGCTTACTAAAATCGTAAACATTTCTAGGAATTGTATTTTCTCGAGTGGATGTCCCGCGTTATCTTGATAGTCATTATGTATTTTATTATTTCATGTTGAAAATGTTTTCCCGATAAAATATTTTGAGTCACCCACATTTGATGACATCGCTAATACCGGACGGCGGCTGCGATGGCGCCAACTTCTGAACTTGTTCAAATGGAAATCCTCTCTTTGGCTTGCGTCGCACAGTGGCAAAGACCAATTTTCCGCATGGACAGCAAGAAAAATATATTAATTGATTTTTTCTGTAAAACTTCTTGTGGGGTGTGCGAACAATTGTTCGCATAGACAGAAAGATAAAAACAAAGTACCTACGCTTGATTTTTATTATTTTTTTTTACATTAGGTCCACACAGGAGGCCTTAAGGAAAATAATTCCCCTCTGCTTTATGTAATACATATGAATGACCTATTGTCTGATGAAGTTAAGTTGGGTAGATGGGCTCATAATATACAAGTCAAAAAGAGAACTTTTACCTACACGAATAAAATTATTATACCTAATTTGTCTATAGTAGACGCCTTCTACTAGAAGGAGAACAATTCATAAGTACAACTTAAGTTTGACAATTCATTTTGGGAGGCGGGTGTGGGTACCGCCGCCCCGGGAACCATTTATTGGATAACCAACATTGCTGCCTTAGAAGGGGTGCCCGGGTTCATGGGGTGAAGTTTGTCCGGGTCTTGGCGGCGGATGCGCCTGCCTACCTGCTGCATGACAGGCCGGATCGGGATGGAATGGTCGAGGGAGCCCCTTTGACTTCTCCAGTCGTACTCTCTCGGAACATTGCCTTGCACTGCAGTGGGAGGGATAGATTCATAAGTCCTTCACTCCTAGACACACTGACCCCCAGGTTCCTACCCACCCCCAATGCCCTATTCCTTCCCAGAACTTTCTCTCCTCCCTTTCCTAAAACAGCATCTCAGATGACAAGGCCCCTGAGGGAAATTATTTTTCTCCGGGCCTCTCCTATGTGGAGTTGATGTAAAAAAAAGTAAAAGGTCTTCAAAACTTAAGGTACTCAGCATTTATTATTACATGGTGGAGCGAACCAATATTTTCCGCGGAACAAAATAATGTACTTAATCCGTTTCCAAAACCGGTAGGTACGTAAAATGTTGGTATTACACCATGTCTGAGGTGTGCGGACCAATTTTCCGCAAGGAAAGCTGTTGATTTGCTTGATTTTTTTCCTTTGTTGAGTCTGAGGTGTTTTCCTTTTGATAAGTCAGGTCATACGTCATTGTCATTATATATATCTGGTAATGTTGTAGGTCCATAGTTTGAAAACAAGCGAGTGGTTAATATAATGTATTCAGAACCAAACTAAGCTAAAAACTCGTATCGTTTATACATTCTGTTGATGTTGAGCAAATGATACATTATCAGAAATTTGTTCTGTGTATGTGGAAAACTAAACGCCTCTCACTACGTCACGGCAACCGCAGTTGGTTTTTAGTTGCGGTTTATTCTAGACAAGACCATGATTTCTCCATCATAAAAAATCGCTTTTACGCTATTCATAACAACTAATAAACCATGTCAATTTGCAGGTGGTTAGAGGTACTACCCAGAATCCATTGGCGTTAAATTTAATCTTTCTGGTTTGAAATTTAAATATGTAGTGCCTGCTTCAATATAATTGCACCATCCCATAAGATCAATTGAAGTTGAGTAAATATATTCGATATAATTGCACCATCCCATAAGATCAATTGAAGGCGAGTAAAAATATTCGATATGTTTTTATGTATGTACACATAGCGATAACATTTTGATTTCGATATAATTGCACCATCCCATAAGATCAATTGAAGTCGAGTAAAAATATTCGATATGTTTTTATGTATGTACACATAGCGATAACATTTTGTATATGTGTATATATGTAGGTATGTGTGTATATCTACGTGTGTGTATGTGTATACTTACATATATGACTTTTTTCTTATTTCACTGTTAAATACCTATCTTTTGTTTTACACATAAAAAAATATTACTGTTTTTTCTTTGTTAAATTGTGCTTTACATTCGTTTTCTCCGCATTTTTAACTCGAGCTCTGCTCTAAAAAAAGGTGTAATACTTATTAATTAATGTATTTTTTAAAAGAAAAACTTTATTTAATTTATAAAAACATGTAACCTCTGTACCATTATATTCAATAAAAATATTGCACCATCCCGTAAGATCAATTGAAGTCGCGTAAACATATTCGAAATAATTGCACCATCCCATGAAATCAATTGAAGTCGAGTAAAAATATTCGATATAAATGCACCATCCCATAAGATCAATTGAAGTCGAGTAAAAATATTCGATATAAATGCACCATCCCATAAGATCAATTGAAGTCGAGTAAAAATATTCGATATAATTGCACCATCCCATAAGATCGATTAAAGTCGAGTAAAAAATAAAAAAAATACCCTAATTATAACTACCTATTGTTCTATCACCATTTTTGTACAGCAAGCCGTCATAACTGACTAACCATCATGCCGTTTCCTCGCAACAGTAAGCAGTGAGGGTAGACCGCCGGTTATCTCGGTATTCACACGTACCTACTCTTTCTTCTTTCACAATCATGCATCGTCTCATACACACCCTTCTGTTATTCTGACTCTCGACTTGGCCCGACGCAAGTATTTGGTTCACTTGGACCGCGCCATGTCCTCCTCAGGCGTTCCCAACTTCTTCTATCTTCGCTCTTTTCTTCGTTCATTCGCTCTACATGCCCAAACCATCTAATATTTCTTAATCGTACTCATTACACTTCCACCAGCCTTGTATTCTTTGTGCATATCTACATTCCTCACGTCCTACATGGTTTTACCTAACTCGGGGATCTCATTTCTAGTCGTAATAAATAACACAAATAAAACAATCATTTCTTATCAGCAACCTACAGAACAATGACGCGATACATATTGTAATTTTCTTGTGTTAGCCATTTTCAACAAAGGAAATATTAATCTGCTTTCAAAAATCTAATAATAATGTTTTCCAAACCCAAACACTCTCCGATATTCAGAAAAGTCGCTCAGCCGAGACATCGGCTTACTCCCTGTTCTTGTAAGAACTCCGTCCGGATTATGGTGGATTTAATAATAATTTATGAAGACGATTCGAAACAACAAGGTCATAAAGCACATCGGCTGCCCCCCATTACCATTTAGCTACTCTAGTAAACTTAGTATCACCGCTCGTCCCCGGTTCCGAGTTCGGAGAAGACGGCCACTGGATGTGAAATGTTAATGAAAATCTGACGCACCGACCTTCCACTTCCACTTCTCAGTAGATATTATGATGTGGACGTGAAACTGTGTCAGATGACTTCTTGTTTTTTCTGTAACAAGAAAACCATATGTGATCTTTGGAGCCGACCGGTTGCTTGGCAACAAACAGGATGCTGGATGCTGGGCTGCCAGATTAGTCACAAGTCGTAAATATATCAAACTTACAATACACACTTATCGCGAAAAAACTACCTTTGAATGTTACAGAGAACTTTAATAGCTTTGTCCACTCCTCACAACTACCAACTAGTAAGTTGATTACTCATTGAAAGTAGCAAGTTGATTACTCGTTGATTTTCCAAGTAAAATAAAATAAAAAATAGAGCAAAATTATTATTTTTTAATAATTACCATTAAGTCACACATAATTTTCTCTATCTAAAATCATGAAAAATTTAATAAAAAAATGGGATTTATTTATGTTACATTACTTAGGAAGCCGGATAAAATATTGATTGATGTATTGTGCATGATGGAGAAAAAAAAATCCTTATCGAATGGTGTAAAACTGTAAATAACTCATTTTGGCCAAAAAGTCACATGGAACGACGGTATGCATTCTGTGCATGATGGAGAAAAAAAATCCTCATCGAATGGCGTAAAACTGTAAATAACTCAATTTGGCCAAAAAGTCACATGGAACGACGATAAGCATTCGTTAAAAATGAAGTCGAGTTTACTCTCCGAACTCAAATATGAATTTATATAATCTCGATTGACGAAGAAAATTATTCGTCGCTTTGCATTTCTTTTATTTTCAAAACTCGCAGAATTCATAACACTGGGATTATTTCGTAACATTCCTGAAATTCTCGATTCATTTTTAGAGTCCGCATAACAGACTCGGGCTAAGGTGCAAATCACGCTGAACAAGAATATATACCTGTCGCTGACAGTTTACTTCGCAGAAGGAATTAAATGTCATTTATTCAGGGTGTGATTTTTCCCAAGAATGAAATTTTTATTCCGACGGAGGCGGACGCGGCGCCAGCTCCCACCGACCATTATCAAATTACCTAACGCCATAGATTAATGTCATATTATAAACATGTATAATCAATACAATTAAATAAAAATAGCAAAACAACTTCGATTAAAAACTCACGCTCGCATTAGATAAATGTTTTATTTTTTTTGGCATTTTTTATGAATCTTAAATGCTTCCTGTTTTCCCTAATAGAGTTGTAATGATATCACCAGACCTACTGTTTATAATAATAATTAAAATAGCGACAAGCATGGAGGAAGTTGTTTTGGTGATTTTACCAAGTTTTAAATATTATGAAAAGTGAGCATTTTTCACCGCTTCAATTCCAAGAACGAGTGCTAAAACGTTTTGTAATCGATTGTGATGATTCCATTCCACCGATGCTTACTTACAAATGACTGGACAATTCATGACTATTCACGAGCACTGTTCAAGTATTCAACAGGCAAGTGATCTGTATTGCAGCGTCACTTCGATATATCATCGCCAACGAGTACATTCATCACGTCTCAAAGGCATTTTTCAATCGGTTTTTCCGAATTTGTAGTCTCCAGATTTTCCTCGAAACAACGGTAATCTATCAACTTGAGCTTGGTTAAATGATGCCTGGGTCTTGGGCGGCTGGGCTTGCTCGGTTGAGCGGAGTGTGGAGGGCGGGAGCGGGGGGCGGGGCGGCGCCGTGTCAGAAATAAAGGCGCTTGGCAATCATCCAGGTCCGCCGCCCTCGCTTCTCCTGCCGCCCTCATCTCTCCTGGGACATCACCATTCAAGCGACCCGACCGCCTTATCAATACCTATCTCTCATTCAGCTCGATCAGATGGAGCCAGTCCAGTGAGCAGAGAGTCCAGCCAGTGCTGTTTGTTGTTGACTCGGCTTCGGCTTGTTTATATTATTGTTGCTTCAGGAAATGATCAATGCTTGTTCTGTCTGTTGATGTTAATCGTTTGTTTTTAGATTGCGCGTTGTTCCACTTGTAATAAAGGAAGTTCATTTCTTTGTTACAATAGACATGTTTTACTGAACGTGTGTATTAATTAACGTATTAGGTACCTAGCTTTGTCGAGTTTATAAAAACTATACTGTTGGGTTATGTATGTTGACCATTTGTACTTGGCGACGGTATTATCGGAAAACCTCGTGCATAGCCAAATGCTATACCTCCACTCTCGAAAGGCTCAGCGGTTGCTTAGATCAGTGATCGCGAAATATCAATAAGTAAAATTACAAAATATTTTTTTAATTTATTATAAATTAAGCAAATAAGAGATAAATTTTACAGAAGAAATACGTCACTAAAGCCTCGGTTACATGGAGCGAGTTTACAAGATACTAGCCTGCGAATTCACTATCTGCTAGTAAATTTGTTAGTAGATTTGTTAAAATCTGCTAGTTAGCTAGTATATATCATTACACTAAGCGAGTTTACTAGCAGATAGTGAATTCGCCGGCTTGTAGCTTGTAAACTCGCTCAATGTTATCGAGGCTTAACGGAAATATAAATTGTAATACAAATTAATGCGACGGTGCGCTTGTTTTTTTTCATCTAATTCATCGAACCTTGGCTCTGTGTTCGAGGCAGAGTATGAGGTCATCTTCCAATTTAAGTTTTTTTTTTTTCATTTTTATCGCAACCACGGAAGAAAAGCGTGTTTGTTCAAAGTCTCACATTTAACACATAAAACGGCTGGGGGTCACAATGAGACGATTTTTTTATTCAATGTTGGTTGGGTCTTAAAGTTTGAAAACCGCTGGTTTTTATTGGAGCAGTGCGTTCTTCACTCCATCGCTCCTTCAGATTTTCTCCCCGAGAGTGTAAAGCCATGATTCCCAACGAGAGCAATATCCAAAAGATCGTGAGTTTAAAGTGCTTTGAGCAGCGATTTCAAATGATTTGGTGGGCGACAGACACACTTTGTGCACTTATTAACTGCTGTATAATCCGCTTTTTAAGGTTGACCTTGTTCTCCCAATGTAACGCCACTATTCCTCCTAATTTAACGTATGTATTCTTTGTTCCAGTCACGTGACTTGCACCACAACCTGGGACGACCCTCGCAAGACAAGACAGGCAGAACTCCTGGCTTCCCAGACCCCCCAGGCCCCTCCCGCACAGTCCAACAACACCACAGGTAATCAGACTTTTATTTATTTTTACAATTTTAGTATTTTGTGTTTAATAATATTATTAGTAATTTATTAATATAAAAAATGGTTTATTTATTAACGACGTTCTGCTGTGTAATTATTTTTACGCGTGACTGCTGTTTAGCCTTTTGAAGGCATTATCAAACAAAAAAAATACATTAAATGTTATCAAAGGAAAAATAAGTATTTTGAAAACATCGTCGTAAAAATTACTGAAAAAAGCCTTATCCAAACCATAGGAGATAAATGTTACTGAAAAAAACCTTATCCAAACCATAGTTGAATCGTAAAAGTCACTAAAAAATTATGTAAAACATAGTCCCCCTCAACACAGGATCTCCTGGTGGCGAGGACTAAGAAAATAATCTACATCTCTTTTATATTTATATAGCTGGGGTACCCGGCTTTGCTCAGGGAGTTGATATGAACTGATGTTCGAACCCAAGACGAATCTTGCTTTATGTACCCCTACCAATCGGTAGCCCCGTCCGTACAAAAAAGGCTTCGAATGGTCCACAATGTTCCAGAACAATCGAGAGTGTTCTGGAATGTTCCACAACGGTCTCGGATGTTTCAGGATGTTCCCTAACGTTCCAGACTATTCCCGAACGTTCCAGACTATTCCCAAACATTCCAGAATGTTCCCAAAATTCCAGAATGTTCCGGGATGTTCTGGAATGTTGTGGAATGCTCTAGAATTCTCTCGAATATTCTGGACTGTTCTAGAAATTTCTAGAGGGTGAAACTTCCATCCCTTATATCTTCAAAAGCACTCCCTTCAGGGAAAAACGGGAACCTTCTGTTTTGACTTGTTTTGAGGTGTTTCCAAAATAATAATTTGGGAGGTGAATGAAGCGGGGGTCTCACAATGGGCATAATAATTATGCAGCAGAACCTTTTTTAAAAATAAATTATCTGTTTTTTAATAAAAAAAATATGTTATTAATTGCAAAAACCATAAAATTAAAACGAATTTCTACAAATCACACTTGATAACAATAATTACGGACAATTATTCTTTATCAGGCCTCCGTGTTTGAGCTGTAAGACTCTCAACTACAAATCCGAGGGTCGCGGGTCCGAATCCCGACGTGCGCAAGTAACATTAAAAATAATATTATATTTTTTGCGGCACCGGGCACATTACACAGTTAAGACTGTGATAATCTAAATGTCGCTCTGGTAAAAAATCACAATTAAGAATTGAATCTTTACTTAAAATGGCTTTAGACCAGATCTGAATTACCAGGTACTTCCCTACCTTCCTCTCTTCATCTCTCAATCTCACTGGCTCCAGACGGTTGGGAGCAGATGAATTCTTTTGCATTATTCACATAAAAACATTGTTCACGCTATTTTGATGATTATAAAAGTAGACAGTAATATATGTTTTTTGTGTGTTGTTGTGGCGGTAATAAATTTAATTTAATTTATTTATTTTATTTATTTATTTCATTTTTATTTAGTAAAATATTTACACATTTATGTACAATATTTATAAAATGTTTTGACTGTCCAACTAGGATGATTCCCGTTTTAGGACAGTCAAATTAGGATAAGTGTGAATATATATGGACCATGATTTATACAAAAAGAGGGAAAATTGAAGAAATGAAAAGAAGAAAAAGAATAAAACATAAAATTGGAAAGTTAAAAGCGTATTAACATATTACTTTAAAAAAGGTTTATATGTATTAAAGGTTTAAAAGGTTCTTGAAAAAAAAGGGTTTAAACATATAGTTCACTTGCGTATGCATGGCATACAACAGTTATTTATAATTTTATTTTTATTTATTATTTTAATATGTTTATTGGTGATGGAATACTTCTTTTCGGCCTGCATATTTTTGATCTAATCGGTTTTACCCTGCTGCTGCCGTCTTCAGATCGAACTGAAAATAAGTTCATAATCAAATTTTCGACCGAATCATAGAGATATTTTGAGTATATTTTGAAACTAGTTGCTTTTAAACTCTGAAGACGCCCGTAGCAGGGAAATCACTTTAGAGACCCTTGCTTTTGGAGTGGTGTACTGGATGAATAAAAAATTATTGTTTTTAAATTAAATTAAAAGTTGTTATTTGCTCATGTCCATTGGCCGAATGTATCAGAATTACTTGAAGCGTCATTATTACGGTGTTCAGGAAATTGTAGCTCAATCGGAAAAATTATGAATTTTCATCACATTTTGTGGTACAACTTTATTTTTGTTTTCGAATATATCGGTGATGCCTTTATTTTCGAATAAATCGGGTTCGATGGAATTTTTACGTCAAATTTGAATAAAATCGGTTGCTAGGGGTTAATATCAGCTGTTAAGTGTCAAAATAAACCCAGCTTCGAGCGTAGAACCTTCATTTCCCGAAAAAAACGGAAGAAAAATACTCAGACTGAAAAAAACCTTTTTTTTTTCGTTTTCTACGTGATAAATATATATATTTTTTACATGAGCTCCACACAGGTTACCCTGAGGAAAATAATTTCCCACAGGGCCTGTGTCATCTTTGGGGATGCTGTGTGGAGGGTTTTTTTAAGGAAAGGAAGGAGTTCTGGTAAGGAAAAGAGTTTAAGGGGTGGGTAGGAATCTGGAATTCAGTGTGTCCTGGTCATCCACCTCCAATACCTAGACAAACCTCACCTCATGAACCTGTGCACCCCTGCTAAATCACCAAACGTAGCGAACCACTTAGGATGACCTTGGAAGAGGTGTTGATTATCCAATAAAAGTTCCCGGGGCGGTGGTACCCATTCCCGCCTCCCAAATTGGATATATAACAGATTCGCCAGTTTTCCTCTTGTACTAAGAGTTTCCGAACACCTTGCGTAATATATGATATTTCGACCTTATAATATAATAATTGTTAAAATGTTTTAACTCGTTAAACCGTTTTTTGTCTGTGATTTTCAACCTTATGACCTATCAAATAGGATTAATTCACGTGATTTTCGTGCGTGTTAACGGATAATTCACAACCACGTGTCACGCACAGCAACACCGACGCAGGCATAACATTATATAGCTAACTGATTCCTTGTATCATTCCCATTTCTTGGTATTTATTGAAAAAAACAAATTCCCAGACAGTTATTGAATACATTACGGTAATGGGCGAACTTGTTTTACACCTGTTTTATGAGCTTAGCTGTAATAAACAGGAAAATCTTGTAAATCTAAACAGTTTATACATTTTTTTATAATATAGATCAAGTTTTTTTTCATTCGTACGTTAAATGGATATATCAATATAATTCACATCGCCTTAGTGTTATTTGTATGCTTGGCCAAACAAGATTTGTTTTGTCTTAGTCTGTGTACATAATAGTAAAGGGTTTTCCAATAAGAGGTGTTATTTCACCATTCAGAATTGAAACGTTGCTTGAAATGGCTTTAGCCGTGTTTGGTGACCAGATCTGAATAGCCAGGTACTTCCTACCTTCCTCTTCCCCATCTCCTTTCCCTCCTCACTACTTTTAGCCTCACAACATACCCAAATTGGGGATGCCATAGTCTCACTGGCTCCAGACGGGAGCAGTTGGGACTCTTGTGCGGTATTCATGTAAAAAAAAAAAAATATATATATATATACTCTCACTGGATAATCCTTCGGGACACGAAATTATTGTTAGCAAAATATTGTGTATAGCGGATTTCTACTCAAGATGCCTGCAGATTAACGTACATCGATTTTTGTTGTACGGCCGTATATCATCTGCATACTTATGTTACCAAAGAGGAATAACATCAGAAATAATCTTTTTAGGGTCAACTAGCGGAGAGATCTTCTGTAGGGGGATCAAGAGTCGGGTCACCGTAAAATCCTATTCGCTAACCCTTTGTACATTGTACATCAGTTCACGCTTGGTTTTTGTCTGTACCATAGAGATATTTGATATTGTAATAGTAATAAACCTTAGTTATTATAAGAGAGCACCATAGATATAGATATGATATTAAGCCATAAATGGCAAATCTGTCTGTGCATTTTAATATTGCCTTTTACCAAATATCTAATAAACACACCACCATCTCGCGAAATTTCATAAATTTATTTCGCCTTCAGCGAATCTAGATTTCAGCGAAGAACAAGTTGTTCCTTATGGCTGATCTAAGAAACTTTGGTTGCATGATCACGGCGCATATTATTATTTACTAGATCTGATCTTTCCTACTTCTAACTGTTAAAACTGGTCCATGCTGTGATTTCCTTTTATTAAATGCAGCATGTCCACTCATAAACCAAGCGTGCAATCTAATAATAACATATGTATGTTTTATGTGACGTAATAACATAATGCGATTGGTTCTGTTTTTCTATTGCTAACCTACCTCTTTTCGTAATTATCGACAAACAAAGGCTAAACCAGTATTGTATTGCGTCGGCTCTGAAACAATATAGAGTTCATATTATAGGTTTAATCGATGTTGTCTTGTTGCATGACCTATTCGGTCTGTTAGGAAATCTGCTAGGTCAGTGGTCCCCAACCTTTTTATCACCGCGGACCAGTCAACGTTTGATAATTTTACCGCGGCCCGCTGAGGGGAGGGGGAAGGCTTTAATTATTTAGGTATATTTTAGATTGTTTTGATATTACACGTTATCATGTCACCTAAAAAGTAAAACTAGTACACATCGCGTCAAAAATGTAAATATCTCTTAAAATATAATAAATACAGAATTCAGATTTTGGTAAATCCATCATTATACATTTACTAAAATTTATTTACTTATATTTTTTTAAATAACCGAGCATAATAACAAGCTCTCATTGGTCGGAATAGAAGTATTTTGTTGAAAATACAGGAATAAATTAACCAATACAATCAAACGCGTATTAGTCCTATGTCACGTATTCTCAATAAAACGATTCCACTTGCATTCGGGCAAGCAGAATATAAGAGCGGTGACTCACGTCATTGTGTCTCGCTCGAGCCCTTTACGTTATATAAGCGAGTGCGCAAGACGGAAGCCCAGTCGTGTTTTTTTTACTTCGAAGGTGTTGTGTCGGCGGTAACTTGGCGTGAAGGGGTTCTCAACTGAATTATTATTTTTGTCGATGATTATTAAAATTTTTTTATTGGGTATGTTCGATTTTTTTACGTAATTTTGATTTTTAAGCAGGGCCTTGCCACGGCCCGGTACCGGCCCGCGGACCGGGGGTTGGGGACCACTGTGCTAGGTGATAGACATTTCAAATGGAGATACACAAAATTTTAGTAGGTAGGTATATAATACTTCCTTGGAATAAGTACTGTCTTAATGATGCGTTCATAAATACACTGATCAAAAGTTCAAAAAAAAATACGTTTCGACACAATTCCGTTCATTTTGCAATTTTGTTGAATAGGTTTTTGCAAAACACATCACAGCTTACACGCGTAATTGATTTTACCTTCTGTATCTAAGAGGAACCATTTTGGCCCGTTTCACACAAATCTTAATTCTGGATTTGAAATCAAAATACCCAACCAAAATGAAAAATTATTTTTGAAATTAAAAGGTGTATTAAATATCTAGTACGAATATAAGCAACTTTATTTATTTTTGCTTTAAATTATAAGATATAGATAGACCTTTAAAGATTTTAGTATTTCATGATTTTAGAAGCAACTTGGGCAATTATTTGTGAGTTTTTTTTTTTTTTTTTACATTAACTCCACACAGGAGGCCTTGAGGAAAATAATTCCCCTCAGGGCCTATGTCATCTGGGATGCTGTGTGGAGGGTATTTTTGAGGAGAGGAAGGAATGAACATTGGTCTTGAAGAGACCCATGTTGTAGGAGGGAGGAAACACAGATGCCGGCAAATCGTTCCACAGCCGAGCTGTTGAACTCAAGAACGAGTCGAAAAAACGACCCGTTCTCATGTGACATATGTCAACCGTGTACATATGTTGGGCGCGCGTTTGGCGTGTCTCCCGACTATGCACCGGTGCCGAAGGGATCAATGACGCTAGTTCCTCAGAGCATCTTCCATTGAAATACCGGTAGAACATGGATAGCATTCCCACCCGACGCCTGTGCTCTAAAGATTGCAACCCGTTCGTTAAGATGGGAGAATCTATCAAACGGACCGCCCGTTTCTGCACAGAATCGAGGGTATTTTTCAAGTATTTTGGAGCTCCAGACCAGAGGTGGCTGCCAAATTCAACCGTGGGGCGCACTTGCGATTTGTACAGGGTAAGCAGTTGTGTACTATTAAAGTATCTGCGGGCCCTGTACATACAGTACGCCCAGTTTTTGAGAAGCTAACTTTACTCTGGCTTCGATGGAGCCCCCATACCTGAGCTGGTCACTTATAGTTACACCAAGCATATCAATGGAAGGTCTGTTCGGAAGATTGCTTCCGTTGAAGGAGACTAGATTTTCATTTCGATCCCTTTTAGACGTAATCAGACATGATTGGGTCTTTGAAACATTGAATTCGACGAGGTTATTCTTACCCCAAGAGAAAACACTCTCGAGGTAACCATCCATTCTTTGCTTCAAAGCCCTCCGAGCCGTTGGAGTTTGTGTGCCCTTTGGGGGCTTGTCAAACGAAAAGCTGTCATGGACTGTACTGTCATCCGCCTAACAATGAATTGGTGCACATGACAAAAGGTCGTTGATGTGCAACAAAAACAAAGTCGGGGACAGAACCGATCCCTGTGGGACGCCAGCATTTATTGGATGCGAGGAAGAGGTGAAACCATCAGCAACCGTCTGAATTGACCTCTCCCTCAAAAAGTCGGAAATCCACGTACACAGGGATACGGGAAGTCCGTAAGATGGCAGTTTGTTGACAAGTCCTCGATGCCAAACCCGGTCAAAGGCCTTGGAAATGTCCAGTGCGACCGTTTGGGTCTCACCGAAACGTTCCAGACACCGCCCCCAAACATGCGTCACATATGCGAGAAGATCACCGCACGAGCGGTTCCGCCGGAATCCGTATTGACGGTCGTTAATGATTTTGTTCTTCTCGAGATATGTGAGCAGTTTGTCGTTGATCACACGTTCCATCACCTTGGACAAAACTGATGTGATCGCTATGGGGCGGTAGTTGGCCGGGTTGGAGCAATCACCCTTCTTTGGAATAGGATGGATGACCGCTTTTTTCCAACCAGAGGGCACAATACCAGACTTCAGGGACATTTTAAAGAGCTTCGTCAAAATTGGAGCAATTTCTGCAGCGCACCTCTGTAATACCAGGGCAGGTATTCCATCAGGCCCACTAGCTTTATTAACATCAAGCCCTCGTAAGACTTGGATTACATCCCGATGCCGGATCCTCAGCTTTTTCATACGAAAACCGCAGTGAGGAACCGACGTCGGGACAGCACCTTGATCGTCGAGGGTTGAATTATCGCGAACATTTTGCCTAATAAGTTAGCCTTTTCGGCGGCGGTGTTCGCTAGTGAGCCGTCAGGTCTGGTAAGAGGTGGTAGACTGGATTTGCAGAAATTCCGACCTATTGATCCCGCGAGCGACCAGAATGCTCTGCTGCCATGCGGGCATGCAGCCAGCTTTTTGCTGATCTGCAGGTCGTGATCGAATTTTGACCTATTTATGACTTTCTTGGTTTCCTTTGCCATTTTATTGTATGCTGTTCTGTTTTCGGATGTTCTAGATGTGTTGTAGGCTCGGTAAGCCGCGTTTTTCCGTCGCACTGCTTCAGAGCATTGCCGACTAAACCACGGCTTTGAGCCCACACCAGTTTCCTTAACAGAGGAATGGATGAAGCCATCCATCGCAGATGTGATGACTTCACCAATTTCCTGGGCACATCTTGACGGATCCGAAGTCCGAAAACAGACAGCTGACCACGGGAAAGCATTGAAATGGGCCCGCAGACCGAACCAATCTGCTGACCTATAGTGCCACACTTTCCTCTTCAGCCTCTCCTTTGGCGGTCTGAAGTTGACGGGAGACGTGAGTAAATGAAAAAAAATAAAAAAGTAATTTTACTACATTTATTTTACAAATATAATGTAAAATAATATAAAAAATTAAACATTAGTATTTCGTGATTTTAGAGGCAACTTGGGCAATTATTTGTGAGTAAATGAAAAACAATAATAAAATAATTTTGCTATATTTGTTTAAAAAATACGATGAAAAATAAAATAAAAAATAAAACACCGTTGAAAATGAATTTTTTGGGTATTAATTTAAATATATAAATGACAAAAAAATTTCCACCGTAAATAAATAAGTAATTTGTATTTTAACTTTACCCCCATCAAAATATATTTTTTATTGATTTTTATTTTATTTTTCATCATACTTTTATGATTAATATGGTAAAACAATTTATTTATTGTTTCTCATTTACCCACAAATAATTGGCCAAATTGCCTCTAAAATCATGAAACATTAAAATCTGTGGACAGCAAAATGACATCTACATTTTATACTCCAAATATGCTCAGGAATCGCTGGTTAAAATCCTTCAGGTACGTGCTGTTACAACCTGTACAATAAAGGGTTTGTTTTGATTTGACACATACATTATTATTTTTACTTTTATCTTAGAAGTTTGGTAGATGTTGTATGGAAAATGGAACATTCTCGTTGTGTTACTTTGCTTTTCTGCTGTTATGTTATGATTTTTTTAAACCTTACAGAGACTAGGGTGGTGGAGGATAGAACGCTTTTCAACCTTATTTTATTAATATATCCGGATAAATAAAAATATAAATATGGTATTCAAACATAATGTATCAATACTATTTTGGAAAATTTTGTTGGTCGCTTTCTTGTCACTTTTATAGGGTTTGTGATTGTCATTTATACCGACATGCTGTGAGGAATTCCAGTGTTGTGAAAATAATTCATCTGCTCTTTCGTAGATGGGGCTAATTTAATTATTTTAGGGAAAAACTCTTTTGTAGTATTAAGATGAGTTATTTGTTGGGCCGTTCATTTGGAATATGAATATAAATAAATAGTTTTGTTCGAATACAAACTCGATTCTTCCAAGAAAGGCATGCCAATACAATATTATATCAATGATTCAACCAATATTGTATTTGTATGCTTTTCAAATAATTGAGTTTGTATACGGACAAAACTCTTTATTCATATTCATATTGCGCATGTACGGCCGCAAACAAACAGTTTTTAATATTTTAAACTTGTAAAAGTGTTTTTTTTTTTCCTAAAGTAAACGTGAACGCGTAGATTACGAAGTACGCGGGGGACCCAAAAGTAATGATAATCGGTCGGTAAAGGGGAGAGGTGGAGGGGGAACGGGTTTTGTGTTATCGGCTGTTGTACGGAAACTCTTTCTCGGTCAGTGTGCGAAGCCGCGTCGCTGTGGGTCTACGCGTTCTCTAGGAGGAGATTTACGCCGAAAGAAGAAATCTCGATTTACTTCAAATTAAACTTTGGATGAACGCTTGGACCCACAGCGACGCGGCTTCGCACGCTGACCGAGAAAGAGTTTCCGTACAACAGCCGACCACACCGTTCCCCCTGCACTTCTTCCTCCTACCAACCGATTCTCATTACTTTTGGGTCCCCCTACGTATGTTCCTTTTAACTTTAATTGTAAAATTCGTAAATCGACATTGACAACAGATCCCCTTGGGATTTATGTTAAAATAAAATATTTTTTTAAATTTTTAAAGTTGACTGGAATTCCACACTGTGGTTGATTGTTGGTAGTATTGTGTTGGCTGTGCTGTGTGATGGTTGGTTTGTTTGACTTAGTTTGTGATATATTCGCAGCGAGCAAGAATAGCCCCGTTGGCGTGGGAGGAGGGGGCGCGGGTGCCGCGGGGGACCCCCTCGGGCCGCTGCCCGACGGCTGGGAGCAAGCAGCCACCCCGGAGGGGGAGATCTACTTCATCAACCACGCCGCGCAAACCACCTCGTGGTTCGATCCCAGGATACGTGAGTGCACTCCTTTCTTTCTTCATTAGTCATTAGATTAGTCTGCTTTTGTAGTCCCGCCCTGCCGCTGAGAGGTCCGCTGTAACTTCCCTCTCTGTTACAGGGCTTTCAGGGAGTCCTGACGCTGAGCGGCCCGTTGTCACTTCCCTCTATTTTATAGGGACCTTCAGCGGTATGCCTGTATGGTCCTGCCGCTGAGAGGTCCGTTGTCACTTCCCTCTTTTACAGGTTTCAGTGGTATGTCTCTGCAGTTCTGCCTCTGAGAGGTCCGTTGTGACTTCCTTTTCTCTTACAGTGCCTATGAGCTGTTCGTCTCTGCACTACTTTGCAATCCTACTGCTGAGGGGTGCGTTGCTACTTCCATTTCTGCTACTTTAGCTATCAGCGTGTAATATGTACGCCAGTTCTACTGCTGAGAGCTCAGTTATAACTTTTTATACTTTCTTATAAACGATGTATGATGTATGTAAGGCCCTTCGTAAACACTACGATACTTACAGGCTATGTGACTGTGTTGCAACCACAGGTCGCCTGCTGATATATTACACTTGTATACGGCGCTACCCGATTAAACTGAACACTCTTTTCTATCTTTATTGCAAGCATAAAAAAACGATCTAAATTTTTTTTTGATATACCCATATCTTAAAATAAATCTCTATTATAGGGAATTTGTCGCCGCCAAGGTCTTTTTTCCAACTACAATCCGCGCCTTCTCCGATAAATCCTTTCCTACGTATTCCGGTATATTATAAATAATATATTATAAACATAAATATTTCACACTTCAGAACAAATTTAACATTCAAATAATGCTCTGACACCATTTCTGTCATACGAGTTATACTACGCGTATGATAGAAATGGTGTCCGAGCATGATTTGAATGTTAAATTTGGTTTGAAGTGGGAAATATTTATGTTTATATATTATCTGTAATTTACCAAAATACGTAAGAAAGGTTTTAGCGAAGAGGGCGTGGATGCGAATGCAACTTGTGTTGCGTGTTATCGGCACTGTCAGTAGCGTGAAATTGACGTCAAACTCGTAGTCGACGTGTCGCATGAACACTAGCAAAATAGTATGACGGATACTCACGAGCGACGTTTATGCGATGCGCACTAAACTCGAGTCGCGCGTAAGCATCTCCGTGTACGAATGGCCCAACAGAAAGGGAGACAGTCCTGCCGCTGAGAGGTTCGTTATAAACCACCTTCCCGAGTGCGTCGTTGATGAGAAAGAACTTTTGAACTTTTGAATATACTGGCATACAGAGCTCCGGGCCAAAAAAGGCCCCTTTCTCTTTCATCATGAGTTTATAATTTTAAAAAATTATGTTTGTAGGAAAAATGAATTTATTTGGTGAGAAAGAAGGAGGTTTTAAAACGTACTCCTGTATAGTTATGCTGCGTAAAGATCCCATTTAACCCCCTCTGTTACGTATGTTCATGAGGAGGGATAAGCTATGGCGGTTTGTCTGTTTACTCGAGGTCCTGCTGCTGACAGCTCCTCTATAACCTATATTTCAGTTACAATATGCACCTTATGAGACAGAAAGAGCGGTTACAACGAAGTATCTATACATCGTAGAAATGCCTTCCATGTAGGATTACCAGATGGTAGGAATTTTCCTGACATGTCCGAAATTTTGGCTGCCTGTCAGGGAAACGGGAAAAAAGTGAAATTGTCAAGAATTTTTAAAAAGCAAGAAAAAACATTTAAATAATCATTAAACACCGCATTCTCACACGCGTATATTCAAGCTCACCCGCGAGTGGTGTAACTAGGGGGATTACGAAGAATAGTGACAGTTTTAAAGAAGCCGATACCTGCACCAAGCAGTGCATGATGGTATCCCATTTCGCCCCACCACCCCAAATCCCATTCCCTCCCCCCCTTTTTTTGTGGTAAATATATGGTGACAATAGTTGTTTCGCATTAGTTCTTGTGTAGTAATTTATTGCCATGGTCAGGCATTGCAGGGTTGGTTTCTAATAGAAACCAACAATAATAATGTTTTTGTACAATGATGTCACTGACTAAGTACCTTTTGGTTTTATCCCATTTAGCTCTATCGTGTATCGCCATCCCATTTGCTCAAAATGTAAATTTAAAAATGATGAAATACAGGTTTTTTTTAAATTTAAGAAAATAATGGTCAGACTTTTGGATCACGAACATTTCTTACTCTTCATTCTATGATATATATCCATTAGTGGTATTCAGTAGACATCTTGATTTTAATCCATATTATCTGATAGTACGGTCAAGGTCACACATAATGACTGACGATTTTCGAATTCGATGCAGTTGATCAGTGCTAGCAACCTACTTTCCGACGTTAGTGCACTGGCACCGCACATCATTGTTTTCATTTACCCATTTTGCTCAACTTGGATTCCTCTCGTAGTACCTAATATCATTTATTTATTAATTTTTGTCTTCTTATATTCATCAAAGATTATCCCGTCCAGGGCAAGATTGCAAGTGTGTTACAAGATTGTAAGTAGTTTACGACCCCAGACAACGCCCAGAGTTCAAGAAATCTTTTGCAAAAACCGCAAATATTTGTACTAGACCCTGCGTGTGAAACCTAGCAAATCAAATCGCAAAATAAATTCGAATATCTCAAAATACCTTAAAAGTTGAATAACATAATATTACTTGACCTTAATAATCTTACATCACACCTAAAATTGTCCCTATTTACGAGTGCTCAATTTTCCCCGAGAGATCCAAATGCAAACAGTGGTTTGCTACCCGAACAAATTCTTGAGAATTTGACACTTGTACCATTACGTCAAGTCGTTACATTACCGATTTTCCTTACGCTTCGTATACATTTGCGAACATAAGCGCGAGTCGAGCCACGAATTGTGGGAAAGCAAAAATGCAACCGCAAGCGGCGTTTAATAATCCAATACGCATTCTGCAATGTTTACCTTCACGCATGAAGTAACCTAGAAGGAATGAACCAACAGCCGAACAGAGCCAACGCCAATAGCAATAGTCAATCTGCCCAGAACCCAGAACTGAACTGAGAGCTGTGCTAGTAGCTTTAGCTTCGTAGAGGCGCTCCAGTCGCAACATGGCGGCCGCTAGGTCATTCACCCGTTCATCGCTCATTACACGTCTGCCTGGTGCCTGGCCTCTGCCTTTGCCAGTCCGATGGTGGAGAAACGAGAGACGATACGTTGCTCTAGTCGACAACTCTACAAGTCTAGTCTAAACGGAAACCTTTTTAAAATATCCATAAACCATATCTATAAAGTTCGTCTCATTGTAAAAGAGTTTTGAAAACTCCTGTACATTCCATTGTGAAAGACTGTTTCGTGGTTTTCAGGTAGCCTCATTTTTCGTCAAAACATCATTTGAGGTCATGAAAATAATTCAACATCTAATAATTTATAAAAAATTGCATTTTAGGAAAAATTTGAGGGGTTTCCCCAAAGGTCGCTTAACATAACCAAAACTAAACCACAAATGGATCAATTCGAGTTAATTTTTCATAAATTATAAGTAAACAAGTCCCGATACGATAAGTATATAGATATGGTAATGTAATTACACGTTAGACAATATTTTGAAGAATCCTAACTTAACGATTCAGATTTAACTCTCTCTCTCTATTAGTAGTATCTGTACTATACATATACGGCGCTGTACAAATTATCCAATAATTATTATTTAGATTATTATCGCAGTTATTTTCCTTCGTGCAATCTCAACTACATATTCTGAACCAGCATATTATAAAACTCAAAGCTTGAATGTTTATAATATTGACAGGTTGGTTGTTTCTGCATATGTCATGTTAGCTCATCCTCCGCTGTTGTATAATCCGGCCTGTGTCAAATTGAAATTCACCTGCGACAACGGCGCGGACATGCCAGATTACCGTTAATTATTTGTACACTGTTACGCCCAGTCCCAAGTCCCAAGCAGCGTGTGCCGCTCCCGCTCCGGCCTACCAACACCGACTACCAGACTACCAGCACCGGCTCTCAGCTGGCCTCTTTGTTTTTTAAAATCCTCACTCTACTCTCTGCGTTGACATTCATAACAGAACAGGTGAAAAGCGTCTGTGAAACGACAACGAGAATTGGCCATCCATTGAGCATTGCATCTTCCTTTCGTCCATCAGACATTCTAGCGCAGCAGCATGAACAATCTTCAAACAACCGACTTTAAAAAATTCACAAACTCCGGCTATTGATGTTGCGCACTTTTGAACTCTGCTGTAAGATTAGGTTTGTTATCTGTGAGATCAAAGGCCAAGAATTTAGCCAGATGAACTTGTTATAAATTTACACATTAAATTAATTGTTTCAGGTGAAAATTGTGTAGGTCGTCAAATAATTAAGGCAATGGGTAGTATGGCGGGCAGGGTGGCCGGACAACTCAGAATCAATTCCACTCAACGCCTCATTTGAAAAGTCATTAAAAATGATGAAAAAAATTTAAAAAATTGGTTTAATAGGTTATGGGCTATTATTAAAAAAAATAATAGCTTTTAACGACTTTTCAAAGAGGTGTTGAGTTGAGTTGGTTCTCAGTTGTCACGGAACCGGCAAGTAGATACCTAGTATTCAATAATTTTTTATTTTTTTTCTCAGTAAGATAATGAGAACTTAAAAAAAATGAGGTCTGTTCACGCGGGCGAAGATTGACTATCCAAAAAAGCATAATGATAGGTATAATTGTCGTGTGTCCTGCTCTAGTAAAGTACAGGAAAGGGGCGTACGAGAGGCGGTAGTGAAGGGGGAAATCGTAATACGTATTGTCGCACATCGCGAGCGAACATAAAAATTAAATAATTATGTAGTGAACAAAGCAGAAAATATATGTAATATTACGCTTGAATATTTGCAGGAAGCCGGTGAACGGTCCCTTTCGTTTAGTACCTTAGCATTAGCGGACGAGGACACACATGCGGAGGTCTCTGGACATATTCTGTAGTAGTGTTAGTTTGTTTATAGTACAAACGCTGGGTGTCAACAAAATTTACAATTTTACAATAATTCTTCGGTTAGGTTTGATTGTTTCACAATATACTAAAATTTATATTCAACGATGTTGTGATATTTTTATCTTGATTGAATCATTGAAAACAATTATAATTATAACAAAAGAAAACAATATAGAATTTTACCCCGATTTGATGTTTACATGTTAGAACAGAGTTCAAAATGTGAAGTTTTGTCAAATATTAATTTGGAGGTACGATTAAACAACCCGGCCTAACATTCGCATACAAAATAAAATCGGTGACCGGACAACTTGGAATGAGACCAACTCAGAACCATCTCAGATAAGTCATTTAGAGTGATAAAATATTTATAAATATAAAATAGGTTACATTAGGTTAGGGTTATCGGCTAATTTAAAATTATTTTTTTCATAGCTTTTTGACTTTTCAAGGAGGTGTTGAGTTGAATTTATTCTCAGTTGGCATGGAACCATCTAATCGACATATTTAGGCACTTTCATGAAAACAAAAAAAAATTAATGATGACTTCCGTGGTCGAAGGGTAAGACTCTCTCTCGACTAGCGATCAGGAGGTGACAGGTACAAATCCCGGAGTGGGCAAGTAGGTAAATTATATTTGATTGATTTGTGTTTTTTCACAATTCAATCATTTAAAAATAATATATGGTATATTTGCGGCACTTTCCAGAATGTAAATAACTCTCAGTAGGACTCTGGTGTAAGACCACCATCCAGAATTGAAATGGCTTTAACTGTGTTTAGTGACTAGATCTGAATGTCCGGGTGCTTCCCCACCTTCCTTTACCCCATATCCTTCCCCTCCTCACCAATTTCAGCCTCACAACATACCAAAATTGAGGATGCCATAGTCTCACCACATTCAACAATTTGGGAGGCGGGTAAGGGTACCGCCGCCCCGGGAACCATTTGTTCGCTACGTTTGGTGACTTAGCAGGGGTGCCTGGATTCACGGGGTGAAGTTTGTCCGGGTCTTGGCGGCGGATGCGTCTATTGATATGTCAGATTTGAAAGTCAAATAATATGTGTAACTTCACATTCAATTATACTGTAAGGTTCCAAAATCGGTGTCTCGGAGGTATGTTGGTTTTCCTTGCATACGCCTGAGGGATCTTTTTGTACAGTTTTTTTTAACGTTAGCTCTACACAGATACTTGAGTCGGGCGATGTCAAGAGTCAAAATAACAGAAGAGCACGTATGAGACGATGTATGAATGTGAACGAAGCAAGGAGTGTGTGCCAAGATCGAGTTGTTTGGCGGTCCGTCCTCTCTGCCTACCCCTGCGGGGAAACGGTGTGATGGTTAGTTAGTTAGTTAGTTAGTTAGCTCTACACAGGAAGCCCTGAGGAAAAAGGGGTCTTTTTAGGAAAGGAAGGAGATGAAGTTCTGGGAAAGAGAAGGGTATTAGGGGTGGGAAGGAATCTGGGGGTCAGTGTGTCCAGGAGTGTCCCGGGCGTATGAATCAATCCCTCCCGCTGCGGTGCAAGGCGATGTTTTGAGAGAGTACCTACAGCTGAAGTCAAAGAGACTCCCTCAATCGTTCTCTCCCGATCCGAGCCTGTCATGCAGCTGGTGGGCAGACGCATCCACCGTTAATACCCGGACAAACCTCACCCCATGAATCCGGGCACCCCTGCTAAGTCACCAAACGTAGTGAACCACTTGGTAGAGGTGTTTGTTATCCAATAAATGGTTCCCGGGGCGGCGGTATCCATACCCGCCTCGCATTCAGTCTACTTCATCATTCGTCTGCCAGTTTCCATGCCTTACTGCCATACATATCTATACCTAGTTAGGTATCCTTGTATCGTAGAAAATATTTTAAAAATAAAAGCTGAACTGCCAAAATAGTGTTTCTTACTACCTACCTACTACCTAGTAAACACAAGTATATTGGCATTATTGAATGCATTCTCCAGTTTTCGGTAAACAGATCTAAAATGATAAAACAAACAACGAACATGCACCTGCGTTGTCTGACACACACAGATACACGATTCTATTACCTCTCCCCCCGGCCCGCGCACGTTTCGCTCCCGCGTGACTAGCAAAAGAGTGAATGAGATGACATCAAAAAACCTAGGTAATTTTACGATAAATTTGCGCGTAACTAGATCCGGTTTTTGACGCAAATATAACTGTTTTCAGTGCAAACTAAAATTTTATCGTATACTTCATCATATTCCTGAGGCAGGATATGAAAGGATTTTTCAAAAATAGCATCCATTTGGTCAGAAAAAAATTCCAAAGTAGCCTTCTAAATTCATCGATAAATTGTCATCTTTTGAAGCCTATATTTTATAATTTAAAACAAAAATCGAAAATTGGATTCATATCCGTACTTTTTATATAGCTAACCTGTCATTTAAAAAAAATTGAAAACAATTAGTTTGATATTTTAGCCGTTAATCCGGAACTAAATTTTGTATGAAACAGGCCACGCATACGTTCCTCTTAAGTAAGACAATATAGAATAGGTAATATTAATTTGAGAATAAATCTTTATTTTTTCTGTATCGATTAATATTTGGTTTACTAATCCGATTTATTGCACGTTTTTAATTAGGTACATTTCAGAAAATGATGATAATAAAAGGCTATGATATTTCATGACTATCCAGGAAGTTTTCGCCAAATAAATCAGTGTTACTATAGCAAAATATTAAATATAAATATCGTTATAAAACATAGGTACGGGCGTTAAATCAAAGCCACCTTAAACCAGGCCAAGGCACTGAATCAAAACGGCCTCTTATTTCTAAAAATCTTCCTATACACGGTGTCCGGAACTCGCAGTACATGCGGAAAACTGCTGAATCTGCATTAGATAGAAAAACCAAAAACAAAAAGTCGGTCTGAGCATTTAAAAACAAACATTTTTCCCCTTTTTCGTCAACTTAAGGGTTAAAAAAAATTTGTGGCCGGACCTACTGCGCTTCAGTGCATTTTAAAAGATAATAAACAATTGACAGAAAGTGGCGACCGATTTTTTTCAAATTTGACGTAAAAAAAATTCCAACTTCGGACTCGATTTTACTCGAAACGATTCCACAAAATCGATTCCAAATGTGATGTAAATCACCATTTTGCCGCTTGTACCACTAGTTTCCGGACACCGTGTCCAGACATATTATAACATTTTTAAAATTATCTGTGGATTATCGGTGGATCTTATAGAAATAAGGGTCCGATTTGATTCGATGTCCTGGCCTGGCTTGAGTTGGTTTTGTTTAAATTCGGCACTGCTAATAACACAGGCCAACAGTGAAAAAACTTTTTTGATAATTTTTACTAATTCCTGCGTAAGTTGGTGTCCTGATTACGAAAAAAATTATAAAAAAGTCGTATCACCCACCAATTTTCACTATTAAATATGCTTGATGAGCCTTAAAGTCCACTTCTAGCACAACCATCTTGACTTTTTTCCTGAAAATTTAGGTGATGTGAGTGAAGAGCAGGGGGAACGGTTTCATTAGGACCTAAAAGAGATGGAGAAACGATACCAGGGACGGTGGAATATCAAAATAATGGGTGATTACTGTTGGTCACTTCACAGAGAGCAACAAAACGCAACTCATCGGCGAAAAAGCTACCCTCTACTTTGCAGAGAAAAAAATAAGCATCTAATATTCAAATTTAAGTATTTAAACATGATTGTAAGGAAAATATAACCAATTTTAAAAACTATGAATTTTTTAATTTTTATAGGTCAAAATTTTCCTATTTTTTGAAATATTAAATTGATATATTGTGAAAGAATGGTGGATGATGATATCATATTGTGAAAGAATGGTGGGTGATAAAAAAAACTGCTATGAAATACGGGTTCAGCATTCAAAATTGCATAAAATTTTGGTAAATTTGTTTAAAAAGTTTTCACAAACATTTTTTTTGTTGGCCTGTGTAATCATTGCAAGCTTGCATTACAGGAAGGTCCAACTTGTCTCGAATTTCATTCGGTTATCAAGTTCAGCAATTGTCTGAATTTGCACGCCATCGACGGGAAGTAGCCGACAACTACTGTCATGGAATGTTATTTAACGGAGAAACACGAAACGCGATGCCGGGGAGAAGGAAAGAGGAAGGATTAGTAAGGGCTATTAAACAAACTATTACGGGAACGCTTGTTTCCGGTGCATTAGAAAGTGTACAGTGTACACGCCTCCGGGCCAGAACCAACCGAAAAGCATTTAGGTATCGGAAAAGTCATTGCCGTTATCAAAATGATGACAATGAATCACTTACTTTCATTTTTTTACTATCTCAGACAAATAATCATCTAGATCAGAGGTTCCCAAACTTTTTTCTCGTGGACCACTTTCAACATTTTACTGGTTTCGGTGGACCCCCTGCTGCAACATTTCAATCATATTCCAAAAACTCGACACGCTTCGTACTGAATATTGAGTATAACGCCGAGTTGTGGTCTATCACAACGGGGGGGGGAGGGTAATGTGATATTAGACGGGGGGCGGGATGGAATATGGGCTTGAAGGGTCTCAGTATGACCATTTTTCACCGAAATACTTGTGTACTGTCTGCCTACATTGAGAGGTAAAGCCAAGCCAATATTTTTGTTCTTTGCTATCGAAACCGATGAGCTATATGCTCTGTTTAATGAGATAAGGAGCCTGGGAAGGCCAAGATTAAGATGGAGCGACAACGTCCTCAAAGATATATCTACCTTGGAGCTTCTAAACTGGAGAGAACTGGCCCAAAACCGAGATGAGTGGAGGAAGACTCTTGAGGAGGCCAAGACCCACCAGGGGTTGTAGAGCCAAGAGTGATGATGAGGACCAACGAAACCAGATAAATTTTCGTGGACCCCCACTTACAACTTGTGGACCCCCATTTTTTTATCACGACTACGTGGACCCCCGTCGAGTCTCTCGTGGACCCCTGGGGGTCCACCGGACCACTTTGAGAATCACTGATCTAGATCATAGGTTCTCAACTTGGGCGAAAACGCTCCCTTGTGGGCATTTGAGACTTTCAGGGTGGCAGTAGGACCCAGAGAAAATTAGGGGTGTTAAAGAGTGTGCCTTAAAAAAAACATGGTCTAAATAGACCAAAAAAACACGCTAATCACGTATTAATAATCTTCTATTATTATTATTAAGAATTGACATACTTAAAAACAAAAAGGTATGGGGGGCTCTAGATTTTTTTTTCTCTAAGTGGGCGGTGGGCAAATTAAGGTTGAGAACATATGATTTAGATAGATTTGTCTATATTTTAAATGAAATAGAAATTTGAAATGCTGTAAACTATAAAGGACAAACTTACTTATTCAGGACAGCGAAAAGAAATATTATTTTTTCAAAAAATCATGTGTTTGTTTTTGATGACCTATAATTTCGAATTTTTATTCTAACGACATTGAATAGATCTTTCAGAATACTTTTTTTGTATATTTCTTTAATAGCAATATTTAATTTATTTTTAATTTTTCAGGAAAAAAATCCTCTTAAAATGCACATTAAAAGGTGCGCTTATTTGCTTAGGTCAGATCGAAAGAGAAAAAAACAGAGGAAAAAGACGTATTTACAGTTTTTAAAATTTCCGCTGTCGATATGGAAATACTACAAAAATATTTTATGAAGTTTTAAAAAAAAATATTAATTAAACAAATCTCTGCCCTTTAGCTCGTGATGTCTACATGAAAATGTATTACGCCCTTTATTTATTTTAATAAAATTTAACGCTGAATGCTTTTGTATAGTAACACTTGGCCGGCTTTTAAATTTAAAGTTTAAATTGTACATTTTAGAGTTTTGTAGATTTAAAAAAAAATACAATTAATTAGGGGCCATCCATAAAAATTCCCCCCCCCCCCCCTCACCCCTTGTGTGCCTTGTGTGACGTAATATTTTTAAGTTTTGCGTTTTAATAATTTAGATTTTTACATGTGACATCACAGAGCTGATGACCCCCCCCGTACCCCTTGTCACACAATGTTGCACTTCTCTACTGCCCTCCCCTTAACTCTTAAAAAATACTCTATTTTAGTTAACTATATCGGTTCAATAAATTTCCCTTTATTAATAAATTTATTAAAAAAATGTTTTATTTTCACAAAAACGTAATATTTTTAAAAACTTGTTGCGGTTTTTAAAATTCTATTAAAAATTCGGTCGTAAAAAAATCTTCTTGAATCGACTTTTTTTAATGATCGTGCAAATGGTTCATCGTTCATTATGTATGTATAGATCTATAGCTAGCTGTCGCTGAGCTTTACATCGATTAATTAATAATTGCAAATTATTCGACTAATCAGCGCATTATTTTTACCATAATGAAGAGGACTGAGTCCAACAAGTTGTGTTCTTGCATTTATAATCTACAGGAACAATAGTGTTATGTATTTGCCGATAGTGAAGTAAATCAAAACATGGCGCGTTGATTTAATTCCCGCTATTATCGTCTCTTTATTTTCTCATTCACAAAGCTACCAATCACAAATAATAATGAATGGAGGTCGTGATAAGGCGCTATTATAATTCGATGTTATTTACACGAGTAATCTTATTTATGTCGTGGGCGGGGATCAATAATATTATGTGGAAATAAGTACGTAAAGTTTTCCTGGTAAATTTAGCAAATATTTTTTTATGTACGTCACCGATAGCTATCAAACCGTCACACAAAACCGCACATGCGTTGAAGGTAAATTCAGAAAAATTGTCATTATTTTACCCACGTAAAGGTTAATGGCATTTTGATTTTAACCGTATTTTTCTATAAAATAGTTTCTAGAAAATTCTTCTTGGTTAAATATTCATTGTTTGTGTAAAGATTAATGGCATTTTGATTTTAACCATATTTTCTAGAAAATTATTATTGGCTAAATAGGTATTCATTGTTTGTGTAGATAAGGTCGTAAAGATTAATAACAATAACATTTTGATTTTAACCATATTTTTCTAGAAAATTCTTCTTGGCTAAATATTCATTGTTTGTGTAGATGAAAAAAGTGTACGTCTAATGGTGACGATCTTCCAAGCCCCCTAAACATTTGAAGAGTAAATAATAGTAATGTGGTTAAAAAATCTTTGTGATCGCAGTCTTTGTGATCGCAGCATCCTTGAAGTGGTTTTTCACAAAAATGATGCTGTAAAATTACCCAAATATTATTATTATTTGTGTGTGATCATGCAGACGTCATATTTCCTACGGCGGAATGTTAGTAAAACACACTATATTCTATAACCAACCAATGTCTGCATATTAAGTGATTCAATAGAAGCTCATGGAATAGCCAGAATTTCACTTCTAAATCGCACAGCGCAGACCCTCGAACTCCTCCCTAGCTAATAGTAGCTAGAAGACGAATGAGCTGCCGAAATACAGTCCTGCTGAAGTAGGAATAATAGAAGTGCGCTTACACAGAACGACCAAAACTGAACCTAAAGTGTTGAAGGCAATAAAAATCTTGCTATATAAAATTTGAAGCGTGGAAACGACCCGAGCTTCCACGGTTATTAAAAGCTTATCAAATGAGGGAATTTTCCTTTATAACAGATACCCCGAAGATGCTCCCACACATGTAATATAAGTTATAGGTAATCAACACTGTTCAACAATAGTTCCAACTGTGCGCACTACAACTACTTGTTAGTTGCATGTATTGTGTTGTTAGTTGTTATGGATGATGTGTGCCGAGTTGTAGTGGGTTGGTGCAGTGCCGATGTAGGTTTCCCACGGCCCGGGCCCGTGTGAACCTCGGCCACTTGACCCGCCATCATTACGAGGCAGCTTCGTCTTTTTGTCAGATTTATTAGTTTTTATTACCCACTGTGCACTATTATTTACATGAATGCGTTATTTAAATTAAGAATGTAATTATCGGAGGCTAAAACGTTCGTAAAGGAATACGAACATTAGAATATGGGGTAGGTAGGTATTACCGCAAAATCAACTATTACAGTTAATTTTGCTTGTGGTCTAAAGACGCATTGCTTTTTTTTTTAATTATTCGGCTGTCAAAATATATTTATTAGGAACTTTGTGACCCAATATAATAGCGGTAAAACGCAAACCTAGGTAAAGTGATGCATGCTTTATTATTCTCAGGGTTTTGACATTTTTGAACTATGAAAAATTTTTAAAGCCCCGATAATTCCAGTATTCGGTCAAGTTGCCTTCATTTGAAATTGTGTTCTCGGCTTTTGGGTAAAATGACTATCCATATACCGACAAGAAGAGTTTATTTTATGTTTGGTTAGGTATAGTCTGTCAAATAAGAGTAGAAAATATTAAAAATGGAACTACAAAATTTGTAGGCTGGCAACACCAATTTAACTGTCAAATATTATTTTAAAGTGCAATGTCACTAAACGTATGGAACACAGTAAACCGCGTTTTAAAAAACATTTTTGTTCTTAAAGAAAAAAAATTAAAATCGAAGAAGCACTGTTGTTAAGGTACCTAATTAATGACATAAATTTGATTAAATGGTGTTTTACAAAGTGATTTGCTTTAATTTAATTTGACAGTAGATAGAAAGGAAGAATCACTAATTGTGAGTTTAGTTATACTACTTTTAGATCTGAATGAGTTAAATATATTCAGATCTAAAATTAGAGACATGATCTAAAGCCCGTGCAACGCTAGGTACTTAAGATAGTATTAAATAAATGTGAGCAATTTCTAAACTGTGCTATATTTTATTACAATATCGTTATTCTTCATTATGTTAACACAAAATTGCAAAGGTGTAATAATAATATACCTATATGCAATTCTAATTTTGAGATCATATATTGCAATGAAAAAATATTTTTTTCACTTTTATGCCTTTTAATTTTTTCGGAAAGATGTAGGTTACTCAGCTTTACATTAAGCATGAGTTGTATATTTAGTATTGCCATTTGAACAACAGTGGCGCCCTCCCCTGTTTTCTACTCTTATTTGTCAGACTGTACCTATTTTTTTTTAAATAGGCAATTCAACCTAAAAATAGTGCTTTGTGATTATTTCTGTAGTATGCAATGAATAAATTTATGCAATATACTTTATACATATCTACGCAAAGTCGTCGACTGCAAAGTTAAGTAGGTTAGCCTATCTTTACTGTTATTATTTGACTAGGTACGTAATATTAGCGTCATGTTGGTAATTATTCTCGTTCTTATCCTTATTCCTTGTGCAGATAAGATTAGATTGTGTTCATTCGGCCATTATGCTTTTCTGTTTACCCTACAACACTAACACTACAGCTACAGTATATTTTTATTTGCGCAATTCATTGTTTAGATAAGACAATTTACGTCTATCTTTGCTAACTCATTATGTTAATTGCTTTTTACCAGAACCTCATTTTTTTATAATCACTTATTGAAAAAACCCAGCTAAGGCTCAACCGTTGATATAATAAAATTATTGTATTTTTTCATGGTTTCGTATCGTCGTCGCGTTTTATTTTATCGTATCGTGTCATGTGTACTTTTGGATATCATTTTATGTTAGCTGAAGTCCCGATGTTTTCCTTTGACAGTGACCTTCCTCTTGTTTTGAAGGTCAATTAGGCAAATCTCATCAATATCGGAATAAAACTGTAGATTTGTATCAAATATCACACAAATATCGCCTGCCCGATGTCTGTATACATAATTATAATCATTACAATAGAATAACTTTGTTTGAATACCGCTTTATTTTATATATTTAACAAACCGGTTTCGGTTCGACCTGAACCTTCATCAGGGGGTTCATAAACTTATTAACAAATTACGGAGTATAGTTTACAGGAAAAATAGAAGAGGGAGAGAGAACATCAATTTAGGGATATACTTTAGGGAAATATGTTTAAAATGGGGCTCTTTGACAAATCTACTTGTTTATTTAGTAAATTAGTTTTATTTATTTTTAATTTATTTCAAGAGCTTTTAGATCATGACGTAAACCTATCCAATTTATATGTAGTATATCTATCCCAGAAGATTTATTAAACGACTGATCTTTATCTATTAGCTGCGTTGCGAATTCTGAAAAACCAACACTATCTAGGCACCTCTGTATGCAAAATGCACGCAAGTCCAATAGTGCGGTAATGCGTCTGATATCGGTCAGATACGTCATGTTGCAGTTTTTACACCCTGCATATTAATTTTCACTAGTTTATTCAGAGTAAACAATCACAATACAACATAATGTATATTTTATTATTAATTTACCTCAATATATTCTAATATACCACGGGAAAACACCTACGCCCCCTAGTACGTTTGTAATCGTACTTTGAACCCCGCCAAGTAAAGAGTATTACGTTCAACTACGCAGTCCTTAATCGTGAAAAGCGATTACTATTATTTGTTTGTTAAACACAATAATCGAATAAACCTACTTGAATATGTTTGATTAGTGCTCACGGACGTGATTGTGGCGCTTACCTTGGCCGTCGATTACATTTACACGTAAACTTTCGCAATCCTCGAACACAATAATAAATTAATAACATTATCAGTGACGCACTATTTTTTGGTCTTATTAGGCCTTCGCCAGGTCAACGATATTGGCACACGAACTGGCGGGCGGCACGCGTGCTCGCGGTGATACGATATTAGCTAAATCGGCACTCTACGCGTGTGCACTTCAAAATCATCATCATCATCATCAGTATACTAAGGCGACACTCTTCGGCTGAAAAAGAAGAAGATGGAGAGATATGTAATTACGAATGTTGGACAGAGCGCGCTAATATTTTAAGTCATAAAATAGCAGCGGAAATTGCGAAAAAGCTTAATAAAACATGACTCGTTTAAAATAGAGCAAAAATCTCGTGGAACGTATCTTAAGTATCATGTAAAGAAACATTGTGAATTTTTTCACAAAAATATAACTTGTAAAATAAAAGAAATAGACTTGTTTTAAATAATTTTATTTCGGAGCATATATCGGAGGGAATTTCATATAATTTGCGTTTCGGCGTGAAACGTATCTAGATATTATCTTCAAAAATAACAATTTTTTAAGAGCTTAAAAACTTCAAATGTTTAAGGAAATATGTAAGAAATCGGTCGAATTTCGAATAGTGGACCCTTAATACGTGAAGCAAAATTCTGTACCCCTTTTTACGAAAATTGCGCGGACGGAGGAGTATGAAATTTCGCACACTTATAGTTTATGTAAAGAAGGAGTGCAGAATGCTAATATTTTTTTAAAATTATGCATAAAAAGTACATTAAATCAATAAAAAAAACATTACAATTATGATCAATTTCGACCATTGGGTGATCACTAGTATTGACAAATACGCAAATCAACCTAATATTCGGTAATTTGGGAGGCGGGTATGGGTACCGCCGCTCCGGGAACTATTGATAACCAACACCCCTGTCACGGGTTACGCCAAGTGGTTCGCTACGTTTGGTGATTAGCAGGAGTGCCCGGGTTCATGGGGTGAGGTTTTTCTAGGTATTAGCGGCACATGCGTTTGCTTAACTAAACTTAAACGTTTGCTAAACTTAACTATTGCGTGGTGGGCCGGATCGGGAGAGACTGGTTGATGGAGGCATTTTTACCTCTCCAGCCGGACTCTCTCGACCCATCGCCTTGTACCGCAGTAGGAGTGATGGATTCATGCGTCCGTCACCCCAAGATTTCTACCTACCCCTCATACCTTTTTCCTCCCCAGAACTTCCTCTCCTTCCTTACCCTAATGAGACCCTCCACACAGCATCTCCAAATATTGCATATGCCCTGATGAAAATTGTTTTTCTCGGAGCCTCCTAAAGAAAAAAAAATCTGTACAGCTTGACACACTTACTTTAAGCAGGCGACCGAAAGAGGGAGTAACGAATGAACTATTTTTTTTAATTTATAGATTTTGTGTATCCACAAATGCGAAGTTAAGTGTGTCAAGCAGTCATCAAGGCTGGACATCCTGTAGAGAATACCTCAGAGAAGGCCTCGACTGGGTGCCAAAATGATACACATTGTGAAAAAATAAAATAAGGCTTCAAATCCCGAAAGAAATCAAATCTCAGAAATCATTGCTAAAGACTTGTTTTTACCTTCCTGAATTTCCAGTCTCGAACAATACAATTGAACTCGTCCAAATAACAATGAAATATAATTTTTATTTTTAATCCAAAAAAGCAGAGAAAGTTTAATTTTTAATTTTTTAAAAAAGTTCAAGATTTTGGAAGACTTGAATAGGTGTTATTGATGAAAACCGAACAATCTTCATCTGAATAATATTAAGACAGAAATTTAATTAGTGTTAATTGTTAATACATGCTTCATCTTTTTTTTCTTATTATATCCATCTAATAAATTACGCATAAGATATAATTCTCCCCTATATTCACTTATTAAGTGCATACTCTAGTAGACTCTTGAGTTGTAGTAATGCACATTTATTGATAGTAATATGTTCATATATTACCAATGTTTATTTCCTTTAACTTATAAAAGCACTGCAATGTTGAGTCACCCTGTTGCCAGGGAAACCCTTATGACTCAACGGGAGTGAAAGCCGAATAATTAATACCCCACATTCCATTCCAACTACCTGCTCAACCTAACTTTCTAGTACCTACATTAAATTGCACTTGCATGTATGGTAAAATAATTTTCCACCCTTTCTAACGATCATGGGGTAATGATAAAATTCCTTAGATGTTGGAATGACCTGATTGACTGTACGTGTTATAACTACTGTATTTTTAACTGAAAACCCTTTTCAATTTTGTTTTGAGTGCTTATCGAAGGTTCAGTTTTCCTTAAGAACTGGTTCACACACAGCTATAAAATATAAAAGATCCCTTCAGACAGTTCAAACCCAAGCGGTTTTAAGCGCAGATCAATCATAGACAATACACATCTTACGGCAGAACCGCTCCAGAGGCGATATGCCAAAAGATAAGTCTCCCCCTCTCCGACGAAAACAGGAGAGGGGGTCATTGTAATTACGGAGCTGCCTAGACCTGTGAATGATAGATGTCAAGTTGACAGATTTCAGTACAAAAAATGTACATTCCGTTGCCGCTCCCTAATTCATCTGGCCCCCTCTCCTACCACAGGAAGAAATATTTGATAGCGTCGTGTGAAAGTACAAAAGATAAGCACTCGCGGTTCAACAGATATCTGCTCGCAGTTTATAGCTGTATGTGAATGAGCTTTTATAATCCAAATTTAGTTTGTCATAGGTTTGCCGCCAGGATATATGTATTCTAGATCCTCTTTATATGATAAAAAACTGATAGCGGCCTGACTGCAGAAATTTATTATAAAATACAGGTCCTTCTGCATAAGCGACGTCTGCTTGAACCCCTGAGCTATTGCCACAACCTTTAGACACTGCCATGTGGTGTATAATGGACTTTTTTAAAATTATTAAATATGTTTCTAGTTTTATCCACTAGAGCAGCGGTAATTTGCGACCGTTTTAATAAATCTCAATAATGAAAATCAAATCACTGTTTACACACTTACAAAATAATAACATTTTGAAGTGCATGTACATACTTTTTATTTCTTCAATATATTCAATAATATTATTATTCAATTTATAAAAACAGTTTATTTATAAACAAGTTCTGCTAGGTAATTATTATTACACGTGACAGCTGTTTCGCCCTCTGAAGGCATTATCAGTTTATAAATTAACTGTTTTTATAAATTGAATAATAATATTATTGAATATATAAAAGAAATAAAAAATTAAAATGGAGTTCTACAAATTAGACTTGATAACAATAAATAAAAAAAATGCATGTACCTAATTAGTTTCATTCAGACAGTACACGAGGCACTACTATCGTACCTAACGTTGCATTAAGCAATGGTATTAATAAAGGGTCTTTCATTAAGCGCTTCCTATCTTTAAATTTAAATAAAACAAAGTGTGTGTGTGAGATATCATCGAAATTTTTTATTGTTGGGAAGGCCTACCGATGCCATTATGTATGGAATATAACATCATTCAAATGTCCGCCGCGGCTTCTCTGGGTAGCGCGCATCTGAAATGTCCAATTTTCCATGACTGGCGCAAAAATCAGGCTGAATTTGACTGATGGTATGGGTTATGTTGGCTTCGAAGCCCGCTGTGGTTTCTTATTCGTATAGACCTGAGACTTAAGAAAGCCCCACAAGAAAAAGTCTAACGGGGTCAAATTGCATGATCTCGGTGGCCAGTTCACATCACCTTCACGTGAGATTTTATCATTAAACAATTTTAAACAATTAATTAAATTTTAAACAATTTTATCATTTGCACATGTTGTTGAATGCTATATCCGTCCATGGTGATTTGGCAAAAACAGACTGAATAAATGACCAATTTGACAGATGTCGCTTATACAATATGGCCGCTATCAACTGTCAAAAGTTCGAAAGTCCCTATTGGAGGACCCTTTATAAGCTCAAATAAGCATATGAATATAATCACAATTAATTTCATACACTTTATTTTTCCATCTTTGTCTTCACAATTATTTTTTTGATCATTGCAAAGTCTGTCACATGCTGTCAAAATGAAGCTTTTGAAGTTATTAAATGCGTCCTTATTAGATTTTTCTAATTTATTGTCCTGCCATTGAGAATTCCACTGTATCCAATATTTCTGCTACAAGCTTCATTTATGAGAGGAGTAGTTACGTCAGAGCAACCAGCAGTTTTTCAAAACTTCCTTTTTTATACATTTGCTCTAAAAATGTAATTTACTAGTGTTATTTATAATTTATCGCTTATCTGCATTTGAAAATTGAATAATATTCAACAATTTTACAAATTGAATAATATTTTTAACTTCAACATACTTCAGTTCCAATTTTGAAAGTGTCACAATTGTACATATTCGCACAAGGAAATTATATAGTTTAATTGTTTCTATCCATTTTAAATGATGATTTTTGTCCAATAGTCTGCATTCCTAAGCTGGTTGTTGTTGACATTTCAGCCCAGCACCTTCAGCGCGCCCCAGCGGCGGGCGTGGTACTGCCGGTGGGTGTGGGCGGCTGGGCATCGGGGGCCGCGTCGGCGCTGCAAGCATGCCAGAAGCTGCGCCTCCAGTCCCTGCAGCTGGAGCGTGAGCGCCTTAAGCAGAGGCAGCAGGAGATCAGATTACAGGTACAATCATTACATTCTATTATTATTCCTCCCAATCACTCCCAACCTGCATCACAATTCTATTAAACTGTATACACCTGGGAAACTATATTTATCACCATCTGTTGGGTTTTAAGTTTTCCCTGCAGATTAGCTTTACTAGATTAAAGCTTGTATATACCTGAACATCATTCAGCTTGTTGTGAAAGGGTTAAATACTTTGTTTTATTCTGTTTAAGTGGGTGATTTCTGGTGGTGGGAGATCAAAATATACATTAAAGGGTAAAAAAGGTGCAAATGTGTATTTAAACATTACAAAGGATGTTGACATTTGGAATTTATACTTTCGAGAACTTGGCATTATTCTGAAGAACGATTATTCAAATACAATTTTGGAGTACAATCCAAATTTTTCAATTTCATTTTGAATTTCTCCATGCTCTTTTTAATCAATTATTAAATAAATATTGTGTAATTACAGCAAGAGCTGATGGCGCGCCAGGTGCCGGTGGTATCGGGCGCGGCCGACGTGGCCCTGGACCCCTTCCTGTCGGGGCTCTCGGAGCACTCCCGTCAGGAGTCGGGAGACAGCGGCCTGGGCATGGGTCTTGCACACTCCTACTCCATGCCCCACACGCCCGAGGACTTCCTTGCCAACATAGACGATAACATGGACTGCGCTAGCGAGAGTGGTAATACCACCATGGATGCCAACGACATTTCTCTCAGTGATAATATAGACTCCACAGACGACCTGGTGCCCTCCTTACAAGTAAGATTTCTTTGAGTATAAAAGTAAGTTTAAATTGAATTTACAAGATTGTAGACTAGTGGTTTAACTTTTCGCATTATTCGTTATAACAGTTGGGGTAGAGCGGATATTTTTCCAATGACATGCGTCAAATCCATCATGCAAGTCCATCCATCCATTCAATCAGTAATGCATCCTTGGAAAAGCCTTTAGAGCAACCGAATTATTATCCCCGAGGTCACCATCTCCCTTTCTTCATAGATATCACTCACTCCAAATAACTGGTTCAAAGCATATTTGGCTTTACAAGAGAACGACAAAAACTGGTGACATTTTCACACTTTCAAAGTGCAAGTTCATGCGGTGATTCAACTGTTGAAGTACCATTCCTGACATTTCTGATCGGTGATGGACGTTTGGACGAACTAATTTGGTTTGTGAAGTGGATAATTCATTAATATCTCCTACGTACATCAAATGGCATTTAGACAATGCTTCGGTCTATGTATTGCAAAATTACCGCACAGGATAAGATAGTGGGGAATCATTACACATTTCTGCTTTAGCTTAAAACCACAAATTCTTTCGCAAATCCTCTTAACAGAAAATTAATCAACTGTTTATATTCCTCACGCTTTTGTCCTTGAATTCAACTTCACTAATTTAATTTGAATTTATTATTTATGAATAAGTGTTTTTGCTAACAAACCTTATTGCTGTAAAAATGTACATTGATTATTTTCCTGCCTTAATGATGTTAAACAATAATTATTTGTAATATTTATAAATATTTTTTGATCTAATATACAAACATTATTAACAAATGATATCGATGCTGGAAAGGAAAAATGGCTAAAGAGCCATACAGCTGGAAAGGAAAAATGGCTGAAGTGCCATATGGCCTCCGTGGTCCCGAGGCAAGACTCTCGACTCACAATCCGAAGGTCGCGGGTTCGAACCCGGCGTGCGCAAATAAATTTTATTTGATTAATTTGTGTTATTTCACAATTTATTCATTTAAAATAATATATAGTATATTTGCGGCACGTTCCAGAGTGGAAGATACTATCAGTATCGCCCTGGTGTAAGACCACCATTCAGAATTGAAACGTTGCTTGAAATGGCTTTAGCCGTGTTTAGTGACCAGATCTGAATAGCCAGGTACTTCCCCACCTTCCTCATCCCTATCTCCTTCCCCTCCCCACTACCTTCAGCTTCACAACATACCCCGATTGGGGATGCCATAGTCCCACTGGCTCCAGACGGGAGCAGTTGGGACTCTTGTGCGGTATTAACTGTAAAAAAAAAAAAAAATGGCATGCCATTTTTTCTTTCCTGTTTAGAGCTCTAGCCATTTTTCTTTTCCAGTGTCGATGTAATTATCACAATTGTATCTAATATCGCTTGCACGAACTTGAACAAATTACACCGTACAAAATGTTTGAAGTGCATTTTCTTTGCCAAAGTGGTTTCATTTGCTCATTTTGGGTGCTGTGGTGGAAATTAAAAGAAAAGTATTGATAATATAATGAGCTCAGTCAAATAACGATTTCTAGCCTAATAATTCAACCATGTTCAGATTCGTGATAATTGATTTACTTTAACATTGCTGGCCCTCTGATGTGTATATGTTTATCAACATCATCTGCTTCACTCTTTCTTTTGCTGACGTTTTTATCCAACCTTTTCAAGGCAATCTATCCCACCATGCGGCACGTGACACATTATTTGTGTTTTAGTGAAACTTCATGGATCACATGTGATACATCCGCTTACGGGAATAGCTGCTGATGGATCATATAATATGCGACAGCGCATAATATGGATCATAAATTCGGCACACAAGACGATCTCGATCGAGATTATTAAGTGGTTTAAGCGATTTTGTTATTTTTATTACTGTACCTAAAACAAGTTTGTTTCTAGAATTTTGTTTTCTAATGTTCAATTCAATTCCTATTAATGTATACCAACCCAAAGATACAACACACTCTCCAGACAAGAAATTATATTGAGATACTCCACTTGATTGTCGTTCAGTGTGTAATTTCCATGTAAGAATTATATATATGTAAGTATAAATTAATCAAAACTAGATACTCCCTTGGATATAGAAAATGTGGACTCTTAAGTATAATACAAACCATTGTGAGTTGTTGCACACCGGATGACAATTATTTTTTAAATGAAAATAAAAGTCCTTTGTATATTTGTGTTGTGTGAACCGTTTAATAATTGTTTTGATTTGATTTCAGCTTGGCGAGGAGTTTTCAAGTGACATTTTGGATGATGTAGAATCACTTATAAATCCCGCAACCAACAAGCAGGGTAATGTATTAACTTGGCTGTAGCAAGTGCCTTTTAACAGTTAAATGTGAAGTAGTGAAATACTCAGTGTGCAATAACTTGAAGAAATGCCTCTTTTCTCTCGCAACACTCGTGTGCGCTGAACGCTTTCTTGAGAGACAGACTCGGGGGCATTCTATATGAGATTAAACTATTTTTAAGAACAAACTATATTTTCCAGAGACAATATGAAGTGATTCGAATGAAACGTGGTGCTGAAACTGAAAGAAACAAACATATTGTAACGACAGTATGTTCTTTGTGTTTTTTATATGAAATATACGACACGGCATCTATTTTACGAGGTGCGTATTTTTATTTTATTGATAAAAATATGATGACCGAAACACAGGTGCCTTTTGTTTGTGCCTGAATATTTTTTTCAATTTTTAGTACCTAGAATGATTGTCTAGTAATTTTAATCAATTGAATATTATTTGAATGATAGGTTAATGCACTGATGTAATAAAAGTATTTTTCTTTATTTTAAATGTAATTGAGCAATAAATGTGTTTTTAAAATATTATTAATTTTTTACCCCTTTTAACTTGAGGATTTAGGTGTGAATATTTTAATGAAAATGTTCAATTAAATTTAAGGAATTATTGATTTTTGGTATTTATCTATTTGTCATTCATTCTTTACTAATAACGAGCAATAACAATTATTGTTATTGTTTTTTTATCTTTATTTCTATGTTAACTTTTACAAGTGATGATGATTAATGACTTTGTGTGCTTTTATTATATGAATTAGGGGATTTATCCTGACGTGTTGAAATCAATGCAGAGTCATGGAAGGGAAACAAAATGTTTTCATTATTTTGTTTACATCTAAAACTCATAATCTTAATGAATTTCAAAGTACATACATATTTACTTATAAATATTACCTACATAATATTGTAATTTAAACAAGCAATGTTATATATCTTTTTTTATAGAGTATTTGAAGAATACTTGTTTGTCAAAAGTGACTGTTAATGGTAATGTTTGTAAGCAGAATTATTTTCATTAATATTTGTTTGAAACAGTCAACTTAATATGAATACATATCTTTGTTTTATTTTATTTTATTCTAAAGCAATTAATCTTAAAATGTATCTTTATAAAACTACAATCATAATTGAAACTAATTGTCAATGTATCTGTATCTATGTAGCATCTATGGTTAGAATACGAATGGCACAAGCCAGCTTTGACTATGATTTCAGTAAAGTTATTTTACATTAATTTGAATGTTTGTTGAAAGTTAAGGTAAATGGTTGCAACTTTAAAAACACTTCTCCGCATTTTGGAATATCTTTCTAATTTACATATCACCATTCAATATTATTATTTTTATTTTTTTGATGATCAATGAAATATCACTGTATTATAAATATGTACAACTATATCTACGCCATTGCAGTATAATCTATGTTTTCAGAATAAGTAAGATATTGGCAGGGTTGAATTTGAAAATTATATGAAAGCAATAATTATTTAATATAAATGCCGTCCATTTGAAACTAAATGCCTTTATATAGAGATTACGTTTATACAAAGTTCCCAAGTTGTTGGAATATTGTTGTTAAAAATTTACATATTTACAATGAAATGTTGATTAAATAATTATGTGTGATTTTGAAATGATCAAACTCTTGATTTTAATGAAAATATTGTGAAGTAGAGGTAATTTTTGGCAAACGCTAATGACTGGTTTAATTGCACTTTAATTTTGTAAGAAGGGCAACTATATATCAAATGTTACGCTAGAAAACTTGAGACTGCAATTTACCACGACGGTTCGTGTCTTGCCAAAGGTTTCCATTGGTGATATTTGAAAACGATTAATAATTATTAGGGTAAGAGAGTTCTCTGGACCTATTGTGAGGACCCCGAACCTTAATACGACTTGGTCGTGTTCAAACCGCTTGTACATACATAATATGTGCACACCACACTCTGACAAGAGTGTGTGCTCCGTCGCACACATGTATACATGCCTTCTACCATGTAGCTCTCCCCAGACGCACAGCTTTAACAATTCCTCACTTTTACATTGAGGTGACCCTAAGGCTGATATGCTGTTATTAAGTCCATCATATATTACTATTGCCTTCTGAAATTATTCATGTAACACAATTGGTTAAACTCATTCTGCAATTATGTATTTATAAAATGATTAAACATTTGTTTTCAATTAATATATCGTGAAAACTTGATCTGTCGAAGCCATCCTAAAAATGTATTGAGGTTCTTTCAAAATGCATGATTTGTAGAGAAGCGTACACCGAATACTTTATAAAAAAATAACAATACATACATGAAAGTGAAAGATCACGGATTCATCGAGTCAATTTGGTTTTATGCATTTGTAATTTTATCATGTATATATTTACAGTTTTCTTATTGCATTTGAAACAAATTCAGCGTTCTGTTCTAACTACGAGTAGACCGTTTATATTTTGAGTGTCAAATTTTATACAAATTTAAAGTTACTTATTTGAAATTATCGTAAGAAGGTGCTCAAGTGATAAATACACATGGTGCAAAACTAAATTTTATTATAAATATGTAATGAGAAAATAATAATAATTAAAGATCTAGAAAATTATGTTTGCTAAGTGTTGCCTAAATTTTTCAACATGAATGAATTTATTTTCAGTATTTTATTTTTCCAGTCTTGGTATTAATTTCTACACTACTTTATAGATATTTTATTTATCTTTTTTTTTTTTTTTTGCAAATCCTGATACTATTTGTCATTAGTCAGCGGGAATTTATTTATTGTCATTATTTTTGGTACACTTATTTAAATTTGAGATTAGCCCATAGTATTACACAAAACGTGTTTAATATTTGAAAACAGTGTTTTTTCACTCACTTTTCATTAATATTTTTATATAGCTACCTATCAATCTGTATTCATTTATTTATTTTTTACCATCCCTGTCCTTTTACTTCAAAGAATATTTATGTGCTAGCAAAATAGCTCACCCAGATGAAGAAACATTCAATAAAATTAGAAATCACTTCATAGATTTTTTTCCTCTGGAAAAAATTAGATTAAAACACATATTTGTTTATTTTATTATGATTCATGTCCAATAAGATACATTTTATGGACTATTACTTATTATTAGCAATGTAGTTTTAACAGTTTACAGACTGAAGGAGATTGTAACGCAGTACACTTAGTTAAAGTTGACGTGTATTTTCTCTGTGCCGCAAGTCTACAGAAGCGTGAGAGGGAGAAAAAATATAATTAATCCGCAACGTTTGCGAATGAAATATAGCACGATAGATGCGAACTATATTTAAGGATTTCTTATTTAGTAATAATAATGTAAGGATATTAATTATGTATGTAATATTCATAAATAATGTGAATATAAAAATGGTTACTTTTCCAATCACCATGTTTGGTTCGGAGAAGGATTTTTGTGAATTATTTCAGTATTTTTGTAACAGTATTGTTACTTCTTTGTAAATATACCTACTCAAGATTTCCGGACCTAATAAAATACTGATACTTTCTTATGCCTTTTTATTATGCCCTCAATACATGTATGTATTACCTTGTGCTTGTATATTTGGCAGATTTTGATCCATCCACTTTTATAATTCTCAGTTATGGCACGGCAACAGCATAAAAGGTATGTTATTTATCACAATAACGCTGCATTTCTTACACACTAAATAATAGTGAGACAAATGATGTACGTATGTCTGCTTCCACCAAAGAAAAAGTAATGGTTTTCTTGCATCTCCTTCACTTGTAAGTCGAAATGTCGCCATTGCTGCAGAAATTATAAATGCTGCTCATAATATGAAGTGCAAATAATCATTGTCTATACCCAAGAGTGCATGCGTTATTAAAAAAAAATTGTTAGGTTGTCAAAAAGATGCTGCCCATGCCTGTTATTCTGTACATGGTATCCGGAAACTAGTGGTACAAATGGGAAACTGATGAATCTACGTCACACAGAGAAACCAGAATATGTAACATTTTGTTCAATCTAAGTACTTTGATTTTTTCCTTTTTTTCTTAGCAACAAGGGCTAAGAGAATATTGGAGCCGGGGCTAAGCTTCGAAGCATTTAAAAAACAATGAACAGCTGATAGTAACTTATTAATTTAAATTTGACCTAAAAAATTTCACCTTCAGGCTCCATTTACTCGAAAAAAAAAGCTGAAATCAAAAAAGTTATACTTATAGTACACGCCAAACATTAAGACCGGCCTGACGTTGATCAGAAATTGCCGCAGTATGCGATTTTGGATAGAAACATAGCGTGCCGCCCCCGCCCACGCCTTTCTCTGTCGCACATATGTTTTTTACGCATCTTTCTCTTTCGCTTACACTCATTGTAAAGTCGGTAACTGCGAGAATGAATCGTGCTGTGTTCAGGCCGCTCTTAAGGATTGGCGTGTACTATACCACAAAATTGACTCCAAATGTGGTGTAGATTCACCAGTTTCCCACTTGTACTATATAGTTGTATATATTGAGAACACACTAAAAGCACTTTTTTTAATGTGAATATCGCATAAGATTTTTAATGTGAATATCTGCTCCCAACCTTCTGGAGCCAGTGAGACCGTGGCATCTCCGATTGGAATGCGTTGTGAGGCTTAAGTAGTGAGGAGGGGAAGGAGATGGGGAAGAGGAAGGTGGGGACCTGGCTGTTCAGATCTGGCCACTTCAAGCAACTTCTCAATTCTGAACGGTGGTATCAGGGGTATACTGAAAGTATCTTCCACTCTTGTATTATGTTTAAGTGATTATATGTATTGTGGAATAACAAAAATCATTAAAAAAATTTACTTGCGCCGGGTTATGAACCCGCGACTTACCCCCGCTAGAGCCTTACCTCTCGACCACGGAGGTCGGTGAGTAAAAAAAAATGGTAACTGGTGAGTAACAAGAAATTGACATCCATAATTGGCCACTTGCATGTGTATTATTTGGAAAAAATGGTTTGATTTTTCTACTAAGATTTCGAAAATGCCTATACATTTCTATACAATTAGAAATGTATAGGTTTTTTAATAATAAAATAAATAAATCTTTTTTTGTACCTCATGATGACACTTTATAAAAATGTTCTGTCCACGATTTTCTTTATTTATTTTTTATAAAATTCCAAAATAATATTTTTTTAATACAGCTACACCGAGAGATCTGTTGATATTGACGTTTTTCATTTCTGAGAGCTTCATTTCTCATTACAATGAAAAATCTTTTTTTTACAGCAGAAGAGCTATTCCCTAAGAGATCGTTCTCCCGCGAGATGTCCTGTCTCCCGCGAGATGTCCTGTCTCCCGCGAGATTTGTGTGATTTTCTACAGCTGTCAAATGAATAAATAATCATGCATACTTGCAGGAATTCGTGTTTAAAACGACCCAAACTAAAATACGTGACAGCTCACAGCTGAAATTTTGACATCGACCGATAGAAAAAGCAAATAACAGCCGTAGAAAATCACACAAATCTGACAGCACTTCTCGCGGGAGAACGATCTCTTATCACAAATTTTAGGGAATAGCCTTTCTGGAGTATTTTTATCTTAAACATAACTTAACTTAAACTTAAATATATAATATGTAGTTTATGAATCCAGATCACAGCGATTTTTTGAAAATTTCAATCCGTGAATTTGGACCATTTTTTTATAAACCGAAAGGACCCAACATAATTTTTTACGACAAAAATCAGTAAAAAAACAAAATTCTAAGCTGCTAAAGGCCTTCGCTCACGGAGATACTGAATTGAAAACAGTTGTCAACGCACCAGCACTTTTGCTTGTCTGGCAGTTGCTTTTCAGTTGCCTTGTTAACAGGTTGCCATGGTACATGCTCACGAATTTCGAATTGCGTTGACAACTGGTTTTTTTTCAGTTTCTCCGTCGACTGTCAGAATTTTGACAGATTTTGAATAATTTTAGCGCAAAGTTAGTATGTTTCTTTTCTAGTGGCATCTATGGACATCTGCGCGTAGTTTGTCGAAGCTTTGGAACACATACGTATAATACTGACTTCACAGTCTTAGTTTAAAAATTATTTTTGCTTCATTTAGCGGCCTTCAGAGGAAGGCAGCAGTTTTTTTGTATGCACATTTTTTTTTTATGTTGGTTTATTTTCGTGGATTGAAGTCGATGACATTTTAATTCAAAATATAAGATTATTTTTAGTTCGATGATAATTTATAAAAAAATATTAAAAAAATGAACAAAAAAAAAAACGTACAGTTTTGTTCGCCAAAACTCACTCGCGGAGAGGTTAGAGAACTAACTAGCTAACATCACGCTATTTCTCCACACAGATAGGCAGGGAAGAGGACCAGTCAACCAAACAACTCAGACTTGGCACACTCTTTTCTTCATTCGTTTCGTACATCGTCTCAAACAAACACTTCTGTTATGATGATTCTGTTTTATAATATAATAAAATAATATTGACTCAAGTAATTGGTTCACTTGATCTTGCCATGTTTTCCTTGGGTGTTTCCGACTTCTTCCACCATTAACATTCCCATCATGTATTTTCCTTATACTCCTTTCTTTATTCATTTGTTCTACATGCCCAAACCATCTAAGCTTCTCTTTCTTAATCGTACCCATTTCCAGAGACGGCTCCAGGGGTCCCGAAGTCGAAGGTCATTTGAAAAAACTAATCTTTATTTGAAATTGTGATATACGCTGATATCATCTAAATTCATTTGTAGGCACCTCACGAATTCGACAGTCAAATTACATTTAATGCAGTAAATTGTATCATGTGACAAGTATATGACCGGTCAGTGGCTGAGTTGGCATCGCGTTTGGGTCCTACCCAGGCGTCGTGTGTTCAATTCCTCGGCTGGCCAAGTCCTACATCACAACATAAGCAACATTTTCTGCTTAGTGTGTTGGTAGTTTTTCAAATGTTGTGAGGTTATTTATAACCCAGGAATGTTTGTCTTTTTTTTAAAACAAAAAAAAAGTAATATACAAAACCAACCTACGTTTATCAAGCCATCTCTTTCAAACACATAATATTCATCATGCTGTCTCCCTCACGGCAATGACCCAAGCAATCTTCAGTATGCGAGAGCATTTTTACTAAGCGATATAGTGCCACCTCGTTTATTGTATGGCACGTAAAGACAAAGATATCGAGTGAAGGAAGCTTCCATTTGAGACGTTAGATGGCGCTACTCACCGCAGCCTACTATCTCGTGATACATTTGCAAATAAATTAGAATAAAACCAGTTATTTGCATTTGAATAATAATTATAAACATCTTATAATGACCCGAGGCAAGGACTGCTACTGCTTATTACGCTTACTGCTTATCAGCCTTGCATTCTTTGCGAATCTTTACATTTCTCACATAATCATACATGGTTTTACTTTTTACCACTTATTATCAAGTATTTTATAGATAATTTCATATAATCTTGCGATATACAGAAATTTACTATTACGTTCTAGCTTGTACCAGCAAAGAAAAAAAAACAACTATTCTTTCTTCCTCCAAGTATTTATTCAAAGTTTACCATAATAATGTTCTTTAAGAGCCATTAACCAGCGGCAGAGAATTTAAAATTTGTCAAACGATGATCTTGCGATCGTACCCTTGCAACAGTACAGGGCGGTTCCGATGAGAAAGATCAATTATTCTCCAAACCAGCATTTTAACATAATAACTCAATATCGATTTTATTTCATTCCAAATTTGCTTTGATAAATACCCACATTCAAAAATGCTCAAACTTGTGATGATAAAACAATTAAAATGATGTACTTTTTGTAATTATTTATTGATCATAAGTATTTATAATTTTTCAATAATGTCTAAGAAAAATAAGAATGTAAATTTTTTAAAAAATATATTGCTTTGTAAGACCGTAAATAAATAGACAAACTGAAGTATTTTCGTCACAAAACAAGGGCGCGGATCTTTTTTTTATGATTTTATTTGAACTAAAATTAAAATTCTGAAAAGTAGCTTTCCAAATAATTTATTGATTTTTTTTACTGCATGATTATTTGATTTGAAATGAGTGTTGAATAATACAAAATTTTATTTGAAAATTTAACAAATCTGCCAACGACATACGGTAAAACCTTATTGTACTAAAAATAAACATTTTAAAAAAGCTTTACAAGATAAAAGAACAGTCTTTCGAAATCAATTTATTATTTTTTGTGGAAACGAGTCAATACATCTAAAATTTTGATTTAAAAATGAAATATTTCCGGTTTTGTCTGGTTATTCCCTCTTAAATCAATAAAATTGAGTTTGAGAATATATTATATTTACAAACTGTTCATTTCGTGTTTTAAAGTCTTTGTGGCCGTTCAAAGTATGGTTCTACCAGACTTAATTGTTTATGGGCTCAAGGATTAATTGGCTTGATGGAATATACACCTATTTATGCTATATATATCATATACAATTATTTTATCAGCATGTATTATTGTGTACAGCTAAATAGGTAGCAATCTTCCAACAAGCTGCCTTACTCATACTAGTATCTTCTATTATACATACAGCCACAATTATCTGTGTTGCTGATAAACCAGTGTTTCTCCATTGGGTATTTATTTACATTATAGTTCTCCGAGGATTTCTTAATCAGACATAATTTTTTTTTTTTATGGTTAGGAAAAGCATGTACATAATAGTATCTCAAATAATTCAGCAGTAGGTAAAACTTATGTACCCACTTATTTTATACCCACAACCTAACCTATCTTAACTCACTTTTCAGAACAATTGATTTCCCTTTGTTTTGATGAGAGCTCAATAGAGAACTCCAGTCCAATTTTTTTTTTTTTTTTTTTAATAATGACCTTCTAACTTAAATAACAGCATATTTATTTTTATAGTTAGTTTTAATAGTTAAAATAAATGTCAAAGTTTTAATTTTTCAAGATCCCCGAAAACCACCGAATCTAGTGTGACGTCATCATGACCAACCGAAGTATGAATTTTGTAGGGAACTGGAATCAGCTGTTCGACTCCCTCCATTTTGAATTTCAGCATTGGAGCGTTTTATTGGGCATTATGATAGTTTTTTGTACAGTTAGAGTTTTTGAATATTTTAAATAATATAGATAAACTAATAGAGATACTTTGATACTGAATTATTTAGGCCTAAATAATGTTTCAATAAAAACAAAAACTATTATATGTCCAAATCTCTATAAACCAATAACACGGAATGTCGAACGGCTTGCGTCTTACATTTCTATTGATTTCTATACAGTTTTGACCCAGGTGACGCGGCGCGGTGACGTCACGCCGCCAAAATCCAGCAATACCAACTTGACAGGGTGTTTTAATGACACATTTTAAAATGGACTTTTTAATATTTTTTTAAAAACTCTAAGTTAAATATTATGTAATAAAACTTATATATTCAGAATCAGCGTATATTGGTCTATATGAACATATTTTTTAAAGCCATAATATTTTTCACTGGAGTTCCTTATTCTAAATGCATACAATTTTTTTTTTTCACAGGACTTTTTGACAATGTAATAATACGGATACATGTCAAAAGATCATTTTCTTTAGAATCTTTGTAAGATAATAGTATTTCACATTATCTTGTGCACTCTTTTGTTGAAGTATAAAAATAAAACACATTATTTTGGATGCAGATACGTAGGTCAAAACTTAATAATAAAAATATTGTGAAAACAACGTAGGAATTTTAAAAGAATAAAAAAAGCGGCTGTCTAATTAAATAAATAAACATCACACCGTTTTCCGGCAAAGATAGGCAAAGAGGAGAGACTGCTGTACAACTCTGTTTCGGCACACACTCCTTGCTTCGTTCTCATTCATAAAATATAATTTTATGCATACTCATCCATTATTATGACCCGAATCAAGAATTAGATTCACTTGATCGTGCCATGTCTTTCTCGGGCTCTGACTTCTTCTATCATTAACTTCCGCCTTATACATACTTCGCTATTTGTGGCTGTCTGATTTTGGTAAATTAATTTGTTACGATAACATTTCAAATTATAGTTGGCAATTATTTTTTTTATCTCGATACTTAAAAGTTTAAAAACCACTTATTTGGGAAAGATAAACAACTGATATGTATGAATATATTATGTTACGAACATTTAAAAAATAGATCAATCAATCTTAGTTCTGCTTATAACAAAAAAAAAATCATCTGCGAAATTCCATTACATAAAAGCTTTAGGAACTCTGTAAATTACTGTATTTGTATAAGTCATTAATTATAACTTGCTACGTTTGTAAAGTTTACAGATAGTTAGTAGTTACTTTGTTTATTTCAACAAGTTTAGTTTGAGGTTAGTAGAACTAGTGAAGTAAATAATAATATTACTGCATTCACTCTCAATATGTATACAATCTTAAGTATAGTTTTAGCAAGTGTCGTTCTATTTCTATACTGTGTAAATTATTACTTTTTCTATACTAAATCTGCGAGACTTTTCGGTAAAGTGCCAGGTCCCAAGCGACTGCCAATAATTGGGAATCTACAGGACTTTTTATTGAATCCAGGTATCGTTTTCAACTATATAATATTATTTAATAGTTATTTGTATTACAATTATAACATGATAACATAATCTAGATGAAATAAGTAATAAGTTTCACATGGACCTAAATTAAATCATCTTGAGAGATGCATTAAAAATAATTCTGTAATTGTATTTACGTACATAAAATTTAACTTTTTTGTGCTATGCCATTTATCAATCTAAAATAGAACCACAATATAATATTGTTGTGATTCTTTCAGTTCCACTTTTCTACCAATCAAGACGCCTGGGGAATACTTTCAAGGGTATTTACGGCGTTCAAGTGTGCAGGAAACGTATTTTGAATATATTTAGCCCCTGTGATATAGAGGTAAGTACCTACATATTTATAATTTTATGTTTATGAAATATTGTAGAAGGTTGTGCATTCAAATACGAGGGGGAACCCAAAAGTAACAGGACTTTCTTCATAACTTTTTATTTTTACACTAAAATTTGGTCACCTTCAAAGTGTTCACCATTAGAGTGGATGCACTTGTCCAACCTTTTTTCCCACTGTTCAAAACAATTTTGAAACTCACTGATTGGAATGTCCTTTATGGCCTCCAGCGATTTTTGTTTCACTTCTTCAACAATATGAAAACATTTCCCTTTCAAGTCCCTTTTCATCCTAGGAAGCAGAAAAAAGTCACAGGGAGACAGGTCAGGTGAATAGGGCGGGTGAACAATAGGGCGGGTGAACATGGGGTCATTCCCATGCTTGCTTAAATGCTGCTTCACAGACAATGCAGTGTGAGCAGGTGTGTTTTTGTGGTGGTAGAACTAGTCCCCTGTGTGCTAAGGATTCGACCTTTTTTGACGATTTTTCCTGATGCTCTCTCGCAACCTCTATAATACATCCATTTAGAACTGTCGGTTAACTGTTTGGAACAAACTCTGTGTGCACAACATCTCTGAAAAAAACCAATGAGCATCGTCTTGATGATCGATTTCACCTGACTTTTTTCTGAAGAAGAGAGCACTCTTCCATTGGCTTGACTGTTGCTTGGTTTTGGGATCATACCCAAAACACCATGACTCATCACTCAGCACCAATAATAACTTAGGAAAAATCTGGGTCCTTTTCCAGCTGATTTTTCAATTCGTGGTAGGCTTGAAGGCAATGCTCTCTTTGATCCTCAGAGAGGAGACTTTCGCGTTTTCGCCGAAAGAAAAAATCTTGATTTTCTTAAAATTAAACTTTGGACGAACGCCTGGACCCACAGCGACGCGGCTTCGCACACTATCCAAGAAGGAGTTTCTGTACAACAGCCGACCATACAAAACCGTTCCCCCTCCACTTCTCCCCTCTATCGCCCGAGTCCCGTTACTTTTGGGTCCCCCCTCGTATGCAAATTGTAATCCATTTTATTTTAAAACCAGCTTGTCATCCGTAAAAATAACCACAGTGTGCCCAGGGCCGGTCCTGTGCAGGTGCAACTGGAGCAGTCCGCTCCGGGCGTTGACTTTCCAGGGTGCCAAGGAGCCAAGGAACAAAGAAGCTGATAATTCCTAACACCTAATGGTTTTCGCTAGCGTTTGGCTCGGGGTGTGCCTATTATGAGATGTGATGACTACTTATGAGATTTATTATTTCTTTCGTAGATAATCCTATCCAGTCAAAAGCATATAACTAAAAGTGAACTTTATAATTTCCTCCATCCGTGGCTCAATGAAGGACTTTTAACAAGCAGCGGTCAGTATCTATATTTGATTAATTTATTCTAAACGACATTATTATAATAAGCGAATTATTTTAACTTTGCATTGTTAAAAAGATTTATTTATGTCAGTTTTCCTGCCACAATTTGTTTATTTAACTTTTCATCTCATTTATTCATTGGACTATGAATACTACTAGGAAATATAGGATATATATTCAATCAGTCAGTGGCTAAGTTTGCATCGCGTTTGGGTCCTACCTAGGCGTTGCGGGTTTGATTCCTCGGCTGGCTCAGTCCTCCACCATGACACAAGCAACATTTTCCACTTACTGCGGTGGTAGTGGGAGATTTTCAAAAACTGTCAGGTTATTTGTAACCCGGGAATGTAATTTCGTAATTTAAAAATGACCGAACCGGAAAGGGACTCATTAGCTCAGTTGGTAGAATTGCGACCCGGAAAGCCGAAGGTATTTTTTTCAAATTTTTCTGTTTCCAGATTTTCAATTGAGTTTCGCTAATATTGTCTTCATTTAATTAAATATTACAATTTGAGGTTTTACTCATTAAGTTAAAAATAAAAATTTTATTAATCTTCAGTATTTTAATATCGATGAAATGAAACAATATTTTTATGTCAAAAAACATTCTACATAACCGACTTAATACGCTTTGGCTTCGAACTCCGATTTGTGAGAAAATCATTAATTGTTTTTATTTTTATTACAGTCTAAACGAAACATGCTATACGTAAGTTATTGATCTGTATGAGTGATGAACCTCACTTAGGATGATAGACTTTTTCTTACATAGGTACATAATAAATAATAAATTTTCTGCGGTAATTATATTATGAGTTTTATACGGTAGGTATCTAACTCATATTCCAAATGTTTTAAATCACATAAATTAATAATTTTATGTTGATAACGTGATTGATTTCAGGAGAAAAATGGCAAAAAAGAAGAAAAATCTTAACCCCAGCTTTCCATTTCAATATTTTACGTCAATTCTGTAACATCTTCAGTGAACAAAGTGTGAACATTGTGCAGTCTTTGAAACAGGAGATTGGAAAACCTGAAACCGATATTATGTCATTTGTTACAAGATTCACAATAAACTCCATTTGTGGTAAGTACCTATTTTTTTATTTTATTTATCTATATAAAGTACGAGTCTAGTTTTTGCACTGTTAATTCGTGGTGGAATTCCATTGTATTATAATTGAAATTAAAACACTTTTGCACTTTTTTCCACTAATTTATTTACACCAGGACCGGTTTAATCCTACTATGGACATTTTCAGACTGGTAGTTGAAATTCTTATGCTATGGCATTTATACAAACTTAAGCAGGGGTACACAACATTGTCTCTATATAATGAATGTTTCTATTTTGTTAATTTAAGGTATTATAAGTTATTTTGTTAATTTAAGGTACATATAGAATTACCTATATGTTTCTATTTTGTTAATTTAAGGTATTATAAGTTATTTTGTTAATTTAAGGTACATATAGGTAATTATAAAGTTAATTATTAAAATTATGAATGATTTTACATAGTAAATAGATATTTTTAATTCACATGAATATATACGAATTTATACAATTGAAAAGGTTTGTGATTTCTGATATTTTATTTTGATAATGTTGGGATATTCCCTTCTTGTTTCTTAGGGATTATTGACAAATATTGATGGTGCTATGGTCATTATTATTATTAGGGCTCTCCGTATAATTGGGTTATTACATTTTTAAATTACATACTTAATTACACCGCTGCTCTGAAGTAAAATTATTCTAAGGAATTATAATGGGTATATTAATGGTGATTGGGCATTATGTTCTAATTGTTTATTCATAACATATTTGCGATCAATTTTCTTTGTTAGGCAATTAATTTCTAGGGACTCTAATCTGTCTAATTTTGGTCCTTTGTTGCAAACATGAAGGATTTTGACATCTCTATCTTTGTCAAAAGTATGTTGGTTTTCTAGTAAATGCAAGGCGACGTTCGATAAATCCCCTTTTTGATTAACCCAACTAGCGAAATGTTCTTTTACACGGGTTGATACTGCTCTTCCTGTTTGTCCTACGTAATATGCAGGGCAGTTCGAGCAATTCACCTGGTAGACTCCCGAGTTTTGTAGATTATCTCGTTTATCTTTATTGTTTATAAATATTTTACCCAAAGAATTTACGTTATAAAAGGCTGTCAGTCCCTAGAAATTAATCACCTAACAAAGAAAATTGATCGCAAATATGTTATGAATAAACAATTAGAACATAATGCCCAATCACCATTAATATACCCATTATAATTCCTTAGAATAATTTTATTTCAGAGAGCAGCGGTGTAATTAAGTATGTAATTTAAAAATGTAATAACCCAATTATACGGAAAGCCCTAATAATAATAATGACCATAGTACCATCAATATTTGTCAATAACCCTAAGCAACAAGAAGGGAATATCCCAACATTATCAAAATAAAATATCAGTAATTACTATGTATTACTAAAATTACTAAAAGTATTTACTATGTAAAATCATTCATAATTTTAATAATTAACTTTATAATTACCTGTATGTACCTTAAATTAACAAAATAACTATAATACCTTAAATTAACAAAATAGAAACATTCATTATATAGAGACAATGTTGTGTACCCCTGCTTAAGTTTGTATAAATGCCATAGCATAAGAATTTCAACTACCAGTCTGAAAATGTCCATAGTAGGATTAAACCGGTCCTGGTGTAAATAAATTAGTGGAAAAAAGTGCAAAAGTGTTTTAATTTCAATTATTATATAAAGTATGTTTACATTGGGTTTTTTGATGCCTGTCTCACTAGGATTTACCTGTGTCGAGACAGGCTTAGAGGTACATAAATGAATATCGTAGTTACAAGAATAAGGAATAATAGAATTAAGGTTAAATACATATTAATTGAAGTGTGGGTAAACCCTTCAAAGAGAGTTATCATATAAATGTAGGAAGAGATAAAGTAAAGTAGTAAATCCTGTCAAATCTATTTATGGAGTTAAATTTGACATGATTCTATTATTTTATATGGATTAGATCGTACCTAAATTATTGTTATTTCTGTAGATGTATGATTTATTTTACAGATATTTGCAGTAGTGTGGCGTCCAAAACTTACAATCAATTTCTTTATATCTTGTTTGAATTTTGTCAAGGATTCAGTTTGTCTGATCGTACCTGGTAGTGTATTATACGAGGGTAATCCCAAAAGGTCTAGCACGATGGTGGCAAGCTGATGTAATGCGGTTATACAAAAATTGCCACAGCGCTTACAAAAATGTATCCATCAAAATGACGATTATGTAGAAAAATAGATAAATGTTCAAGCTTTGAAATTATTTAAAAAAATTGTTTCTTTGTATTTATAAAAAAATTTGCCTCATTTTTGGGATAATCCTCACAATCATTAACTTTCGACCAGCAAATTATTATTACGCAGATTATTAATTTGATGATTTCTACCATTTTTTTTCAGAGACAGCGATGGGTATTCAATTGGAATCAAGTGAAAACTCAGATTTTCAAAAATACAAAGATGCTATATATAAAATGGGGGAATTCCTTATATACAGACTTGTAAGAATATGGCTTCACATTCCTGCAATATTCAAAATGAGTCCTGCTGGTAAAGAATATTATAGGACCCTTCCAGTTTTACACAAATTTACTTTAGACGTTATAAGGAAGAGGCGAGCCACCATGTTGACAGAAGATCAGTCCGCCACTCCAGAGAAGATAGAGGATGATGAATACATGAACAGCAGCAAGAAAAGGCTGGCCATGTTGGATTTATTGCTGTCTGCTGAATCTCAAGGGAACATTGATGAACAGGGAATCAGAGAAGAAGTTGATACTTTCATGTTTGAGGTTAGTTTGTATTGAATGCTCATAAACATCCAAAACAAGTAGAACCTTTTTAAGTTAATTCAATCTTACCTCTTTTAAAAATAGAATGCTATTATTAGTTAAATATAAGTAAATAATATAAATATGTAAACCAGATGATCTATATGTTGACCTGTGTGAGGGTGACCATGATACTGTCATAAAATTACTTCTAAAAATAAAATATCTAAAATGAAATGAAAATCCAATATATTTATGAATCCATCTAAAAAAAATAGTGCATGTTACACCCTCAAAATGCGTAATGCTATAAAGTTATTTCGAATTTTAGAGAAACCACCATTGATTAATTTACTATTTCCCTATGAATCGAAAATTCAAAAGATCAACAGTAAAATTTATGTGATTTAATTCTAGGGTCACGACACAACGACAATGGCTATAACGTTCTGTTTGATGTTGTTAGCTAATCACCCAACTGAGCAGGTAAGATATAATAATATTGACACCATAAAAAAATATTAATTACTTACGTAATTAAGTAATTTTTAATGCGCGTTCGTTTATTACTGTAAAATGTTATTTTAGGAAAAAATTGTGGACGAGTTGGATGAAATATTTGAAGACTCAAAGAAAGCAGCGACCATGGAGGATTTGAACAAGATGCGCTACTTGGAGATGTGTTTGAAGGAAGCTCTCCGCCTATATCCAAGTGTCCCATTCATATCACGAGTTCTTAATGAAGAAGTGCAATTGAGTAGGTATATCAAAATAGTATTTGATGCATTTTACTAATAGCCATACCTTCTTTCTTACGGAAGTTCTTCAAACAAACATGTGGAACAATGAGTGACTCTCGTGGAAGAGAAATGGAAATCAAAATCTTGATGATAAATTTCATGGTTCCATGCCAACTGAGAATAAAGTCAACTCAACACCTCCTTGAAAAGTCATTAAAAGCTAGGAAAAAAGTCATTTTAAATTAGCCGATAACCCTAACCTAAAGTAACGTATTTAACCAATTTTTAATATATATTTTTTTATCACTCTAAATGACTTATCTGAGATGGTTCTGAGTTGGTTTCATTCCGAGTTGAACGGTCACCACATTTCATATGGCCTGATTACCTAGATATTTGTTTCACAATTTTTATTCAATGTGACACGCATTTATAGTTCTCCGATCTCGCTTAATTGGTTCACAAAATTTTGTCCCAATAAGCAGTAGGTAAAAAAAGTTAATATTTTTATTTATTGAGTTTTTTTTTACATGTGTAGGTACATTTTACATTTATTCGGGTTCTCTCGATTGTGCTTTTAATCACGACAAAATTTTTGAAAAAAATATTTAATGACTTACACAAAAAATAATTTAAGATCAACTATAGGTACATGTGAATATGAAATAATAAAATAATTAAAGAAAAAAAAAGTATCATAAACAAACAATTACATGTTATAATAACAGTAACCTCAAAAATTACTTCTTCGGCAGTGTACTGCGAACTGAACAACTTTACGTTGAAGTCTACTGAATTACTTCCGAATGAACCTCAATGGTCCCCATCCCTCAACTGTGCCACACACCGAATGCGCATCTTTACTAAAATTTGTTTATTGAGGCACGTTTTGCGTTGACTTCAGATCGAAATTTATCCCAATTAAAGTTGGGTGTCCCAGATAACTGAAGTAAATTAGTATCAGTTACTTTATTTCTTTTATGTTCCTTGGGTTGTCCTGATAAACCGGTGTACCAATTAAGCGGAATTGACTTTACTTCAAACTTTAGTATGTATCTAGTTACTATGTTTTATATTCATTTTTTATGATATTATCTTCTGTGTCGTATGGTCAATTTTGTTGCTAAATAACTAGTTTTAAAGACATTTAAATTTATTAGAAAAACATATATGTATTGCCATAATTTCTTTTCAGCAAATTACCTAATTCCCTCCGGAACCACGTGCCATGTCCACATTTTCGATTTGCACCGAGATTCTACCATTTATCCTGCTCCAGATGATTTTATTCCTGAAAGGTTTAATCAAGAAAATTCTGCCAAGAGGCACCCTTTCGCCTACATACCTTTCAGTGCTGGACCAAGAAACTGCATTGGTTTGTATCATTGAGTTTTTGATAATTTAATCATTTTTAAATTGAGAATTATTAACACTCAGAATGTAGGATTAAATAAATAAATATCTTGTTATCTAAATGATCTTACAACTGTACATTACATTTATTTTATATATTTTTAAATTTTTTTCAGGACAAAGATTTGCGCTCTACGAATTGAAGTCAGTCATATCAACCATTTTGAGGAACTTCAGACTAGAGCCGGTAACAAAACCACATCAAATCGTATTCTCTGCTGATTTGGTACTAAGGTGTAGAGATCCCATCAAAGTGAAAATTCTTCCACGAAATTCTTAAAAACACACATATTTCATTTATTCATATAATTCATTTTTATGAGTTTAAAAAAATCTACTCTCTTTCTGATACTTTGATTTATTAGTGACGGCAGTAAATATATTATTTTATGCTTTTTTTAAAATAGGTCTAATTTTTCTAAGGTCTTTTTTTAAAAAATATTTCCCTAAGTTAACCCTTTCAGACATTAATTAAAACTGCCAGTGGTAGAATATATTTGAGGCTTGAAAACGATAATTGGTATATGTACTTGAAAATTTTTGGTGTGTTTTTTTTCAATTGTTTAGAAGTTATTGCTAAATTCGTTTGAAAGAACATTAGGTCGAAGGTGTGTTTCACATAAAATGACAAAACATAATAATTATTCAATTTTTAAAAATTAAACATGAAAAAAATATCTCAAAAACCTGCATCTTAAAAAAATCAATAAAAAAAATTTCAGTCAACATTAGACACAAAAATTAGATTTCAAAATGAAAAAATAGGCTACCGCCTAAACTAGTAGCAAAACTCCAAAAAATAAATAGGGTACCTGCAATTTAAAAATGAAAACTGCCAAATTTTATTCACTCTAGATAGGACGGAAAAAAATTCTTAAATCTCTGTGTTTTTAAATATTTCCATGGTCCGAAAGGGTTAAGAAGTTTATTGATAAATAATGCCATCTGTTTGTTAGTACTCTACTGTTTTAGGAGTTACATACATAACTAGATCGGCCTATTTTTATGAAAAAAAAAGATTAATAAAAAAAGCTTTAATTACTCTGCAATAATAATTAGCTGTCATATACTTCACTCCCCATATTGCATTTCATCTGTTGTTCTAAGATCTGTGGTTGCACCCAATGGCAAAATAAGTGGAAATCCTGGAGATACCTTTGTTCTGCAATCAATTGCATTGATAATAAAAGGTAAAGATCGAATATGTAATGTTTCTCGAAATCTCACAATCACGGTCATAAGCCCTCCCCCATAATCTCACCAAATTGTCATTGACCAAACAGAGCTGAAATTTCAATACTTAATAAGTTATGTTGGCAGAGCTTCCCCATGAGGACTCTTCGAACCTGTACAATATTTTTTGCACAGGAGCAAGTGAATAATGTCAGCAATACGTAATATATAACTAATCTCGTAATGATATTAATAACCAAGCAATGCGTTTATTGAGAAATGTAAAACGAAATAAGATTATGTGCTGCAGGAACGAGTCAGAGTGCATACCATGTGATACGTCAGGCTGTACCCAGTGGCGAAGTGTGATATATTTTTGTTTTGTTTTTAATTTTTTTTTTAAATTCTTCGACAGCAAAATGACATCTACATTTTTTAGCCCATATATGATTAGGAGTTAAAATTAAAATCTTTCAAGTATGTGCTGAGACACCCTGTATGTATCTTTATAAAGGCTACCTAGTTAAATTTTGATGGCGGTACCAATCGACATAATTATCTCTGCAGTTGGTAGATGTCGATGACACCAGTAAAAAATAAAATATTTTCATATATTGTTAGTTCTGTATAGATAAATCTGTTGTTCTGTAAATAAATAACAATTATTCTAAATAATACTGACTTCTTATTTTTAAATCTGTATGCGTAGATACATGGGCGTGGCCAGATTTTGATTTAGGGTGGGACAAAAAATAAAAATTTAGAGTAGGTACCGAAAAAAAAATTGTTCCATAACATATTCATGATTTAGGCTCTGTGAATAAAAATAATATTAATGGAAGAAGGAAAAACCATCCTATGAAGTACTGTAAATTTAAAAACGCTACTTGGTCGACAATCTCAGAGGTCATGCATCGGCCAGCCAGGGTGAGGCAAACGCCCCACTTTGCCCCAACGTGCCTACACCCATGCATAGATAATGCACACCCATGCATAACTTAACCTCCAAATAAGAATTTCTTATTTGGAGGTTAAGTTATGGAGGCCTCCAAAAAAAAAGTTTTGATTTTAATCATTTATTGGTTCAATAATTTAGTTGAATTTCAAAATGGTGGGCAACGAACAGCTGTGATTATTTTTCATTTAGAAATTCTCTGTAAAGTGCAATCTTCTGGTGAGGCCGTTATTGATTTTTTAGAATCACTTGGGGCAAGCATATTTTAAATGGTGTTTATAATTGAGCAGTGGTGGCTCGAGTACTTCTTCGAAGGTGGGGACCGCCATTTTTTATATGTACTGAAATCTCACTACCCGAAGAAGACACTTATAAAATTTCTCAAACAAAATGTTCACAGACAAGTCACACCCCTAATCAGATATCTGAAAACTAAATAAAGTACAATCTCTGTAGATTTATTTATATTATATTACAAGCAGAGGAGGAGTTGACGGAGGGGTGGGGGACGAGGGTGGGGCAGAGGGAGGTATTGCAATGAAGACATGTGGTAGGGGCTAGGGTATAGCAGTGGATAAATTTGGAAAATCCATGCTTCTCATATGGACAGGCGTATGTGGCCTGCTCACCCGTCAGAAAACCTTCTGATTTATTAGTGTACGCACCAGACGGTATCCAAAAACACTCCAATAAGAATTAAAACACAAACATTTTCTTTCTTTGAGTGGTGTTGCAATGCCGGATACTCGCTAGTAGAGTAATAAAAATAATGCAATATCAAGATTATCATCGAACTTAATTTGAATGTGCGCGATTCCCGCCCGCAACTAGCAAACTGTCAATAATTCCCATAAAGGGATTTCAAGTCTGTCCCCAAATTCTATCAGATTTACATACAAGTGTGCATCCACGGTAGGGAGGAATTCCGAGGAAACAATTCCAATGCATTTAAAAATACGAATTTTTGGCTGTCTGCGCCATGCATACTGCAAATGATCTACGCTCAGCGCCTCGAGGCTTGAGCTCAAGTAGTGTGTTGTGTGTTCGTTTATTGCGTTTGCGTAAGTGCACTACAAGGAAGGTCGCGGAGCAGGCGTCAGTTTGTGAGTAGGAACAATTCTAATTTCAAGCTTGAAAATAATCCAAAATAATTTTTTTCAGATTTTGAAAATAATCTCTTTTGCTTTAATGTTGGAATTCATTCATTTTGATGAAGAAAAAGCTTCAACTAATTTTCTCTTTTAGTAAGTTCAGGAATATCCGGTGGGGATCGACCCATTGACCTAGAAAATACTTAGTCGAAGGGATCGACCCCATTTTCCCACCGTGAAGAACCGCCACTGCTATTGATTAATCTATAATTAAATATGAGTCAATTACTGAATTGGCCTCATTAGCATCGCAAGTTTTTACCTTGGAATGGTAATAATATGTGATATTGTGATAACCCCCCCGTCTTCTAGAAAAACAGAATAATGATACCCAGTTATTGCAACATGTAATTGGTTTAGACTGGGATTCTCAACTTTTTACTCCAGCTTCTTTTAGGCCAAAAATAGTAAGCTATAATTTTATGAAAGGGAAAGTAACAACAATTGGCTAGAGCATGTTATATACGACATAATTAACTAACTAACCATCACGCCGTTTCCTGCAGGGGTAGTTAGAGAAGACGGACTGCCAAACAATTCGGTCTTGGCACACGCTCTATGCCTCATTCACATTTTCTCATACTTACTTTTTTTTTAAAGTTTTTTTATTCTTTAAATTGTTTGTTACGTGAATTGGGGAGTTTTCGACCACCATACTAGGCACATGCCTGTGTTGTGGTAGTCTGTACTAGTAGTACTCTTCTATTATTCTGACTCTTGACATGGTCCGACTCAAGTATCTGATTCACTTGATCGTGTCATGTCTTCCTCGGGTGTCCCCGACTTCATCTACCATTTACATTTGCGTCATATGTTCTTCTTATACTACTTTCTAATATATTTCTAGTAAATGTATAAGACATGTAAAATAAACGATTCTTAAAACCGTACGTATTAAAAAATTCCCAATTTAAAAGTTCCCAAAAACAATTTAACAGGACCATACCATAATATACTATAGGGTCCGCCATCTAAAGTTTTTTTTTTCAACTAGTGCTTATTTCGTGAATGGTAACACTTAGCTCATGTCTGATTTGACAGATAATTAGTTTTATCCTTCCGCTGAGCGATAATATTGCGACATTACTTTGAAAATCATGGTAATGTTGCAGAATGTGTGCGAAAATTGCGTACGGTTTTTGGAAGAAGAGAAGCACCGTCAGCTCCGTATGTTCGTTATCTTGTGAAAAAAGTGAAAGAAACTGGCATCCTCATCGATAAACCAAAGCGTGAAAAGCCAAAAACAGTGCGTACACCCGAGAATATCGATGCTGTGGCAGAAAGTGTGCGTGAAGCGCCATCAACATCAATTCACCGTCGTTCTCAACAATTGAACATTTCGGAGACATCATTGAGACGAATTTTGCATAAAGACCTTGGTATGACGCCATACAAAGTCCAATTGGTTCAGGAGTTGAAGCCGGATTAACCGGAAGGATTGTACTTATAAATAAAAAAAGAAATTTGAGAAAATATTCAGTATTTTTTTTTTTATAGCATTTTCAAAAAAAAAAAGTTATTTGGCGGACCCTTTATAATCGACTAAAAAAAAATCAGGGCCTAGAAAATTTCAAATTGTTTTTCGGCCACCAAAATAAGGCCATTTTCCTTGTTGGGTGGTTGAATTAAAACCATCTTAGTCGAACACTACGAAGTTGAAAAAGAAAAAAATTAATGTAATGATTAAAGAAACAGATTGATAATAACCATTTTAACACATTTATGAACACAATGTCTATTGACGTCGTCATTTTAGATACAATGTGATATGAAGCAACGTGCGTATATAACTTTTACCAGGGATGTGATATGATACAATGGATTGGTTTTGTATTGCAGCAGTAGGTAAATACTTCTTTACTTGCTAGTACCACACTCAAAGATGATAATTTTTTTCACAAAACACACGTCCTGTGACCAAAGACATGTCTTAGCATGTGTCGTATCATGAAACTCTGTTTTCCGGCAACTGTCTGTCAATGTGTTAATACTAATATCATGATATATACCTACAATTTTATAAAAATAATTTTTGAAATAATTCTTTTTTTTTGAAAATATTTATAAAAAGAATTATTTCAAAAATTATTTTTATAAATATTTTCATTTTAGAGGGAATGTAAAAAACACACCCATTGAAACCTTTTATCATAATTTATTTTTGGGGTATTACATTGTGTTGTGCTACCTCCTCTTTAGCAAACGTTTGGGACGGTGTTAAGGTGTCCATCATCAGAGCAGATGAAGGACACTCTAATGCTGTCCGAAATGCTGGCTAAAGAAGAAGGTAGGGAAACACAGTACCCCAAAAATAAATAAATATAATATGCCGTGAAAATCTAAAATCATATCTCATTAAAACCTGTAGAATCTCTGGCAGTAGTTATCTATAATGATACAATGCGTTTTTGCTACATAATATTTTTGATGTCTAGTTTATATTTTGTCTTTAGTATTTGAGTTAAGAGTTAGTAAGTGTGCTGCGAAGTCATCCTAAATAATAATAAATCTCCCCAACATGTGGACTTGGATTTTAGCAGCCATTGTTCTTGTTTTATGTTGTTTGGACTATTATTTTTATGGTACAAAATCTGGAAGGGTTTTTGGAAAAGTACCCGGTGAAAGGCGATGGCCGGTACTTGGACATATAACATATTTCGTGACGGACTCTGGTAAAGTTTTAAGTTTCCAGATTAATATTTTCACAGGAAAGCAATACTGCTGTAACTGTTACTACTCACTTACAACACACTTTTTATTCCATCATTTTCTTTACGAAACACTTTTCGTACCATCATTCATGTTTGTACAGGTAACCCCCGTTGATCGTGGGAGATGGCTGCGATAAGCAAAATTCCGCAATCAACGGGGGATTTAAAAAAAAACACATTTTTCAGCTAACTCTAATCCGCACTAGCCGATTCGTCAATCATTTTAAAGTTTGCAAGTTTAATAGTTTTTTAAGCCAATCAAACCAACCTTTACTTGCTTTAAAAACTTCTCCTCCATTTTGAGATTTTAATATTCCCAAAGACTTGGTGATTTATTCATAATTATATGGGTGCTCACAGGCATTCTGTGTTGATTTAGGTTCTCTATTCATTTTCCATTTCTGTCATCAATAAACTTCTGGTTCGCAAATCTTTTGATGCTGTAATCGGAGTAATGCCTTTGCCAGCCTTTTTAATTTTGTCTTTTTGCTGCACAATTGATCGCACTGTGGACTCCGTACCTACAACTGCAAATTTACCACAATTTTCTATCGCTTCGATTATTTGTAGTTTCTTTTCTAAAATCACTACATTTCAAATTTTCTTAACCGATTTTTTGACATTTTAAATTGTACAAAAGGGATAAAAATATGGATTCCTGGAATGTGTCAATGCCGGACAAGTGTTGTTTAAAATACTGCGTTATAACGAATCCGCACTCACCGGGGTTGCGATGAACGGGGGGTTACCTGTACATTATATCACCATTCTATTTTGGCCTTGTGGTTCCACATTATACTATATTAAAACATACTTGAAAAATTTCATAATTAGCAGACTAGATTTTCATTTTCACATTCTTTGTAAGGGAGAAATAATGATTTCTATGAGACCTACGTGAGCTATTCCCAAAAGGAAAAAATTTAGCCTGAGGGGTTAATATTTTACAGCATAACTTGCAGAAAGGGTTTTTTAAATGTTTAATAAGACTTCTTGTCATAATTCTGATAAGTTATTTGACCCTGACATTAACTGGGTTTTTTACTGGTACAGTTGCTCCATTTTCTTGTGAACTTATATCATTCATATTTTTTTATGTATCATTAGGGCTGGCATTGTGCAGGTGCAGCTGGAGCAATCTGCTCCGGGTGCCAACAAGCCAAGGCGCTGATAATATCTAACGCCTAATTCAGCGCCCTTGAGGTTTTTACTAGTCCCAGGCACTGTTTGGCTCAGGGCTGGCCCTATATACTGTATATCTTTTGTAAAACTGTCCTAACCGACATTTTCTCAAATTCGGATTCAGCATGATCATATCAATCTTTCCTTATACCTTTTTTTTACATGAATATCGCACAAGAGTCTCCAACTGCTCCCGTCTGGAGCCAGTGAGACTGTGGCATCCCCAATCGGGGTATGTTGTGAGGCTGAAGGTGGTGGTGAGGAGAAGGAGATGGGGAAGAGGAAGGTGGGGAAGAGGAAGGTGGGGAAGAGGAAGGTGGGGAAGTACCTGGCTATTCAGATCTGGTGGTGAATTGGTGATCAATTCTGAATGGTGGTCTTACACCAGGGTGATATTGAGAGTATCTTCCACTCTGATACCTATTTGAAATACTTATAAAAAATATATTTTAACTTGAAATAATTGTTAAAAAATTGAATATTTTGTTTGAATATTTCGAGTAGGTAAGGAAAGATTGATACGATCTTATTGAATCCGAATAAAAGAAAATCTAAATTAGTCCTAAATGACAACCCGAATAGTATTGTAGTGTAAAACTGCGCCAAGCATGTAGTGCAGTTTTAATTTCAAATAAATATCATATTTCTACCTTTTTCTCTTTCTTAGTGTAAAGCTATCCATAGTATAATGATAATTTAGTGCATCAAAAATTGTCTTTGGTTCTCGCTCAAATATAGATACCAATTTCTTTTATTTTGAAGTTATTGATGAAATTGTGCGCGTAAATGTGACAATGTCAGTTATGATTGTGTTGCACTATAGTGTGCCTGGTTTCCGTGATCAGTCTAGCCCAGGGGTCGGCAAACTTTAAAGTGAGAAGAGCCAATTTGTCAAAGAAACAGGATAACAAATATATCAGAGAGCCACATTATAACGGGATTAACCGCCCTACACACACAAACGTATGTGATACGTCCGCTATATTATTGCCCAAGCGCAACAAGCCGTATCACGTACGTTCAGGTAAAAAACTAACTATTCCCGAAACCCACAAAACGTTTGTGATACGTTCGTATACATCAAGTTTGTTCCTGTGTTATTGCGAAGCTAAGGGATGTGTCTCTCCCATACAAGTCACGCCGCTGCTAGTCACTGTTACTCTCTACGTGGCGCGGTTTATATAATCGTTTAAAAATCCGATGTTTTTTTACCTACTTTAGGAATAATAACCGAGAGGTAGGTCGGTTAAAACCAGTTTTGTATTCGGAATGCAAAAATAAGGCTGGTTGAGTAGAGATGTAATTGCAATCGATGTCCGAAGAGCCGCAGACGCCTATGCAAAGAGCCGCATGCGGCTTGCGAGCCGCAAATTCCGACCTCTGATCTAGCCTAAGCAGTCCTAAATGTCACTTTTTTTAAAATACAGTACTCTCTCAGTAATTTTCCGCTCGATTATCGGATAACTACTATAATCTGCCATTATTTTTACTAGTTGAATGCAAACACTATAATTCGCCGATATTCATATCAAATTCATTAGACTGCCACATGCCTAGACTCCTGAACAATTTACTTACTCATTTAGGACAGCTGACACAAGATGGCAATATGTAACAATGTAACCCATTCCACTTGTCAATTTTTATTTCACTTTTGAAACACCAAGAATAAAATATTAATTTTTAATTACTTATGATATTCAATACTTTTAGTTTCAGTTTTTAACAAATTCAGAAGTTTGGCAAAAACATTTAAACACAGATACAGAATTCAATTAGGTAATGTTCACTTTATAAACATTTATAATCCACACGACATTAAGGTAAGAATACATGACAACTTTTATCGATTATTTTGTAAATGAACTAAACTGAGATAGGTTTTGTAGGTGCCATTTTTATTTTCAGATATTATTATCTAATGGAAAACATAATACAAAAAGCAAGCTTTATGATTTTACAATGCCTTGGCTTAACGAAGGACTTTTAACAAGTAGAGGTTGGTATAAAATATGTGTATATTTATTTAGACATAAAAATTACAATTATTGTATTGTACAAATATAAAGATATGTAAATAGATTGTTCAGTTTCAGTATATTGTTACTGTATCCGTTATGATTCTAAAATATGCATTAAAATTTTAACAAAAGAAAGCAATTTATTGAGGCATAAATAAAAGGTAGAATTTTTAAAAGAAATGAATGAAATTAAAAAGGGTTCCAACTCTCAAGATTAAAGAAAATCGAGTTAGTATCCTGTCGAAAGGCAAACAATAATTTTATATCAATGTGCGCTTTTATTACCACAACGATGTACGTTTACGGTACCGTGACAGCAAAAAAAGGCAACAAACATACGTTCCTTATCGCTAAAATGCTTCAGCTCTTTCTTACATATTAAAAAATGGTGAGACAAAGATGAGACACAAAATACATGTGTCTGTTTCGTCCAAAGTACTACTTTTTTCTTTGGAAGAAACAGATATATCTTATTACAGTTTAGCCACGGCGATGGAAATCGCATTTCACTTTCTTTATACGTATGAGGGAGATGTATGATAATGATTGTATGTTTCCTTTGGGGGGGAAGTGCACCTTTTGTCTCATTTTTGACTGTTGTTACATGGTTGTTATTTAGTGTGTAAGAAAGAGCTGCAGCATTATATGTTTAAGAACAAAAGCAAAACCACATTGACATTGACAAAGCACATTGACATTTGACATTTTAAAATTTTTGGAATTCACTCACACTTCTATATTATCCTGGTATATTATACTATATTCCATTCTTTTAAAATTATTGTCACATCAAGTAGTATTGTTGGGGTTTGCGGAGACGTCACGGTGCGGTGTGTGAGAGGGATGCAAGAAAATTATGACATTTTCCTTTGGAGGAAACAGACCTACATACATTGTGTATCTCATTTTTTGGAAAGAGCTGCAGCATTATTATGTTAAGGAAAGTATGTATTGCCTTTTTTATGCCGTCACGTACTGTAACCGTGAATCATCACAGTAATAATAAAAGCGCTCAAGGATAACCGTTTTATTATTATCATTTGTTATTGGTTTGTAAAGGGTCATTTAGGTTATTTTTATACTTGCATGGTGATTGTGCTAGTGACCAGCTATTGCTGATAACAAGTATTCAATGGCAGGTAATCTGGAAAGCTGGAAGCCGATGGCACTGGTGTGGTTGGATACCATTTTCGTGATATGACAGCTATGTGATAGGGTTTAAAAGGTATTGTTTTAAGATAATAAAGAAGGATAGAATATTAAAGAAGGATTAAAAAAAAGTTTGCTGCTACATCCTGCGAGTGGTGAGCAACATGACAGTAGTAGTTTTGTAACAAACTTCACGTACGAGAATGATTTTGCATAAGGCGCGGCGTCAGAGACATACTCAAAGTCGGGTTCTTAAATTTCAATTGTACAGATGCTACGGTATTAATACTATCAGATTACGAAAATTCCACGCCAATATAAAAAATAAAATAAAAAAATTGTTAAAAAATGTTTTTTTTTTAGTAGAAATTTTAATATACGATAAATTTGTATTCCAACGAAAATCAATCACTTGTAATTTAAAATTACGCCTATCAATTGCTTTTTTAATAATTTAAATTTTTTATTTTATTTTTCATCAAATTTCTAAAATAAATGGAGATTTTTTAAAAATTATTATATATCATTAACTCAATTGATTTCTTTAATAGCCTGTATTTTATAATTTAAAACCCAAATAAATAAAATAGCACATATTCGTACTAGATATTTGGTATACCTTTTGATTAAAAAAAATTATTCAATTTGGTCAGGTATTTTGGCCTCAAATCCAAAATTAAGTTTTGTATGAAATAGGCCGTGCAGCCGGTCCCCTCATCAGGGATTTATCAGCCTCGAAACATTTTAATGGAATTTGAAAAACTTTTTTCTTAGGTGATAAATGGCAGGAAAGACGTAAAATTTTGACTCCTGCATTTCACATTGACATTTTACGCCAATTCTGTAACACCTTCAGTGTTCAAAGCGAAAAAATGGTACAATCTTTGAAAAAAGAAATTGGAAAACCAGAAACCGACATCAATGCTTATGTGACTGAATACACTGTAAACTCTATCTGTGGTAAGTTCCTGCATAGAAAATAATACAATGTTTTTGTGTACTGTAATTGAATTATGCCACCCGAAAAAAAATCTTAATTTTTATAGAGACTGCCATGGGTACACAGATGAGGAATTCTGCATTTCGCAAGTATCTAAGTGCCATACATGAAATAGGGAAATATTTCTTCTACAGAGGTGTAAGAATTTGGCTTTATCCTAATGCACTGTTCAATTTGACTGCAGTTGGTAGAAGACAAGATCATTTAATAAAGATTTTACACACATTTACATTGGACGTTATAAGACAGAGGCGTAAAACCAAGTCTACCGAAGGTGCCACCACAGTTGACGGGGAAATAAGTGAATCTGCTAAGAGCGGCAAGAGAAGGCTGGCTATGCTGGATTTATTACTGTCCGCTGAATCTCAAGGGAAGATTGATGAACAGGGAATCAGAGAAGAAGTTGATACTTTCTTGTTTGAGGTGAGATCATTAGAATTAATTTTTGCACTTCAGGGGGCGTTCAAGTATTATGTAATGCAATTTTTGAAGATCTTTGACCCTCCCTCCCCCCCATATAACGCAACGTAATGTTTTTTTGTACTCCCCCTCCCCCTCCCTAAACGTTACGTAACACCCAAATAACTATTTTTACCAATTTGATTTGATTTTGACAACGAACATAAAATAAAAATGACGTACATTACAGTCGAGGGATTCCCCGTAAAGCATAAACGAAAAAGGTTGCCAACTTGAGAGAACAAAATAAAAATTACGTAAAATACAATCGAGGGATTCCCCGTAAAACATAAACGAAAAGGGAAGCCAACTTGGAGAACAAAATAAACATGACGTACAGTGAAATCGGAAGATTGGAAGAAAATTGGAAGAAAATTGGAAGATTTTAATTCCCTAGTTTTTTATTTAAATAAAAAAAAATGTTATATAACGCGTTGTTCGAGCCCCCCTCCCTCCCCGGTAATGCACAGTAAGGTTTTACAAGACCCCCCTCCCCCCGAATTGCGTTACATAATACTTGAACGGCCCCTTAACATAATTATGAAATTTTTAAGTGAATTCAATTTTTTTTGTCATTTTAGGGTCACGATACGACTGCAATGGCTCTACTCTACTGTCTTATGCTGATAGCTAACCACAGTGATGTTCAGGTAACATATTATTATCTCTTAAGATGAAGCTATACGTGAAATCCTATTTAGATACCATTTAGATTCATCTTTACGACAAATCGGTTTACACTATGACTATCAAAAAATATGCTACGGATAAATTGAAGCTTTTACTAGCTTTTCTATGTATTGGAATTACAATAAAATTATTATTTACATAACAAAAAATATAAGCGTGAACCACTAAAAAAATGTTTTTCATGACTTAACTATGAAGATAAGATAAGAAATAATTTTTTAAAAATACCCCTTTGTGGCTAAGACCATTTTTGAGGTTTTGTATGTTCTAACTTTTTTTCATTCTTATAAAATTATGCACAAAATAAATAAAAACCACTTTTTTGCTTACTTGCCTCGTGCAAATACGAGGCGCGATTTGAAATTTTGTAGGCATGAGAATCGAAATATTTCTAGTGTTTATATTCCTCTTAATAAGTATGTAGGTGCCAGCACACAGCACACAGGGGTCTGCATCTAAATAATTTATAATTGTATTTCTGATATTTTGTTTTAGGAACGTATCGTAGATGAATTGCATGAAATCTTTAAAGATTCAAAGCGAGCGGCAACCATGGAAGATATGAATTCAATGCGTTATTTAGAAATGTGTATAAAGGAAAGTCTTCGCCTGTACCCTAGTGTACCGTTCATATCGAGGCTTCTAACGGAAGATGTACAATTGGGTATGTATTATTAAATTCTCCTTATATTTATTTATGCCCTTTTTAGGGGCATTTACATATGAATAGTAAAAATTAGTTGTACTGGAAGGAAAGGCAAGGGAAGGGTACTGGGAGGGTGTGTTCCAGACAGAAGGGGCTGTAGGAAGGGATTTATTAATTCGGGCCTTGAAGAGGCCCCATTTATATGAAGGAGGAAAAACAGTTGACGATAGCTTGTTCCACATACAAGCCGACTTACACAAAAATGAATTGGAGAAATGACCCATTCTCGTGCAGTCGACATCAACTATGAACGGGTGTTCTGCTCGTGTGCGTCTAGTTTCACGGGTGCAATGCTGCTAGCTCCTTCGAGCAGAAATTATTTAGTACCAACAAAAGTGTAGTGTAAAACTCAACTCAACATGTTTACTTTGCGTCTGTGCATTAGAGATAGTTTTTGGTCTGTTAGACACAAATTACCAGTCAGATGGACCACCTTCCTTTGCACAGAATCAAGTAGGTATCTTATCAGGTATTTTTGGGCCTCAGCACGGCTCTTAAATTCGATTGTATTTGAGGTTTGTCTGAATCTGCTAGCCCTACACAAGACGCTCTGTTTCTTGGAACCAAATTTACTCGGGCTTCTATAGAGCCCCAATACTTTAGCCGGTCTAAGATATTTACTCCAAGCATTTCAGTGTAGTCTTTATTAGGGAGCCATCCAAATCCCACCAAATTGCACCAGGTAGTCGCTAATTTCCTACTTTACCAAAATCATTTACTTACTTTTGAGATGTTAAAACTGATTTCGTATGATGGTAACTTCCCCACAAGCGCCCGTTGCCAGAAGCTTTGGGGATATCCAATTGATAGGCTTGGTCCTCCGTAGTGGTCTGCCATCCGTGTACTGTCTCTTCTTGCTGATTGTTTTTTTATGATCTTGATCTTCTATGATTGTCTCTTTTCTCTAGGTACTGTACTGCTGACATTCCAAAATGCTCTAAGTGTCTCTAAGTCACAACATGCGTCACACACCCCTGAACGTTGATATGTTATTTTCCAGATGATTACCTGATACCAGCGGGAACCGCGTGCAATGTACACGTTTTTGATCTCCACCGTGATGAAAGTATTTATCCATCACCGGATGAATTTATTCCGGAAAGGTTTTCTTTAGAGAATTGCGCCAAAAGACACCCTTTTGCTTATATTGCCTTCAGCGCAGGGCCAAGAAACTGCATAGGTTGGTATTAATCCTTTAAAATTCTTACATTTAAAAACAGCGGGATTTCAGCAGCAGTTTGCTGTTATAATTTTATTTATTTTTTCATGTTTCACATTTAGGTCAGAGGTTTGCACTCTATGAAGCGAAATCAGTAATTTCTGCCATACTGAGGAATTACCGACTGGAGCCAGTGACAAAACCGGAAGAGCTGGTGTTTTACCTGGACATGGTGATGAGATCCCAGGGTAACATTAAAGTGAAGATTTTTCCCAGATGATTCCCCTGTACAAATGAATAATACATAAGTAAATAATCCAATCTTTATTAATATCACATATGAAGAATCTCTCCTGTCTCTTCTTGATGTCCTCTATAAACTATTTGACCTATCAACCAACATTTTCATGGTCACTCTTTACCTGTGTACAAAAAAGGTACAAACTTCCCCTATATATAGATATAATAATTATGTTTTTCGAATAACTCCTCATCTAGGCCTAATATTTAAAACATTTTATTCTTTAGGGTGTGCAATAAACAAAGACTTTTAAAAGATCATTTTACTATATTTTGTTAAAAACATTTCATAGTCTATAAATTGCTGGCAGAACATAAATTTGCTAGAGTTTCTGAGAACAGTCTTGATTTTATAGCTTCTTCCTTGAGTGAGTAAAAAATCTTGTTTTTCAGTTCTTTCTTTGAGTGTTGCCATGATTGCGTGATCATTTCTTAAGGTTTTTAGCATTTTTTAGGGTGGCAGCTTTTGTCAGGATTCCATTGTATTTCCAAGGTGTTAAAATAAGACACTGAACTCAAATACTTTGGCTGTATTATTAACAAAGATAAATATACAAACAAAGTAAGTACCACAAATATTTGAAGTTTACTATGTACTATGTAGATGCATTTGATTTGTTGTAATGGTAGGTAATCTAGTATACTTCAAACAGCCATTGGCGCTAATAAATTGGCAGTCGTGCTAGCTGTGAATCTTTGTTTATTCCAATGCAGTGACAAAAGTTCATTGATAATTGCAATTAAAAAGTCTCAATGAGAACGCAGACGTACCCCAGCTTCAGCTTGGATAAGTCTGGACATTGGTTTCCAAGTGTTGAACAGTTAAGAAAAAAGTGTGAATTGAGTTATAAAGGGAATAAATATAAGCCGATAAAAAAAATATCACATTTGCTATAAACATTTTGTTTCATCAGTTTTCCCTTTTTCCAATTACTTTTGCATTTCTATTTCACAATTCCTTTTTCATTGATTTCTTGGCACTCCGACCACCATTATATCAACCTTTAAAAAATGCTTTTAATTCCTTAAAACAATATCTTTTACCGTTTCACAAAGCGGTCAAATCAGGCAAATGACCGCCGATCACACCAGCGCCTTCTGCTTCGAGCTTTCAAGAATATGTGCATTTAGATAATAATATTGACGCTGGAAAGGAAAATGACTAAAGAGCCATTTAGCTGTGACTTTAAAGATGAACCTATTGAGTTGATCGTATCATGTTTTTTAGAGTTTCACTTTCAGTAAATATAAATGTAAAGATTGTAATCTTGTTATAAGAACTTACACAATTTTGTTAAGTTTTGTATCCTCTTTTCAATTGATATATACATTTATATATGTACCTACATATACAATGTACAAATACAAATTTATGTGATAATATGAATAGACAATAGACATGTAGCTCATTTCCAAAGAATCTACTGAAAAACATTATTTTTCAGAATGAAATTTTTGCACTTACATTTTGATCTAAGGCTGCATTCATTATTCATTACCCAGTATAATAATAGATTAAGTAACTAAAAACAGTAGATTGAATTTATACATTTCCAAGTTGATATTGATGGGTAGTTAAACTTTGTGGAAGGCTTGGTCCTCTGTAGTGGTCTGCCATCCATGTACTGTCTCTTCTTGCTGATTGTTCTCCTACGATCTTGATCTTCTATGATTGTCTCTTTTCTCTAAGTACTGTACTGCTCTAGGTTCCTTTAGAGTTCGCTCTGTTATTAACATAAAAATATTTCAAAAAAACCTGTGTTATTATCTTCGTTAAATAAAAAGATTGTTTAGTTGTTTGCAAATTTTGTAACTTGATAAATTATTAATTTTCTAAGGTCAGCTGGGGTAAGTGCGTCCTATGGAGCAATTGGATATATTCAAACTCCTTGATTTAATTTATAAAAAAATCTTTTGAATATATGGAAGTAGTTTAAGTTTATGTTTAAGTTTAAGTTTTCTTTATTCATTGAATTGTTTGTTACATTAATTTTAGGATTTTTCGACCACCATGCTAGGCACATGCCCGTGTTGTGGTGGTCGGTCAATGTAGTTGTACATTTTACTATTATTTTTAAGTTTGAATTGACACAATTGCCCCGCGGGACATTTTTATCCAGACTGACCTTGCCAAAATTGTTTAGATTCCCATTATGCATGTGAAATATAATGATACTTGTTTTCGATTTTTTTTATTAAATATATAATGATATATTGTATAACGTCTCATAGATTATAATAAATACATACTGACCCATAGTACAATGCACGATACAGATATTTAATCAGCTCATCAAAATCTTCGAAATCATTCCAAAAGCTGAATAATCTGCTTTTTATTTAGTTAGTAGGAAAGTTTTGTTAAATTGTTAAATTTTTTGTGATTAATAAATAATTGACCTTTTTTAAGATTTTCCATCACCGGAACAGACCAAAGCCATTGAAGAGAAATTGCATAGAAGATCATAGAGAAAGTAGCATGCACAAGCAATAGTTATCATATTTTAGTGAAATACTAGGCTTTAGCCCCTTTAGAAAAATGCCAATCAATGCCAAGCCCTTAACTTTATATTTTAGAAAAATCCCAATCTTTAGGTCCTTTAACCGACTGTATATTTAGTGAAATACGAATCTTTAGCCCCTTTAACCGACTTCATATTTTAGCCCCTTTAGAAAAATACCAAGCTTTAGCCCTTTTAACCGACTTTATATTTTAGAAAAATCCCAATCTTTAGGTCCTTTAACCGAATTTATATTTCAGAAAAATTCCAATCTTTAGGTCCTTTAACCGACTTTATATTTAGTGAAATACGAATCTTTTGCCCCTTTAACCGACTTCATATTTCAGCCCCTTTAACTGACTTAAGAAAAATACTAATTCTTAGTCCTTTTAATGTACTTCATATTTTAGAAAAATCCCAATCTTTAGGTCCTTTAACCGACTTTATATATAGTGAATACAAATCTTTAGCCCCTTTAATCAACTTCATAGTTTAGAAAAATACCTAACTCTAGCCCCTTTAACCAACTTTACTTTTGTATTACTTATGTTATTAATTGTAGAGGTTTTACATATCTTTGTGGTATTTTATGTCATAAAAATAATCTTAATGATTAATTTAATTAATGATCACGTTTTTATATTATTGCTTATTTTATCAATAATAAGCACTTCTGATTAGGGATCAGTTTGTGTATTAGAAAAAGCCGTAGCAATATAATATTCACTGACAATGTGTACATTGGTAACAAAATTTATTTAAAATAATGTTTTATATTATAAAGTGTTATTATTTTGAGGAATTAAATAAGGAAGTCTATACTATAATTTTTTATTGCTCTTGAAATTTGTATCTTTTCTGCCCTTTAATTTTGGATGACCTGTAATAATTTAAAATAAATTACATACAATACATTTTACGGTAGGTTAGTACATAAAAGACGTTATTTCAATAACAAAATTTTTATAAAATATAAAGTTGACAAATTAAATACACTTGTGAATGAATACAAAGATACTTGCATTAAAAAATATGCACATGTACAATGAAAAGTTATCTATATTTATCACGGATTTAGTTCTCTTTCCAAACAGCTTCTTCACTGAATCAGTCCAAATCCCGAGCACTATTCTCACAACTAAGTAAACATTCTGTCTTTGTACATAATTATTGTGATCAATACAATACCTGTATATTTTTCAAACATTATTTTACAGGAACGGTCATTAAAAATTTGGCGTACTATATAATATAACACCGTTCATCGCACAATGTGTTTACGACTGTTACGGCACAAGACCGCAGCGTGTGAACTTGTACAAAAGAATGCATCATTATAATATTGTGAAAAGGTTGATGAAATCCATGTTAAGTGAACAAGTGCTTAGATTTTTTTCTGCCTATTGAAAATAATAGATCAAACTTCATTGTACATAATGTTAATGAAATAGAGGAAGAGTATTAGTAATAATTATGATATAAATTTATTGTTAGTAAGTAATGGTTATTGTTTGTTTTCTAACAGTATTCCCAACCGTGTTTATGTATCAACTTTCAATACAAATTATTATCTCCAGAACATTGCAAACATTACGGAGGCGATAACAGTACTCACATGGAAGTTTATAGATTCCGCACCAGAAATGGAGCGGTCTTTTATCATGTTTTTAAAGAATTCTGCAGATTTCTTTGCTGTTCTGGGTAGTGCGGGATTTGTAATGTCTACAGCATACAGTCCAAAGCGTTCGCTATAAAAATGAGAGAAAAGATTTATTTAATTTAAACATTATTTCCATAAACAAAATAAAAATATAAGACGCCATGGTTTCTTCCATAATTTTCAATTAATCATTCAATAAGAAAAAAGAGCGTTGAAACTCGGACGAAGCAGGGCAGTTAACAACTTTCTAATAGTTTATTTTATAAATTTTCAATATTTAAAATGTTTTTTTTTTAAATAATGTATTTTTAAATGCTTACGAAAATCCAGCTCTCCATTCAAAGTTATCCATGAGAGTCCACGCCACATATCCCGTGATGTTCACATCATCATCGTACAATGCTATCAGTAATTCAGCCAAATAATCCTGTAAATAAATCAATAATAAACAGAACATCCACAGCTAGTTGCACAATGTATCTAAGTGTCTTAAAATATTTAGCACTTTTTCAAACAAAAGCAGCAGTGCAGCGTCAATTATACCATTTTCTTAACTCAAAAACTATTGCTAAGAATATTGAATATTCAAATGTCACCCATTGCACCCACCCATCAGGACCACATAAAACAAATTCTCAATCTTAAGGCTTTCGCTCGCAGGAGAAACTGAAATGAAACCCTTTTCGTTATTTGTTTTTGGGATATTATGCCGTGTTGAACCAGTGACTAGCAATCACTAGATGACAATGGATTCGAGGAACAAGCTACTTTGGAACCAGTTCCTACTCCATTGCCTGTCTTGGCTACTTTGTTCCGGTGACTAGGGATCACTAGATGACAGTGGATTCGAGGAACAAGCTACTTTGGAACCAGTTCCTATTGGAGCACGCCTGATTACGGAGGCAATTGAAATCCACAACCATTCTGAAGTATACTGTAATTCTAACTCGTAGTGGAGTGGAGCTGGTATTGCTTCCAAGTACATAAGCACACATTTCACCAATAACAATTACACATCTGCCCTGATGATGGACACTGTAACGCTGTCCGAAACGTTGGCTAAAGAAGGAGGTAGCGCAACATGGCATAACACCCCAAAAATAAATAACGAAAATACTTTTAGCCGTGAAAATCTAAAAACTTATTTGAAATGAAATCAGTTGTCAACGAAATTCGTGAGCGCTACCATGGCAACCTGTTACCAAGGCTACTGAAAAGTAACTGCCACACAAGTAAAAGTGCTGGTGCGTTGACAACTGGTTTCATTTCAGTTTCTCCGTGAGTGAAGGCCTGAAGACATTCGACAATAATTATAAATAAAAACAATTCTCATATTCTTACAGTCTTGGAAAAAGCATTTGACAAAAAAACATAACAATTACATAATTTACACCCTCTACTAATCACACCTAAATTGCATAATAAAGAATTTAATTTAATTTTTTAGATATTTTTTATGAATGTTCACCTTCTAACTTAAATACCAATATTTTTTTTTACTAATGTCTATTTCATGGTTAAAATAATTTAACGATCTAAATCTGGCGCGAAACCTTTTGTAGGTTTTGTTCAATTTTTAATTAATTAATTACTAATTCTTTTTACGATCATTCCCCCTTGGGTCGGTTTGAAATTAACTAATTCCAATTTTAAATATTTGGCAAGATTTCCAAAAAAATTCCAAAAAATTCTTTTGGAAAAATTTGTATACCACGGTGTTGAACCGGGTGCAAATCTACGCAGTGCAACTTGATTGTAAAAATGTTATCCGCATTCTTAATGCGCGCGGCCAACCGGACAGTGAGGTAATGGTGTAAGTTCCACCAGAACCCATCGATCAAACACAGGACATTGAAGTCTCTTATAATTTAATTGTTTTTAAATGACGATTTATTAATTCTTTGTATAATTATATAAAATAAAACACATATCCACAATCAGCTTAGTATCTTTTACATTGCTCCTAAAATCACTATCAATACTCACTGAGTATGGATACTAGGAAATCAAAAATTGGTAATTTAAAGGGAAGGAACTATTTTAAAAAATATGTACTTCACATTGAAGAAGTTAATTAATTCTTTACTTAATTTTAAAATATTTTATTTTTTATTTTCCATTTCCATTCCCTCAACAAGTAATTTTATATTATTTTCATGATCTTATTTTTATTATTTTATTTTGTTTTTGTCACAACGTGCAAGTTAATAGTGATGTAAGATTTACCTTACTTAAATGACTGCTTACTTTTATCTCTGTATAATTTATGATTACGTACTCATTATGACTTTTTTTCATAATAATTCTTTATTTATTCTTTATTTATACATTTATGTATACGTATATAGAATTTATTATCATAAATTTATTATTATTATATATCTATTCCCTATACATACATCAAATTTCGACTAACATAATAAGGGCACTTGCTTATTCTGGTAATTGAAAATCATGCAAATACGTTTGTTCAAAAATATTTATACAAATAAAGAAAACTTTAAAGTAGGATTAAAAACTACCTATATTTAGTTGTACGTAACTTACTTGGAAATACTTAATTCTGGCGTCGTCAACTAAACCTCCCTTATCCGACACACCATTCTCTGTGATCATTATCTCTGGGTGGTCATATTCCTTATCGGCCCATCGCAGCATATCACCGAAGCCCTCGGGATATACCTGAAAAAAAAAGAGTTTAATACTTATGTTTTAATTTGCATTATCTTTTTAATAATTACTGAAATCTGTGGATTGTTGGTAACAAAATTGACAAACTTGGCCAACTTGAAATCGGGGTATCATTTCGAAGAGCTGGAGGCAAACCATGTGGCACCAGTAGGGTTCGAGAATGCTTTGAATATTCAAAGGCTCAGAACAGATATTGTCTAGTGAGTCGGGTAGCGCACATATATGTAAATGTAAATAACTCTTGATATTAATAAACGCCCGGGTTTCCGGCACCTTTAAAATAAAATAAAAGTCATACATTGACCACTGAAGAGGGCACATTGAAATAACCAGATTCTGGGCAGAAAAGTAAAGTTCACTATAAGGCAAGGTTTGCAGTGCAATCGCAAGGTTCATTTTTAAATTAGCCGCCTGGCGTAGCGACGCTAAAATTGATTGAAGTAAATTTTAACGCATTTGTAAAAGTGTTTAACTAAATAATGTAACAAAATATTAAATTCTGAAAACAAGCCTAAGCATTTGTAGTTTTTTTACAGTCAGCAATTTGCGTGCCATTGTAAAAAGGAACTAGTAATTCGTAAACCGATTTTATTTTCGTGGACTGAATAGTGATCTTGCAATGTCATTTGCCTATGTACTGTCAAATTCAATTATTGATAAATCACAGAAAGGGGAACGGTCACGCTGCTTCCCGTGCTCTGCACAATTTAGTTTGTTTCCACTTTCCCTGATTGGCTGGTCTATTAATTTGAATGTCTATCTATAGTCTAGTTATTATCACACAATCAAGCTTATCGATGTTATTGAAGCTAATAGAAAATAATTGTGATAAAAATATGATTTAGTTTTCTCTTTCTTAAGCGATGTCCGTAGCAGCGGTTAAGCCGCGGACATCGCTTCTCATGTTATGCTTCTTTAGACATATTACTATTTAATGAGAATAAGATGCCAAAAATTCCTACCCTCAGCCATTCCGAAGCAGAAGATTCGCCAATATCAAGAGTAACTTTGGCTCCAATGTCTTTAAGCCAAGATGGTTCTTGTGCAGATTCGTCCACCCCAGCAGTGATGAGATGTGTGGTGTAGTGATTGATTCCCAAGATGTCAGCTGTTCCTTTGATGCGGGCAATTGTGTCTGCAGACATAACGGGAAGACGAGATAGACGCAGACCTTCCAAAATGCTATTGTCTCCCACTCTATCTATCATTTCCTTAGGGTACCCTCCGTCCTTTGAATAAATGGGATGTCCAAACCATCCAAACTGCAATAAGAGTTTTGTCAAGTTATATCATTCGTAGTCATGTTATGTTTATTTATTTAGGTGAGATAAAAAAAACCTCCAAGTCTATTACAATGTGTAGCACATTCTACCTGTTGTTTAGCGTCGAAGGTTACATGCACTTGTAATAAATTGAGTTATTATTTATTATAATAAATTAATTTATATACCTTGAACTGATTAGCGACTACTGCCAAAGCAACATCATCTGGGTTTTCAGGATCCTTAGGAGCGTACCAGATGGAGTTGATGCTGATCATTATTCTTCCTCCCTGTTTTGCACGGTACCTCGTATCGTAACGGTGGTAAGCCTCTGCGTGGGCTTTCAGCAACGTATCGCCGCAGAGGTAGTTTCCTACTCCGTGACTGGATATAGCCGGGGCCTTTTTCTGATCTCCATATCCATCTTCGCAAATTTCATAAGGTTCATTGAAAGTGATCCATAGTTTAACTCTATCGCCGAAAGTTCCGAAGCACAAATCCGCATAGTCATAGAAGTAGTCAACCATTCTAGGGTTTGCCCAGCCACCGAGATTCATCAGTATTTGTGGCATATCCCAGTGGAATAATGTCACCTAGAAAACAGATAAATTTGTTTTATCAAATACTGTAGAATAGTTACAATACCTCCAACTTCTGACATTTCCCAAACATTCTGGTTTTACACTAATGTCTACTAGCGGCACGAGTTGTGACACATGGTTTACTCTCATGCGTGTGGATTTTATGCATGATTATGCTATAATAATAATAATAATATTTGAATGATTTGTATGGCGCCGTTTTTTTGTGAAAAATCACCTCAAGGGCGTTGTACAAAATTATAATATATTTTTACAATCTTACTTCTAACTATAAACTAGACAAACTATTATAACTACTTATTGCTAAAAATTGCATCCACCGGTTCATCGATCACTGATACGAAACTATACAACGATTCGACCAATGCGTAAAAATGTACTGTACAGGCAGAAAATACACAGGACCATACTTACCTGGGGACTCTAGCGGCCAGAGTTGCCAGCCAATACAAGAAAATGCTGCCAATATTTTACTGGAGTTGAATGTATAATTAAAATTCTAGGGTATTTGGTTATATCTACTAGTGAATGGTAAGAAAAAACTAGAATCCTTGAGGAGCTAAGTTTCTGCTTAAATGTAAAAGAGTGAAGTGATGCAGACTAGACTAACTAGAGGATCCAATTCGAGGACTTGAGGCTTAGGGTTGCTATCCGTCCTAATACATCGGGACCGCACCTTTATCCAGACCTCTGCCCCGACAAAACCTACAATGTCAGGATTTAAAACTGCACAATGCAGCAACGCTGTTTACTAACAAACATTTTCCGCAGTTGTGCTGACTATGAGCGTGAAGATGGCCCCGCGCGCCCGGCGGAGGTCGAGGGGGCCGGGGTGAGAGGTTATTGGAGATACGACACCAGCCACTTGCGGCAACCCTAGCCCTAATGAAAATGAAATAACTAATATGTTATTGATGGTAGAATTCTTGTAACGCAAAGAATTAAAAGGTATCTTTTTCCTCTTACCATCGGTTGGATGTTCTTTTCCAGCAAAAGGTTGATCAAATTGTTGTAGTAATTAATTCCCTCGGAGTTGATGAAGTCGATCCTACCAGTGGGTAAGATTCTTGCCCAGGACAGAGATAGTCGGTACACTTGCACCCCGAGGTTTGAGAGCTCTTCCACATCTTCTTTGTATCGGTTATACGAATCTACCGCGATGTCTCCGGTAGTTCCGTCTGCGATAAGCTCAGGTCTGGAGTGGGATAGCCTGTCCCACACATTTTCAGACTTACCTAGGATGAAAAAAAAAATAAATTGGGGTCCAAGTGTATGCACTTTTGCTTTGTTTAAACCAATGGGCAGGAAAAATACCGATTGGCTTTACCTAAGCTTTTTGCAATTTTTTTGCCTGACCTGCAACCTGGTGACTGGACAACTAAGTTTTCGCAGAAAAATATGTTGTGTACTTTGGAAACATTTTTTCTGGATATTTTTATTTTATTTTTTTTAAAGAAAGATAAACATTCCCGGGTTACGAATAACCCGACAATATTTGAAAATCTCCTACTACCACAGTACAGTACTATCACAGTAAGCGGAAAATGTTGCTTGTGTCGTAATGGAGGCCAGCCAAGGAATCGAACACGTGATGCCAACTCAGCCACTGACCAATATTTCCACAAATTCAATAAAATTACTTACACCTATTTTAAAACATTATTTTATAAAACCCAGTAAGTAATTCATTCTCATTTATTGTTTTGGAACGTTTACAGAGAATATTAACATGATTTTTTTTTTTATTAGCATTCCATTCTGAAACGACTCGTGTTTCATGTCGCAGTACCTTCTGGTTGCACTCTACGCAAGTTGCATTCGCTGCGAGTGGTTTGGTTAATTTATGCATTCGCTTCTGCTATTTGTTTGACAGAAATGACGTTCAAACACGATTTTAACGTTAAATTTGTTCGGGAGGTGGGAAAAAAGTTATGTTTATGTAACTATAATTTACCGGAATACGTAAGAAGGGATTTAGCGGAGAAGGCGTTGGATTGAGATTGGAAAAAAGCAATTTGACAACATCCTCATGTAGTTCCTTCATTCATTGGTGGTGACAAAGGCCCCACAATCAACCCCTCAGGTCTATTTGCTCGGTTTTCAGAACAACTCATATAAGTCTCATAGAAATCTTTGTATCTCCCTTACTATCATGGTTAGAAATATCATGTAAATGGTGTTAGAAAGAGAAAATACCACGTTTTACAATCAAATCTAAAAGTTAACTGCAAAGTAATTAAAATGTACACCTTTATGAATCCAAAATTTCCCACCGCAATTTGAAAGAAAAAGTAACTTTGAGAATTTTTTATTAATTATTTTTACATGAAAAGACAAAAAATGAGTTGATGATAACGTTTATAAACATTTGCCTAATAAATTAAGAATCTTTTTTTTCCTTATCACTAATTTTTAGATACATACGTAGAAAAAAACTAAGTTGACCATTTTAAAAATATTTTTTGTGTTTGCATGCAAAAATAATATCCTATTTAAATAATTATATGATTATTTCGAATTATAAAATTTGAAATAGTATTTAATCATCTTTCCAATACATTCAGAAACATTCCATTTATTTGGATTTTATTGCAAAATGGAAATATTTTGACCCTCTGACAAAGTTCGGTCGAGGGCTGAGGGGTTAATATTTATTTCGTTGAATGGGTGAGCCCGAAATCTTCTTTTAGATCTTTGCTATATCACAAATATTGTCTTAATCGAACTGAACGCAAAAAAAAATCTAGTTCAGTATAATTCGGGTAGCGCCAGGTACGGAAGCCAGCGTCACGGCCCTTCCTACGTAGCACGGAGCTAGGAAGGTGTACACTGTACACAGAGATACTTACAAGTTATGTGACTGACGCAACCGATATGCTAACAAAAATATTGTTTTACCTTTCTATCAAAAAAGTAGTTTTTTTCTAACCTGATACATTCCAAGCGCCCTCGATTTGGTGGGCTGCCGTAGCTACTCCAAATGTAAAGTCTTCTGGGAAGTTTGTGTATTTGTATTCGGCCCAACTAAGGAAAAAATTAGAATCATCGATTATTTTTTTTATCTTATGCAAAAGATCACAGAAACGATTGAATTTCCATCAAACAATAAGTAGATACGTAGATAGATCCGAGATTACGTAGAATTATCAAGAGACATGGACGCCAGCAAAATGATTGAGTTATCGTTATCAAGAAAGACTATTATAGATTTGTCATTACTATTGCATAATTTTGATTGAAAATTAAAATAGATAGGTACCGGTAATGTTTTGAATTCCTTTGTAGTCTGATTCATTTTTAATGATTTTAGCGATAGCAACATATTTATATCTGGATGTCAGAATTATAGGACATCGTAGTAGGTAACATTTTTGGGCATAAGGCTTTAGGTACTCTTTTCAGAGTGAGGAGTCACTTACTTTTTTATTTTATTTATTTTTTAATGTGAAACCGCACAAACCAGTTGATTGCCAGTGAGATTATGGCATCCCCAATGTTGCGAGGCTAAAGGTAGTGGGGAGGGGAAGAAAATGTGTAGGGGGAAGAACCTGGCTATTCAGATCTGGTCACCAAACACGGCCAAAGCCATTTCAAGCGACTATTTAATTTTGAATGATGGTCTTACACCAGGGCGATACTGAGAGTACCTTCCACCCTGGAATGTGCCGTAAATATACTTACTATATATTATTTACATGAGTAAGTTCATTGTGAAAATAACATAAACTAATCAAATAAAATTTACTTGCGCACGCCGGGTTGAACCCGCGATCTCCGGCTTGCTAGTCGAGAGCCTTAACATTCGACTTTCCTTACCCTCTTTAAACATTTTTTCGGTTCGAGAAGGATTTCTAAAGCATTCAGATTTTTTTTAATGTTTTTAAATCGCATTTTTAAAGCAGTAGGTAACAATAAAAAATTATAATAATTCCAATAACCGTTGCACTTTTAGGTATAGATTATGGAAATTATATTTGTTTTAATAATTACTACAAGAAACAACTATTTACGTGCCCAAAATAGGTTATTAGATTCATAGTTTGGGTTAAGTTAGTAAATCATGTGTATTTAGAATGAAGTGAAACTCACGCAAATATCCAATCCATTAAAAAAAAATGCGGCAAAAGAATCGTTTTATACGGGAAATTTTGAACGTTGAATAAAAATGGAATTTTAATGAATCTTTAACGTAATTAGTTGTTTCTTGTAGTAATTTAAGTTGGAACGAAGTGTAATTTCTAAAAATCTGTGCCTAATAAAAGTGCGGCGGTTAGTGAAATATAAAATATCTTCTTAAAAGGATTTTTCGAAATTCGAATTATTAAGTTATAGCCATTTTAGTGTCACGGCACCTCGATCGGTTTAGACGGAATCTAACTGGAATCTAAATAGAAAAGGCGGTAAACAAATAAATAGGCGGTTAACAGTTTCCGACTACCTCAAAATGAATACCCCTCTCTAATTTGTAAAGGCTCCGACTACCTGAACATGAATGTAAGTTATATGTACTGTTATATCAGTTACACTGTCTTACTTAAACAACTTAAAACTTTAAACTCGTCTTTCTCGAAATTATTTTTTTCGAAACGTTTGTCACAAATCTCAAATTCTAATTGACCGATTTTCTTGAAATTCGGCATGAATTTTCTTTATATATCCTTCTATGGTAGAAACCAACAAAAAATCATAATTTTCAAATTTTACTATTTTTTTTAAATGCCTCGTTTTTGAGTTGCCGCCATTTTGCGGGAATTTTGTTTTTCGTTTATCCTGGTTCCTACTATAATGACATTTTTACTGATAAAGAATCTACCTTTTTTTTATTTTTCAGATGAACAAAAGAGTGGAAATCGTGACACGCTCTTTTTTCCCCCTCTACTTCAATAGCGTGCAACTTCGTGAAACACATATTATACATTTAAAAAAAAAAAATTGTGCATCCTTAAAATACAAATAAATAAATTATTAAAAATGTATACTTAAAATATTAATTGTTTTTTTTCATCGACCATCAAAAAAACGCCCAAAATTCGGGCTTCTAGGGCTACCCCTTAAGGGTATTCTAGTCTAGAATACAAATCAAATTACATATTTAAAACAGCACTTTCAGTATTTTACATGAGCTTATAAGATTTTATCAGAATACAAAAATAAATCTTCAATACAACAATTTTCATAAAGTGAAAACAATACAAAAAGAGTCACCTCCCCAGGAGGCCAAAAACTAAATTGAAAAACTTGTAGTCGCATAAGGGGAAGGTTTCACATTGTTTCTACCTACATAAAAAAAATAACTGAACAACTTTTGTCAAAATCGATTAAATTCACTCACTTTTTCGTCAAAATGACCTGAATTATTTAAATCATTATATTTAATTATATAGGTAAACAATGTGGCGAAAATAAAAGCAGAAAAAAACATTTTTTAATCAAATAATACCAATATTCGCAAATTCACTTTGTGACATCATTTTAATTAAATGAAAACTGATCTCTTTGTATATGTTACTGTAAAATCCCGTAAACTGGTAAATTTTAGGATTTACCAACTCATTAAAAGTTGGTAAATCTTAGAATTTACTCGAAGATATTTAGATTTACCGTAGTCCCAGCTTTTACAGTAACATATACACTACTTATTTAATCAATTTTATCAAAAGAAAGTTATTTATTTGATAATTTAATAATAAAATGCTCCTAAATGCGGCCCTGCGCTTCCCAAAAAACAGACTCGTTTTCAAGTCTTATAAATGGTACCTACCTACGTAAACATCGAAGGGTCCATAAAAAGTAGGTACCTATACTTCAAATTTTACCTGGTCAACGTAGCTATATACAAAATTTTACGAAGATAATTTTTATTTATATTATACATCGAGATAATTTTTATTTAATTTACATGAGAAGTTTAAAAAATAAAACCACCGAACTTTGTAGATAATTGTTTAGTTAGAACATGGACGTGGACTTTGTAGACAATTGTTTAGAACATGGACGGCAATAAAAAAAAACTGTCGTTAGTTTTCGTGATTAAAAATAACGGCTGATCAATATTCAGGGAGGCATCCTTTATCAATAGATAGTTATTTATTTAAAACTTACCACTGCCCAAAGACGGCTAATGCCAATACTAATATGGAAGCCTGCATGGTCCCCCTTAATGAATACCACTAGAGAGAATGCCAACTGACGACTGAAGGGAGTACTGTGTTCTCTCGGGTGCGAGATCAGCCTTTACTGAGGACTGAGGCCAACGTACCCCACCACATACTTATATATAGGTACATATACTAAGACTTATACCTGCATGCCTATAGCAGTTTGATTGCCGACAGCCTAACAGCTGATCCGGTGTTAATAATCAGTGGTGTCACACGGTTTCCGTAACGGGTTTCCAACAAAAACATCTTACAAAGCATAAAGTAAAAAAAAAAACAACCATTTGCTAGCATAAAGATGAAGCAAAAATCATACAGAATCATGTGTTTTTGTTTTGAAAATTTGATCGCTTGGAATAATTAATGACGCTTCAATTAAATACTGCGAGTAGAACACATCTTGGTCTTAGAAAATATCGATAATTTTTTTTATAAGCCTAGAAAAAATAAAGTATTAGGTCTATAAAAAAACACTTTCAAGAGCAAATTCTCCTACTTATAAACACTTTTTCGGATATTGTTTCATTGTATTTTGTGGAAAATTCAGTTTTTTATAATAATCGCAAAAAAATTACATTTATGTCTGAACTTCACAAAATAAAATAAATTTTGCATTTTCGCGTTGTTATTTTTGACATTAATGAAGGCGGCGGGCAATCGACGAATTTGGATTTTTAAAGTGAATCTTTGCCGTCGACGTAAGAACTATGCACTTGTCACACCCATTTTTGTTTTGTTTTCAATTGTCACACAAAAGAAAAAAAATTTTATTTTTTTTTTTTTTTTTTAAAAGAATTAAAACACTTTGTATTTAAACCACGAATTTATTATTTTGTATATCTACCGGTTTCGCTTCGACCAAGCTTCATCAGGATATAATATAATAATAACTAACTACTAAGGCAGAGATATCGGTTATATATAAGTGGAATGACAGAGGGAGAAAGAAAATCACAAAAGAAAATAATTAGACAGAGACAAAATTAATATGCAAGGGATACAAAGGGTAAACAATTAGTGGGAGGGAGACAACAATGTACATTATACAGAAAAAGATAAATTATAATACAAAAGAACATAATTAGACGGGAGCAAATTAATTTAACAGAGGTACGATGAATATCAATTAGGGGGAAGGAGACAACAGTGTATATATGAGCATAAGTAAATGGGCAACAGTATTCAATAATATAATAAAAAGTCTGATGCATCTTACATTTTAACATAAAGAACAATATTTAGATATGGATGAAATAAATAATTAAGGGGCTCAGAATAACAATATAACACAAACATAATATCATGGGGTGGGATGGATGGCCGGAAACAAGTTAAAGATAGGACTATAGGGTGTATTTTTTTGATTTGATAGATTAACTTGGTTATTGAGTAGGAATTCTGACTTATTTGTATTTAACGTTTTTCTAATCTCTAGAGCTTCTAAATTGTCTAATTTAAGACCTATACTGTTTTTATGTAGCATTCGAGTTCCTGATATTTTATTAAAATTATGGTCTGTTGCGATTAAATGGTTTGCAAGTTCAGAGAAACCTTTACCGTTTAGACAGCGTAGATGTTCTTTGACTCTAATATTGACGTTTCGTGCTGTTTTTCCTATATAGAATGCAGGACAATCACTGCAGCTAAGTTGATATATGCCCGAGTGACTTAACTTATCATCTTTATCTTTAGTATTGATTAAGAATTTGCCAAGATTGTTATTTGTGTAGAAGGCCGGTTTAATGTATGCTTAAATCAAAATTACTTTAAATTCAACAACATCATTTATGAACAAAATATGGGCTTGCCCATGGGGGCCCCAACGTCACCGTTGGTCGCTGATATATTTATGGATAACTTAGAAAATAACATATTCTCTTGTAAATCTCCTCTCTTAAAAAACGTGCTCATATGGAAAAGATACGTCGATGATATATTTTGCATTTGGTCAGGTACGGATCGACAATTAAATTCCTTTCTCCAACTTCTAAACTCTTTTCACACTCAAATACAATTCACCTTAGAAGTAGGTATTAATGCTTCCTTAAATTTCCTAGATCTTACACTTTCTTTGTTAAATAATAGAATTGAGTTCAACGTATACCGTAAACCAACCTACACAGACATAACTATACACAATACATCTAATCACCCAATCTCACATAAACACTCGGCTTTTCACTCAATGGTACATAGATTAGTTTCCGTGCCCCTGTCTAACACTAATTATTCAAAAGAATTATCGACTATTAAACAAATAGCGTCGAATAATGGCTTCGATCCTGACTTAGTTAATAAAATACTCAATAAAAAACTAAAACAAATATCTACAAATAAATTCCTTTACAAAAGTGCGCCGATAACAAATAACAATACTCAAAAATACAATTGGCGTAGGATCCTATTTATAAATAATTTTTCTAACCTAAGTGTTAGAAACCTTCCTCTAGAAATTAAACCGGCCTTCTACACAAATAACAATCTTGGCAAATTCTTAATCAATACTAAAGATAAAGATGATAAGTTAAGTCACTCGGGCATATATCAACTTAGCTGCAGTGATTGTCCTGCATTCTATATAGGAAAAACAGCACGAAACGTCAATATTAGAGTCAAAGAACATCTACGCTGTCTAAACGGTAAAGGTTTCTCTGAACTTGCAAACCATTTAATCGCAACAGACCATAATTTTAATAAAATATCAGGAACTCGAATGCTACATAAAAACAGTATAGGTCTTAAATTAGACAATTTAGAAGCTCTAGAGATTAGAAAAACGTTAAATACAAATAAGTCAGAATTCCTACTCAATAACCAAGTTAATCTATCAAATCAAAAAAATACACCCTATAGTCCTATCTTTAACTTGTTTCCGGCCATCCATCCCACCCCATGATATTATGTTTGTGTTATATTGTTATTCTGAGCCCCTTAATTATTTATTTCATCCATATCTAAATATTGTTCTTTATGTTAAAATGTAAGATGCATCAGACTTTTTATTATATTATTGAATACTGTTGCCCATTTACTTATGCTCATATATACACTGTTGTCTCCTTCCCCCTAATTGATATTCATCGTACCTCTGTTAAATTAATTTGCTCCCGTCTAATTATGTTCTTTTGTATTATAATTTATCTTTTTCTGTATAATGTACATTGTTGTCTCCCTCCCACTAATTGTTTACCCTTTGTATCCCTTGCATATTAATTTTGTCTCTGTCTAATTATTTTCTTTTGTGATTTTCTTTCTCCCTCTGTCATTCCACTTATATATAACCGATATCTCTGCCTTAGTAGTTAGTTATTATTATATTATATCCTGATGAAGCTTGGTCGAAGCGAAACCGGTAGATATACAAAATAATAAATTCGTGGTTTAAATACAAAGTGTTTTAATTCTTTTAAATATAATGTCTAACCACAAAGTAATTGCTTCTTACGAAAAAAAAAAAAAAAAAAAAAAAAAAAAAAAGAAAAAAAAATTATTACTTACTCTAGCATATCTTTTTTTCCAATTTCTTTGGTAAAAGTGACTATAAACATCCACTCGTGTAGTAAAATAATTACTGATTTTTATTTTTATTTTTATTTCAATCTTGTTAACAATAATATATTTTTATTCTTTATTTTTCAGCTTACTTTTAATTTTTTATATTGTTATTTGATTTTAGGTTTCATTTATCCCTAAATATGTTTTTTCTTTCAATTTTTATATTGTTATTTGTATTTATATTTGCTTTTTAGTTTTATTTATCCCCAAACATGTTTGTTTTTTTTTTCTTCTTTCTTCTTCTTATCATCTTATCATCTGTTTCTATAAAACAATATTTCATGTACGACTACCACAACACAGGCATTAGCCTAGTGTGGTAGTTAAAAATAATAAAGAACTGTTACTTTTAAACATTTATTAAAATAAAATAAAAAAAATTAAAAAAATGTGTCAGTTCCGCCCCGTCTGCGGTGGAGAATAGACGTCTCTAGATTCCGCGTCGCTTGGTTCCGTGAAATCAATTTTAAATTTCCTTGTTATTACAATAAACAATGCGTAAGAAAGGAGTTAATGTTTTTTACGGGCCTTTACGAAATCAACCTGTAAAAAACACAAAATAAACAAACAAACACGACAAAACTCTCAAATACCTGTTCCTACCTTAACAAAAGCTTTTTCTCAAGTCTTGTCAAGTATTTTTAAATCCCGCCCAAAAAGAGGCGTGGATTCCGATTTCGATTTTTTCCTGGACCACCTAAAGATGTGAAATTAGGTTTCCAACAAAAACATCTTACAAAGTAAAAAAAAAACTAACATAACGTTAAGTAGACGTAGTTAAAAAAAACTATGTTCTAGCATACGAAGATATGAAAATAGATAAAGTCGTACTTATTAAATTGTTAAATTGCTTACTTCATTAGTCACCTTAAATAATTTTATTTAAATATCAGGTTGGTAGCTTGTTTTTTTATGGACGATGCTCGATGAAGCTTTTAATGTTTTCATCGGATCTAAATCATGCAGGTATAGCTATGATAGGTACGAACGAAATGGTAAGGTGACCATTTCATTCTTACCATGCGAAACAAAGGCTATCGTTTGACAAATTAATCATTTTAAATAAATAACAAACAGCTTTCGAATTGTATTGTAAATTTAGTGCAATATAGTTTTAACTTGTGTTTGTTTTTCATTGTAAATATATGTAAGATATTTTTTAGGATAGTACCTAGCACTTAGATTTGTTTGGAAATGGATCGAGAAAAACCTCCCGTCCCCCAAATGATGATTTGCTATCTGATTCCTCGGGTGTTAAGATGAAAATGATCGGTAGATATTTCGGAAGCTGCTGATTTTGTATCGATTGCTTTTAAAAAAGTAAAATAATTAAACCAGCAAGTATCTCTAGCACAGATTTTGAACAGATGAATCGCAAAATATCTTCCACTCAAAATAAAACGACTCCCTTCAAAAAAATACTTATCTTTAACTGAACAACGGAATTTATCTTCGACTTCAAGTCTATCGTCCAACCACTACACCAACCACTACACCAACCACTACACCAACCACTACACCAACCACTACACCAACCACTACACCAACCACTACACCAACCACTACACCAACCACTACACCAACTACTACACCAACCACTACACCAACCACTACACCAACCGCTACACCAACCGCTACACCAACCACTACACCAACCACTACATCTACCACTATAACAACCACTACACCAGCCACTACACCGGCCACTACACCAACCACTACACCTTTACAGATAACTTCATGTTTATACAACAATCTTGACAGTCACATTACGCATGTCACTAAAATTTCCAACTATGGAAAACAAATCAATTTGATTTGATATAAAACTTTACGTTCGAAAATAAAATCCACCCTCTGGAGTGGAGTTAAGTCGGTTGGCCGCAACCGTCTTTCTGTTCAATTCGAGGCAGCGGCCGAGGACAATAGCTTTGTCAAATCCGATTTTACTAAGAAAATCTCGTCTAGGAGTCTGGGAGTTATGAAAAGGAGACATCCTGAAAAATACTACTGTTCCCCAGTGTTTTGGAAAAAATATTAGAGCGCGTCATTTAAATTATAGGTTTAACACGGGAAACTCATTAGAATCGAGTCCCTCCTAATCTGGTGTCCTAACTTTTGATAGCAAAGACCTCCCACAAAATGTTACCATTTTTCATGATTTCATTTATGTAATCTCAACTGTGCAGTGCTGCAGATTTGTACACATGAAGAACCTCTGTAGATCAGAACCTCGATGCTTTAATAATTTAACCTGTTGCAGTTTGTATCGTAGTGGCGATTCCCGCGATAAGGTAGAGGAAAATTATAAAAGTTTAAAGTGTTCCGGAAATCTCATGTCCACCAGAAAAACTTTCCCTGAACTATCAAGACAGCGCAATATAAAACATACAATGACGAGAAGAGCATTTCTTACGCAGAAGCATCAAGAATGTTCAACAAATAACTTATTATTCAGAAATAATTTCCAAAAATTCAAAAAATTCCACCCCTTCTCATATCTCTTCTTCATAATTTAGAAAAACTGTTGAATAAGCCACGAAACCTAGAGTAGTGACAAAAAATAATGCTAATCACAAATCCTTCCGCGGTTCCCCAACGGACAACTTCCTTCCAGTTTCCAGTTCAAAGTCATCTAGTACCTAAAGAACAACATTGCAATAGAGACCGCAACTTTTTCTAATAATTTTTCTAATAATTTTTTTTTTATTTATTTAATATTGTGGTATTAATCACATGTTTTTATACATTAATCAACTCTACACTAATCAACTATTCTTTGTTTTCTTTGTACCTAAAAACTAAATGATAAAAGCATTCAAATACCGTCCCACGTTGCTAAACAAATTACTCACATTATCAGCAGAACTAGAAATGGTTTCTCTGATGAGGATTTTCCAGCGGTATTGTCATAGTCTTAAAAACTATCTTTAAGTCTTAATCTAAGCTATTATTACTAAAGAATTTTTAGTAATGATTTTACCTCTTAATTAAAAAAAAAATTACGTCTTATATTGAGAGTTTTTAACTTATTTTTTGTATTTTTGCCTGGTATTTTATATTGTCTCTGTCCAAAGCTTGTGTTTAACGTCGGAGATTTTATTTTTTCTTTGTACACTGTCGAACTGGTGTGTTAGTGATGGTTTGTGTTGTTGAAATTTCTTTTTTGTTCAAAAATCTAGTTTAGTAGTATTTTAACGTATAATTGGCGTATATCCGGCGTATATTGGCGTAGTACCTACGTAGTAGTAGTAGTGGTACGTCAAACATGTTGAATTTGGTCTTCATCAGTCAGTCTAAGTTTTTTAAGTATTACCTTTTTATAATATTTACCTATTATGGATTTCTGTGTGATTTACATATGATCGATAGCCAAGTTTGTTGCTCCTCCACGTTGATTCCATGTTCTATTGTGGATTGATAAAGTGCAAAATATACTGTTTTCATTTGTTTTGGTTTATATATGTTTCTTATGTTTAGGAAAACGTGTATTGTTTTTAGGAGTTTATTTGTGATTTGTTTGATATGATGTGTCCAACTGAGGTTATGGTCAATTATGATTCCTAGATATTTTAGTTGGTCTATTTTTTTTAGAGTAGGGCAATCGCAGATGTTGGTGTTCATATATTCGTGTATTTTTATGGTGTTCGTATTGTTTTTTGGCTGTCCCTTGCTATTTATACAGTACATTGTGAATTTTGTTTTCGATAAGTTTAACCATGTCTAACCATGTTTTCACTCGCGTGATTCCTAAATTCGCTATGTTTCAATTATTATTCCAATCTTTAGATTTAAAGAGTACCTACTGTGTCGTTCGCATAACTAACTATGTTTTATTATTAAAAACTATTCTTTAAATAAATTATTCCCATCGTGCTGGGGCAACCCATAGTTTATTTATGGAGACATTATTTAATTTTGAACCATGGTTTCCGGAAGCCCTTGGAAATGGAAATCCGCTGGATGACAGCACTGCACTGATAACGTGATACGCGACCATTCTGCTGATTATCGCCCATCTATTTCTAGATAGTCAGATTGGTCAGATAGGGGAAAATCATTAAAAAAAATCAAAAAGAAATTGCCGCGTTTCTTAGGTAGAGAGATATTTCAAAACACTTAACTCACTTTGCAGGTAGGTACCCATTGAAGTGTTTTTCTGTGTGATACGTAAATTCATATTGTTATCTAATTTTAATAAATAGATATTATTCATAGTAATGACAATAAAACAATTAAATATAGATTAGATAATAATCAATCGAATTGTTCACGGGAGATTAGCTACTTAAAATTAAGCAATAATATAATCGTGATTTATAAATCTTTATTATTTATGGACATTTCTTTTTTCCGATAATTTCATTTGATTTTAAAAATAACTACACAATTTCACCAAGTACCTACCTAATTAACTTCTAAATAACATTGTGCATTTATTTTCAGTAGTACAATGGCGCGCAGCGGTCGCTGAATTGAAATGGGAGAATAGGGCGTCACTCAAATTTTATTTCTGAAAAAAGCACGGAAAAGTGTATTCCTACTATTAAGGCGAATGGCATAGTGAAAAATGAAGAAGGAAGCTCCTTGGACCCTTTTTGCGAGAAAAGACCCGTACTGAACGCCTTGAACCGGGCGCTACACTACTGACAAAACTGCAACACTTGACAGACTGGAATAAAACCGCGACCATTTTGACCACCGTAACACGGGCAAGTGCCCAGCATGGTGGTTGAAAAATCCACATACTATGTAACCATCAAAGCAATGATTAAAGAAAATTAAAAAAAAAACCCACATTTTTTGGTCGTTTGAATTTCCCCTAGCCTAATTTTTTCTAAGACGGAAAAGCCATATTGCCAAAAAAACAGTCAATTCGTTGTGGTAAACTTTTTTGGTTATCCACGATAAAGTGGATATTGAAGATTTTTCTTCTTGTAAATAATATCGTTTTCTTTACATTAACCCCACACAAGAGACCCTGAAGAAATAATTTCTCTTAGGGCCTATATATCTTTGGGGATACTGTGTGGACTTTAAGGCTCCGTAGTAAGCGCAGTAAATCGAGCAAACTCATGCAACCTTTACTTGCATGAAAAATCTGTTGAAGGAGAACAACACGGCTGAAAACCCGAGGTTTGGCCAGTCTACTGTAGAGCTCTAGAGCTCTACTGTAGATACAGATAGATTCCGAACCCCACATAATACACTCTCAATTAGTGTATCAGCAAATTGGTTTAACCGGTAATAAATCAATATGGACACCTTCGAAAATTGACATTTAAAATCTTACAAATAAGTTGTCTAACAGGGGATTAACCACAGTTTGAAAATGGTCTTATAAACCGAAACAGCTGTAACAAAAATACATACTAAAATACTTGCAGAACTTGATAATAAAATTGTCAAATTTAATTTTAATAAAATTTTAAAAAATCACTGGTTAAAGTAAATCAAGTACTTCCCTAACACCCTGTATACATAAAACAATGATAAGGAAATTGAGGTCCATAAATTATTTTTGTAACGATTGAAACTTTTTTTATATAAGTAGGTAAGACTTCTAAAAATTTTAACACTGGAGTAAGGAGCAACTACATTGTTTGAAAAATAAAAATTATTCTGAATTTATTCTTTTGTTATAAACAAATGATTGAAAGTTTAAAGTCCGGTCTCCTCCGACCGAAACCATGAACATGAACACGAACAATCGCTTGAACATCACTATAAACACGAATTGTTCAGCTTACCACGGCGATGGAAAAAAATTCCCCTCCCAGGTGAAGCGGGAAGGCAGGCGTGGCCAGCGGGGGCGGGGGAGGGGATAAGTTAATGTATTTATTGTAGCTGCGCCGAGCGATTGGTGACAGTAAATCGAATGAGATTTGGGGTTATGTCAACTGTGCGAGCCTAATAATTATTAATTTAAATTGTAAATAAATATTGTCGTAATGAATGATTATTTCTTTCGTGAACTCGCTTGTAAATAAAGTCTATTAATTTATGAATCAATTCCAGAGAAGTGGAAGAAATTGACCAATTCAAACGATATTCTATTCTTAATTCCTGATAAATAAATATCTAATAAAAATTCCAGGTAGGCAGTAAGGTCTAACTTGAAATCTGCGTGTTTTCCTTGACACTTCGTCTACAATCTTATCACTAAATTTTACATCATAATTCGACGTTTGACGTCTACGTAATTAATTACACACTCGAAATTCTTAATTCTTTAGGTCGTGCAATAATCGATAAGAGTCGGAAATCTTTCCTGATAAATCTTTTAAAATATGTGTGTTTTCTCCCTGATTTAGCATCTCTTCTTCATCAGAACGCATTTTAACATTTATGTAAACGCCAAAAGTCAAGTGTTCAGTGCATATGGTTGGACAGGTCCTTACCACAGACCACTAGCCAAATTGTGTGTGACTGCGCGAACTTCGCCCCAATCTTTCAACCATGTTTCAACAAACGGAGGAGACGGAAAACAAAAAATGTTTATAGTGACTTCATGCGCATGGGTGAGGCGGAGGTCGCAAGAGACCCAGCTTTACATACAAATACAATGGAATTACAATTAGAAAACTAAAATTTAAAAAAAGGAATAATAGTGAATTAAATATTATTAAAAACCATTTTAAAAGATATATCTACCTTGATCAAAGATATATCTACCTTGGAGCTTCTAAACTGGAGAGAGCTGGCACAAGACCAAGATGAGTGGAGGAAGACTCTTGAGGAGCCCAAGACCCAGGTTTGTAGAGCCAAGAGTGATGATGACGAAAAACCATTTTTTCAAATAGCCTTTTCATAAATTTATGTTAACCCCAGGTACCCATATCCATAATATTTTTTATATATTTTGTTCTTTAGACGTCTCGATTTTGTCGTTTTAATTTGTAAACAGTGTATCGGACGTTAGTTTTAAGATAATATTATTTTCTGTAAATGTGAATAATAAATCGAATGACGGGGTCAAGCGGTTCCTATGGGCTAAAAAACAAAGCTTGACCCCCCCTCCACCGCTGTGTACATACCTACAAACCCCTTTTTATTTATTTTTTTAACTTTGCATAAAATTTTGAATTTGTGAAAGTAGTCTTTACCATGTACGAACCCTTATCTTTGCACAAATTCACATTTGTGCAAAACCATTCTCTACTATGTCATTAAGTTGTGCAAACTATGATAAATTCAAACTGAAATAATAAATAAAACATCGGAGGACAAGGTAGAATGTCAGGCGGGAATATGACGATGTAAGCGACAAGCACGGCGCAATAGACGCCGGCGACTTCTTACTCTCTGCTCGGTCCAATTCCAAGAATTCCATCCGAGTTCTTGGAATTGCCGGAAAACAAAAAGCCAGGCCAGCTGTTGGCCCCTTTATATAGAGCCCTAAAAACTCTGAACCGGCAGAGATCTCCCCCTGCTCTGCTCTGCCTTCCCGATCGACCAACTGAAAAACGAAACCCTGGACTTCTTCTTTCTCCTGGCCGACCCGCTTCCCCGAAGACTCTAGTGCAATTTTCGATAGCCCTTCTCGAGACGCAGGTTTCTCCTCTACCTACCTACCCTCCTGCCTTCGACCTTTTACCCATTTTTTCCCTCTTTTTCCCCTTTTCCCACCTTTTTCCCTAGGCGTCGAAGCGGCCAGCCGATCCCTTCCCACTACATCGTTTGACGGCCGGCGATTTCAGTACCCGTTCCAGTTTCAGTTTTTGTTATATGTATAAATACAATATATTTTGTAATAATTTTATTTATTTCATACAATAATTAAAAAAATAATAATTACAAATTAATCACAGCTTATTGTAATATTTTTGTCTGTAACAGTGATGAGCAATATTTTTAACCGGAGGGCCAAATTCACGTGACGCAGGGGTACATACAGATTCTTTAACGGCTAACTTTTCAGTCGGTGGTGTTGCAAACCTGGTTAAGTTTTCAAGTAATGCTAGTGCCACACCTAGCGTTAAAAGCACCAGCGTTTTTGGCTTGGCCTATTTCAGCATATCGTTCCCAATGGGAATGTATATGACGAGCGATATGCTGAAATAGGCCAAGCCATAAAACGCTGGCTGTTTTAACGCTAGGTGTGACACTAGCATAATGTTTCATCGACATCGACTTGCACCGCAGTGGGAGGGATGAATCAAACGTCCCGTCACTTCTGGACACACTCACTTCCAGACTCCTACCCACCCCTCATACTTTCCTTCCAAGATCTTTCTCTCCTTCCTTTCCTTAAAAAAAAAACCTCCACACAGCATTACCAAAGATGACACAGGCCTTGAGGGAAATTTCCTCGGGCCTCCTGCGTGGAGCTAACATAAAAAATAAAATAAAAAATACATTCAAATCAATTAGATATTTAAATATTCAATTAATTATTTAAAATCACTAGATGTACATTCAACCTAAGAAATGAATTTTTTACCTCTCTTTATTTTATTTAGGTTCTGTTTTATTTATTCAACATTATTCCTGTTTTTTTTTGTTGGCTATTATGATGATATGCATGTTAAATTTTTTAAATACTTTAATCATTCTCAAAATGAGATCGTAGACTACTTGCGACAACAGGGCCCAAGCTAGCAGCGTAGCAAAAATGTAACGAAAGTATAAAATGTTAATGTAAATAAATTCTATAAATTTTATCTCAAAGAGAAAGAATAAAAGATTAATATACAAAATAATTAAATATACAAAAAATACTTGGAATTTTGGGCGGATGATTCAAAATAAACCGACAGAAGTTTTTTGCGAAAACCTTTCGTATTTTAAAAATATTTGATCGCCGCACCCGGAAATCCGAACGATTGCTATAAAAAAAATCAAAACACTCTTATATAATTTATATGCATATAAATTGCGGACATCAGAGCGGGCTGTCGTATTCATAAAGTATGTCTAATGGTACGGACACACATGCTCCCCTTCCACCGGCGAATCAATGAGCACGCTTACAAATCAACAGCCGGTTGATTTGTGAGCATGCTCATTTGGGCGTGACACATACCACTTAGTAGCAAGAGAGAATGCTATTAATGAGCATGTCTGTCAGTGCCATAAATCACACAAGCTATGCGGACGATATGATTCTCTTAAACCTCGATGACATTGAGCGAGTTTACAAGCTGGGAAAATCTGGGAAATTCACTATCTGTTAGTAAACTCGCTCAGTGCTAACTAGCAGATTGTGGACAATCTACGAAAAAAGTTGAAAGGTGGTCAACTTTACTCGCTCCTCGCTCAAGATGGCGGCCTACCAACAGCTGATTTCGTAACTGTCAGAATTAATTCGCGCGGGAGCCGTAATTCTTGCTACTGGCTAGCGTGTGGCGCTAGCTGCGAGCTCAAGTTTTTTACAAAATGTCGACCGAATTGGTTCACGCGAGAGTCGTAGACAGTTTTGTGTGTCATCATGACAATCTCACTCGCCGATTCATCCGCTTTTAAACTTACCGGCTAGCACCTTGTAAACTCACTCTATGTAATCGAGGCTTTATCGTCCGCATTGCTTGTTATAGCTCCGTCGATCAAGGGGTTGAGAATTTTATTGAAACTATGAAGAATATGCAAATAACCACAACGTGGTACCTATACAACCCCAAGAAAACGAAACTAATCGCATTCCATCACGGAATAAATCCCGAGAAGATGCTCCCCGTATAACTTAAGGTAAAGTTATACGTGAAATCCTATTTAGATACTATTTAGATTATTTTTGTTATTGTTTTTGGGGTGTTATGCCGTGTTTCGCTACCTCCTTCTTTAGCCAACGTTTCGGACAGCGTTACAGTGTCCATCATCACACACCCTCATCAGCATACAGCATACAGCTCATCTGCCCTGATGATGGACACTGTAACGCTGTCCGAAACGTTGGCTAAAGAAGGAGGTAGCGAAACACGGCATAAAACCCCAAAAACAATAACAAAAATACTTTTTGGCCGTGAAAACCTAAAAACATATTTAGATTAATCTTTACGACGAATCGGTTTACATTATGAACATCAAAAAATATGCTACGGATCAATTGAAGCTTTTACTAGCTTTTCCATGGACCGGAATTACAATTAAATTATTAATTACATAACAAAAAATATAAGCGTAAACCAATAAAAAAATGTTTTTGCATGACTTAACTATGAAGTAATATTTTTTTTAAATACCCTTTTATGGCTAAGACTATTTTTGAGGTTTTGTATGTTCTAACTTTTTTCATTCTTCTAAAATTATGCACAAAATAAATAAAAACCATTTTTCACTTATTTGCGTCGTGCAAATAAGACACTCGATTTTAAATTTTGAAGGCATGAGAATCGAAATATTTCTAGCGTTTATATTCCTCTCAATGAGGAAAATATAAATACATCTGAGAAAGTAAAATACTTGGAGCACATCATTACTGAAGATATCTCGGACAATGGAAATAGAAGACCTCTCGGACGATGGGCGAGGAAAATATAAATACATCTGAGAAAGTAAAATACTTGGAGCACATCATTACTGAAGACCTCTCGGACGATGGAGAGGAAAATATAAATACATCTGAGAAAGTAAAATACTTGGAGCATATCATTACAGAATATTTCTCGCACAATGGAAATAGAAGACCTCTCGGACGATGGACGAGGAGAATATAAATAGGTACATCTGAGAAAGTAAAATACACTTGGAGCACATCATTTCTGAAAACCTCTTGGACGATGGTGATATTTAACGATGAGGGAGAAGTATCATTACTGGGAGGCGGAATGCGGGGGCAAAACGAAAATTCCAGAGCCGCTAATTACTAAAGGCAAAACAATTAATCTATCGTTATTTTACCGTTCTAATGTGTTTTATGGGGCCATCAGACTTAGCTATAAAAGATAAAGGATCATTAGGTTTTGGCATATTTCAGCATGATTGCCTGAAGATTCTTCCAATGCTGAAATGCAGTAAAAGACATCGCTCAATGCATTTTTTACTAGCCTATACAAGTGTGAAACACGGTGTCACTACCGAATCAGCTCGATGAAACGACTCTGGATCCAATATAAAAACGCCCGCATAATTATATTTGGATACAGAAGTTAAGCAGCGACAATGTTCATGGAACAGCGAACAGTGACTGAATGGATTCGCCGGTCTGCTGAGACACCGAGTCACTGGAATCGGTTAATTATATAAAAAAAATATACATAAATGTGTTTATCCACATGCTTCAAAATTTCTATGGAAGCATATTCTGAAGAAGTTGCTGCATGATTTGGAGATAGTCCACAGATGTGGCGATGGAGTTGCACACAAGTACCGATCTAAAGAGGAACTCCTGAATCTCCTTATCGTACTGATGGCTGTACCGCGCCTGCCAATTCTGGAACATGGTGGTCAGGTACATTGTGAAGAACATGTCCCTCCCGTCTGTCTGGTCGAAGTAACTAAAACAAAAAAATTACATATATTACAGGTAGGTAACTACTTGGAGGAAACGCGAGCGCTGAGAAAATCCCCCCCCCCCCCCCCCCCACCCCCCAAATACTGACTGAAAGGGGATAACTGCATCATAACTATACCCAAATAAAATCGTCGAAATCCCCCCTTTTTCTCCTATAAAACAGGACCGATTTTTTAGATTTTTTTCACCAACCATATTGGAAGAAAATTTTCTTTGTCTGTAGGTACGTTTTGCCTTTTTAAAATGTATATTGTCAAAATCATATACTGAACTTCTGTTGATGGCGTTCAAACTAGGCAAATTTAAGGATTTTTGGAGGGTTCTAACTTCTACAAGGAGTAACTTATCAAAATAGGTAAAACATAGCCAGTGGTTGATATCTATATTAAACTAAAAAATATTTGCGCTGGCGTCAGAATCCAAATAGGAAGTAGGGGAATATATTTGTATGGACAAAACGCCCCCAGCGTTTCCTCACGTACTGAAAATTATGACGAGTATTATAAATAAAGATGCATTAGAAAATTGGAGTCAAAATCACGTTAGATTTTTTTGTTTGAAACTGTTTTATGAAAGTTTGGAGACATATCAGATTTTCGGGTTGCCTACACAAGATGATAATATTATAAGCTAATTTCATAAGCAAGGGCGTAGCTGTAGCATTCAGATAGGGGGGTGTTCAACTCTAAGAAGGAATTCGATCTTGTAGACGGCAAGGGATAAAGGGGGGAGTGAAAATTTTATTAGAAAAAAAAAATTGTTACCTCTACTTACTACAACTTATTTTTTACATCACGTTGATAATAGAGGTGGTGTAAATAATATTGTTGTATTTTCCAGGAAGGTAATCTACGAGAACTACTTTTTTTCCTACGCAATACTGAGGCCGATTGGGGAACCCCTGCCCCTAAATGCAAAGGTGAAATTGGTAAAAATTACCTGCTAAAAAGCCTCTCGAACGGAAAAGCAGTGATGAAAACCAATAATAAAGGGAAAGCCAATGCACAAATTGCGACCATACCTAGCAGGATTGTTATGATCAGCTTTACGAACGTTGGAAACGGCAACTCCAGCAACCATACTTGCGTAATGTCCTGTCCCACTAATTTTAAGAATGCTGAAGTTCGATCGAAAAAGCTACCCACTCTCTAAAAAAAATTTTAATAATACTTATTTGTAAATATATTTTTCTTTGAAATATTTGGTTATTGTTTACGATAGGAAGAGAAAGAATTTTTCATTTATGGGCGTTTGAACCTACTTTTATGTAGGAGTAAATTCGTTAAATGCATGTTACATGCACCATTCTACCAACGGCCCGTTCACAAGAAAGTGATGACTTTTTTTTCAGCAATGGTTGGGGGTGCCTGTACCCTGTACGTTGTATTCATTACGAAATAGGAGGGAGAGATTATCACATTTTCATTGCAAGGAGTGAAACATTCAAGTTTACTAACAAAATATGCCACACCCGAAATAATAATAGATGGTAAAATATATGTAAATATATTCTAACTAAGAAACTTCACGTACTAAAGAACGTTTGCTCCTGTAAATGTATGGCCGCATTTTGAAAAATAGTTTCAGCGTTAGAAGTCCGTACAATTACTCATAATAATTTTGGATACTACGAAGTTCAGAGTTTACAAAGCTTCTAAAATAGACAATTTAGTGGAAGTTTTTAGGACTAACTAAAATTTACAAAATAAATGGTGAATTTTATTTGACATTAGTTGTCATAGCGACAATAATATTTATAAGTTTTTTCACTTATCGACCTCGCCCAAGGTACGGACCTTGGACCTCGCCGAGACACGGGCGGGTCCCTACCTACATGTTCCTATTTCCAACCAGAAAAAAAAACAATCACGGCAAAATGACAAAATATTATAAGAAAGTTTTTCACACGGCAACACTCGACTTAAGTTAAAACATAATCCGACACAATAACATGGCCGCATGTTGTTCTTAAATTTTCTTTACTGTTTGCCAAATGTATTTTCCGCGAAGCGCTACAATTGCGTCCTATTTAGTTTCTCCGATCTATTAAACGAATAATCCCCTCAAAGAGTTTCCCCCATCTCTCGAGGTAAAGTGATTCGAAGACAAGGCGCAAATGTCAATGGCTGCCGGGTGTCTTGACAATTACCTATTGTTACTAAAATGACAGTACTTACATTGACACATCGAAATTTGAGAGGAAAGCCATTAGATAAATATTTTTATTGCAGGATTAACCATTAATCAATGATGCATCATCTTAATCTACACCACCAGGCCGTGGCAGGACACCCTGGCCAGCACCTAAACCACCACAGTATGCCTGGTCATCATCAGATGGGTCCCCATCAGATGCACAGAGATCAAAATAGGTAATAGGCTTATTATTCAACCATTCTTTACATTATTTTCGGTAAATGAAGTATTGTTGTCACTTTTATAAGTACATAAATATACAAAGTATTTCATTGCAATGTCAATGTCAGCCGTAGTGTCAATACTTTATTCATTTTTTCATTGATTCCCATTGGCAATTTGAATAATATGGGCTTTTCTTGATCTGATGTAAATATGGATTCATTCGATCTCTTAGTACTTCACTGTTTCAAAATAGCATATAATTTGTGACTTCTCCAGCTTTGTAAATTTTGTAGAAAACATGTACATTGATATTCAAATATGAGTATTTTCTCTGTTCAATTTCGTCTTTTCCTAAACGTACATTTCATAGCCAACAAAAAATGGTTCTCATTCTTCGAAAAATTATAAAACTTATAGCGGTGAAAACTTATGGCGGTAAAGGGATCATTTTAAAAGGGAAATTTTGAACTTTGAATAAAAATGGAATTTGAACGCATCTTTCCAAACGTAATGTTGTTTCTTGAAGTAATTAAGTTGAAAGATAGTATAATTTCCAAAATCTGTGCCTATTTAAAAGTGCGGCGGCTTGTGAAATATTTACCATATTTTTTTTATAAGTATTGGATTAATGATTGATATGAAACTAGATGCTTTTCGTGATATGCTAATTTCTGTGGAGTGAATGAATGCATCAACCAAAAATAGACTGGTCAAATTTTCGTAAATTTAGATTCTAGGGTAAGCAAATTAGTAAATGGGCACATCAGCTCTGTGGCTGCTACTAATAATTATATATTATATAATATTTGCAACGAAAAGATCTCAATATAAAATAAAACAAGAATTGGTTATTTCCTATTATCTGAAGCCATTTCTCGGCCAGCATAAAAATATAGATATCTTGTTGTGAATAAAAATAATATGACTATTCATGCGGAATACCTTATAATCATACATTTTATAGGAAAGTGAGTGGTAGAAGAAGTCAGGGATGCCCGAGAAGGACATGGCGCGATCAAGTTAATCAAATACTTTCAAACCTAACCTAACCTGTTTTGATTGTGTTATTATATTTTTGAACTGGCAAATTCAGATAACAAGAAAATACTTGTAATGGTTCGCTAAAACTATTTAGTAAAGCAATTTGTTTTTCATATATTTTTTTAGTTTATTTCCAGGAAAGCGAAATTTAGTTTAGTCTGTGAAACTGTTTTATCAGTCTAATAAATGTCGGTAAAATAAATTTATTAATAAAAGCCGTAAACTGAGTAATACGAAGTGTCAAAGATGACGAGTGTTGTGTGCAATTGACCTGGCTCGGTTGTGAAGATCATATGGTCACTCCTTATACGGCTCCCCTATTCATTTGGTGATTTGATCCCTGGAAAGGGGTTGTCAGTCGGGTGGTATATCAGTTTATACATTATTGTCCGTGTTGTAATCTTTTTATTTGGGGGCTATTACACCGTGTGTCTTAGGGAAGTATTTGATAGTGATAATGCAATTTGCATACTCTGCTCAACTGTTTACTTAAGGGAGAAGCGCCTGTAGTGGTGAGGGGAAGGACATCCCTTTCTTTGCAATACGCAGACTAGATATAATTTATCATTTTGACCAGTACAATTTGATGCACCTCTTGAAGTGAATCCATACTTGCTTTGCTAGAACTTATCTCTTTACAAAACTATCCGCTTATTCAACAGTTCAAATTTGACTGTTAAATTATTAATAAAACAAAGAAGAACATGTGAAAATTGCAATCATTCTGCTGTGTGCAACAAAATGGCTTTAGTTTTAGTTTTTTAGTTTTCAGGATATGTAATAGTAACATGGAAAAACTTTACATTATGTGGTTTGTATGGAAAATAAAAAGTATGTTTTTTTTCTTTCTATTACGGCATCTAACTTTAATTTTTGATTTACTACGTTGCAAGCGGGTTCCAAATGCTGGTGAAATGTACACAAAACTATGCAAAAGATAGATCATATATCAACATTGAATATCTTTGGATGCTCTTGCATATAATTGACCGAGCGTAGTAAACTCCTGTATAACCACTGGGGTGACAGCGCAATTTAAAACTTTTTTCTCGCATTGCTCGTTATTTTTGGTGATCATTTAGAATATTTTCTGACCATATTAAAAAAAATCATACCTCCGAATTTTAATACGAAGATACATAAATCAAATAAAGTGTTATATAGCCAATGAATTCACCCATATTTAAATAATCATTCCATATTTTTAGGATTTATAAAAAATTATTAAAAAATCATAAACATTATAAATGGAAATCTTCTCTGGGTTTTCTAACTATAAACTCGCGTAGAAAGTTGTATTTTGAGTCCATAATAAATATTTTCCAAGAAGTTTCTTTTAAATGGTCTAATTCATGGTCACATATACAAATATAGGTAAGAAAACTGAATTTCGTAACATTGTCAAGTGCTTTCGCTTATAAAAACGTTTGACATAAATTTTGGTCGAGAAATGTCAATATTTCATTATAATAAAATGGAATTTTTAACATACTCACCAAAAATAACTGGAACACGTCAGACAGATGCATTCATGATCTTTATTTAATCCACGATACCAATTAACTCGATTATTGCTTTATTTATTAAAAATAATCCTTTCTCAAAAACATCCAATTCGGCAATAACTTTATCCACAATTGATTTTTCATAAACTTAAGTACATCATTTTTAAAATATAGTAAATTGTATTGTTACCTGAGATCATTATATTTATAAAACAGTACAAAATATCTACATCAGATTGTGGCATACAAGGAACTCGACCGAATTTTAGAAATGACACATTTTGGGCCAAAACGGCATGTACGATGTATTGTGTGGGAACTTATATATATTTGTATGTTGATATTGGTGATCCATAATACGTAGTAGAATGAAAATGAACCTCCCTGCTTGTGGGTCCAGGATGGTGGGAGGCCCCAGCGGGCAGGTGAGGATGGCACACCTGGGCCCCCCTCAGCGGCCCCCGGGTCCCATGCTGCAGCCACCCGGCTTGCCGCAGCACACTCACCGGCCCCCGCCGCCCCCCCGCCACCTCCAGCACCCACAGCACCACATGCCACATCCAGGTGAGATATCCCCACAATACATATTGTATTAACAGCCTACAATAATAGATATATTTTTTGAATTGTACAGAACGGGTCAAAAAAAACTTGAATGCAATTTTCACTTATTTACAAAGACCTAAGTAGCTTCTACACCAATGCACAAGGTTTAATGTTGCATGAAGATGGAAACATTTCACAATATTACAGATTATAAACAAATTTGATGAACCGTCCAGTAGGAATAGCCATCCAAGGCCACCTCTAGAGACCAGCTGAATTTGGATCACTTGTATTGAATGCCAAAGGAGTGGAGACTCTTGATTTTTTATGGTGTTAGAGTCTTCTCCTCAAGTCGGTTGCCGAGGATCGTGATTCCTACTCCAATTCCACGGTAGGCAAGACTCCTCCACTCCTCATGGTCCTGCACCGTTTGGAGAGCTGCGGAAACCAACATACCGGCCGCCATTGATACTTGGTCATTCCAGCATATTGGTCCACCTTTCTCTGTTTCTTCTGCCTTCCACTTTGCCAGTGACAGTTTCTTCAAGTTGAAGCCCTCAGTTTGGCGAGCAACATGTCCAAAGGATCTTAACCTCTCAAATGTCAGCATATCTAAAAACCGCGCGGATTTTACCTTGTTGCTTTCTGGTCGAATATCCATATAAAACAAAGGCATTGTTTTTTTTGCAATTGTTTTCTGTTTACCAGATAATGTATCTTATTATTCATATCTTATTATTCAAATATACATGTTACAAGTTTTCCTAGAATAGCTAAAACTTTAACAAAAAAAAAAAATCCCAGTCGGCAAACAAATGTAAAAAAAAAAATTCTTACGAAAATGAACTGATTTTATTATTTCTACACAAACCTCAATTTACACCCAACACGGAAAAACACAATTCAAAGGAGTTTGAAAATAAAGAGAGACATTTATAAGCATTTGAAAACGTAACATTGAGAATTTTCGACTTTGACAATTGCAAAATCCGACCCACCAAATCATAGATAATTAATTTAAAAATATTCTAGTGTTGCTAGATGAATGAAACCTTTGGCTACGTCAAGAACGAGAATGGCTCAAGCGATTCTGACCTTGTCCTTCGTACAGTTTCTTTATACATAAGGGTTAAAATCGCATTAAAAAAAAAAAATCTGCGTACGTAGGCGCGCTCCCCTGGCAAATGACGGGTTAAGATACATTGTAGGCAAATAGTTGAAAGCCTATTGTGGATGCCTAGCTCTTCCAGATTGGACACATTTGTGCGTCTGGCTATCCATGGAATCCTGAGAACTTTTTTCCAGCACCACTTTTCGAGGGCTTCAATCCGCTTTCTTTCGCTGGCTTTAAGTGTCCATGTTTCCACACTACAAAAAATATGGGGAAAATCAATGCCCGGACGAGTCTCGGCATTATGCTAGAATATATAACTATAAAATTGAAAAATACAATGTTTTTTTGTTGTTTGTAGAAGAAAACGTTTTTTTTTGTTTGAAAATTTGCAGGATTTCAGTGGGTAGTGGTGCAGGAGTTCTGTGAGGTGGTACTTATGAACATTCTAAAATAGTTACTTAATATGTGTTTATATGACATAACCCTGGATCATTGCAGGTTTAATGGTGATACCTCCGAACAATGTGGAAATCAAGTCCTCTCCGCCGACATCCATGGTTCCTAGCCAGATTCTGTCCCACCCTCCTCCACAGCACCAACCCACGCAGCAGCAGTCTTTGCAGCAGCAGCCCTCACAGCAGCAGTCCTCGCAGCATCAGCCCCAGCCCCACCAGCAGCAGCACCACTCGTCACCTCCCGTGCACCAGCCGCTCCATCAGAAGCAGCAGCTACAACTGGAACAGCACCTTGCCCAGGAGAGCCAGATGGACCAGCTGGAGCCGGTGAAGGCCACAGTGGGGCAGATCCTGCCCGATATTTCCACCAGTGTGGCCAACAGTAAAGAGAAGACTTCCATGTGCCTGGTCAACGAGTTGGCCAGGTTCAATAAGGTAAGCGGTGCAGAGTGCACCTTTCAGCATAGGATTTATTACGTACGTGGAGAAGAGAAAGGGATGTTTTGATTATGTACAGCGGATGAACAGGAAAAGATTGTCAGAAAGATTGCCTTTTAATCAAAATATTAGGCCCCCGGAAGACATGGCACAATCTAAGTGAATCTTTACTACTTCAGTTGGATCATGCCAAGAATCGTTCTAACGGAAGAGTATATAAATATGTGATATAAGCAAAAAACTATGTACCAGACAGATACAGAACACAGAACAGACGTGGTGTTCTGTCCTCTATCTGCAGTTGCAGAAAAATGGTATGTAAAAATTTGATTTTGCAAGGAAAGTAAGTGGTTTCAAAAACAGACAATTCAGTACAAACTAAACTTACTTTCATCAAAGGGTAGACTTGGCATGCACAATACATACTAAATTGTACTCTTTATTTTTATATGAAGACAAAAATTTTTCTAATACATATATCTCGAAATGCACTTTTTTTTTAGATTACCATTTTTAATCCTTTTTTAGTGGTTTCTTGACCCCCAATGGTCCCCTGGTCACCTAGTCAACTGGTTCTCTGGTGGATAAGGTTCCTCCACTCCTCTCGGTTCTGCTTCCGTTAATTGTCTCATTTGTCTGTAGATCCAGCACCAGTACCGCCTGACTTCAGAGCAGGGCCCCGCTCACCGCAAGCTGTTTGTGGTGTCGCTGCGGTTGGGGGGTGGCGAGGGCGGCGGCCCCGTGGAGGAATACAGCGCCGAGGGCAGCCGCATTCGCGCCGCGCAGCACGCTGTTGCTGCCGAGGCCCTGCGCCGCACCGCCTACCCCCGGCCCCCTCCTCGGGCACCTCGCGCCCAACGCACTCGCAGGGCTAATGGTAACCATTCGCTTTATATACATACATGTATGGGACAAATAGTGACTGTGACGTAACGCCCTCGCCTAGGAGTGTCCATTCTATTAATACAATCATAAAACATCTATTAATACAACCTTTTGATCAAGTGGTTCCATGACAAAATGAAATGTTGAAGAGATATGAAGAAAAAAATACAAACATCTAACCTAACCTTACCAAGTAAAAAAATCGTGTTATCTAGCGAATGCATATCCATACGGTGCTAGTAAACGATTTTTTTTTACTAATCTGACCGGTAAGGGTTTTCCAATAAGAGGTGTTATTTTGAATAGCCCGCGAATGGATTGCGCTATCGAGAGATGATTAATGATTTTTTATGGCCGGAATTGGATGCTATTGATCTGGACAACGTTTACTTTCAACAAGACGGAGCTACGTGCCACACAAGCAACGAAACCATTGATCTTTTACGGGACAAGTTTCCGGACCGTGTTATCTCTCGAAGAGGTGATCACAATTGGCTACCGAGATCTTGTGATTTAACACCTTGCGACTTCTTCCTTTGGGGCCACGTGAAAGAGAAGGTTTACGCCAGAGATGGGCAAACTTTTTAACGAAAGGGCCAGATAAATTAAAAAATTATCTAGGCGGGCCGGAAAAAAATTGAATAAAATAATTTTTTAAAAGTGATATACTTTATTTTTTATTTTTTACATCAAACATAATATTAAGTATTTATATGCTACAATGGTAAAAAAGTAACAAAAATTGATTATTCTTTAGAAGAGTATGAAGGCGTATGTGACAGATAAAACTGTGACTGAGCTTCTAAAAGTTTTTCATAATCTGGTAGAAACTGGGATGAGCTGATTCGCAGTAGTGAAGCTAAATGGTGGTCAGTCAATCGGTTTCTAACACTGTTTATGTGAAGCTTCATAGTAGAAAACACCTGTTCACAGATGTAGGAAGATGCAAACATCGCAATTATCTTCTGAGCGTGAGATTTCAGGTTTGGGAAACTTGATTTTAACAGGGCCTTGCAGAACTCTATTTTGGAAACGTTGAAAAACAGTTGCTTCAATTCAGTGTTACATTGCAACTCAATCAGTTGCAATTCTGGTTTGACTGATTCACAATCCATATAAATGGCATGCTAAAAATGTCCAGGTCCTGTTCTATAACTTTGAAGTCTTCATAAAGACATTTCACGCTTTTCTCATAGTTCTTAAGTTGGTCCCCCCTAACTGCAATAGTTTTTAGTCTTGGAAAACAAGTAAAGTCTTTCTTGACTAGTTATTTGGAAAATAGATTCAATTGCATTTTGAAACACCTGATATGATCCCAAATATCATTGATTGATTGATTTCTTCCCCGGAGTTTAAGGTTCAATTTATTGATGTGACTGAGAAGATCTGTAATATTAGATGGAATAATACCGTACTTAAAATGCAATGATAAGGAAACCGTTAAGTTTTCTATTCTATCTACGCAGAAAATACATTTTGTTCAATTGGTAAATTGTGGTTGGGTTATTCAAAACAATGTTGCGGGCCGGATTGGCTAGCCTGAAGGGCCGGACTTGGCCCGCGGGCCGTACTTTGCCCATGACTGGTCCACGCCAACAGCCCAGCATCGACTCAAGACCTCAAAGATGGAATTCGTGAGGCTATCGAGGACAAAGGGCAGCCACTTTGCGATTTGGTTATGAAAAATTTCATGAAAAGGAAATGGTCCTGTAAGCATGGTCGTGGTGGTCATTTGCCTGATGTTATTTTCCACTATTAACGGCATACCTTCCTCTTTATAATGAAATAAACATCCGATCATTTATATTAAAAAAATGGCATTTTTCTTTGAATATCAAAATAACACCTTATTGGAAAACCCTTTACAAAAGTGTGTTATGGTCCATTCTTTTCAGCCTTGTAAATCCATGTCAATCTTGCCAACACTATTGCCTTACTTGAAAGTGCAAACGATTTATCCTCAGATCTTTGTGGGTCGGCAGGTGCGGGCGCCATCATGCCTACGGTGGAACTTAACGCCCTTACCATGAAGTTAGGTGAGACAGCTGTCTACACTCTGGAGGGACCTCCGGGAGCCCTGGAAGCTCCCCCGTCGCGGGGTGGGAGCTCCTACCCAGCGCCTTACCGGCCGTGCCCCCCTTCCTTACAGTTACAGGCGTATAACCGCAACAGCCGATACTACAATCAGAACAACAGGTTCATGAATAGTTACAAGTATCCAAACAACAACTTCAAAGACGTAAGTTTTATTAATTTGCTGTTTAAATCTTATTTTCAAGCTGTAAAAATGCTTAGATTTAACGTTTTCAATCAATATCATAATAATCTATTCTTCTTCATTACATAATTGGGATTTTTTTTTAACTGATTAATTCTTTATACACATCTAGTAATTTTTTTTAAAGTTGTCAACTCATCGATTGATAGATTTGATTTGTTATCATTGCTTACATTCCATCTTGTACACTGTACTATGTCAACATCACATAAACTTTTACAAATGCATATTATGTTCTACTAGTCGTGAGCTGATATTTTAAACTGTCAACAAAAGAAATTCAACTACTTATTTACTTTCAGTCAACCATAATAAAAATAAGTTCATGGTTGTGCAGACTTTTTATTTAACCAGTGTAGGTACTCGTAGTAGGCTGGTTTAAGTAAGAACCCAAGGTTGCGTGATAAAAAATTCTTTAATGAGTACCAAACAGTTAAAAACACGCGAACACGGTCTAAATAAAATAAACACTTCGTTGTAAAACTGGGTCAAGGTGAATTGCAGATAGGCGAGGCGAATGCTTCGGTGAGTTATACATCGACACACCTCTGGTGCGATCCACAGCGTGACGTAGCGAAGGTTGATTGCTAAACCAGTATTAATTTTTTTTTATTTAACCAGTATTAAGTTTGAGGAGTGGATTGTGGGAATCATAGGGCTATTAGCCTGCTTAATTCAGTCGGCAAGCTGTATGACAGAATATTGATTGAAAGAGTACGAATGGAAACAAAAGATAAAATATGGGACGTGCAAGGTGCTTTTATGAGTGGAGTGCATGGACCAGATTTTCTCATTGCGTATGCTTACCGAGAAGTTTCTTGCAAAAAACCAGAAACTCGTCTGTGCCTTTGTAGATCTACAAAAAGCATACGACCAAGTTGACAGCTATGGAAGGTGTTGCCCAAGTATGGAGTGAATACAAATCTCATACCGGCAATTGTGTCTCTGTATGAGGGAAGCGTTACATGTATTAGGGTGAATGGCGATTTCACGGGGTGGTTTGACATCACAAAAGGTGTTAAGCAAGGCTGCATAATGTCACCGTGATTATTCAATCTATACATGGATTTGTATGCAAGAATTGAAAGAAATGGGATTGGGCGCGAAATTGAGCAATCTGAAAGTATGTTGCCTGTTGTATGCTGATGATGCAGTGCTGATTTCTAACAGTATGGAAGATCTACAGTATCTCGTGTCTAGGATGAACGAAGTATGTATGAAGAATGAGTTATTGATGAATGTAAGTAAGTAAGTCTAAAGTCATGGTATTTGAAAGAGAGTGAATAAAAACAATGTGCAACATAATTGTGAATGATCAATACTTGAAACAAGTGGATGAGTTTGTGTACTTGGGAAGTATGTTCACGAGAGATGGGAAGGCTGATAGAGATATTGAAAGAAGGGTAAATGCAGGTAACCCCATTAATGGAGGACTGAACGATGTTGGCGCCAACAAAAGACTATCCAAAGAAGCGAAGCTAGCCGTCCATAATAGAGTGCTGGTACCTACCCTGATGTATGGCAGTGAGGCATGGAATTGGCAGAAGAAGGATGAAAGTAGATTGAATGCTGTAGAAATGAGATCCCTGAGGCGGTAAAACCATGAACAATCAAGCGAGAAACGTGGAGGTCCACAAAGAATGCAAGGCTGATGTAAGCGTAATGAGTAAGATCAAGAAAGGGATGCTCAGATGGTTTAGGCGAGTAGAGCGAATGAACGAGGAAAGGAGTGTAAGGAGAATATATGATGCAAATGTGAACGATAGAAGAAGTCGGGGACGCCTGAGGAAGACATGGCACGACCAAGTGAATCAGATACTTGAGTCAGGCCATGTCAAGAGTCAGAATAATAGAAGAGCATGTATGAGACGATGTATGAATGTGAACGAGGCAAGGAGTGTGTACCAAGATCGAGTTGTTTGGCAGTCTGTTCTCTCTGCCTACCCCAGCGGAAAACGGCGTGATGGTTAGTTAGTCTTTAGTTAAAATAAGTTCATATTTTACTTCTTTCAGTTCAGATCTGTTCTAAGTTCTCTGTACGTAATATATATATATATATTGATCCTCTTATCATTGCGTACTTTTCTCAAAGATTATTCTTATTTTCTTATTAAAAATCTACCCAATTCAAATACAATATCTTCCACATTTTGATGTTTGCCCTAATCCACAAATTGGAACAGAATTTCAACAAGAAAGTAAATTTCAGCAAATAGTCTACCAAGGAAGCTATCGAGTGCGACTGAATGTGGGAGGGCGTGTGTACCGCGGGGAGGGAGGGTCGCCCCAGGCCGCCCGTCACGACGCAGCTTCCCAGGCTCTGCGAGACCTCAGGCAGCACGAGGAGACCGAAGCCTGCAGCGGGGACCCCTCCTCACATCATACAGGCAATGCTTTTTCTCTGGTGGTGGTGCTTAAAACCATATTAGCAATCTACTTTATTTTGACAGACTGCATACATAATATTAGATTGTATTACCTTATTAATAATTTTCTTCTCTCAAAACAGATGGTGATACAGATGACGATTTGTGCGACCTGAAGTCTCCCGTGTCTATGGTTCATGAGATAGCGCTCAAATTCAACCTCCCTGTCAACTTTGACGTCAAAAGCGAAAAAGGGCCTCCACATATGAAGGTACGAACCTACATACAAACTATGTGTGTATTGCATATACAATGTAAAGACTATTAATTTCCCCTTATTTTAGTCACCCAAAGATTACAATATATTTTCGTTATTTGTTTTTGGGGTATTATGCCGTGTTGCGCTACCTACTTCTTTAGCCAACATTTCGGACAGCGTTACAGTGTCCATCATCAGGGCAGATGTGTAATTGTGTATTTGGCGCTATATGTTTCTTATTGTTTTCAGCTTTTTATAACGACGTGCACAGTGGCGGAACATGTAACGGAAGGCGAAGGTAACAGCAAGAAGACTTCGAAGAAGCGGGCCGCTGAGAAGATGCTGGAGGAGCTGAAGAAATTACCTTCGGTCAAGAAGACAGTCACTCAGCCCGAAACTCGCAAACCGAAACGAAAACAACAGCAACCGAAAAAACGAACACGAAATTTGATTAAGGTGAGATAATTTTTATTTTGTATTCATATTATTCTTTATAAAAACATGTTTTCAAGAGGATTTGAAATTACGAGCAACGGGAAAAATCGGAACACTTTTGAAAATTGATAAAGGTGATGAAGAAAATGGAAAAACTTAATTTTTTTAGGTTAGTTTATAAATGTATTTTTTTCATCACTTTTAATGACTCTAAATCACTTTTCAAACCTGTTCTGAATTGTCACTGTACTAATTTGTCATGGAACTGTAATTGTGAGTAAGAACTTTTATGTCATTGATAAGGTAAGTGGCCACACATCGGCTTTGGACGGATTGTATCAAACATATTTTAGAATTCTTTGTGTAGTTAGTCGTCCAAATGCGTCCACTCATCCGCACCGGACGGAAGGCATACATTGGACCATCGATAATGCCGGCGTCGTCAGATGGATTGCTGATCCAGTAGACGCACCTGTGAACTCGGCCGCCATTTGCATTCCGCTCGCACAAACAGTTCATCCGCTCTCTACGAAAATCCGAATGCTAATGTTAAAAATTCGATAACATTGAATGTACCACGCACTATGCCTAATAAATATGTATATAATGTAATAAATACGATGTGGATCTGATGTATACCTATACCCTCCATAAAAGACCTTCCACAAGGCATTTCAAAAGATGACATAGGAAATAATTTCCCTCAGGGCCTCCCGTGTGGAGTTAGTGTAAAAAATATATCCGAAGGGTGAGAATCACCGGGATGAATGCGAATGATATTTTGAATAAAATTCACGAGTCATTCTTGTTCTCTTGTTCCCCCATTTCATTGTGAGTAAAATTCCAGGAAAAAGCGGACACTTCAGCCACCTCGGAAACGAATCCTGTGTCCCGCCTGCTGCAGTGGGCTGTGAGCGGGGGGGGACGTGAGCCTCAATATACCATGGAGGAGTCGGGCCCAGGGGCGGGTGGTGGCGGTGGGCGGGCGGCCAAGCGTGCAGGCTACACGGCCCTCTGCGAGGTGGCAACCCAGCGCACCACGGGAGCGGGGGCCAGCAAGAAATTGGCAAAGAGAGACGCGGCACAGAGTAAGAATGTTTTTTATGGTTCCGTGATAAAACAGAACACTGAATAAGATTCATGAAAAGTGAAGAAAAAAACCTAAACCTGCCCTAGCCTTGGAATGCTGGCGAATTAACAGCAGATTTGTTAGGAACTCACCGCACTTGCCTCAATTTTATAATAATTTGAGATGCTACTTAAAATGCTCTTAGCATAATAAAATAACACAAGGACATTCCTAGCCGTCAAGTGAAATAATGCTAAAAAAATGTATTTATTTTTATTGAGAAGAATGCATATTTATTATGAATATTTATTTACAATAAAACTCAAGAATATTACTATATTTCTTCTATGACTGTGTCACACAATGCTATACTCTCTAAAGTGTTTTTTGGGTTTGGCCTGTACAGATTGTAACGTACACCTAATTACAGATTTTATACTGGGCCTATACAGATTACGCGGAATACCTACAGATTATATGAAGTAGTATCACACGGAAGCTATAACCTTCTTCTCCCCCCCAGCATGTGCTAGGGGGCTGGCTAAGCATGGAACATAATTTTTTTTTACGGGTCTTGACAGATTAGATGATAACTCCATGATCTTTAGTTCCCTAATTCATCTAACCCACTCTCCTGCCGTAGGCATTTAAAAATTGTGTTTGGGTTATCAGATTTAATTTTACATTCACAAATTCAAAAAATGCAAACCTAGAAATAAGAATCCTCGTAATAAAGTTTTTATGACTATTTTATATTTTTCTGCGTAAAAGTGAATGGTGATGTTGTATCATTTGTAATGGATACCTAGCTAAACTACGCGGCGTTGCCCAGTATAATATGCCCAGGCTTCGCACAGATTTTTTTTAAAATCAGATTTAGACAGTAATTTTCCTCTTAATTTTCAGTGTCAAGTATGCAAAATTTCCGGAAGAAGTAACAAAATTCTGATTTAAGGAATAGGATAAGGCAGGGATCGGCAGTTTGTCAAGTGAGAAGAGCCAATTTGTCAAAGAAACAGGATAAAAAATATATCAGAGAGCCATGATATAACGGTGGGGGGGGAGTTATAATCGTACTGTGGTGAAACGATAATTACGACTTGCTTTGTGTTATATCTACATTCTTACTGTAATATCACACTTCTGCTCATTTAAATGTTTCTATAAACAGACTTGCTCATAGATTCCTTATTAAATTAAAACCAGTTTTGTGTTCGGAATGCAAAAAAATAATCGTTCGGTGGCTCCATCTCATAAGGCTGGTTGAGTAGAGATGAAATTGCAATTGATGTCTGAAGAGCCGCAGACGCCTATGTAAAATCCGACCCCTGGGATAAGGAAATGGAGGTGGTTTTTCAAAATCTCACATAGACAGTTACCTGCATCTGGTTTTGAACGTCAAGTGTGCAAAATTTCATCAATCTCAGAATAAAAAGTATATTTGTTTAAAAATCAAATCTACTCTGTGCACCACAGATACTCTTCTTTGTATAGATTTAAGAAGATAGATGATGGAAAACAATTTTGGAATGTGATCCAATATTGGTGTTTATTTCCTTTCTATTAATTTTTTTACAAATTTCAATTGACAGATTAAGAAAAGAAAATGGGCTGATTTGTCCGAACCATATCTCATAACATACTATATACATAGCAACTCATGGCAGCCACTACTGGAAATCAGCTATTAAAAATGCGATCAAGGATTTCCGTGGGTTTTTTCCTACCATCATTCTGTTGTTCTGTAATACATCCCACTTTATTAACAATATTTTGTAATTGGTCAGAGATGCTAGTGGTCCTGGGTGTGCCCAACACCGCCCCCGTGAAGGCAGAGGGGGCCCCGGGGGCAGGCTCGGCCTCCCCGCCAGCACAGGCCGAAGCCCGCGGCCGCCAGATAGCTCCGGGGGTGCTCATCGTGCAGGAGTCCCCGCCCACCGGGGGCTACCTCACACCCAACAAAAGTGGTGAGTCTCACTTTCCTCTTCATACTGTCTTTGCTCTTACGCATTTTAATGATTATCAATGATACTATTTCTTTGATATTAATTTTTGCTATTTACTCTAGACAGATATCAATGCTCTTTTTGTCTTTTTTTGCTTTGTTGTACTTACGATTGATTATTACTTTTGTTCATTTGTTCCTATATTATTTTTTATATTCTATTGTTTTCTATCTTTGCTACAGTGCCAATATGGATGAACTGAATTGCATATCCCATTCATGAAGCTAGAATTAAGTACAGTCAACTCGCTTAAGAAGTTTCCGTTTAGTATGTTTTCCTTTCTAAGAAGTTCAGTTTTTTCAACTCTGAAAAATTCCCATACAAATACGCATTTTTTTTCCCATGTAATATGTTTCCCGCATGAAAAGATTTCCCGCCCAAGAAGTTCCAAAACGTAATCCCCCATCAAAATAATTATCCTTTTAAAAAGTTTTACAGCACAAAATATAAATATGTATTAGCATTTATTAGATAAATATTTTTATTTAACCTAGCTATCACATAACTAGGAAACATATCGTATTTTTACGAATTTACTTTGAATCTGAATTTAAAGAGCCGATCGCGACGGTAATTGGCCGCGAAAATTTTATTTATGTGGAGATATATGGTATTTTTAAGAATTTACTTCCAGCATTTGAATTTGAAGGGCAGGCTACGATAGTAATCAGCTGCAAAAATTTGATTTACCGGGAAGTTAAAGTATTTTTACCAATTTACTTCAAATATCTGAATTGGAAGGGCCGGCTGCGAAGGAAATCGAATGCGAAATTTGGTTTACACGGGAATAAGTTGTATTATTATGAATTTACTCCAAAGAACCTACCCGCATTTGAAGGGACGGTCGAGAAACTCGGCAATTTAAAAAAAAAAATCTAAAAATTTCGAATTTTGTGGGAATTTGTTCATTTGAAATTTGATTTTTGTATTCCCATGGATTTCGAATTAACAGGATTATACCTACCAATATTTATAAAACCTTCAATTGGATGTCAATTTGACAGTCAAATTTAATACAAAATTGAGAGAAAATTGAAAACCCTTTGAGGTTTCCCGCTTGAAAAGTTTTTTTTGACTGGTCCCTTCTCTATTCTACAAATACAGTGAAACCCCCTTAAGAAATTTGGTTTTTTCAGCCCCTTGAAGACTGAATGACCCAATTTATCCCACAAATAAGGTTTTCCCGCTTAAATTTTTTTTTTCCGGTCCCTTAGAAAACTTGTATTAGGATCATTTTGCATTATCAATAGGTAATTTACAGAAAAACAATACAAAATGCATACATTAATATTTCAAAAGTAGAGATTGCCAGTAAAAAAAATTGAAAGTAGAATAGAAATTTTTTAATGAATGCCTTTCTTATTTTCACGCTGCTATGTTTTCAATAGATGAAGAAGGTATGTCTCTCGTTTCTCTTATTCTTTCTTTTGCTGGTGCTCTTTCCTATCGGAGGTTGGTTATCATCAGGGCAATCTTCACCATGCAGACTGCAGCCCGGTATAACTGTGTTTTTTTTTTACATGAGCTTCACACAGGAGGCCCTGAAGAACATAATTTCATCTTTGGGGATGCTGTGTGGAGGGTTTTTTAAGGAAAGGCAGGAGAGGAGAATTCTGGGAAGGAAAGGGGTTTAAGGGGTGGGTAGGAATCTGGGGTTCAGTGTGTCCTTGTCATTCGCCTCCAAGACCCAGACATACCTCACTCCATGAACTGAATTCCTAACAGTCAATCTTTCATGAATTGAAGCACTTAGGATCAAATATACATTGGATTGTAATCAAATTGATATGATGATGATCACAGAATAAACCATGAATAATTGTTTTCTTATAACTTCACAGGTGTGAATGCACAAACTACAGCAAAAATTGCCAAAGAATTATTGCGGGTTGGAAACTCACCGACGGCAGATGCCCTGGCTAAGCAAGAACACAATCACAGAACTGGTAATTGACTATTAACATATCCTTCACCCGATACCATTATTAAATTATATCCTTCACCCGATACCATTATTAAAGTATATCCTTCACCCGATGCCATTATTAACCGACGGCAGACGCCCTGGCGAAGCAAGAACACAATCACAGAGTTGATAATTAACTATTAACGTAGCCTTCACCCGATACCGTTATTAAATTTTATTTAGTTACATACATAGTTTAATTCTTTGGGTCAAAGACGGAATGAAGGCTACAAAAAATTATTGTTGATAAAGATCTTGAATTACCACACTTCTGATGAATTTGGACAACTATAAATAGCTCCCTTGTAATGAAACTCAAATGAAATTTGAATAGTTCGGCTTTCAGGTGACAAGAAGATGTTTATTTCAATACTAAATCAAAACATAAATTATTTCTTTGTTGTCTGTACACTTGGAAGATAGGACACATTTTTATACCTCTTTTTTCTTCATTTCCTCAACTCAAATTTGTATCACCAAACTAGGCTCATTCAAACAAGACAGCCCCACAACACACATTCCCAACTAAGAAATAAAAAAATGAAGCCATCAAAAGGGCAAAATAAAGTGTATGAAATCATATGTGGCATTGGAGGGGACCCACCACTTTCCCAATGGCTGTGTTAGGAAACTGATTGTTTAACCTCCTTAGCCGCACACGTCAGGACTCTAATTTTTTTTGTAAAAAGGAAGCTACATTTATTTTTAAACGAATCTAGACCCTCCAATGTCCCTCATCATATGTGGCAGTAATAATATATTCAGACATTTCCATTATGCAATTACTTTTTGAATTTATGATATGCGATTAGCAAAAATTAAATAGGTCCCAATGGCCGTGGTGGTTTAACCTCTAGGCTGCGTCAAAGTGTGTGTGTGCCGACACTATTACGCGGCACATTTAATATTTTGATTGAGCCAAACAACATTACGTTTTAAAACTGTCATTAGATATATTTTAAATGATAGTTCTTTGTTTGAATTCAGGTCAATAAACTCGTCCATGCTTTAACTATCCATAAAAATGCCGAATGTCGTTTTAGAATGATGTCAATCTTAACAAAAATTATTCAACAAAAGTCAGCCTTAACCTCCAGGCGGCGGTAAGTATCTTAGGTTATTTCTGCGAACTTGCCTCTCACGCAGGAGCCAACTTTAGTTATTTCTAGGTTTGAATCCTTGTTGTATCGTGTAAATGCAAGGTAGAGGGCCAATTCTACATGTAAAAAATCTCCGTCATATCTCTAGCAACATCTGCCTAAATCTATCCCGAAATATTATTTGTTTATTTTGAGGAACCATTTAAAGCCAAGGAGACAGAATTTCCCCACCAGTTGATGTGAATCTCGCGCTTCGGTACCAACCATCACTAATCTCGCTCAGTCGCAGTAGAACAAACAAAGGCACTTCAATAGAACACTGCGCCGATTGTTTAATTTGTGCACTTTTTCATTCAGTTACGTATATCAATTCGATTGTTTAATTTGTGAAAATAAATTATTTTTATTTTTTCGCGTTTAGGTATATTATAATGTACTAGTTAATGCTGTGAACAGAAAGATATTTCGTGGCTCCTTTAATATTTAGTCTCGTTTAACTCAACAAAACTGTTATTCGTAATTATTTATATTATATTATTCAAAATGTTACGGAGTCTTACACCCGTATTCAGAGTCGATACTTTAGTTCAAGGAGTCTTCCTTTCCTTTAAAAAACGTAGTTTTGTATTCAGAGACGCTACTAAGGTCGGTGTGACGTCACTTTATAAGGAAGCTACCTTCCTTAAGATTTCTAAAATATTTGTATTCAGAGACAACTCTACGAAGGTCTCTACGACACTGCGCACGCGCATTCTTGCATACCTTGACTTTTAACTGTCAAAACTCAAGGTTGGTCAGAAGGGTACCTTTGCTTTTCAAAGTCGGTGATTTGTTCCCAATCATTGCTGTTAAAGACGTAAAACAACGGAGATGGATATTATTGTGGAAATGATTAATGAGTTTTTGAATTTCGCCGCTCATAACACACGATTTTTCGAGCCCAGGGTTCGTAGAAAATGTTTTAACATGCATTTTCTACCAAGCTTGGTGACAGCCAATTTAAAGAACGATATCAGCAAGAAAAGATAACAGTGATGCATCTTGTAATTCCTCTCTTATTTCCATATTACGCTTTAATAAATAATATGGCGGGATATTTGTTTATAAGTCTAATTAATATACATTGTTTATCATTAAGCAATTCACAATCTCGAATTTATTGTCGAAATGCGATGCGAAACAAATGTCAACGGAGCATAAATAAACCAATACACAGACTTTTGACAGGCCGGTGTTATTTTTAACTTTTGAGTTTTTGAATTTTGAATTTTAAACACACAGCTTGTCACAAAACGGGGTACATTGTTCCAATAGAAGCGCTACATCGACAATTTTCGGCGTAGACATAAAGGTCTCTACCTTAGGAAAGGAAGCTCAAAGTGTGGACTCTGCATAGAGGCGTTAAAGGTAAGGACGGTTCCTTCCTTTACTAAGGTAAGGTCGAGCCTTTACTTAGACAAAAGGTAAGGAGCGACTCTGAATACGGGTGTTTGTGATACAGAAATTTTTGAGAGCGTGTTAGATTTAGAGTTGATTAGTGACGCTGAATTAATTTTATTTGATATCGGTGATAGTGATGATGATGTTCAAAGTGAACACAGTGTAACTCTTCCCGGTACGTGTGCCTGGTACCGGTGCGTTCAATATCAGTATGCCCGGTACCAGTGGATCCTGGGTTCAATTCCCAGTTGCCGTCTCGTTCTATTTCATGTTTGGTTAGGATTTATTAGTATTACAGTGGAACCCCCTTAAAAAGTTTTCCAAGGGTTGGGAAAAAACAAACTTAAGAAGGATCATCATCTTACTACATGTGGGAAAAATTGGGCCAATTTTGGGCCGACCAAACTTCTTAAGAGGGTTTCACTGTATCTTCTGCTTCAATGATTAATTTCCATTAGTGCTGAACCATTGCTCAATACTTGTTTGCCCTTGTCCAACTCACACGTCTCAAGCCTAACAGAATCTGGATGAAGCTAATGATATTTTTATAGTGCATCGGTTGCATAGTGCATAATGAGGGTTGTGATCATTGTGATCTGAAACTTGCTGTGTTATACATGTTAGCAATCTGTTTAGCAGGTTCTTCGCCGTCGCTGGCCCAACCCATCTCCAGCTCAGTGGTGAGTTCCACCAGCAGTGGTGGCGCCCCCTCCTCTCCTCCCCAGGGGCTCCCGGTTGCCAGCCAGGTCATCCGCCCCAAGGACCAGCTACTGTACCTGGCCAAACTTCTCGGTTTACGGGTGCAGTTCACAGAGTTTCCCAAGGTAAAGTTCTTAACGATTATTATTAATTTTTAAAACGTATCCTAGAAATAGAAAAAGTACAAAAAAGGTTTATGCGTCACCTGTATATGAAGGAATATACATACTACCCATTTTTGTATCCTTGTATCATTGTTCTCAACAGGAATGCTCGATTTTAATACCTTAAAAAATATTTTTAGGTAAACATTTTTTTAAGGTAATTTCTGGTACTATACTAAATCTGACTATGTTGAGATTAACTTATATGTCCCTAACGCGTATACTTGTGGGAGATCCCATGCACTTTTTTATGCTCCGAAAGTGAGAACTTCTGCCTACCAGAATGAGCCATTAAACAGAGGGACTCTACTGCTTAACGATTCTGCATTAAGCATCGACATCTTTAATGTCACCTATCAAGAGTTCAGCAACTATCTTTTGACATACGTCACAACGTAGTATTACTGCCCCATGCACTTTTTTTTAAATTTTCTAATCTTCTCCATAATATATTAGTGTGTATATGTTTTATAGAGGACCTGAAAAAATAATATAATAGTGAATTGGCCATTAAAACAAAAATTATGTAGAAAAACTTCATATGAATCGCATGTAAAATTATGTAGAAAAACTTCATATGAATCGCATGTAAAATTATGTAGAAAAACTTCATATGAATCGCATGTAAAATTATGTAGAAAAACTTCATATGAATCGCATGTAAAATATCACATGTCCAAACCGTAATTTCGCCGCGCATGAAAATAACATGGTTCAACCGCGCACGCGCTGATTTACCAAAGTTCAATGTTGCCAACATAATAATGACATTTTTTTTATTAGTAACATTCTAAAAAATAAAATGTGCAATCTTTATACAATGTGTAACAAAACCACTGTTTAAAGGCCGTGAAGTGTTTTTTTTTAATAAGTTTTAAAGCATATTTATGGTTTTAGCCGTGTTTGGTGACCAGATCTGAGTAGCCAGGTACTTCCCCGCCTTCCTCTTCCCCATCTCCTTCTCATCACTACTTTCAGCCTCACAACATACCCTAATAGGAGATGCCATAGTCTCACAGGCTCCAGATGGGAGCAACTGGGACTCTTGTGAGGTATTCACATAAAAAAAAAATCACATTACAAAAACAGTTTTTAGTTTTATATGAAACATGTTAGGTATATAATATATATACAATAGAAATTATATTCATAGTCCTCCTCACTAGAAGCACTACGAATAAATATACCATTTATTTGGATTTTATTGCATAACTGAAATATTTTGACCATCTGACAAAATACGGTTGAGGCGAGGTAAGTTGCTTTCTAAAATATTGTCTGATGATTATTGCTTGAAAATGACCGAGGCCTTGTGTGATATTGTATGATTATTATAATTGTGTGATATCAATGAATTATTGAAATGTGAGTCTTCAATTCTTTTCAAAAAAGTTTAGTAAGGTAAATTTCATCATATTGAACTTTCCTTCCTGCAGGGTAACCACGGGTTCCTGTCCCTTGTCACCCTGTCGACGGTGCCCCCACTTATCTGCCACGGGGGGGGCCCCACCACAGAGCAGTCTCACGATCAGTCAGCACTGGCCGCCCTGCAGAACCTGTCTCAGAAGGGGCTGGACAATGTCACACCAGGGAACATCCCGCCGCCAGAAGGGTAAATACTATTAATATATTATTCATTTTAACTGTAAGGATAACGACAGTTCACTCCTTGCTACCCCAATAAATTATCACACTTTTACTCTGGTAAAATGCTACAATACTTACATTTGTTAATCGTAAGCATATTTGTATTGTTTTCGTAATTATCCACTGGGTATCAAATGCTCAAACTTGATGCTTACCTCTCCGAAAGATTCCTCGGCCATAAGGTTGGCCTTTTGCCAGCCTTTCTTGGATACTCATACATAAAAGTGACTCTTGCATTTACTTACTTTTCTATCAAAATTCTTCTTTGGCTAGCTTTACACTTTGAAGGAAATTCATAAGATGTAAGTGTACCTACCTAATTATTCATGTTGAATATTATATATGTATTTCTAACAGTGTTATATTTTTGTTTGTTCAGGATGCGGGACCTCCCTCACAATGCAAGCAGAGGTGGTTTATTGGCAAATGGCATAACGAAATAATGCATTTCCATTTAAATTTTAGAAACATAATGTTTGTTTGCCCAAAAGTCTAATTGTTATTATTTATAATATTATAACACATATATATAAATATATATTATTCTTAATTTATGAAACCCTTCGAGTGGCACAAATGATTATTTTCACTTTGCTCGACTAAACTTATTCTTCTGATGAAAATTCCAATCTGAAAGCAAATGATTTATTGCTTTGACAAGTTAAATCAACAATTATTTATTGACACAGTGTGTTCCACATGAAATTTAGAATATAGCAGCGGAGCTTCTTACTCTCGGCTTACTGTTATTTTCTCGAGAAACTGAAATTATCATTTCCGCTCCGAGGGTTGAGCTGTTTGTCTAATATATTTAGGATATTGCTAAGCTAAGGAGTCAAGTAGTAAATTACATCTGCGGTTCTAATTGCACCTGCTCGCGAGGGTTTGGGCTTGTTCAAATTTAAACCTATCTGAGAGTATTGTTGCAATCCTCCCATCAATAGGGATGTTTGGGTAAGAATGCCATGCGGCCATGGTAGCACATAGTTATTTAGTGTATTAAATGTAGTTAAGATTAATATTTTGTTGTCAATGTAATTCATATTATATGCATTGATATACAAAAGGAAAAATCATTGTAGATTTTGCTAATTTCCAAACAAACAGAATTGACCTTGGTAACCAATTAGTTAAGGTTAATGGAATAGTATTTTAAGGGAAAGCTATTGCATTGTGCCGACTCCTGATCGCTAACCTTCAGTCTTCTCTGCGGTGGCTTGTCTGCATATGCTTTCTCTTTCTGAACTTTCTATGCAGCTAGCTAAAGCTTCTAAGTAAATATTATTAATTAAGATTATTTGTTGTGGGTGTGATAAATAATCTAAATGTTACTATTTATTTTTGAAGATGCAGCAAAACAGGGTTGGATGAAATTGCACCAATAATTTGCACAGATTTAACATGTTTTCTAATGTGCTAAGCGCTTTGTTCAGATAAGACAATTGATAATGTTGTCATGCACTACATAATATTATTATATTTTGTACATTGACTGAATAGCAAAAGTCTTGTGAGCTACATAGGTTAAAGCTAATTAAAAATATATAGACAAATTAGAATCAAATAAAATAGTATATCCACCTAATTGACAAATTAAAATCTTAATTCTGTGGTACATTTGCAATGTATATTTTTAAGTCCTGCACCATTGGTAATTAATATCGTAGTCCTAAATTAACTCTCTAATTAGTAACTCGTAATAGATTTAACTGATTTTATCAAGGTCATTGACGTGTAAGTTGGTTTAATGTGGGTCCGCTGTATCCGACGAAAGCGACAGATTATTATGTTATTGCTCGTGCTGGTTTCCCAAAATAGAATAAAAATATCGTTTTAGTTGAATATTAGTCAAATATATGCCAGAAGAACTGCAGATGAATAAAACATTGTAATTATTTCGTTACTTTTTCTTTTACCCAAATGTATTAATTTTGCATGCATTACAAGCAGATTTTTCATTTTGCAAAGGTTTGGCATCACAAGCCACAGAGCCAACTTAAAACCTTTTCATGTTTAACATTGTACAACAAGAAAAATCTGCTCATCAATAACTTGTAATTATCTTTTAATTAATGTTATTTGCTTGGGTTAAGTAGGAATGGATAGACAATTCATTCAAATGATTATTGTTTCTTAGTTAGCCAATTATGTTTGTATGAATGAAGGCCAGATTACCTGTATTTTTCATTGCTCCCACAAAGACTGGGTCTTAATTTCTAATAAAGGTTAATTTGGTTTATGTTGACTTATATGAAATTTTTTATTTTTTGTGATGTTTTCTATATTAACACATTGTGATCGGGCAGTTTTCGGCCGCGTATCGTGCTGGTAACGGGTGATTTTTCGCGTAATTTCGCGCTAACGTAGACCTCTAGAAAAATTGCGATAACTTCAAAAATATTTGTTTGATTTCAATAATTCTTTTTGCAAATTATTTATTTTATTTCATTTTATTTTATTATATTTAGAAATGTATTCTTTATCGTTAAACTAGTGCAGAATTTCACATAAAGCAGGAAAGTTATGAAAAAATTAATATTTACACTACCTCGGTACCTACCGTACACCCCATCTATTGTTCTCAAAAGGTTTTTACCTGCATGGCTACAACCCTACAGAGGCTATATAGCGAAAACTCAAGTATATTGGAACCCGCATTTTAACGTGACCCGCGCTCCACTAACAATCTATCAAAAACGTATAAATACGTGTTCCGCTCTCTAGCATTAATTTGCTAAACACGTATTAATACGTGATCAGATTACAATGTGTTAAGTTATATCATGTTTATTACACATCATCAGATTTAATAAAAACTGAAACCTCTTCCTTGATAACCACTGTTTTATTTATTATTTCTTGTCCCAAACCCCTTCCATTCACTGACAATAAATAAATTGTGCACCGTTAATTAAATTTGTCACATGTCACATGGAATGTGATTAGTAAGTATATATATAATACATTTATTTTTAAAAAGTATTGCTTGCTACTCAATTACGTACAGAACAATATATAAAGCTTCTTAAAAATAATACACATTGGTTTTTCATAATCTTTTATTTACATCAAAACGAAAATTCCTAAAAAAATATGTAATTTTAATTATAGGGCAGGATATTAATTATCAATTCACCCAATAAATTTATGTCTTTGCAACTTTGAAGGAGATTTTCCATGCAGTACAGGAGCAAGAAGGCACTGGCAGGATACTAAATATTGTTTGGTGCCGTTTTTAATTTAGTTCTTATATTTTACAGTTTTCTTTCATTACACTTGAATTTTTTTGTTTTTTACTAATATTTAAAATAAACCTCTACGTATTATGTGTAGAATTTTTTCACGGCTTGGTTTGAGTGATAAACTCATTGTTCAGGTCTATTGGTGTAGATGGCTATTACACACGTCCCGTAATTCAGATGCGGCGGTGGTGAACTTTCAGTAATATTGTAACGCACACTAAGCCGTTATTACTTATTAAAGACAGTTTTAGAGGAATGCGCCAACAGTGAAGATGTCAAAAAAATTCAAAACAGCACATAATATTATTTTTTATTTTTTTTCCGGTAAGTTTGTTGTGCTTTATGTGGCCACAGCTGCCTTTGATTTATTTTGTATAGGGAGGAATAACTTGAACTCCGCGGGCAGTTCATCTTCAGAGTAGAGTCTGTCAGAGAAATAGACCCTTCTTATCCGGCAGTTGGCGTGTATCTGCACCCTCAAGGTTTCCACATAGTTGGTTCCGTACGCTCTCCGGGTGAAGTCAGCTAGGTTGAACTGGATCTGGTTCCATCCTTCGTCCAGCCTCATGGGCATTGTGCATATGAACGGTTTGACTCTGGTAGTTGACTGGTAATTGCTGGCGCGGAAGCGTCTCCTCACATTTTTATCATCGAGTACCTAGGGAAGAAACAGAATAGTGAGGGTGTGTACACCACCAGAGGTTTTTCTTTAATAAACCTGCAGGACGAAGCTGGGAGATCTAAGCTATGTAAACGCCGCACTCTTAGATGCAAAGAAAGGAGGTGGAGACGTTTCCTAGAAGCGGCCAAGACTCTTCAAGGATTGTAGGGTTACGTGTGTAAATGCACAGAAAAAAGGTGAGGTTATTAAGCAGTAACATGAGTAGTGAGTTATATAGTCATATGTAAACGGTTCCATGCCAACTCAGAATCAAGTCAACTCAACGCCTCTTCGAAAAGCTATGAAAAAAAAAATTGAAAAATAGCCAATAACGTAACCTATTTAGACAATTTTTTTCATCACTTTTAATGACTTTTTAAAGGAGATGTTGAGTTGATTTCATTCCAAGTTGTCCGGTCACCATGTAAACAAAGAACAACGTAAAAGCAGTGATTCTGCAAATTTGAAATGCAAGAAGAATGATCACTTAGCTAATATTGGTTGACTCGACCAAACCCCTTTCACAATAATTAGCTTGTGAGGAGGATAAATAATTGATAGGTAAGTATCTGTATAATGTAGAGATGGTTAAGTTAACCTTCAAGTAAAGGGGACCAAACTGGCAGGGCCAACACATTGTTAATTGTTATACATCGTTAGTCACAACTATTTTGTATGTAGACAAGGCCGTACAGGAATTAATTAACTCTAATAGACAGTGAAAATATGCTTACTTGTACTTCAAAGGTATAGTATTTCTTCAAGTTTTTTATTATCATAACCAAGAAAGGTAACTTTATCCCCAGGGTCTTCTTTGGGTCTGCCGGACATGTGATATATGTTGTGCTGACATTTGTTCCTACTATTTCTAATACAAGACTCTGTATATCGTTATCAGTAATCCTTTTAATATGTCCATTGCGAACTTTCTTGTCCCATATCTGTAAGGGCTTGCTACCGATACTATACAATATGGATAAAAATCCCGATTGGAAAGTATTTTTGAACATGTTTTGTATGGTATTCAAAGATAAAAATTAATTTAATTACTTATTCAGTTACTACGGTAAGGTTACATCGATAATTTCCCTCGACATGGTCTATTTTGACAACACAGTAAACAAAAATTTGAAAGAAATGAGCAGCCGGCTGGGAGAATTACCAACCCAATAGAAAAAAAAATCAACAGACAATAATAATTCCTCTGTAAAAGTGTTTACATGTAAAAGAAATTTTTATTTCTAAAAATAATCACTGTTCCTTTGTGAGGAGAGTGAGGAAGAGCCAAAGTTCGTAGAAAATACATATTACATACAGGAAATATATTGTGAACACGGGTCTCTTCAAGACCTATGTTTACAACCTCAACTTCTCAAAAAGACTCCCACACAGCATCCCCAAAGATGACATAGACCTCAGTGTCAGTCCTGTGCGGGAACTACGAAAAAGAAGCAATCTGCTTCGGGCGTCAACCTTCAAGGCGCCAAGGAGCAATGGCGCTGATAAAACTTAACAACTAACACAGTGCCCTTTACTAGTTTGGCTCAGGGCTGGCCCTGATAGGCCATGGGGAAAATTATTTTCCTCGGAAGCTCCTGTGTGGAGTCAATGTTAAAAAATTCATGAGTCGAAGAAGCGACCCGTTCTCACATATGTTGGGCGCGTGTTCAGCGTGTTTCCCGACTATGCACCGGTGCCGTGGGGATCAATAACGCTAGTTCCTCCATGCATTTTCCATTGAAATGCTGGTAGAACAAGGATAGCACTCCAACCCTGTGCTCTAAAGATTGCAAGACCGCCAGTTTCTAGAGTCGGGGTTTTTCAGGTATTTTGGAGCTCCAGACCCGAGGTGGCTACCAAATTCAACCGTGAATTCAATTGCGTTTTGTAAAGGGTTAGCAGTTGTGCACTTAAGTATCTACGGGCCCTGTATGCTCAATTTTTGAGAGGCTAATTTAACTCTGGCTTCGATGAAGCCCCTATACCTGAGCTGTATTTAAATATTATTAATTATGTTTGTCTTTATAATTACTCACATCTCATGTATACGTATGAAGTCGGCTACGAACTCATACGAACTACTTGCATATAGTATCAGGAATACCGACAGAAAAAATGATAGAATGGCCGCGCAAATTTGGTACGCGAAGTAAATTTTCACATTACGCAATTGAAATTTTAAGTGCAATGTTTTCCATCGTCACGAATGCAAAAAGTTGCCTTTTATAATTAAGGCGGATCTAGAGGTATTTTTCTAAAAAATATGCGTATTGAGCGTGGCCAGCGCGATCGAAAATTTACCAATCACACAAATCTGACAGGACATCTCGCGGGAGAACGATCTCGTTCTCACACATTTTAGGGAATAGCTCTTGCTGGTCACTTACAATTACTCCAAGCAAACCCTTTGCGACTCTTTGTATGAATATTTTTTTTCTCAACACTTTCCCTGTCGTATCCTTGTCATGGTAGTCAATGAGATCGCGTATTTTTTTTAGTTAAGGAAGGTATTTCAGGCCATAGCGAACTTAGAAAGCAACGGAGTTTTCGGCTGAAATACATTTTTTTACTAAGAACTAGTTGTTTCACAGAACTTGAATAATTAAATTTATCAAAAACATAAAAGAGTGTTCTTCAGTTCTATCTGCCCCTATCTCTTCAGAATTCTATGAAAAAATAAAATCATAAATAATATTCCTCGCAGTGAGCGCTGTAAGATAATAGTTGGCAGCGCAGTTCACTGTGAGACTTTTTTGCGCGGCGGCCCGAAGTGGCGCGGGGCACGTCCCGCTCCGAACTCTCGTGTGGGGGAGACGTAGGTCCCTCGCAGTTTTGTTTATGCTCTTGTTTGTCTGTAGCAGTCGGATGTTTGCAACGAAACAAGAAAAACTGAAACCTATTCATATTCATGTCAATTTTGCCATCTGAGAATCATGGAGGCGGGGACATAGTAAAGTGCCGCTTAATTTTAATTTTATTAGCAAATCTATAGTTCCGCAATGAAATTAGTGTAATTACGACAATTATAGTGATTTACTGTTTGTTAAATTGAAAACCGACAATGTCGTCCAAAAGGTTAGTTGTATGATACATACGTATTCTTTTTGCTTCTGTTGACATTCATTTATAACTTATTTCAAGTGAAAGCCTGCTGATTTGTTACAATGTTATTAAATATTTAACGAATGTATATTACTTGAATTCTGCTACAGGTTTTGTATAAACTGTATTTACATTATGTGTGCGTCTACATAATTTTAACAAAACTCTTTTTATTTTAACATTTTTGTAACTGTTGAGGTTTTTGGTTTTAATTCATATTATATTGCAAAATAATGTATCTGAAAGTAGTAAAAATGTCACCATTCAGAATATTCTTTTGTGAAGTTTTTTGTCTGAGAATATATTTTTTTGTACTAAGCCTTTTTATTTTTATTTAGCATTGCACAAATTTTTTGTCGCACCATGAAATGTAAAACTTGTATGTGTTGTTAAATACTGTCAATTAAATGTCAGTTTGTTTCAGAAAGCATGTGCACAAATTATACTGTTTTGTTTGACATTATGTGAATTAAAAATGTAGATTTTCATTGAAAACTAATAGCTTGACAGCTTAGGTTCAGATTTCTACAATGTATTTATTCCTAATCTCCTCTCTTCTCAAACATAACCTTTGAAATGTCAAAAAAACCCCGCACTTTCAATATTATGATCAAAAAATTAAGGCTAGCTGCCACAAATAATCCTTTGTTCAAATATTATGACATATTTTGAACTGTGTAGAAAACCTCTCTGCTCTTATTGTGATCACTTTTATAGGATAGATCTAACGGTAGATCTAGAACCGAATACAATATGTGCTTTATTTTTAATAAACTTTAAACGTTTATACTGTCTAAGGTTATTATTACCAGTTTAGAGTCAACTTAGGTTATGTCAACTTGATAATTACCCACCTATATGATATTCTGTTGAAAGTATTGCCTTTCGATTTTACACCTTAAGAGTAGCCGCAGACTACATACTTTTGATACCAATAGTTTAATCTTGGTAACAATAAATTAATAGACTGTCAACTATTGGCCAACTGCTGAAGCTGTGTTTTCGTGTGTTATCTGTTCTAATAACAACTTAAAAATAAGAAAACATTTTTTTTAGAATCATTGTTTGCTGTTTTATAAGGAATTTATATTATCTAGTTTATTGTCCTTCATAAATCACTGCACCACTCCTCTGTCTTGGCCGATTGAAGCAATCTTCATCAATAATAACAATAATAGCAGTCTTCATTTTATAATAACAATAATAGCAGTTCATGATAATACTTAGTGGCTGCATACTGAGTTGCATTGGCAGTGGCATAATTGTTCAATCCAAGAGCTGTTTATGCCTGTGTTGCAATTGGCCGAATATTGGTCAATGTTCGCTCACCACCAACCAACAGTTTCACTTGCGTAGAATGCGAGCAAACAACCTGATCGATACAACTGAATTATCGGTCTATCGTTTAGTCTGTAATCTGCTCCTACTTTAAAACAAAATATCGTCATTCTCTTCACCAAGTTGTTGGTAAGTGGTAAAATTAACTTAATTGTCAAATTTAACAAAAACAGGGACTGCGCAAAACTTAAAAGAATTTAAATATACAATGTAACATAGCTATATAGTTAATCACATATGCAGGAACCATTTCCTGTCTGATTCATAGATTAAGTTTATTTTTATTAATGGCTGATTTGGATAAACAAATCCAATTTATAGGTATTCTTATTTTTTCCCCTGCCCTCACAATTTACTAGATCTTAGGCCAAAAGTTATATTGAATGGAAAGTAGTTTATTGTTATCTGTTTTTCATGGCAATACTGATTCTTTTTTAAAATTTGAAAGTTTCTAACTAAAATTTTTAATTTTCTCACTCTTGTGTAACCTATCTTATCTTCAAAATCCTGATTGTTCGGGAGAGCAATTTAAAGTTTTTTTGATCGCTTTGCCAATTTTTTTCATTTTGCATAATATTATTAAAATGTTAATTATATTTGGAATTACAGCGATAAACTATTTAAAAATATTTATACTTCTCCCCTCAACTATCAGGATTTTTAACACAATGTGATCGGGCAGTTTTCGGCCGCGTACTAGTGCTGCGAACGGGTGATTTTTCGCGTAATTTCGCGCTAACGTAGACCTCTAGAAAAATTGCGATAACTTCAAAAATATTTGTTTGATTTCAATAATTCTTTTTGCAAATTATTTATTTTATTTTATTATATTTAGAAATGTATTCTTCATCGTTAAACTAGTGCAGAATTTCACATAAAGCAGGAAAGTTTTGAAAAAAAAAAAAATTTTTTTTACATAACATCCTTTATTTTACAAATTATACACAAAAAATATTTCTAAATGTAAAATTACCTAAATGTATTTTTACCTGCATAGCTACAACCCTACAGACGCTATATAGCGAAAACTCAAGTATATTGGAACCCGTATTTTAACGTGACCCGCGCTCCACTAACAATCTATCAAAAACGTATAAATACGTGATCCGCTCTCTAGCATTAATTTGCTAAAAACGTATCAATACGTGATCCGATTACAATGTGTTAAGATACAATAGGTAGGAGGGGTCAATTTCTTTACAATATATTTCTAAAGATCTGTCTACACACTCAATCTTTCTTGCACAACTCTAATTTGCACAAGTAAGCATGTACATTAAGACGGCAAAATGGTGTACCTTATGTACTAATGAATTACTATGTATGTACTAATGAATTACTTATTAATTTTGTTCGCAATCAGTTTGTGCAAATTTTGCATGTAGACGGACCTTGAAGCAATAAAAGTGTTGACAGATCCCTACTCATTGAAGAAATGTCCATTAAACACTTCGACATATCAATTTAGGTTTTAAAAAGAGGTCCCGAAAATACTAGTTAAGTATGCACTATTAAATTCATAATATTTCCTTTTAGAGCAATGTGGATGATTGGAAAACTCGACTTTCAATGAGAACATTAGTTTCTACATTCCCAATGATTATCTTCGTCACTGAAATCGTAGACTCTTTTCATCTCCCGGCCTGCAAGACTAACTTGCTAATGGTCACGCTGGTGGGGAGAGCCATCTTGTTGTTAAATAGAATCACTTTGAATATTTAGATAACAAGCTTTGTTGCTGCTAGTTTAAAATCTGTCTTTATATATTAATCCCCTGGGCCTGATTTTTGCATGGCTAACAAATAGAAAAAATGAATAAAGGAATTGAATTGTTTTTTTTTTTTTTTTTTTTTTAATTTAGTAGTTGAGTCTTATCAAATCAAATGAAGCAAACCTGTATCTCCCATTGGCGTGTACAGTCAGTACAGTGTTAAGATACATAATATTAACAACTGCCCCAATGTAACAGCGAATAGGCCCATGGTCTAACAGACAATAATCAATTAATATCTCAATGATCACTGCACAAGAACCCAACAGATTAGAAATACACATACAATTAGTATAAAATTCTCCAATCAGTGAGAATAAATTGCCTCCGAGAAAAACCTCAACAAAGTAGTTTTGTACATTAAAATTTTTTCTACATTATTTCTTGTTGAAATACATTGATGTAAATATTGTAAATGATCTTTTACACCATTAAGCCAAAAGCACAGTGTCCCAAAATGCTAATTGTACCTGGGGTATAATTGGAGGCATGAGCGAATGAAGTGTTTAAAACGGAAAAACACAGTTACGAGTAAATTTATTAGGTCATTTTTTTGTGAAATTATTTAGGTACCAAGTCCAGGCAATAGTTTTTCAATAGTTTATAGGTAATGTATACATCTGAAATTTTTGATGATGTTAGGTTAAATATGCGTATTTAACACCTTCATCATCATAACACACCAAAATTATGTCTAGTACTCTAAAAAAACAATGTGCATTAGATCCGATTCCAATGTGGCTGCTCAAAGTGTCTGAAACATATAGTGCCATTCCTAATGTTCCTTTTCAACAAAACCTTCGATTTAGGCAAGGTGCCCCAACTGCTCATAAAAGCCCTTGTTTCCCCAATTTTAAAGAAACCCCAATAAGATTCTGTAGATTTAAGTAATTATCGTCCTGTGTCAAACTTACCATTCATCTTGAAAGTCCTTGAAAAAATTGTGATCCGGCAGATAACCGCCCATCTGGCCAAAGAGATACCATTCTACAGAGACTGGACTATAGCGCATGTTGTCAGATTTGATGCTTGCAAACGAGTCAGGTACGTTAACTTGCTACCATTATTAGATTTGAGTGCGGCATTTGATATCATCGACCACAATTTCATTATCGAAAGACTGGAAAAAACTTTTGGACTGGGAGGTGAAACTATTCAATGGATAAAATCCTACCTCTGTGGCCAAACACAATCTGTACAAGCGTGAGGTAAAAAATCTCCCTTTGTAACCCTCACTTCTGGAGTCCCCCGGGGTTCAGTGCTGGGACCCCTACTTTTCATTTTGTTCATCAACGATGTTGCCAAAATAATAGAATCATTCGGACTTCTTTCCCATTGCTATGCTGACGATCAGCAAATCTATTTCTACTGTGCACCGAATGAGAGAGATAGATTAAAAGATATCACTGTGTTAAATGCATCGCTGCCACAACAGACTGGATGTCTTCGAACAAACTAAAACTAAATCCAACCAAAACAGTTTCTTTGGACAGCAACAAAAAAGCGCCAGTCAATTTTAGACAAATCTCCTCTCATTACTTCTGGCTGTAACATCATCCCTAAAAATGGAGAAACTCCTAGGTGTACATCTAGACCAGTGATTCCCAAAGTGGTCCAAGTGGACTCCTAGGGGTCTACGGGAGACCCGACGGAGGTTCACGTAGGCGCGATAAAGAAATGGGGTCCACAAGTTGTAATTGGGGGTCCACAAACTGGTTTCGATTGAGACCCATCCCACCCCCCCGTCTCATATCCCATTATGCCCCCTCCATAACAGAGCGACTGGTGTACAGCGCACGTTGTTGTACCGGTTATGCATGAGATCTTGGAGGATGGGGCGTAATGCGATATGGGTGTACTCTACTGGGATGGGAACATACCCATATCCCATTACGCCCCCTCCGTCGTGGCAAATATAATCTCGAATACTGGTCCATTTTGCCCCCGTTTGAAAAGGTCGTCACAATTAATATTCGCCATTCAATATTCAGTACAACGCGTGTCGAGTTTTGGGAATATGGTAGAAATGTACCAGCACGGGGTCCACCGTGACCAATAAAATTTTGAAAACGAGAAAACTCAAACTTTCCCAAACTTTTTTTTCTACGAGAAAAAAAAGTTTGGGATCCTCTGATCTAGACCAAGATCTTTCACTCAAATCCCAGATTAATAAAACAGTATGCGCAGGATTCTTTCACCTGCGTCAAATCAAATCTACAGGATGGCGCAAAATTAATCATCCAATTTTGTTTTTGAATAACTTTTTTACTAAATAAAAAAAAAAATTGAGTGATGGAAATCTTTATTTGGACCTTTAAATTTTTTTCTGTTAAGTGGAAAAGATGATATTCATCAAGTGGCTGCCGCCAGTGTTGATGCACATTTGTGCCCGTTTTATCGCATTTTCCATGATTTTCCGCAAGAGGAGGGAGAGGGTAACCAAGGAGGTGGGGTTCGAGGAAGGGGTGACGAGGATAGGGGAAGGTGGAATGGGAGCCCGGGAGGGGAACGGGAGCGCATGGGAAAAGACATGCAGGGAGAAAAAAATTATTTCTTTAAATGGCATTGCAACGCATGCCGGGTACCACCTTGTCTTATGTATAAAAATCAATATTTGTTTGTTCGTATTTTATGCGCTGCCAGACCGTTCATCCGATTGCGATGAAACTTTGGAAAATGGGATAAAAGCACAAAAATCTAGGGAAATTATGAACAGTCAAATGGGAAAATTTCAAATATTTTAGAGAAATTAAAAATATTCGCGGGAAATTCCAAGGGGAAATTACTAAATATTCGTGGGGAATTTTTGTCCGAAATTCCCCCTCCCCTCCCCCTGGATATGAAAATCTTCCCAGGACGAAAATATTCTGGGTACTGAGTTCAAACTCATTCTGAAATTTAGGGAAATAAAAAGCAACATTGCTGCACCGATGTCAACATTTCATTCAGGTTTAGAATGGATAAGGATTCTAAATTGAGCCGATGAAAATCGGGTTTTGTTTGTATCTCATTTCTTTGTTGTATCTTAATTCAGGCCCGCAACGTAATTTGCATCACGAGCTATGAAGTTTTGAAATTTATTTCGTAAAAAAGAATGCGAGAGGCATTATTGTTCCAAATTTTGTAGTTGTCAATAAGAAAAAAAATTATAAATTAGTTTGTGAGTCGTGTTTTCGATTTAACCTTTAACTGGTGACAAGCGGTCTCACAGGCCTAGCAGAGTCAGTGAAACATTATTTCACCACCTTCGTCGAAAAAAAAATTCTGAATAGGCACAAAAATGTCTTCGGTAAATTAAAAAATATATATTATTTACTTTAGTTTTTGCTCGATATAAGTATTGTTTTACATAATTCAATATAATATAAGTAGAACTCGAATGACCTGCATTCATTGTGTTTCATCGCCGGAGAATTCTCGGCAGTTCACAGTGCAGCCTCGCGTGGTGGGTACTGGGTACCTTATCTCATGTAGGTACTCACCAACCTACTTCCCACCTCCTGCCTCTTTACCTCTCTTATTTTCCTTGTCGTTTACTGTTAACAGTATGCATCACACTCCGTTACCAAATTAAACAATGCACTTTTATGTTCTTAACCTATCATTCTACTGTACTTCGACATTCCTAACTAACTTCCTCTTGCTAGTCCTCTTATTCATGCTTCCTCTTAACCCCTTCCCATCCCTACTCCTTTCCGCCTCACAGTGTACTCTAAATGGTGACTGCCATAGTCCCACGGGCTCAGGCCAGTTGGATCTTTTCTGCATTATTTACATTCAATAATTGAAGTACTTGGGTCATCGGTACAACAGAAGAGCAAGTATGAGACGATTAATGATTGTGGATTAAGCAAGAAATTTGTGTCGACAGAGTTGTGTGATGGTTCGTCCTTTCTGCCTAACCTTGCTGGAAAATGGAGTGATACTAGCTATGTCTAGTTGCATATTTCTCTCAATGAACTCAATCCACAAAACAAAACAATAAAATCCCAGCTTCATGAATTCGTCATTCAATTCAGGCGAGCCGCTGTTAGCTCCGTTGTAACTTCTAACATTTATCTCAACGGCCCATGTAACAGAAAGAGAAGTTACGATGCAGATCTCAGCGGTAGGTCTGTAGAGCCGCTGCGAATCCATAATATCATCCACACACCATAAAAGGATAAACTTGAATTAAATCACACCCTCCGCAGTCATCGCATCATCACATGTCAAATAAGTTCCGACAAAAATTTCCGCCAGCAAATTTTAATTCTCCCCTTTGATTTATAGATGCATTACGAGGAATACCGAATTAATTTTTGTTATATATACTTCTTTTCGAGTCATTGCCTTATGAACGGCTCGTTCCTGGCGGTCCCTCGTGTGCATGGAGAGCCTCGGACACCTGTGATCACTAATAACTGTCGCAAGATGCGTGGTTTTTACCATGTTTTCATGGTTGTTTTGTTTCATTTTTACCTCCATGTTTTTTTTTTCAAATAAGCATGTCGACCAAGACATGTTTTTTTGGCGGTCGCCAAAATTATGTAGGTACTTTTGAGTGAGATACGATTTTTTTCGGGTCGCGTGGGTGAAATCCCGAATTTAGGCATGTACTTCTTGAACTTCAGTACGGAATTACGAGTGCACAACGTCTCTTTATCCAAATATTATTTTTATCAATAAATAATGTGAAAACATTAATAAAATTAAATGAATATATCACGTAACTTTAATTAGGTACCCACACTAACTAGGTACTATAAAATGTAGAAAAAAAATATTAAATTTATGGGAGAATTTATCTCCCTTGTCTTTAAAAAAACATATATGTATAAATATACAATAAATGTATTTTTATTTATTTTAAAATGAAGCTCTATATAAGTAAAATTTGCAAAATTTAAGAAACCCCCGACACACAAAAGATTATTATACATTTTTATAATAAAATGAGCCCGCGACAGCGGTGAGGGGCACCGGGGCAGGTTTTGTAAGTTATTTGGCGTCATAAATAAATAAAACAACACTTCCGATGTTTTAATTCCACTTTGAATAAATATTGTACAGCTCAGATTCGATTTAGTGCTATTTGCATTTTGGCAGCTGACACTTGAAGTTCCCGTTTTGAAAAAGTTAGCTTATTTCGGACATACTGTTTTTTTTTAATTGACTGTCACCGTGTGAATTTATTTAGAATTCTATGCAAGTGATGCTTTTTAATAAAATGTATAATTTTAATGAAATTAAAAGATTGTCTGCAAAATGATTGAACAGGAAATATTTCCATCGGTGAACTAATTTTAATGATACCCTTTTAAGGTAAATGCAAGAACAAGCAAGTCATTCGAGGTAAACCCAATCAAACCAAAACTAAACCAAAAAAATGTCTTGGAAAAAACGTATGTAGCTAAATATAAATCCTGGAAATCGACGTTTGTACCACGCAAACAATGAATCCAAAATGTTATCGACTATCTATCTATATGTATATCTATCTTCTGTATATTAATACATGAAACAAAAACTTTGTACCCCTTTTCACGAAAATTGCGCGGACGGAGGAGTATGAAATTTCGCACACTTATAGTTTATATAGAGAAGGAGTGCAGAATGCTAATATTTTTTTAAATTATGCATAAAAAATACATTAAATCAATAAAAAAAAACATTACAATTATGGTCCAATTATTATTATACTGATTAGTATTATACTACCCTGAAGAAGAGCAAGCTACGGTTGTAGCGAAACCCGGTCGGCATAAAGTATAAAAAATAAAAGTGGTGTTTACAAAGTTATTGTTTTATTTTTAATTTAGTTTTTTAGGTTATTAGTATATTAATTTTTTATTATACAAACGAGAAAAAGTGAAGTGACAAGTATTTTTGCAGATATCATAAATAAAAGTACCTAATGTATTTTCTAAATTCGTGTTTTCTACGACTTTTCGACGTTTGGTGTAAAATTCACCTTTTTTAACCCCCGACGCAAGGAGCGGTGTTATAAGTTTGACGTGTCTGTCTGTCTGTCTGTCATCGTAGCTCCTAAACGAATGGACCGATTGTGATGCATTTTTTTGTTTGAAAGCTGACGTAATAGAGGTGGTTCTTAGCTAAAATTCATGAAAATTTGTTCAGGCGTTTCAAGGTTATCAGCCTTTTTTGTGTCGGGGGTTTCTTAAAATTTTGTAAATTTTACTTATTCATGTTTGAAATTAAAATATTCCAATTTATAAATATTAAATTATTTTTCAAATCCAAATTAAAAGGTAATTTTAAAATGTTTTTTGTTTTTACTTCAAATTTTTATCTTTTTACTTTTTATCTTCAAAAAGAAGAAATAAATAGTACATTCAAAATACCTTTGAAATATTCCGAAATTCGATGAAAAATTTAAATTTAAAAATTTCAAGTTCAAAATTACAACAAATAAACAACCCTCTTAGACCGTGTGTAAACAATGTACAATATATTTTACCATGAACTATTTTATGCCAGTTTTTACTTTAAATTTTTTAAGTTTCTATAAGTAAGGTTTTTTATACGCGGTTGTTTATCAAATACGAACATTCACCTCGTCTATTAGTAAGGCTCTAATTCTAATGGGCAATTAAAAATATGCATTACCAATAATTATAAGTCGTTAAAAACGTAATAAAATATTTGATTGCCATTCTTACAGTTAACCAATTATGATGTACATTGATTCGCATTGGCTATTTTATATGCCGTGATCCGGGGTAAAGTAGTTAAATTTATATGTGTATATTTTTTGGGTTTACCCTGTTTAAAATTTTCATTAAAAAGTTACGGTCGTCGGAATTATCGTTTAAGTACGTGGGTACGCCCAGTGGGTGGGGTAATTTTGTAAGTGATTCGTAGGGTTTTGTTTATAATATGATTTTTTTGTAAAATATAAGACGAATTAGGTACCTAATTTAAAAGACATTTTTATTGATTTATTTTTTATTCATTATTGCTGGCCTAGCTAATCATATTTCCTGCTCACACTTGCTCTAATGCTTTATTACCCTTAGGCTAATTTGTTCGGTTTTCTTAAAGATTCGTACAGGTCTCATAGAAATCTTTTTGGAACAATTTATATAGAATTAAAAAAAAATGTTAAAAAAACAATTTTTATTTTTATTTGTGGAACCGGTTCAATTTTTCACAGAATTACTCTCATTACTCCCATGTATTTTTTTTTTGAAGAACTGGTTCCAAAAGTATATTGATAAAGAACCTGTTCCACATCGGACTCCCACGGAACTGCAATGGCAACCTATTTCAGGTACCAACCATCTCTAGTTTCGGGACTTTAAGGGGGTCTTTTCTATTCTAGTCTAGAAAAGAAAAAAAATATTTTTTTTCTTCATATTTCCAAAGTTTAAATATTCAAAAATATCTCATTAAGGCGACGCTTTCCGGCACAAAAAGAAGAAGATGGAGAGATATGTAATTACGAATGTTGGACAGAGCGCGCTAATATTTTCAATGATAAAATCGAAGCGAAAATTATGAAAATGCTTAATAAAACATGACTCGTTTAAAATAGAGCAAAAATCTCGTGGAAGGTATCTTACGTATCCTTTAAAGAAACATTGTGATTTTTTTCACAAATATAACTTGTAAAAGAATAGAAATAAACTTGTTTTAAATAATTTTCGAAGCATACTTTGCGATTTTTTTCTATCGAGGGAATTTCATATAATTTGCGTTTCGGCGTAGAACGTATCTAGATATTATCTTCAAAAATAACGTATATTTTTTAAGAGCTTAAAAACTTCAAATGCTTAAGGTAGATATGTAAGAAATCGATAGAAATTCGGATAGCGGCGGCTTAAAAGGATTTTTCGAAATTCGCATTATTTTAAAAGTTATAACAATTTTAATTTCGCGGCTTAGACAGAATCGAACCAAAATCTAAATAGACCAAAATTTTAAACATATTTTTCTCAAAACCACTATTTTCGAGACGGTTGACACGATATCTCAAGTTCTAGTAAACCACTTTACTTGAAATTTGGGGTGAGCCTTCTCTATACATTACTTTATCGCATGAACTATAACAAATTTTTAATTTTTACTATTCTAAAAAAATTCGTAAAGTCAAAAAACTGTAAAAAAATCCCTTTTTTTCAGACAGCCGCCATTTTGCGAAAAAAAAAATTGTGACTTCTCCGAGGTTCATACCATAGCAGCATTTGTTTGGATTAAAAATAAATTTGTTTTTTTTTCGGATTGCAATCGTGTCAACCAGGGCGCGCCATATTTTTGAGACCCCCCATTTCAACACCCTGTAACTTTTATTTTTTTTTAATTTTCCGTTTGTTTTTTTTTTTGTACGTATTCTTTAATAAATATTTGGTAAAATAATGGCTACAAAAGTATTATTGAGTTTTTTTTATTTCACTTGAAAAAAACACCTACAATTCATGCTTCTAGACTAGAATACCCCCTTAAGCTATGTCTTTTTTCACGTTTTTATTTTCGAAAAGTGCCTGTATTTAACCTTGTTAAATACATTTTCTACGAGCCGAGTAATTCTAAAATTGAAAAAGTAGTTTCCAGTAATGACAATATTTTTGTCAGAATAAGTTGCATACTTGAAAGCTAATTTCAGAGTTTAGTAATCCGGGTAGATATATTGTTCGGAAAATTGTAAATAATTTGTATGAAGTTTTGTGGTAAATGAATTGCATTTTTAATATATCTGGTTGTGTATACAGGGTGTATAACAGGACGTACCCGAGGGATTTCTAACCGTCGATTTCTGAGTATATTTGGAGTAAAAAATGTAGTTTTTATTTTGGTGTCCGATGATATTTTTTTTCTATTAAAAACAAAAATATGTTTTTCAATTACACATCGATACTGATCTCATCGCTATGGGTTATATCCCCCGTCGTGACGTGTTTGAGCGATACGCCCTGTTTCGTGTGGTAATATGCTGTTAAAACGAGATGCAACCCTTATCAAGTATCTGCTATAAACGCGCTACTCTTCCTAGTCAGTTGCGACGTGTGATGGAAAAATATTTTTTATGTTTTTAATAGAAAAAAATGTCATCGAACAGCAAAATGATATCAACATTTTTTACCCCAAATTTGCTCAGGAATCACTGGTTAAGGCGGCACTCTTCGGCTGAAAAAGAAGAAGATGGAGAGATATGTAATTACGAATGTTGGACAGAGCGCGCTAATATTTTAAGTCATAAAATAGCAGCGAAAATTGCGAAAAAGCTTAATAAAACATGACTCGTTTAAAATAGAGCAAAAATCTCGTGGAACGTATCTTAAGTATCATTTAAAGAAACATTGTGAATTTTTTCACAAATATAACTTGTAAAATAAAAGAAATAGACTTGTTTTAAATAATTTTCGGAGCATACTTTGCGATTTTTTTCTATTGAGGGAATTTCATATAATTTGTGTTTCGGCGTGGAACGTATCTAGATATTATCTTCAAAAATAACATATATTTTTTTAAGAGCTTAAAAACTTCAAATGTTTAGGGGAGATATGTAAGAAATCGGTCGAAATTCGAATAGTGGACCCTTAAAATCCCTCAGGTACGTGCTGTTACACCCTGTATATTGCACGATGTACACCCACACAACAATATTAGCAATAAAAACCTTCTGAAACAACCGTGTGAAGTGCTCCTGCAACTTGTAGACTCCTTTTATGAATGGGGCCCTAGAAAATCAATATTTCGCGCAAGATTTGTCTAACAATACGAGTACAGTCATTCAATCCAGTGAATAATATAGTCATTTAGTAATGTAGTAATAAATGTCGTCAATCATTCTTTTTTTCTATAATACATCCATATTAGCAGAGGAAATACATCCGTACAAGGCGCCACGTGATGCGCCACTTGCATACACTTTTAATTGACTAATTATTTTTTTTGCTGTAAAATCAAAAGACGTTGTATGAATGCGGAATGAAGCTATGAGTTTGTGCCAAGACAGTTGTGTGGCAATCAATCCAATCTGCCTACCTAAACCAAAACAAATTTGCATTTTTTAGCTTGTAAGTTTACTACTTTAAGGGGGATTCTAGTCTAGAAACATGAATTGTAAGTGTTTTTTCAGGTGCAATAAAAAACAATAATATTTTTACCAGACATTACTTTACCAAATATATATTTATTAAACATTTAAGAATATATAAAAATAAATCAAACGAAAAAATTCAAAATTCACAAAGTTCCAGGGTGTTGCAGTGGGGGTCTCAAAAAAAAATGGCGCGCCCTGGTTGACACGATTGCAACCCTCCTAGTAATCGTAAAAAAAATAATAATTCTTTATCCAAACAAATGCGGTTTTGCTCCGAAGTAAGGAAAAATCAAAAAATTTTTTTTTCGCAAAATGGCGTCTGTCTGAAATAAATACATTTTTTATCAGTTTTTTTGACTTTCCAAATTTTTTAAAAATAGTAAAAATTAAAATTTTGTTGTTGTTTTAATTAGCACGATAGAGTAATGTATAGAGAAGGCTCACACCAAATTTCAAGTAAATTGGTTTAGTAGAACTTGAGATATCGTCTCAACCGTCTCGAAAAAAGTAGTTTTAAGAAAAATGCGTTCTATTTATTTAGATTATGGTTAGATTCCGTCTAAACCGTCCGTTCCGTTTAAGATAATGCAAATTTCTAAAAATCCTTTTAAGGAGATATTTTTGAATATTTAAACTTTGAAATATGAAGAAAAAAGATATTTTCTGATGGATTTTATACTTTTATAAAATTTCACGCAAAATGCGTTTTTTTATAAGAACAATGGGTCGGTCTTTGAAATTTGACGTTGACGAAGAAAGTTACATCTTTTGACAGTTCTTATAATACGGACTTATATGACCTTTCAAACGCCTGTAAAAACTCATAATGTTACTGGCCCATTCGAGATTGAAACGAAGGAATGTGTAGGAATGTCGACTGTCGGGTGAGTTGCGGCTTCTGATTTGCTTTCTTATCTCGCTGCTTCTGATAACAGTACAAAAGCGGTTCATGGCTCGCGAGTGGCATAGGCTTGGGGGAACGGCCCCCACATCTGGTTGCCCCCTTGGTCATTGCACACGGATGACGACCTCCGTGGCGGCAGACACTGAACAGAAGAAATCATCGTGCAATTCACACGCGGTAGAAATGAAACCTTCAGAAACTTAAGTAGACAAGACTACAAAGCACCACACAAAGAGGAGATCGATTATACTATCTCATTCTCTCGCAGGCTAAATCCTATAGATGAATGTGTTTGTCTCTTTTTAGTGTCGCTTTTTTCGTTTCATCGAGTTTCAAATCACAACGATGCCAAATAAGTTTTCACTTCAATAACTCTAGAAGTGTGATCTATACCGATTTGGAAGGAAACTGTCACCAATTTGCATAATATAACGACCTTTCGTATTATAGGCCCAGACAATATCTCGGTGAAAATGAAAAAAAAATCGTTTTTAAAATAATAAGAACGCACTTATTTTTCGAATATTTGTAACTTTTCTAATATTCAAATTTATTTACAATTACAAAATATGCACCAACACGCACAATCCTAAATATGACGTGTCGTTCGCCTCAACTCTAATGCTGCGTGTTATAAGCATGGTTTCCTCCGACCGAAAACATGAACATTTGCTTACACAATACCTTAAACATTGCCAATGGGGGCGTGGCCTTGCACATTTTGTATGCGTCTACAGTAAGGTCACACCAGGCGCGGATCCAGCCCTTAAAAAAGATTGTGGTCACAGCAAAGATTGTGGTTCAATTTGGGAGGCGGGAATGGGTACCGCCGCCCCGGGAACCTTTATTGGATAACCAACACCTCTGCCATAGGTCACCCCAAGTGGTTCGCTACGTTTGGTGATTTAGCAGGGGTGCCCGGGTTCATGGGGTGAAGTTTGTCTAGGTCTCGAAGGTGGATGACCAGGACACACTGAACCCCAGATTCCTACCCACCCCTTAAACCCCTTTCCTTCCTACCCATCCCTTAAACCCCTTTCCTTCCTACCCACCCCTTAAACTCCTTTCCTTAAACCTTAAAACTCTTAAACTTCCTTAAAAAAACCCTCCACACAGCATCCCCAAAGATGACATAGGCCCTGTGGGAAATTATTTTCCTCAGGGCCTCCTGTGTGGAGCTCATGTAAAAAAAAAAAAAAGCCACCCGAAAATTGGCCAACTGCGAATCGGAGTATGAACTCGCTTATCGCTCGAGTCTGAACAATCATGACTCGAGCGATGAAATAATCATTGGAGGAAGTCAGACCCGATTTCGTCCAACTAAACAGTCAAACAGTTTCGATTAAATTTCAAACCAATTTCAATTAATAAATTATTCTTTTTTCTAGTAGCCAGTAAGCCAATATAGGGACACTAGACCGGGTAAATAGGTATCTTGACTCTTGCGTGGCGTTAATGTTATGTATTTTTGACATTGAAATAGAAAATGCCACGTAAGTGCGGTACAATACAACTTGTCCGGTGACGATTGCAACGTTAATCGTCCCGTGTTTTTTCAGCCTTCTCCAGCATTGAAACTTTAGCCAGTCAAATCACAACGAAAATAATTCGTCAGCAACTTGAAGAAAAAGTTTATGAAAATGAATTTGCGCCTTGCGAATGAACGAGTAGTGAAAAATAAAAGTCAAATGAAGGGATGTAAACACCACAACCACGAAGTTATAAGACTGAAACTGGCGGTATCTAAAGTGCTGAATGATATCAAGACGCTCTCCAAGACTTCCATACCTTGGACTACTTTGCAGACAGAGTATTGTTGAGAAGCAAAAGACCACCGAAGAAAATGCCTTGTCATCTCTTCAAATTTCCGCACTTTAATCTTGAAAAATGAAAATCTTCTGGAATTGAAGATAATGTCCTATATGCCCAGATGGCAGGATCCCTTGATCAGAACATAGTAAAATGAATAAACAGATTTTCCGGATACCATTTTTTAATAAATTGTAAATAACACAATTCATCGTATTTAAATAAAACTTGTTTGCGCGCGCCGGGATTAACAGTTGAGGATTTTAATTGCTCGACCACGGATGTTTTGAGCACAATATACTGAGTTTTGGAAAACGGTCGTTGTGTATTGTCACATATAGCCATATGCTTGATCCTCCTCGGACCCAGGTAAAAAAGGGTTTCAAATTTAAAAAAATTGAATTTGTGTTTCTGAAAGTGTGACGTTTCAAATCTATTAATTGGGTTGTGGGCATGCCCACCGTGCCCACAACCCGATTAATAGATTTGAAACGTCACACAACGGTGGATCCGCCCTTGGGTCACACCCCCGTTGCCAATGTTTTAGTCGTAATGTGTAAGCAAATGTTTATATCGGAGGTCGCAGGAGACCGGACTATAGGTATACAGACTTGTATGATTATCAGACGCAAGTTATCCGGCGTTGTCATTTGACAATAGTACCCTTTACACGCAGAGTTCGGAGCGGGACGTGCCCCGCGCCACTTCAGGCCGCAGCGCAGAAAAGTCTCACAGTGAACTGCGCTGTAAACCGTTATCTTACTTTCGGTCTTTACTTTTCTGCGCGGCGGCTTGAAGTGGCGCGGGGCACGTCCCGCTCCGAACTCTGCGTGTAAAGGGTACTATTGTTAAACTGGGAGTAGGTACCTACTCCCAGTGTGCACTATTCGCACTGTTGGTAGTTAGGTACCTTCCCTTTGCGAGTTTTTCCCATTTACAAAACAATTGAAACAAGCGAGGCTGGAAGCTGTGTAAACCAGTGATGCACAATCTTTTTATCCGGATGACCAATTTTTCAATTTTCAGTCATGTTCGCGGGTCGCTAGGAGTTGATTGCCTACAAACGCCAGTTGAGATTTTTTTTATTGTAAATACCAAAAAAAATGAAAAATAATAAACTGTCCGGAGCCAGTAAGCCTACTTTGTTTATAACGAATACGCCTACCCGTTATGAAAAAAAAAACTGTAGGGTTCCATGCCAAATGAGAATAAAGTCAACTCAACACCTCTTTGAAAAATCATTAAAAACTATGAAAATTTTTTTAAAATTGCCTATAACCCTAACCTATTTGACCAATTTTTTTTCATCACTTTTAATGACTTTTCTGAGTTGGTTTCATTCTGAGTTGTCCGGTCACCAACTATAGATACCTACCTAAAATATTTAATGTGTTAAATCTTAAGATGCCATTTCAATTTGTTTTTTTTTTAAGTTTTTTATTTCGGAGTTTTCAAATCAAAATTTTTTTTGGTAACCTTTTTTATTTTGTAAAACGGTAACCATTTAAGAAAACAGTCATGGAACGCCTGAAATAAGAGCCGCAGGCGAACATTTTCCATCTCCAAGGGTTTCATGAATACTTCACGGTGTCCTAAGTTTATACAATCATTTAAAAAAAAATCAAACCTACAAATGCTGTCAATTTTTATCCATCCAAAATTTTCAAGAACATTTAAAAATAGCTTGTAATTTTCGATGAATCATTCAAAATATCGAAGACAGATAAGTTTGTCGGGATAGGGCCCGTCTCCACCGGACGTCATTCCGTTTAAAAAACGGATTCCCTAGTACCTGTTGAGGATATATGGAGCTGTTCACACTTTTGTCTGACACGATTAAAAGTCGGATCCGTTTTGTCGGATGGATGACCTGCGCAGCGCGTCCGTTTAAAAATCGTGACGGATTTCGCTCGCCATAGGCTTGTATGAAGCTAATTTACACTTGCCGCCTTGTCGTTCCGGCGTGAAACTTCAACGTCCCAACTTCACACCGACCCCGACCCCACAACCCGCCCGCTCCAGTCACAAGGAAGCTTGCACGAAATACGAACAGTTGCCATTAAATAAGAAAAATCAAGTTTCACTTCAATGTTTTCAGAAACAAAATTTGGTCGTGAAACAAATAATGTACATAAAGTGGAACCTTTTTTAAAATTCAATCATAGTGGTCATAAAGAAAGCGCCGTAGACGAAAAGTTTTCTAGACCCAAGGTCAAACAAAAAACTGAATGTTGTTTTTTATTTAACCAAATGGCGCCACAAAATAGGCTCGCGAGCAGCCGGTTGTGCATCATTGCTGTTAACTGTAAAATTGTCGTGTAATTATTTCCCCAGCATTGTTTCAGAGGAGGGCACTTTCCTTCTGTCTCGAGAGGTCTCGGCTTATTTATTTTTCACGCCGACTAACTACTGTTTGTCCACCCCTCCCTCTCCCCCACCCGCACCGTATCCCAAGGGATGAAAACTTGGTCTTCTAGCCGGGAAAACTGTGACAGATTAATTACGAGAAAAAACATTGCGTCTGGCTTTTAACGGATGAATATTGATAGACCTTTAGATTGGTTCCCACCGTATCCCAACAGTATCGGAAATATTTTGTGTCTACGTAAAGTTATGCAGGTTTCAATCAGTTTCGTACTATGGGTGGACTGTTTCCAGTCCTGCTTTAACAAGATTTATATTTAGCTAAACTTATTTTTTTTTACTCCTTTCTAACCTTAGAATAACGACTACGTTCTAACATTTTAAACTACGCATATTATGTCAACAGTTTAAAATGAAATGATAGAACGGGCTATCTCTTAGTGCCTCCGTACATGGAGCTACTTACAAGCTACTCGAGCCTCATGCAAGTAGCACGCGCACCGCTCGTGAGTACCCGCCATACAATTTTGCTGTCGGTTTGAAGTCAGTAGCACGCTACCGACGGTGCTGGTAGCGCGCTACCAGCGCCGTCTACGTCTACCTCCAGCTACGCGTTGCAGCATTCGTGTCTACTACTTTCGTTTGACGTTTGACAGAAACGGTGACTGAGCATGAAAGTAATGTTAGATTTGTTCTGGAAGTGCGAAAAAAATGCGTGTTTATATAACTTTATATTACCAGAATACGTAAGATAGGATTTAGTGGAGAAGGCGTGGATAGATGTTGGAAAAAAAGTCATTTGACATCGTGTTAACTCCACGGCTGCACGTGAAAAATGATCAAGTTCAGTATATTTCGGGTAGCGCCGTGTACGGAAACCAGCATTAAAAAGTAGTATATCTGCAGGGTACTTGTGGTTGTGTCACAATCACGTAGTTTGTAAGGATCTCCATGAACGGAGGGCCTTAGCGTCTTAGCATCGCGTCGTCTTGGTTTTTTTTCGTATGTCAGGGTCTTAGTCATATTTGGGAACGCTGAGTGGAGGGATCAAGTACCACGATAACTGAAGTATGTACACATAGCTACAAAAAGGTATGCACGTTCGTGGTGGTAACTTTGGAAATCTCTAATCTAACCAGATATTTTCTTTTACTCGTTTCCACAAGTGTTTATTAGAAATGTAAAAATAAGCCAACAAATCTTTCAACTTAATTTATAAATAAAGATCTGGAATTCGAAGTGTATTTGTATTTTCGTTAGCTTTAATTCGCATACAAGTACAGGATTTGAGAGTGCTTCTGCATTTTATACACTGCATTTTTACAAGATAAAAATATGTAAGAATGATAACTATTCTATCGGCATTTAATTTCCTCGGTCGCATTCCACGCGTTTTATGCCGAGCCCGTCATATCGCACTCGAATCATTCATTGGTCGTTGTAAAATAATGTGTGTAGTTATTACATAAAATCGTGAAAACATTCGCTTCTACATCGAATGCAGTTCCTGTTAAATGAAAGGTATCCGATTCCGCTAGCCGCTGGCTGTAACCGTTGAGCATTTTGGCGGAGAATGCGAGAATGTGTAAATATTCGTGTCGAGAATGTCAGTTGGCGAGAAAGGTTTTTCTCCCATTTCTGCCAATGCGCCAAATGAGGTTACGTACTTCTATTTGCATTTCAATGCCGAGCCCGATCCTTTAAAAGCTGGGCATTCTTGTTCTATTAGCAGCCCAGGATATATGGTCGCCGAATCAAACGGCTTCGCTTTTCTTTATGGTAACGTCCTTAGATTCAAATCTACGTAAGGTGAGGTGTGTTGTTCGTAAACGTGTGTTGTTCATGAATAAGCTAACCGCATCCGAAGTGTTCGGTGACCAGATGTTTATAATACTAGATGGGACATTACTAAATATTTGTGTGCAGAGAACAAATCAAAACTACGTGCATCCAAAATCGCTCACATAGTTTCGATTAACTAAAATTGAACGACAAAAATTGTTTGAATAAACTTGTTCAACTTGTTCGTTGAACGAATGTCATATTTGTCAATATGCTATCATGTGTCGAGTTGATCAACTAAAATTGAAACGTCTGAACCAGCTATTAGTGACGAAATATGCAAAGAAAACTTAGTTGATATAAAATGGATTTTCACTAGGTTCGTCCACACACCGCGCGGCCAGCGCGTGAGGCATTCCCAACTTCTTCAAAGGGAAAAATAAAGTGTATGAAATCAATTGTGACTTTTATAAACATATATTCGGACCTTCCAATGTTCAAGTGTTTATTTATTAAGTAATTGGCTGGCTGGGAATGGCTAAGCTGCGCGGAGAGCTAAACAGAGACTCCATATTTTTTTAAAACACCGCAAGTAGAATCGGCTGAGTTTACATACTAATTTCGTTACAGCTAGTTTAAAGTTGGGTCCTTTGTTTTGCATACAGATACATACTATAGTTTTTTAATCAAATATTTCAAGTTTTTATTTTGATCGAATGTCGGTCGTCTTATATTGTATTTTTATTACTTATTGTAGACATCTCCATTCGTCGGCGGCTAATTCGACACCGCGAAACTATGGCCCGGTATATCAGTTGATTATAAGCTCGGCTTGGTTGGAATGCCGAGCTAAGCACAGCTTGGAACTTAATCCGTATATAGGTCGCCAATATTACATGTATTGTCCATCAATTTTAGAGGAATATGTTTATTTTTCTTTGAAAAACAAATCTGTTATCGACATGTGTGGTATATCTATGCTCTCTACTGTCATCTTCATCGGGACATTGTGATCGCAGTCTCTCAAAAACGACTGCAGTTTATTTTTATATTAGGGTTTAATTTACGGGTAAATTTTTGATAAAGTTCCCCACTTTAATCAGTATGGTGCAATAAGCGAGAACACTAATTTTAATTAGCATTTGTTTTGCTAGAGTCGGCGCACTATTAATAAAATTAACCGCTAACAAAAACAAACTGAACAAAAAACAAACTGAAACTTTAAAATCCCTTATCAGACTAATTTTGATTGATGTATTAATTAATAAATAACATCGTCATTCCTCACGAATACACGATGACTATAATAGTATAAAATTAGGCAATTTATGTAAATTTCGGTGGGAAGTATTCAAATATTATTTACGTAATTATCAGATTTGGCGTATGACTGCTAGCGCCACGGCGTCTAAAATATGAATTATTCTGCGGCTTATCAAATTTTGAGCGGTAGATTTAGAATTAAATTACCCACTTAAATTGGAGCGAGGAATGTCGTACATAGCAAGGATACGGACTGGCTGATACACCGGGCATAAATGTATAGTATGTACTTAACTGAAAACTAAAATGTACATCATTTTTTTTTATTTTTAGACTATTATTCACAACTTATTTTTTTTTAAATTTTTTTTTTTATTAATAAATTCCTTTATTATTTATTTACATTTTTTTTACATATTTTCTATTAAGTCCCGTTAAACTGATTGATATCAGTTTGTCAACGGGTTCTTTTGACATTTACTTCTTTTTTTTTTTTAAATTGAACAGGTTCATAAAATATACACCTTATTACATTATACATATATATAAATACATAAAAACATATATTTTTGGAAAAAAATATTGTTAATAAAATTTATAAGAAATAAAGAACAGAGAAAATGAGAGAAATAAAAAAAAATAAAAAAGAATAATAATAATGGAAAAAACATTAAAACGAAAAGTGGTAAAAACACAGATTAGTACAAAAAAAGTTCTTTCACTTAACCATTTTTTTAGCGCACATTTCCTTCTGAAACTCAAATCACAGCTTTTTATTGAGTTGGGTAACATATTGTAAATTGTTGGAACAAGGTCGAACAAGACAAGGAACAAGACCGTATTTATTTAGGTATCTGGGAATTACAAGTCCGTCGTTTGCAGTTAGTTAATAGAACAGTAATCATCATCATCAGTCATCAGTATATTAATACGTGAAGCAAAAACTTTGTACCCCTTTTTACGAAAATTGCGCGGACGGAGGAGTATGAAATTTCGCACACTTATAGTTTATATAGAGAAGGAGTGTAGAATGCTAATATTTTTTTAAAATTAGGCATAAATACATTAAATTAAAATTAATTATGGTCGAATTTCGACCATTGGGCGACCACTAGTAAATATAATTATTTCATTCACTTTGAATGTTTAAAAGAGCTTATTCCGGACGATTTCGCGGCGTACGGTCATTTCCAGGTGAAAGATAGGATTATAAATACACTTGATGAGCTTCGATATCGACGCTCATCGAAAAGATTAGGTAGGTTTTTATTTGCAGAAACGCGCGCTTCGCATTTGAATTAAGGTAATCCGAATTGCAATGCGATTTATTTGAGTAACCTTTTGCACTTAACACTGTTCCGTTAAATTTTTTTATTTATTATTGTAAGCGAAACCGGTCGGTTCTTAAATTAATAAATCTCGTGGTTTTAAACAAAAAAATATTTTATTTTATTTAAAATTATTGATTTCTTTGAAAATAGCAATTAAAATTAAATTAAATTAAAATTAATAGTAGTAAAAGTAGATAGACCTCATTAGGTACTATTATACATCTTCTGAGGTCTATACTATTTTACAATTATTGTTTTAGATACATTATTCTATGTTGATTTAAATCTCTTATCCATACTAATATTATAAATGCGAAACTGCTCGAGTTTGTTTATGACCTTTTCACGCATAACACAATATAAAGACTTTAATAATTCTTTCACCAATATAAAGCTTAATTATATGCGCAGACTACAGGTTGTATATGACGGTAAGCTCTGGCGTTATGAAATTATAAATATTAATATATTATATTTGTTATACGTTTTCTGTCGCTAACAAAAGCGAGTTTTTGCTAACGTCAGAAAAAAATCTTTTCCATGGAAACAATGTTGATATATTTTTGGGCTCTATGCTGGTAGGTACTCAGTCTACTGGTCAGCTACTACTGCAGAAAATTCAAATATTAGAATTCGTTTTTTTTTTTTGGACAAGCTTGGAATAAATGTCAGATGAGAGTTCCTATATTAAAAATATAATTCGTAACGATTATAAAGATGATAGAGTATTTTTTTATTATATTAACGAACTTCCAAATATTTAAATAAAAATAAACATCCGAAATGTTTGTAAGCACATAAATTCCGAACGAATGAACAAAATTGGATAAGTTATTCTTTTTTTCTTTGAGCTATAGCATTATGAAATTCAGGTGGTAGGCGAGATGTTTGAAAACTGAATGTAAGGGAATGAATATATGGAATGCGGGAGGGGATGGGGTGGGGGGGGGGGAGATAATTGATAATTGCAAGAGCTACAGTAATTTCCCGTAATACCATGCGAGCAAAGCCGCGGGGAAAAGCTAGTATAAAATAATAAACAAAGAGTATAACTTAGTGTGTTGCTCCTGTTAGTTGTGTTGTGTTTGTGGTTTTTATTTTAGGTTATGTCGCACGTTTATTTATCTGTGCATATTTTTAATTGCCTATTTTGTTGGGCAAAACACACGTCAACGCCATAAAAAAGGCAAAAAAACGTACGTTATTTTTCACAATAATACTGCATCTCTTTCTTATACACTAAATAAAAGTGAGACAAACAATTTACGAATGTCTGCTTCCTCTAAAGAAAAAGGTAAACATTTTCTTACATCTCCCTCACTCGTATTAAATATACGAGATGCCGTGAGCCTTTGCATGGACCCATTGAATTGAAGAAAAATACGAAACCTATCGGAAGAATGGTCACCTGAAATTTGTGGTCTCTTCCTGTTTTTAAAATAGTCTTTCCTGCATCTTATTGATTTACAAGTGTATGATTTATCCAGTAGTTGTCGTTTCTTTGAATCGAATTGTTCAAAGCTCTGGATTATTTCTGTAGTTCAATTAATAAATATCCATTTGGCAGTTTTCGTGTTGTTTCATGTTAATCATTAGTTTCGAGATTAAATAAGGTTCACCATTAGAAAATTCGGATCATAATGCTGTGGTAAATTAAATACCATTTATTAGTTCAACTACTAAACTAACCTAATCTAACCTTGACACACGTAACTAATTCTTATTTGTTTCTGCAACACGTCGTGCAAAATTCGGGGTCAGGCCTCTAACAATAACATTCCTTATGTAGATGGCGATAAGGTTTAAATTCCCGTTTAACACCAGCCACCTGTTTTGGTAATTTAAGAAAAAAAAACATCGCCAAAAAGCGTGTTTTTATTTTATTTAATTTTGAGAAGTTCAGGCACACATATTTAAATATTTTACGATCGTTTTCTAAATAATTTAATTTTCAACATAATACAATAAAACTATAACCGAAAAAGGGTTCGTAAGTAGAAGATTTTGAACTTTAAAGCAGTTTTTATACGCTAGATATTTTATTTTTTTCTGGGTTTATAAAAAGACTAATAAATAAAAAAACTCGATTATTTCAATGGCTTATATGTTTTCTGCTCGCAGTATTTAATTAAAGCTTCTAAAATATTTCTAAGCGATCTATTTTCAAAAACAATGTTAAAATTTTCAAAAACACGCGATTTTGCATTGCTTATCACCTTAGATCAAAACAGGCTGTTTTTAATCTTAGCATCAAATTAATTGTGATTTGTGATACCCAAATATTTGCAATTTTTCACCAATAATTATATTTGAACACCAGAAATTGGACAGCATTTTATAGGTTATCTATTCCTCAAATTAATATTTTGATATCTATCTATCTATCTATCTATCTTCTATATATTAATATGTGAAGCAAAAACTTTGTACCCCTTTTTACGAAAATTTCGCGGACGGAGGAGAATAAAATTTCGCACACTTATAGTTTAAATAGAGAAGGAGTGCAGAATGCTAATATTTTTTTAAAATTATGCTTAAAAAATACATTAAATTTAAATTAATTATGGTCGAATTTCGACCATTGGGCGACCACTAGTTTATTTAATAGCTTGATCATTAATAATTAAGATTTACCCCTATATTATAATATGGAATGATAGTAACCTAACCTTACATATTCGTTTGAGTTAGTAATCCTAAGATTCTAATCAAGATTCTGGTTATGATAAATAAATTGTGTGAATTGAAGAATAGGAACGCCTATGGCAGACACGGCATTATCAAGCGAATTAAAGATCATTCAGTCATGTCAAGAGATATTTTTAATTTTTTTTATCTATTAACCTGGGTATGGGGACTTTAGAGAAATAATTTCCCTTAAAAAAATAAAATAAATAAAGCTATTTACTTTGTTGCATCATTCATGCTTTTCCGTTCCTAAGAATTTTTTTTACATTGGCTCCACACAGGTGGTGTTGTGTGGAGGGTCTTTTTAGGGAAATGAAGGAGATGAAGTTCTGGGAAGGAAAAAGACATGATAGACGGGTAGGAATCTGGGGGTCAATGTGTCCAGGAGTGACAGGAGTCCAGTGAATATGAATCGATCCCTTCGACTGCGGTGCAAGGCGATGGGTCGAGAGAGTCCAGCTGTAGAGGTCTAGGTTAGGTCTCTCTCAACCAGTCTCTCCCAATCCGGCCCGCCACACAGTAGGTGGTCAAACGCATTCGCCGCCAAGACCTAGACAAACCTCACCCCATAAACTCGGGCACCCTTGCTAAATCACCAAATGTAGCGAACCACTTGGGGCTGCACCCATACCTGCCGTAATACCAGGATTAATTTATGACATCTCCAATAACATTGTGTTTCCAACATTATATGCTCTGCTTGCAAAACTATCGAAATTTTTTTGATAAACAGTTTTAATATCAAGTGACCAGCCAGACGTGTATAGCCCTGTATGTTATTTGCCTGTACATAATATAATTGTACATTTTAAAGCAGCGTCACATTCATTGGTCAAATGCATTGTACATGTAGTTTTGTGTTATTGATCGATAAACTGGTGGAGGCAATCTATTAGCCATAAGTTGTTATAATAAATAAATAATAGATTATTATTATTTTTTATTTTAACTTTTATTAGTAAAACCTCAAATTGTAATATTTAATTAAATGAAGACACTATGAGCGAAACTCAATCGAAAATCTGGAAACAGAAAAATCAGAAAAAGATATTTGCACCTCTGGGACTCGAACCCAGGACCTCCCTACTTTCTAGGTGGGTGCTCTTATCCACTGAGCTAAGGTGTCGATATCAAATTCGGTCACCTTTAACTGTACCATACTTCGACTAAGAACCACCCATATTATCTTCATTTTTCTTAACGCATATTTTATTGGCTGCCATCTTTATGTATGATTACAAGATTCAACTCGAACTAAATGCAATCTAGATGGTGTCTGGATAAATTTTTATCCATTTTATTTAAAGTGCGACATGTATTGACTTTTCTGCAAGTCTAGGATGAATATTATTATTTTTTATTTTAACTTTTATGAGTAAAACCTCAAATTGTAATATTTAATTAAATGAAGACACTATGAGCGAAACTCTTATTATTATAACGTGGCGGGTTGTTTTAAGGAAACAATAACTGAAGAGTTTGAATGTGAATATGGTCAAGGAATGTGTTTGCAAGACAGAGTTCACCGGTGTGGTGGTAAGTTAGATAGTTAACCTGAAATAAATAGCGATTTCCACTTGCAGCAAGCTGATCTTCTCGGAGGAGAGCCTGACGCGTCAGCCAGAGGAGGTGTTCGACATCATCTGCAAGCTGGGCGAGGGGTCCTATGGCAGCGTGTACAAGGCCCTGCACAAAGAGTCGGGGCAGGTGCTGGCCATCAAACAGGTGCCCGTGGACACTGACCTACAGGAGATCATCAAGGAGATCTCTATCATGCAGCAGTGCGACAGCCCCTACGTGGTCAAGTACTATGGGAGCTACTTTAAGAATACAGACCTGTGGGTAGGTGACTAATCATCAATCTGTTATCATGTCATAAAACTGACTACTTACTTTTGTAATATTTTACCTGGTTGATACCTGAAATTGGTTGTTATTGTGGCTCCAGTTACCGAAGACCAGTTCTTTATTCATATGCTTTTGGCGCCGGTTCCTAAAAAAATACAGTTTCTCAAAAAAATAATATTGAATTAATTTTTACAAAATAACATTCACCGTTCCAGTGACAGCAGAGTCACCTGGACAGGAAAATCGACATACCGATCATCCAGTTGGATAAATCAAATTGAACTTTGAGTTGAGTATGCAGTTATAAGTAAAAGTGTACCCTTTTTCGGTTACAATACTCTGAATTATTCATACACGCCAGCAAATCAATTGTAATGCAGAAAAACTTCTAGTGAATTAAACAAAATGTCGATGTTTTCTGGGTCACAATGGTGGGATATTTCAAAATGTCATATTAATGTATCGGACTGTTATGCCTCCCGCTGTTATTTAATATGTAAAATACAGACACATAAATAATATTTGAATTATGATGAGCATTTGAATATCGCTTTTCTCATTATCTCAAAACTTAGTTTTGGAGATGTCTGAAGGCCGCTGTTCCCAATCCTACTAATCAACTGCTAAGCTGAAACTAAGGCTCAACACCGCTCAAATGCACAACTAGGCTCTTTATAACACACAAACATCGCTTAATCATCGCTCAATCTAACTAAGCTAGACAAGTGGATTAAGCTCGACTGAGCAAAGCAAAGTTATAAAAAGTGTGGGTATCTCAAACCACGCGACGGCGGCAAAAGTCAAGCTGACACTTTATTTTTAATATATTTTATTAGTTTTTTTTTTTAAATTTAAAATGCCAGTTTATATCTACGTATTTATCTATGTAATCTTACAGTATTCAAAAGAAATTATGTGTGTTAATAATAACTCTATAATATTAATTTAACATGGAAAGTTTTTACTTTGATGTGTATGAAAGTGGGCGGGGTCACTTAAGATGATTATCTAAATATTTTATCGTTTTATCCTAAATATTTTATCGTTGATTAACGAACAACGCGAATCGAGCGTTACCTTTAAAGTACTTACAAATCACTTAGCTGATTGGTCGATCAAAAAGTTGGGAACAACGGCCTTTTAGTCACTGGATGATCGATATCTCTACTCTTAACCTCTGACGTGCTGGGAATATACATTTGAAATGGATGCAGGGGAGAGGTACCGAGTTTGAATCTTTTATAAGAACAACTCTCTTTTTATAACTTTTGAAGATTATTCTCATCAATGTAATATATCATTGAAGAAGAAGATAACACTAATACTATAATCTAAATATCTATAATCTAAACGAAAATATGAAAGAGAACAAGATACAGAAAAATAGAAAAAGATAATGGTCGCAATTTGGACTCAAACCCAGAACCTCTCATCTAACCGGGACGAGTGCTTTTACCAATTCTATTAAACCGTCATAATTGTCAATCTCACATTTTCAAATTTTAGAATTAACAATATATTATCTTTGACTAATCTACGCTATCTAGGTTACAAACCGGTTCTTAAAACGATTGTTTCCAATGAAAAGGGTAGTTGTCCATGTTACGGAAAAATTAGTCGAAGATAATATTGTTAATTCTAAAATTTGAAAATATGAGATCTGCAATAATTATGATGGTTTGACGGAAGGTGGCAATGGCTGAATTGGTAAAAGCGCCCGTCTCAATTAGACGAGAGGTTCTGGATTACCTTTTTCTATTTTTCTGTGTCTTAATCTCTTTCATATTTTAGTTTAGATTATTAGTGTTATCATCTTCGTCAATTGATATTTTTTCTTTTCCATATCTTTCCTAATTTATATTTTGTTTCTATAATTAATATGTTTTTTAATGAATTTAATATTTCAGATAGTGATGGAGTACTGCGGGGCGGGGTCGGTGTCGGACATCATGAGGCTGCGGAAGAAGACCTTGTCGGAGGACGAAATAGCAACAGTTTTATGTGATACCCTCAAAGGGTTAGAATATTTACATCTACGTAGGAAAATTCATAGAGATATTAAAGCGGGCAATATTCTGCTCAACTCGGAGGGGCACGCCAAACTTGCTGATTTCGGAGTTGCTGGACAATTAACAGTAAGTTCAATGAACATCTTTTATCTGCTTATAAAAATAAATAATTAAATATTAATTACATTATTATCAGTTATATTTATACCGTTGATTTTAAATTAATAAATTTGGTCATCTCACTACCAATACTCGCACATTGTTATTCCTCTGGTATAATATGTAGAAAAATATTGTTTTTATATAATTTTGTAACAGCACGTGGCATGTTCGAGGGGGTACCCAAAAGAAACCGAACTGATGTTGTGGTGGGCTGAGTTTTTGTAGTACCGTGTTTTGTCGCTAGGGGGCATATAGAGCCACCATTCCTGAGTCAGTAAGCCAAACGTCATCGCTAAAGATGGTTCCGTTCGGTTTGTGTGAATTTTTTAGTGACAGTTGTTTTGGGCGCCTGTCGTTTTTGCAATGGTAAACTTGAAGTCTTCTATTTGCTTGATTGTTGCTTCGTTTCAGGGTCGTAACCGTAGCACCGTGATTCGTCACCTCCAATGTAAAAAAAATTGAAATCAGGAGAGTGAAAAAACGCATTCTTGCGTTGGAAAAAGGAGAGATACTTCTAATTCTTTTTATTTATTTTGTAAATGAATAATCATTATTAATATACCAATTTCAATTTCCTGCTTCAAAATGAGTTTTTTCACTCTCCTGTAAAATTTAAATTTTTCACGATGGAGGTGTTATGTGACTGGATCTGATGCCAGGGACTTTCCCACCTTCCTCTTTCCCATCTCCTTACCCTCATCACTTCCCTCAGCCTCACAAAATACCCCAATTGGGGATGCAATAATCCCACTGGGAGCAATTATGACTCTTGTATGGTGGTGTTCACATAAAAAATCCTAATTTTGAAATAAAATTGACAATTTTATCAGTTGTTTTAAAATTTTCCAAGAATCCTGTAAAATTTGCCAGATTAAAAGTATTAAGCACGAGTAGTATAAAAAGTGTGCTTAGCTTTAGCTTATTCCACAGATGTATTTCTGTCTCTCCCTTTCTTTTTAAAATGATGTAGTATTATGTAGATGGGTGTATTGTGTTCCAGGATACTATGGCGAAGCGCAACACTGTGATTGGCACCCCCTTCTGGATGGCGCCCGAGGTGATCCAGGAGATTGGCTACGACTGTGTGGCGGACATCTGGTCGCTGGGCATCACGGCCCTGGAGATGGCAGAGGGCAAGCCACCCTACGGGGACATCCACCCCATGCGCGCCATCTTCATGATCCCCACCAAGCCGCCGCCCTCCTTCCGCGAGCCCGACAAGTGGTCACCCGAGTTCATCGACTTTGTCAGCCTCTGTCTGGTCAAGAATCCCACAGAGAGGGCCACGGCGGGCGACTTGTTGAATCATGAATTCATTGGTAACTTTAACCTCCTAACTAACTAACCATTAAGCCAGGAAAAAATCTACTCACAGCACACTTCATTCTATTTCAATTTCCGGTGCCGGCTACCCGGCTGTTTATTTTATTTTATCCACCTCACTAGACAAAGTCTGTTCCGAGGCGGGTGATTAACATATTCCTTATTTTCGCCTGCCTGAAATGTTAATTCTTAACACAGTTCAGGTGGGAGAAAACAAGGAACCCGTTTGAGAAAATGGAATTTATTTTAACTTCTTCATGAGTATAGACAAAATGGTTCGTCAAAGCGAAAAAATGCTCAGAAGAGTGTGGACGTAACGATTCGTCAGCGGCTATTATTCAAATACCGTCATATTCAATGAAACTATTTGACTTGAAGTGGCTTCTATTGACATCTGCGCGTAGTTTGTTGAAGTTTTGGAAGACACACCTACAATACCAACTTCACAGTTTTAGTTTGAAATTTTTTTTTGCATCATTTAGCGGTCGTCAGAGGAAGGAAGCAGCTTTTTTGTATGGACATTATTCTTTTCGATGCTGGTTTATTTTTGTGGATTGATGTCGAAGACGTTTTAATTCAAAATATAATATTATTTTTAGTTAATCTATTATAATTTATAAAACAATGAACAAAAAAAAACTCACTCCTCACTTACAGTTTTGTTTGCCAAAACTCACTCGCGGAGAGGTTAAATCAATATGCCTTTGAAAATAATATATACATTTGAATTATTTTTTTTTACATAATTAGTACTCACCACACCCCAACTATGAAAGTATTGTCCAAAATTATGCCTACTTTGTAATAGGACAGTGTTGGGCCAATTAGTGATGTTTTATGCGTAAAAAATGTATGTAATTTATAACATTACAAAAAAAATTATTTGCGCATCTCCAGTGCCAAGTAAATTTCTTTTTCATAAAACATTCATCCATACAAAACACAAATAGATGAGAAGAAGGGGAAGACTTGTATCACATACACATATATTTTTAAATTATTTATATATTTATATGTTTTATACATATACATATATTTGGGACCCTTACAAAGAGATTGTTATACAACATTTGTATTTGACAGCAATGCCTTTCCAGCAGGTTTTCAAGTAGGACCGACGTAAAAGTTAGAACTACCTTTCCCGCCCAAAGTGTTTTAAATACATTTATACATTTTTTTTATTATTTAATATAATTGTAGACAAATTCACATTTGTATGTCGTCTTATATGTATTCTGACGGGTGAGTTCAGTCTTCAATTAATTAAGTCGTTTTTATTAATATAGTATTCATCAAAGACTGGAAACAAGGCCTCACACACTTGATGCCAATATTTTAAATCTCGATCTTTGTATAAATTACTACTTAAGTAAATGATGTATTACTTAAGTCCCAAAGAGGAGGGCAAAGATGCACCCCAGTAATAAATTGCTGTGTCAATATTTCTTTTATTAGACTGAACACTTGTATTTCTATCAGTCGACACTATCAGTGCCGCACTATATCGACGCTCTCATACAGAGTATTCACACAGCTCACTTGATTAAAAAACTGCTATTGAATCTGTGCAATATGAGTTACCGATCTCTGGTGTTGTTTGTGTCCATCAGGGGCGGCAAAGCCTGCGACAATATTAGGGCAAATGATCGCCGAGGCTCACCAGCTAAGGGAGAACCTGACCTACCGGAGCATGGCCGCCAATGCAGTTTCACAAATCAACAATAAAAATCACGCTGAAGAATCTGTAAGTTCATTTGTTATAATTATTGTAGTTTGGGGTGTTTCACAGAACACAACATTATCGTTAAAAGCTTGGTAAATTTTTATAGCTCCATTTAATTTAAATATCACCCCAAGAGCCCTTTACAGTGCTTGAAATTATCTTAAAACCAGGTATGAATAATAATACAGTGAAACCCTCTTAAGAAGTTCCCCCTGAAGTTTCGTGGCCTAAGAAGTTTGGTTTTTTCGGTCTCTTAGCCCTAAATTGGTCCAATTTTTCCCACATATAAGGTTTTCCTGCTTAAGAAGTTTGTTTTTTCCGGTCCCTTGGAAAACTTCTTAAGAGGGTTTCACTGTATATCGATTAGTCAGACATCTCTGAAAAATCTAAATTTGAGTTAAGTATGCAATTTTATGAATAAGCGTACCCTCTATATTGTACAATCCTTGGATTACTCGTGAACACTACCAATCAATTATAATGCACAAAAACTTGTGATGAAAAAATTAAAAAGTTTTTTTTTCTGGTTTAGTAGTATTTCAAAATTTCATAATAATGAACGGATCATTATACTTCCCGGTGTCATTTTATAGGTTACTAGAGAGTTCCTGGCATGCGTTGCTATGCCACTTAACAAAGAAATTGTTTCTCCCTGTGTGTCCTTTCCCATTCCCCTTCCTCTCCCGCATCCCCTTCCCCTCTCGCGTTCCCACTCCGCCTTCCCTCTCCCCACTCCCCTCGCCCTCTTCCCCCGTCCTGCGAACCCCCCCTCGCGAGCTCCCTTCCCCCCTCCCGGGTTCGCCTCCTCCCTCCCCCCTCCCGAGTTCCCCTCCTCCTCCCGCATTCCATACATTCATTCCCGGTACATTCAGTTTTCAAACAGCTCTCGTACCACCTTTTGCATTTTTTTTAACGAAATCCCAATCCTGGGAAAAGCTGTCTATAGATTAGGAACTGTTTATTTTTTTAACAAATATATTTTTCAAGCTCTTTTTGGTCTGAAAATGACAAAAATCGTAAATAAAGTTACGGTATCCCTTCTGAAGGTTCCTTGGGGCAGTCACCTCTCTGTTTACGTGGTATATTTTTATATTAACATAGCCTACAGTAAATAATAGAGACTATTAGAAATTAGGAATCGCGATACTAAGAATTTATTTTGGTAAAATAAAGATACATAACATGTTTCTTCATTTTTGTTTTCTGCAATCCTCCTCTCTGAGAGTCACGGGATATCTGATTTCCTGAAAATTGGCAATATTTATGCAGTCTTTCTTTAAATGGTTTTGAAGTAACATGGTTCACAAAACGTATTGCAAATATGTATTCATACTTAGAATTGAGTTAGATTAGAATTGAATCGAAATATAAATCAAATTTCAATTGATTTCGTACCTAACGGATGTGATTATTTTATGACAGCGTTTTATTCATTATCATCAGTATATTAATACGTGAAGCAAAAACTTTGTACCCCTTTTTACGAAAATTGCGCGGACGGAGGAGTATGAAATTTTGCACACTTATAGTTTATATTGAGAAGGAGTGCAGAATGCTAATATTTTTTTAAAATCATGCATAAAAAATACAACTCGTCATTTGCCGCTCGCGCCGGCGCACATGCCAAAATGTAAATTTTTTTTTATTTTGGAATGCAATTTTAACCCTTATGTATAAAGAAAACGTATGAAGAACAAGGTCAGAATCGCTTGGGGCATTCTTGTTCTTAAGGTATAAAATACAGTGAACACACCTAGGGAATCGGAATAATTTCTATTAAATTCTCTATGCCCTCTGGCTGAGATTTTTCCCGGTATTTGGGCTGTCAAATTGGGTAACGTCGTTCTCGTGAAAAAGATCGTAAAACATATAAATTCATCAAATGAACGAAAGTAATGTTGTTTTTATGCATAGTTTATTGTTCAAGGAATGTGTTTCAGTAAATATAATATACGATAGCACAAAATAAACCCACAAAATATTACGTCAAAATCAAAACATTGCGATTTTACATTGTTTCCTCCTTGGCATAAGAGTTAAATCAAAAAAAAATCATTACAATTATGGTCGAATTTGGACCATTGGGCGACCGCTAGTATAATGAAATCTGTCTCCCATTTTCCTATACATAGTGTAGGTACCGTCATGTGGAATGTATGTAATGAAAGGGAATTAAGGGTATTATTAGAGATATTTGACTGTTCCAGGATGATGACAGAGGGGACGGTTGTGGAACATTACGCAATCCCGGCGGAGACGGCGTGGAGTGCGGCACGCTGGTGCCGGGTCGGGGCGGGACGCTTCTGCCTGATCAGCAGCCCGACCTTGGTACCATGGTCATCAACAGTGACTCCGATGAACAGACCATGAAACGTGAGAACCTTGTGGAATAGTTGTCCTTTATAGTTAATTGGGCAATGATCATTGATATGATTTGGCCTATTAGACCCATTGGTGTTATCTCCAATGTTTAACCTGACAGTAGTCCAGCTAATTTTTCAGCCAAACAGCGATCAACACAGGCTTCATAGAAAATATTAAAGTAATGACAAATATTCCAAGCTCTGACTGCACAATCCGTCAGTTTCCAAATTGACCTGACATGACCATTGTACGGAAAAGGAGCGCGCGCAAGTTACCGGTCATCACTCTAGGCCTTGTACTGCCATCTGTGGCTGATATTTTTTTGTGTAAACGTAATTCTAATGAATTTGCACAAAAACAGCTTAATTTCAACAACACTGTTTTTCCGCATAAAGGCTCAATTTATTATTGGCACCTAAATTCACATTAGATTTCATCATTTTTCATTTGAAAAACAGCATGGTTACTAAAATGTTTTGATATTTCCAGGTCATGACACTGGAACCTGTGACAACCAGCGCCCCAAATATCGTCCCCTGTTCCTGGAGCACTTTGACAAGAAGGAACCGGATCACATCATCATAGAAAGCAATAACTCAGAAACAAATAGTAATATAATGATGGTGGCCGCCAAAGAGAATAAGAATAATATGAACAACATCGGCATGATGCATCACCCTGTCCACAGAGAAACCATGGACCCCCATCAGCCAACACATAATTATAATCAACTCAACGAAGAAAGGCAGAGGTGACTTGCTCTTTATTCAAACTATTTTTTTATCAATTTTATTATAATTTTTTTTTCTTGCGGCAAAAGCTCGGTAGTACGAACTCTCTTACAAGGTTTTCTTCTAGGGCTAAAAACAAACTTCTGAGGCCTGGTTTGCTAAATCACTTTTGTCATGCACAACTCACAACTAAAGTCACCCTAATACCATGTCGCTACTATATTAGTTGCAGTATAATATGTGCGCGCACTATGTTATACTGCAACAGATTTTGAAATAGTGACGATTGCCATGACAAAAGTCATCCTTGTGTATACGGCCTAAATCTTCTCGAACTCGGTTACTAAAGTAGGTGCTTGTTAGATATCTTCTTCTTCGTCAATACTGACCCTGCTCCAATTTCCATGATGGAAACGGGCTTGGTCACTCCAGTGGATTGGTGACCTTTCTCCGCTTCTTCTGCCTTCCACTTTGCTGGTGACCATAAGTTTCTCCAGTTACTTTCTTCAGTTTGGCGAGCAACATGTCCAACGTATCTTAAAATGCTTTGTAGGCAGATAGTTGAAAGCCTGTTGCGGATGCCTTTTCCAGGATGAACATATTTGTGCGTCTCGTTGTGCATGGAATCCTAAGCTTTTTTCCCAGCACCACATTTCGAGGGTGTCTATCCGCTTTCTTTCGCTGGCTCTAGTGTCCATGTTGTTAGATCTACCAATTAATTATTTTTTTCTTACTCAATAGTACATAGTTTATTTTCGTATCGTACTCAATGTTACGTAGTTTATTTTTATCTGAACTTAGTATTTCTTTAAAAAATATGTGTTTTTGTTTTTACATTAGATCCACAAAGGAGGCCCGGAGGAAAATAATTTCCCTCAGGGCCTATGTCATCTTTGGGGATGCTGTTTGGAGGGTCTAAATGTATATATATATATTTTTTTTAAATGAGCTCCACACAGGAGGCCCTGGGGAAAATAATTTTGCTCAGGGCCTATGTCATCTTTGGAGATGCTGTGTGGAGGGTTTTTCAAGGAAAGGAAGGAGGAGAGTTCTGGGAAGGAAAAGGCTTTAGGGGTGGGTAGGAATCTAGGGTTCAGTGTGTCCTGGTCATCCGTCTCCAAGATCTAGACAAGCCTCACCCCACGAACCCGGGCACCCCTGCTAAATCACCAAACGTAGCAAACCACTTGGGGTGACCTATGGCAGAGGTGTTTGTTATCCAATAAAGGTTCTCGGGGCAGCGGTACCCATTCCCGCCTCCCAAATTGTAATATATTTTAATGTTTCTTCATTCAGGATTTATTTTAGTACCTTATAAAGTTACAAGCACCAGAGACGGCACACGCCCATCAGGTTAAAACCTAAGAGGGTTTTTGTTGTATTTCAAAAATGTACTTAGTGGAATAGTGTACAAGCGACCAACAAGATATTCCTCCAATAGACTCTTCACAGAATATAATGTCTTAAACATACGGCAACTTCATCTAAAATTTACACTAACACATTTCATGTTCAAATACAAGAAAAAAACTCTTTTACATCACAGTTACACCACCAGAACAATAACCAAACGACACTACAATGTTCCTACACTACGCACCACATCAGCTCAAAGACATTTCATGTACCTAGCTCCTAAAATGTTTAACCTTCTCCCCGAGAACCTAAAATCCGAAACCCAACCCCATATCTTTAAAAAAAAATTATCAAAATGGATCCTTACATTCAGTAACGATGATGAGTAAAAATTTGCTATTTTAATTGAATTGTAATATAATTGATACAACTTGTAACATAAATTAATTTAATGTGTTAATTAAATTACTAACTTAATTTGTTACTAAATATGTTACTTAAACTACTTAAATGAATTGCATAAGTTAATAGCTGTACACTGTACCTACACAATCTGTAAACTTCATCCGCCATAACACAGGGACATCCCTAGCATGGCGGATGAATTAACACAATTTTTTGTTCATTGTATAAACTTCTTTTAATAAATAAATAAAATAATAAATAATTGACAAAATAATATTAAAAAATCTGTGTATTAGATAATATGATTAATTGATTGTGTTGCAGGTTGGAGGCTGGAGAGATGACACCGCCCCTCCCCCCGCCTCCTCATCCCATCAACTGTCACCATGACAACAACCAGCCCAAGTTCCAGAGAAACTTTGTGGATAGCACTGATTTCGAATTTGTAAGTTTGCTACAATATCAGTTCTGGAATTCATGTTGTCAACTTTGCCGTCCTTAGAAGATAGATGGCTATAGTGTTTTGTCTCATTGCAGCTGAAGTTCCTCACGTATGAAGAGCTGCAGGAGAGGATGTCCAACCTGGACTCGGAGATGGAGCGGGAGATAGACGAGCTGCACCGGAGGTACCAGACCAAGCGGCAGCCCATCCTGGACGCCATGGACACCAAGAGGAAGCGCCAGCAGAACTTCTAGTACCAAACAAACCACCGAGGCTCAATACTCGATACGTATCAAACTAATCATTATTGTGATTTTGTCAGAGGGAGTTTCTTCACGCTTATTTGATACCCAATATCGTTTGGATCCATATAGAATATTTATTCATTAAGATATATAAATAGCTTTCAGCGAGATTGTGTTGGAACAAATTTTTTTGTTAAAACAAGAAGGTTACAATTATGAAATTTTTACTTTATTAATTCTTTAAACATGTGACGTTTCGGTGTTGGGTGTCCCTGTATAAGTATTTGCGAGACAATTGTTGTGATGTCTACATACGGGGCACGGTCGCCCGCGACCCAACTGCTGTGACGTCCCTGTATAACGGGTTAATGCAAGCATTGTTGATCCTTGTTACATTTATTTATCTTGCGGTGAAAAAAAAAAAAAAAAGGGTTGTTGTGAGATGAATAATATATAAATTTTACCAATAAAATACCATTGAATGTAATTATTATTAAGAACAATGGAAAATTGTACAAAAGTCAAATGAGTGAAATATAAAAAAAATTTCTAATATGTAATAAATCACATTCAATAGCTCTGCTACCCTTCATACTGATAAATTATATTTTGTAAGATTGTTTGAGATCTTGATGGGTTATGAATGAGTGAAAATTTTAATTGTAGCTAAAACAACGTGTGGTACTAACCAAACAATAAGGTAAAGCATTTTTACTTGCAGAGAAGTAAACACACTCTCAATACTTAATAATAACCTTGCATCCGCATTAAAGATTTAATTAAATAAGTTGCCCCCATGGATCTACACAAAATGCAAGGGCAATATTCTGTTCAGTCAAACGAGATGTCACCATTTTGCTACACATCGCTTTGACAAAATATCTCACCTGTGTCACAATCATTATTACTAAGTAAGTTAATATTATTATATCCATCGTAGCATTCTGAATCCATTCGTTTCTAATTTGTTATGCCATTTCATAATTTGAGTTCAAAAAATTGTTATGGAAGGGAAGCACACTATATTTTTTGAGAACTTTAGATAATTAAAATAATAATAAACATATATGATTTTAGATTTTCACGGCCAAAAGTATTTTCGTTATTTGTTTTTGGGCCATGTTGCACTACCAGCGTTATAGCTTCCATCATCGCACATTTGCCCTGATGATGGACACTGTAACGCTGCCAGAAATGTTGGCTAAAGAAGGAGTTAACACGGCACCACAACACCCCAAAAAAATATAATGAAAATAATAAACATTTTGAAATCGGTTGTACAAGTGTTTTTAACTAAATGTTCTTGAACAATTTATTAGAATTCCAATAACAATTTTTATAGCTTGGCTTGTGTATCTTACTCTATTGTTGGAGTCGAATATTACTTTTTATATATAAATAAACGAGAACAAACAATTACTTACATCACTCCATAATGTGTTAAGGTCAATTTACACTTTGATTGGTGGCAAGTGATTAGTGTTAAGGAAAGATCACTGCCGTTAATTCTGCTGAATTTGCAAAAGTCACACTCTGAAATACAAGACCTTTTGTGTTTATCAACCTTATTATGTATAATGAAAAAGGACATTTGCATGTTTTTTGGTTATGATGGCAGTGTTGCATTTTCCGTAATGAGGTATTTTCACAAACTATAAAAGCCTTTAAAAATGTGTGGAAAATTTAAAGTTTATTTTTCTGATTCCGATTACTGTACTTAAAATGTGTAATTTTAGTATTGTCATATATAATTATTCATTTTAATAACAATCTAAAACTGTTCATTCTGAAACGGTTCCAACTGGCTATGTCATTTTGACGTAGAAAACGCCACTAGCTAGTAAGATGACTTTGTCAGGCGTGATATTCACAAATAAAAACGAACATGTCATTTTGGTGGCAAATCAAAAATGGCAAATTCTAAATCGTTATAAAAAATTTATTCATCAATATAAAAATACCTTCATTATCGTAATATTTTTGAAAATAAAAAAAAAAACATGAAAATATCCTATTGGGTGTCTCACCTGGTTTTTCCCTAACACTAATCACTAATCAAAGTGTAAATCGGCCTTTAGGCTGTGTAAGATCCGATGTGAACTGTGATTTTGGAGATCAGTTAAGTACGCACATTTGCTTGACAAATCGCTTGCTGAGGATTGGTTTGTACTATGTCCACAAAAACTCGTATTGAGAAATAAAAGTTTTGAAGTTTAAAAACATTATGTTTTTGTTTCCTTTATTTCAAACTAATTGTTATAAATATTTCTAAAAAATACAAGGGTTAATCTATCTATAAGTAAAAGAACAACATTTGGTTGAATTTTGAACAAACTAACATATACTGATTTACAGTTTAAAAAAAAAACCAAAAATACATTAGTACAAACCAATCCTCAGCAAGCGAAATGTGTAAATTGCAACATTTTTATATGTATATATATGCATGATATACACATTCTAGTTTTGGAATAATTATTTACATTTTGCAATAAAACATGAAAAGTTGTTGCAAAATGAATTGTACAATACTTCACTACAAGAATGATCCATGAATTTTCCAACTCATTAGAATACATATAACATATTTGTAAAAATATGTTCTGTAATACTGTAATTATATTTCAAATAAATCCTCATTAGATTATCATCGCTTTGAATCCGTCACTGCGTCAGTCATCCGGAAATTTCACTCGATAGCTACAATAATTCTACTGCCTATTAATAAAATCCCTGCTCCAGCTTTAGCGGCTTGTAGCATTTTTAAAATACTAAGGGTTTTCGCTCATGGAGAAACCGAAAACTGGTTGGCAACTCAATTCACGACGCAACGCAACTTTACGATTTCAGTTATTATATCAGCTTGTTTAACAAAAATACTATTTATTAATAATTTATAAATTAATAATTATTATTTATCAACCTCCTGAACAAAATGGATATTTTCTTGCTCTGACATATCGCAAATTACTCGAAAACTTGACAGCGCTACCATGGCAACCTGTCAACTGAAATGTGCCGGCCGCGGCGATTAACAATTACGAGTCGCCCTTGACAACTGGTCTTTAACAAGTTGCCCGCGTGCGGACCGCCAATGAAATTCGCCAGTTCCTTTCCTGTTGATAGCGGTTGAGTTGCCAACTGGTTTTTTCCAGTTTCTCCATGAGCGAAGGGCCTAACCCAACAAAACAACCAGTCACCCTGAGGGAATCATCACCTTTTATTATAATGTGCAGTTCATTCTTTTTTCATATGTATTTACATAATTTTGTAATAAGGCAATTTAAAGTGTTAACAAATTTTACTGCCTTAATTTAATTATTAAAAATTGACCAAATATGAATTATGCTGAGATGGATCGCATCGACGATATGTTCTAGTGAGGTGTTCCGAAAAACAAGCTCGTAGCTCCGCACTCTTTACCAAGCTGATTCTGTCTCTATTCTCAATAGCCTCAATATGTTGCATTTAAAAATATCTTTCTTATATGGCCTTCAAATGATTGTTTATTTTTATATTATCCTTGAATATTTTAACTAATAATATGAGTGAGTCATTGGATTTCTGTAAATACCTACTCCATATTTTTCTATTGTGACTAAAACATAATAATAATATAGGGAACATAAATATAAATAATGAATACCTACTTTATATAATAAAAAATGGTAAGAAAAGATTCTAGATTTGTACTTGGTCTATGAATGCAGAATAGTATCTAATGTTTTACACAAAGATTGAGGAGATATTCGGTCAACCTTCGGGGCTTGTTCCCACTTCCCGTTTAAAAACCAGATGACAAAAAACCGAATGTCAGACGCCCTGTATGCATCTCCGTTTAAAAAACAGATGACAAAAAAGCAAATGTCGGACGCCCTGTATGCATCCCTGTTTAAAAAACAGATGACAAAAAAGCGAATGTCGTACGCCCTGCATGCATCTCCGTTTAAAAAACAGAATGATAAAAAATCGGATGTCGGTCACCGATAATTTCAATGAATTATTTTTATTCGCTTCTGTCATTTTATCCCACAGCACAACTTTTTCTTCAACCAGCGAGATAAAATTTTCAGGATTTATTTCCTTATACATTTTTAAAATTTTTTTATTTATTTTTTTTAAAAAGAAAGACAAACATTCCTGGGTTACGAATAACCCAACAATGTTTGAAAATCTCCTACTACCACCACACCAAGCGGAAAATGTTGCTTGTGTTGTGATGAAGGACTTAGCCCGGGTGGGACCCAAACGCGATGTCCACTCTGCTACTGTACGGTCTTATGCTTAACAAAATAACCTACAGATACAAGCACACGTGCCCGCTTCCTCGCAGCTGGAGACACGCAGACACGGCACCACTTCCTTGCAACTGGAGAGCGGTCGAGTTGAGGGGTCGGGGTTTAGTGGAACTCATGCCGGAATGACAAGTGTGAACAGCTTCATATAAATCTATGAGCGAGTGAGTTCCGAGACGATTTTTAAATGGATGCGCTGCGCTGACCATCCATCCAACAAAACATGCCGGATCCGACTTTTAATTGTGTTGGACATGTGTGAACTGCTCCATACATACTCTACAGAACTAGAGCATCTGATTTTTAAACAATATGACATCCGATTTTTAAATGGAAGTGGGAACGGGCCCTCACCTATCCAACCAATCCAGCTACATATTATTTATGTATAATAAAAGCTGGTTCACACACAGCTATCAAATATAAAAGATCACAGCACGCCAAATAACGCTCTCCATACAATCCCTTCAGACTGTTCACACCTAAGCGTTTTTAAGCGCAAATCAATCATAGACAATACACATCTTAGACGTAACGGCGTCGATATGCCCAGAAGATAAGTCTCCCCCTCTCCGACTAAAACAGGAGAGGGGGTCATTGTAATTACGGAGCTGCCTAGACCCGTGGATGACAGATGTCAAGTTGACAGATTTCAGTACAAAAAATGCGCATTCCATTGCCGCTCCCTAATTCAAATGACCCCCTCTCCTCCCACAGGAAGAAATATTTGATAGCCTCGTGTGAAAGCACAAAAGATAAGCGCTCGCGATTCAACAGATATCTGCTCGCAGATTTATAGCTCTGTGTGAACCAGCTTTTATGCTAGTTACCTTCGATAACCTATGGGCATTCTACACTATGCTTTTTTTTTTTTTTTTTGCCTAGTTTCAACCAAACAAAGGCAAGTTTTTGGCAATTTAGTGCCATCCCAAAATTGCAAGCAGGTGAAAATAATAATTATGTAAATAGTACAGATGAAATAGGGATATAATATAATCTTGGCAGTAGAAATGAAGGTGTGCAGAGGTTACCCAAAAACAAGTGGTGGGACACCCCTCCAGGGGGAGGGGTACAAATTTTTTTTTTTGTTGTTTAAAAAGAAATACAAACATTCCCGGGCTACGAATAACCCAACAATGTTTGAAAATCTCCTACTACTACAACAGAAAGCCGAAAACGTTGCTTATGTTGTGATGGAGGACTTAGCCAGCCGAGGAATCGAACAACCCGGGTGATATGATTATAAAGTAGGTTGAGTGAGATATTGTTTACTACATTTTCATTAGTGCTGAATCAAATGAACCATTTCTAAGTCCATAGAATCAATGTTCGGTGAGATAAGACTGGTTTTCAGAAAAGAAACGTAAAAACTAAAAAAAACTACTAGGTAAAAGTAACAGAGGGGTTGTTTTCTATCACTTTGTTTTGTAAAAACTAAAGAAAATAACAAGGTAAAAGTAACAGAGGGGTTGTTTTATATAATTTTGTTTTGTAAAAACTAAAGAAAATTACAAGGTAAAAGTAACAAAGGGTTTGTTTTCTATCACTTAGTTTTGGTCAGACTCTGCGGATCTTCATTTCTACTGCCAAGAAGAATGAATTGGTAAATTATTTTTTTTTTTTTGAACTGCAGATGGCATAATTTATTTATCGCTGTTATACGCCCACAGGGGTTTTTACATTTTCATGGATGTGTATGAATTTAGTAATTTATTTTGTGCATTTTGATACTATTTTATCTTACTAAAAGCAGAGTTTCCGTACGGGGTTCAGTATGAAAAAAAGCTTTATGTAAAACGCCAATTAGTGCATTCTGAATTTAAGTATGCACAAGATACTTGAAGGCTTGGTGCGTACGTCGGATCTTTCCGCTGCGGCTCCATTATTGGAATATCCAACTTAACGTGTGCACCGAGCCTTTATTGCTTATTATATCGGGTGTTTTTTTTAGAGGTATACAAATTCAAAATGAAAAAAAACGCATTAAAATAATGTTAATGTCTATGATATTGGCTTTATTTAATAGATAATTTTATGCCATTATTGTTTAAATACGATTTTGGGCATATGAGCGCCACACCAAAGTTGGCGAAAATTGGACTTCACGATTGCGCTTCATTCGAGCCAGCCGTGGCGCTCATATGCCCAAAATCGTATTTAAACAATAATGGCATAAAATTATCTATTAAATAAAGCCAATATCATAGACATTAACATTATTTGAATGCGTTTTTTTTCATTTTGAATTTGTATACCTCTAAAAAAAACACCCTTTATATACTTATTTTTGATAAACTTTCGAAATCACTAGAGGCATGCTTAATATGAATTTTTAGAAAAAACCTTTTGATTCACCTTAATTACTATAAAAGGCAACTATTTGCATTCTGGACGATGGAAAGTGGCATTCAAAATTTCAATTATGTAAAATGAATATTTGCTTTTGTCATATGATATCGCAACCGTTTCCAAAAATTTCTGTCATTTTGTTATGTTGGTGTTCCTGATGGTTACTAAAGGCTACATGCTAGATCATAGCTGACTTCATGCGGGTACAAAATGATGCGTAATTAGAAAAACATTTATTTTACGTAAAAAAATATATACGACCATGCGTTGAAGTCAGTTAGTTATGATCTAGCATGTAGCTCTTCATACAGTATTAGGAATACCAAAATGACAGAAATTACTGTAAATGGCTGTAATCTCAATTTTTCATTTTATCTTATTGAAATTTTGAATGCAGTATTTTCCATCACCCTGAATGCATAGTAATTAGTGAATCTAAAGGTTTTTTCTAAAAAATATTTGTATGCTTGTCCAGTGATTTCGAAAGTTTACCTTATTTTATTTTCTTTCAATTTTGTAAACTAAACTAATACATAAGTCTTGCTCTAGGAGTATCTCTTAAAGGCAAAGTCCACTTCGTCAGTTGGTTTAAAAAAAAAAAAAAGACTTTCCCCGGCATATTGCACTGTCTACTACTACACTAGATGTAGGTTCAGCTTCCTCATATTTTATGCGGAAGGATATTTACTTGTGTGAGAAACAACTTTGTCCAACAGATATTATTGACTGCTCCGAATTGAACTGTGCCACCAAGCTATCTCAAACCAGCCAAAGTAAAAAGACCTTTTGATTACTGATATGTCAAATCTAATAGTTGTAATATAATCAATACATAATATTACTATATACTGATTACGGTAATAATAATATTTGGATGATTTGTATGGCGCTGTTTTTGTGAAAAATCAACTCCAGGACCTTTTAAAGATAGAAGTGTTGTCAATGTACTTTTTATATTTGACACATCAAAAAGTGTGGATAGTCAAAATTTAGAGCAATCCTGTTAACACATTGTGATCGGGCAGTTTTCGGCCGCGTATCGTGCTGGTAACGGGTGATTTTTCGCGTAATTTCGCGCTAACGTAGACCTCTAGAAAAATTGCGATAACTTCAAAAATATTTGTTTGATTTCAATAATTCTTTTTGCAAATTATTTATTTTATTTCATTTTATTTTATTTTATTTAGAAATGTATTCTTTATCGTTAAACTAGTGCAGAATTTCACATAAAGCAGGAAAGTTATGAAAAAATTAATATTTACACTACCTCGGTACCTACCGTACACCCCATCTATTGTTCTCAAAAGGTTTTTACCTGCATGGCTACAACCCTACAGAGGCTATATAGCGAAAACTCAAGTATATTGGAACCCGCATTTTAACGTGACCCGCGCTCCACTAACAATCTATCAAAAACGTATAAATACGTGTTCCGCTCTCTAGCATTAATTTGCTAAACACGTATTAATACGTGATCAGATTACAATGTGTTAAGGGTTAACCATTTTGCTGTGGGGTCTTTTACCTGTTCTCTTTTTATAGTCCACTTGGATGCAGGATTCAAAGATGCTTCCCTTATAAACATATTTTTATAGTGAAGGTGTTGAATAGGGATATGTATAATAATTGTAGATTTGTTGACTTTTGAGCAATACAAATGCACTATTTTTGTTATTTGACTCACTTAGTTTTGATATTTTTCTTTAAAGACAAAGTATGTGCGGATTAAAAAAAATGTATTTTTACACCGTGTTGAAAATATTTTGTGATAACATTGCCATTTAACAAATGTGTGTATTTTTATAAATCATAATCAGAAAAGTGGTATGTGTAATGTATAATCTAGAGTATTTATAAAGAATTGTGTATTTATGTAGTGATGCAAGAAAATAATGGAATCTCCTAGCAAACAAATTTGAATTAATCCTTTGACTTGTTAGTACAAGTGCTATTTCCCTATAATATAATGTAATACGACATGAGAAATGCGTACATTGCGACAAGTGCCGCCATATTTAATAAAATAATTTGTTTCATCAATAAACTAATTACATTTATTTACACAATACATCATCATCATTATAAATAGATACAATATACTGCTTATCAATACACATTGAATACATTTATTATTGAATATTAATTATTATTATGAATATTACTAAATTCAATAATATTCTCAATAATGCATTTAGTTGTGTAAAATTTAAAACATTCTAATTAGTAAACGGGATTATGTTTATAAATAACCTTTTCTCCAAGGAAAAAATTCCCAAGTTCCTTAAAATGAGGGGGCTACTACTTAATACAATATTTATGTACATTCAAAATATATAAAGTTTTCAGATAAGATCAGGACATGCTAAGGAAGATAATATAATCAGATTCCTAAAATGATGTAAATTACAAAATAAATACCTGATAAAGGAAAAATCAATATTTATGAGGCTAAAATGGTATAATGTACGCAAGCTAGAAGCCACGAATATACTTAATATATTATTATGGTGTTTTTTTAGAAATTTGACTGTTCAGTGAAGTTTGTGAGTGTAAAAAATGTTGTCGGGATCATTCAAGGCTAAGAGTGAGTTTCAATTTTTTTTTCCTGTTTCATAATTTTTACAGTCAGAAATTCATCAGCATATTTAATGAAGTGGAATACCTTCTCGGCTTGTCAGCAAAATTTTAGCAATAAACAAAGGGCAATATAAATCAAAAACACAGTTCATACCACCAACACTTAATATTTATATAAACACCTGTAATTATTGGAATAAATAATACTTAACCTTATAAAATGAAACAATTAACATGTTTATGTAAATATGAAATCTTCATCTAAGGTAACTTCTTGAGGAATTTGAAAGAAGTCAACAGGAAGTGGAGTGCAGTGAGTAGATTGATAATCGACTAGATGTTTCCCTGCCAAGAAGAAAACCTTCTTGTTTTTGTCAGAGTCCCCGGGGTGGTCCCTGGAGGTAAACACGCTGAGGGCAGGTCCCAGCAGCCCCAAGTAGTCCCTCAGTACCTTCACCTGCTCTGGTTCAAATACCTGGGGATATCGGTGGCTTAAAACTTTCACCAGTAAATCGTTTCCGCGATTCGTGGATAGTTTTCCGTCTTCCAAGCAGATGATTTCATCCATGGTACGCCTCACGAATTTTATAGGTCCAGAGTAAGATTTTAGTATTTCAGCGATATTTAGATCAACGTGGCCTCGGATAACTTCACTGACTATCATATTCCAAGAGGAAGGCATGCGGGCCAGCGCCAGAGGGAGGAGGTCGTCAAATGTGGCGTCCAAGATGACTCCTTTAATGTCAGGATATTGCACCGCCGCCCAAGCCACAGAGTAGCAGCCGATGCTCCATCCAAACAGAAGTATATTCTCAGGGAGAAATCCCAACTTGTGGATGGCAAACTGCATGATTGCATCCATGGCGTACCTCTCTTGAAGTGGGTAAGGTTGCCCCGTACTTCCGGCAAAGCCCGGATGGTTCCAGCCCAGCACTGAGTAGCCCGCTTCCAAAGGAGTTGTCATGATACCAATCTCGTAGAAGCCTGCATTGCCTTCTGAAGTGATTACCAGGGTCTTTCCGTGAGTCGTCGCTTTTCTTTTATCAACAAACATGCAGTCAATATCGTTGTCATCCCTTGTGTGCACTTTGAAGCGCTGTCCATTGTGCTGCTCTACCAACTTAATTCTTCCTTCTAACAAATATTTATTAATGGTCATCTGAAGCAGGGAAATAGACCCTGGATATATAATTTTCAATGCAAAACTTCTGATGGCTATTTCACCGATTATATACATCGGGATCCCTTTCCAGTTCCGCAATATCCGATTGGGAGGTTTGTAATAGTCTATCCCTTTAGTCTCCTCGACTACCTTACTGTTCCAGTCCACTGGCCAATAATGAAAATCAAAGTCATACTTTCTGTGTGGACTGAGGGCGCTGGATTTAGAGTCGGACAACACCCGAATTAAAATCCTCGTGAAGTCTCGGTAATGAGGATTGGTGGCCCTGCCATAGGCCCTTATGCATAGTGAAGCAGTCACTACAAATCCTATGCCTGCCAACATTTTGATCAGAGGAGTTGAGAGTGTATTTCTCTCCAAGTGTTCTGATCTATACAAGTAGAGTATCACCAGCGGTGAAGTATAGACAGTGATCTTCCAAATAATATTAAGGGACGTGATGACCTGATCGCCCCACTTCTCGAAATTGTTGGGATTGTACAAATTGTCCATCGACCCATCGCCATGAATTTTACACAAGCGGGGTCCGAATAAATACGACCAAATATTTTTTAGAGGTAAAATCATTGCGAAATGAACTTCGAAGCAGATTCGTCAATGAAATATCACTTTAACACTGATGTCCCAGTCTCGGCTGTTAGAACGTAAAAAATGTAACTACGAACTGCTACGAACACTACTACCTGTCAAACGTCAAAAAAACAGGGGAGAAGAACGGGCATAAATAAAATAAACCTGAATACTGAATAAACCCAGTGTTACTAACTCCTAAAATATTTATCCCTAAAACTAAAAATCCCGCCAATTACTTGAAAATACCCCTAAAACAATATTTTGTAAAAATAAATGATACGCCGTAATGTTTTTTAATAATCTTTATTCATAAATTATTTAATACATCAAATATTTCTTATTTTCTTGGAAAGAATCGAATTTTTTAAAATCGTACATGTTGACATTGAACAAACTTAACATTTTAGGAGATGGATTGAATGTCGTGCAAGATCCACCATTTCGATTTAGTTTAGTGTGAACCGAACCATCATCATGCTTTGTAACATTTCAATAGAGAGTCTATTACGCAGCTTATTTTTGAGAATATTATAGATGGAAAATGCACATTCGACACTTGCGTTTGAAATTGGAACCGTGACAAACACTAGTCCAAATTTTGAGATATTTTCAAAACGTTTACATTCAGCTGCGTCACAATCATTGTAAACTTCGTAATAAAAATCAGCTGAAGTAGATGTATTCTTCCATGTTTTATTTCTCAATTGGTTCCACTAAGACTCAATGTCATTTTTGTTGCCATAAATATGAGTACGTTGAATTTGATTCAATATAAGTTTTATATCGGGTTTAACTTGAGACGTAGCAACATTTGAGTGCAAATCCGCAACCATTTTTAAAATTGATAAGTTATCCGTGCTCCGTGTTTACGATGTAATAAAATATTGATAAAAATATCGTGTCACAAAAAAAAACTCCTAAAAATACTCCCAAACATATTAAACCCCTAAAAAAATCCCATCCCACTTTAAAAAAAAACCCTAAATTTGGGGGGAAAACCCCTAAGTTGGGAACCCTTAATAAACCACTCACAGAATAAAGTTGCCAATGAAATATGTATTAAAATACCCACAGTAGATGTTCAAAATCCCCAAACTGGGGCGAACAAAACGACAATTCCCACAAATTCCTGTATAAATTCTACCTCCAAAATGAAATAAAATTCCATTGAAATGAGCATTTATTTTTTTATTATAAAATTATTTTCGGAGTTTCTCTTTCGACCAGCCCAAAGAAAATTATTGCGAAAGGAAACAAAATTATAGTCATTGTAAATATTATTTTTCAATGTGGTTGGATAGTCAATAAATGCTCTTTTAATCGATATTAGTTACGTCAGTTCTCATAATATATTTCAGAATCCCTGCATTTCTTCCACATCAAGGTTCTCCCCATAAAAATACCTAACCGTTTTAAATTCTTAGAAATTCCCGGCAATTTGAGGAATTTCCCACGAACTGGCAACCCTGGCATTATTTGCTCTAGCACGTGAGGCTAGAATACTGAAAAATAAACGAGTGGTTAGAATAGCAGGAGCGCGATAATTTATTTTTAGTCCTAGCAAATATTTCGTGAAATAATGTAGCAAATTAGGGACATTGTAACTTAAATTAATATTATTTTATTTGTGTCGCCGAACAAAAATGTTGGAATTTCTTAATAAAATATTTTTTATCGCGCCTTCAGTTCGATTAGATAAAAAATTACGTGATATCTTATAGTGGCTTAGGCCTCAATGACATTGAGCGAGTTTACAAGCTACTTATCTGGGAAATTCACTATCCGTTAGTAAACTCGCTCAGTGTCATCGTATTACTTGCACTAAGCAGATTGTAGACAATCTACGAAAAAAGTTGAAAGGTGGTCAACTTTACTTGCTACTCGCTCGAGATGGCGGCCTACCAACAGCTGATTTCGTAACAATCAGAATTAGTTCAAGCGGGAGCCGTAACTCGTTACCGGCTAGCGTGTGGCGCTAGCTGGGAGCTTAAGTTTTTTATAAAATGTCGAAAGAATTGGTTCGCGCGAGTCGTTATTTTAGCTGCTACTGAGTGAGTAGACAGTTTTGTGCCATCATGACAATCTCGCTCGCCGATTCACCCGCTTTTAAACTTACCGGCCAGTAACTCGTAAACTGGCTCAATGTAATCGAGGCTTTAGCTAGCTTAATAAGTACTCATCAAATTAGATTTTGGATAATATCCTACCTAATTATAAAGTCAATAATTTAGGTATTACGATTGGCGGCGCTAGTAATGCGAGGTTGGCCTTTCATTCAAAGGATCGACGAAATCTGAGGGCGCTCTACATTTTATTTTTAATTATTTGATACAGTAGTTTACATTTTATAATATTGTTTTAATGTAAATTATTATGTCGCAAGACCAGTCGCTCGCCGAAGATTGCAGAATGGTGACAGAGACGACACAACGTAAGAGAGCCTTTAAGGTAACTTTGAGAAATTCAAAACCCAAATTTCGATTTCATAAAAAATAAAAACATTACTAGCTAATCAAATTTGTAAAACGATTTTTCGAAATCCTCAAATTTTTGTATCATTTATTATTCTTTAATTATTTATTTATGTACACACAACAATGAAATTTCATTATTTTTAAATATATCGATTGATTCTGCTATGAATGATTCAGGTTTTGCATTTATTAGTTATCGTTTGTTGCAAAAAAATTATCTAATTCACTCACCTTGTTTCTTGAAAGATGTTTTTCAACATTTTTGATAACTCGGGTACACATCGTACTCATATCTGGGGGCCTACTCTCTATCTTTCGGTTTCATAAACCCGCACGTTTGTGGTTTAACCTTCATTAGCCGGGTGCTGTCAATTAAGCGAACACGGTCTATAATTACTGAAATATCTCTGTAAATATACTAAAAAAAAGTGTTCGTATTTTAGGTATTCCTCCGCAATACATTTATGTACTGAATTTATCAATTACAACATATAAATACATACTTAGTGTACGGCACCGGAGCGCGAGGAAGTTTTTAGCACGATAGGAGGGTTAATACGCGTTTGTGACGTAGCTAAACCTGCCGTGGGGACGTTGTGGAAGATAGAGAGTAGGCCCCCTGGTAGTGTTAAGATACTGAGCAATGTAGGTAAATCACATAAAAAAAACCTTTTTTTTTTTAAAGAAAAAAAATAAAATCGCAGGACTGCTGTTAAGGTACCTACTTAATGATGTTTTACAGAGTGATTTGCTTTCATTTAATTTAACATAAATTTGAATTGAACCATAGAAAAGAAGAATCACTGATGGTGGGTTTAGTTACACTACTTTTAGATCTGAATGAGTCAAATATATTAAGATCTAAAACTATAGACATGATTTAGACTTGTGCCACACAAAGCTATAAAAGATTATTTGGCTTGGTGTATTTCGGCATATTGCTCGACGTACATTCCCAATGGGAATATACGGCAAGTGATATGCGATATGCTGAAATAGGCCAAGCCAAATGATCTTTTATAGCTACGCGTGACACAAGTCTAAGGCCCGGGCAAGTCTAGGTACAAGCTAGTATTAAATAAATGTGTAAACCGTGCTTTATATGTAATTACATTCTTCATTAAATTAACACAAAATTGCAAAGGTATAATAGTAATATATCTATATGCAATTCTAATTTTGAGATCAGTGGGTATCTATTGTTAGCAATAATAAAACGCTGATTGAATATATTGCCTCCACGATAAATAACATTCAATAATCGTCAAGATTACGCCGTGCCATTTCCCAGTATATTTATGTCTGTCATTGGCTGTCCGTAGCTTAGCTCCAGTCCTGCCAACCGAGAGGAGCTAATAGTCCCAGTCAATCCCTTCTTTACCGACCGAAGTAGCTGGGGTAGTTTCCCAGTACCCTTAGCGGCGGATAAGCGAACCAAACGCGTGATGCGGCAATACTTAAATATGCCGCTAACACTATATTTGCAATGAAAAAATAATTCATTCACATTTTAATGCCTTTTTAATTTTTTATAAAATGTTACAGCTTTTAATTTTCATTCATTTAGTACAAGATACATTTGTTATAAATTATTTATAAGATGTTTTGACCGCCCAACTAGGATTCCCATTTTAGGACAGTCAATTTCCACCACGAGTTATATTTTTAGTATCGCTATATATGCCATTTTTTCCCTCCTATGTTTTCTACTCTTATTTGACAAACTGTAAATAATCCACAAGTATTTTTCCATGTTTCAATAAGGCAACTAGATCTAGCTAGTTGTAACTAGGCAACTAGTAAAATTTGTGGAATTGCACTAGTTGCCTAGATGTTGATAAAAATAAAAATAAGTATTTACCGATCGTTCAATACAAGCGAAAATAGTTTTTGCAGAGATCTCTTAGGAGCCAACAAAGGGAAAATAAAACAACTCTACCTCATAAGAAATGTATTTAAGGCACTATTGAACAGGGCTTTTTTACTAACCTAATTTCTAAGTTCATTCAATAACACATTAAAAAAAGCTATGATTAATGCAGAATAAGAAAATTCACATGAGATTTCACCTTCATACATACGTATGATTAATAAAAATTATGTGGTCACCACTGCGTGTGCTTGGCCTATACTGCAAACACGCAACGAAGATGTTGTCGATTTGAAATGTATCAATTTGCAGTGGTGTAAAACATAAGGTGTTATAATGATTATTCCTAATATGGAGCGCAGAAAAAGTTGGCTGCAAAAATTCATTTACTCAATCTGCTGGTGCCCACTTTTTACTTATTCTCTGTGAAACTAAAAAAATGAAATTAACAAAAAATGTTAAAATAATAACAAAAAAAATATTAGATTTGCCGTGTGCACTTCGCAAATGGCGATTAAAATTATTTATTAGTCCTCGACAGAATCTCGAAAGGCTATTTATTTGCAAAGCAGATATTAAAATGATTAAGCAATTTTAACAATAAAAATAATTTACGGCTTTAGCCGTGTTTAGTGACCAGATCTGAATAGCCAGGTACTTCCCCACCTTCCTCTTCCCTATCTCCTTCCCCTCCCCACTACCTTCAGCCTCACAACATACCCCGATTGGGGATGCCATAGTCTCACTGGCTCCAGACGGGAGCAGTTGGGACTCTTGTGCGGTATTAACTGTAAAAAAAAAAAAAAAAAAATTACTAGCTTCCAGCGCAACACAAACTTTCTTTAGATATTTTTTAAGTAAAAATAGATGAAAACAATAAAATTTAGAGATTATTTTACAAACAAAATAAATTGAAATGCTTATCTACTATTAATAGTAATTTATAGATTACTGAAATGTAATCGCCTAAAATAAAGTTTTTTTTTATAACAAGGCTCTTAAGAAAGAATTTTTTTTGATAATTATTATACTCAAATGTTAGATGATGTCATAAGAATTTATGAACACACACAATAATAATTTTGGCAATAATTTATTTATTATCGTTAAATTTAAAATTTATATTTTTGATCCTTGAAAAATTTTGATTTAGATGTTTAGGCGATTAGTTAAAAAAAATTAGAACAAATGACAAAATATCGTGACGCAAATTGTGAGAAGGTTAAATCTTTTCTCCCTCCATGCGGACGTAGGCGGGGGGCGATTGGTGTGTGGTGACCATGCTGGCGATGATGGCTCCGGTCCCGAGTCCAAAGGAGCCCGCCACCTTCTCCTGGCGCAGCTTGTAGAACAGGCTCAGGACAGACATCCACAGGTAAAGGTAGATGGCTGGAATATTATTACTGTTAGATGCACGTTAACCAAGGTGATTTAACAAAATATCCATTTGCAAAAGACAACATGTACAAAAGGTAAAATTTAATACATTATATTTAACCTCTCCGCTAGTGAGTTTCGGCGAACATAACAGTATGTGTGGAGTGGGTTTTTTTTGGTTCACATATAAAATATTTTTTATGGTTCCATGCCAACTGAGAATAAAGTCAACTCAACACCTCCTTGAAAAGTCATTAAAAACTATGAAAAAAATAATTTTAAATTAGCCGATAACCCTAACGTAACCTATTCAATCAATTTTTTATATTTATTATTTTATCAATCTAAATGACTTATCTGAGATGGTTCCAAGTTGGTTTCATTCCGAGTAGTCCGGTCACTATTTTTTTATATATATATTATTGTAGATTAACTAATAATAATCTTATATTTTGGATAAAAACATTAACGACGTCAATCTACGCCAATAAACCAACATCGAAAAACAACACGTGTATGCAAAAAAACCCCTCTCTCTGAAGACCGCTGAATGATGCCACAAGAAATTTGAAACTAAAACTGTGAAGTCGGTTTTGTATACAAGTGTTGCAAAACTTCGACAAACTAAACTGGACATCTGTCCACAGATATCACTAAAAGTCAAATATTTTCATTAAATATGCTGGAGTTTGAATTACAGCCAAGGACGCAACTTGCGGTCATACTCTTCTGGACAATTTATCACTTCACCGCATCGTTGCGGCCTTACTCGTGGAGAGGTTAAAAATGAATTTTTTAAATGGTTAAGTAGATGCGAAGACAATAAAATTATGATGACTTATTTGATGAGAATAGCAGCACTCAAAATACATTAAAAAAAATGATAAGAATAGCAGCATTCAATATAAATAAAATAAACACTTTTGGAAGTCCCACGATACTGTACTAGCCCAATGTAACTACCATCATCTTGATTTTATAAGTCAGGATGCCTCATACGTCATGCACTTTTTTTTTCTTTCAAAAGAAAGACAAACATTCCCGGGTCCGAACAACCAAAAATGTTCGAAAATCTCCCACTACCACCACCCGCAGTAAGCTGAAAATGTTGCTTGAGTCATGATGGAGAACTTAGCCAGGCGAGGAATCGAACACACGACACCCGGGTGGGACCCAAACACAATGCCCACTCAGCCACTGACCGGTAAAAATGATGCCTGGCAATGTTATATTATCGTGAAAACAAGCTTATGGGTCCGAGTAGTTAACATTGTGTCTTCACATAGTTAGTCATAGATGGAGAATGCAATTTATTACTCAAATTTATCTTATCCATGATTCATGAACATGTTTAAATTATATTATTACAATTGAAAGGAAACTAACGTGGAAATTGATTATGTAGCTTACAACAATCAACTAACTCTTGATAAAAATATAAATAATATCGAACTATATTAAATTATTGCAAAAAATAAATCTACATTTTCAAAAAGAGTGAGAATCCAGTTATTGCACCGCCACCGTTAAGAGTACATTATTCATTGTTTAAACTCACAGCATATTAATCACTTGTGTGTTGTGAGATGTACGATTCTCAGCGAAAGCTTAAATGAAGGGAGTTGTTTTTATTTTATTTTTATATCAATTAATTCGCCGTTTTTCTCCCTGCCTACTTGGATCAAAAACTCTATGCATGCCACAGCTTGTAGCAGGAAGTGCAATAAGTCGTCTCCAAGCTTATTTTATTAGCTTAACTTGATTCCTTCGTGAAAAAATAACAATTATAAATTAATTGTATCCTATGAATAAACCATTTGTTTTGTAAAATCGATGATTTTGATAACCAAATAGTGGTGTAAACAAAGCTGGTTATTTTCAATTATGAAATTAGGTAAAATACTTACTAAGGACTATGGCAGCAACAAAGAACACAATCGCAGATTGTAAAACAAAGGTGAGGATTAAACACCCAATGGCCATAACGAGCAGATGCAGCATGTTCATTAATAGCCACGGCACCAAAAACGTTTCGTTAGTCTGCAAAAAATAATAAAAATAAACGAATAAATTTAATAAAAAAATTCTAGTTTCAAACTATTCATAATATTGTTACCTTGCAAATTCCATACATGAGAGCGAGATTCATGACCAACTGAATAACCTGATCCCCGATTAAGGCAGCGGTCAAACTGTGAGTCGCTGAAAACACAAGTAAAACATTAGGATTATCAGTGCTACAACCTACAACCCCTACATTGTATATTATTTATATGGTAATCTATTCAGATCTAGTCATCGTATTTGGTGACTAGATCTGAATACCCAAGTACATTTTCCATATCTCCTTCTCCTCTCCACTAACTTCAGCCTTATGACATACTAAAATTGGGGATGCCACAGTCTCACTGGCTCCAGACGGTTGGGACTCTTTTGTGTTGTATTTGGATAAAAAGTTATATTTTAGTTAGTTGTGTAACCATAGACCTATTACTTGAAATTGCTTCAGCCGTGTTTGTTAACTAGATCTGATTAGCCAGGTAAATCTTCCACATCCCCTTTCCCTCCCCACTACCTTCACCCTCCGAACATACTAAAATTGGGGATACCATAGTCTCAATTACTCCAGACGGTTAGGAGCAGTTGGGACTCATGTGTTGTTTTCGGATAAAAAGTTACATTATATAATTTTTTGTATTTCTACGCTGGCGTGGTGTGTAGGTATTAGACTTATTACTTGAAATTGCTTTAGCGTTTTTGGTAACTAAATCTTAATAGCCAGGTACATTTTCCATATCTCTTTCCCCTCCTCACTACCTTCAGCCTCATAACATACTAATATTGGGGAGGCCATAGTCTCACTGGCTCCAGACGGTTGGAAGAAGTTGGGCCTCTGGTGTTGAATTCAGATTAAAAATGTTGTACAGCGGTTTTTTGCTAAGCCGACTGCACATATAAGTATGTCGTATTTTGTTATTACCGCATGCGCTTTCGGAGAGTCGAAATTATTGTTAGTAAAAATATTTTTACAGCGGATTTTCAATCAAGATGCCTGCAAATACAAGTATATCGACTTTGGTTATACGGTCGTATAGCCTCTTTGCATACTTACTTGCAAATCATTGTATTTAGTCAACTTTAGGATCAACTGTCATGGAACCATTTTATTTAGTTATTTGTTTACCTATCATGATTGCGTGATAAATATTTCAAAAATAATGTTGTGCTCCAAACAGCGTACGCGGCACTTCCTGGGGAAAAAATCTGCCAGGGTCATAGGCAAAACAGCGTTACCGCCACTATCTCAAAAACTGAAGGCATTTAGATATTTGTTTTATCAGCGTTATATAGGCAGCAACCAAAGATTAATAATCCTAATTAACCAAAATCCTTTTTGTAATCAATGAATAAAGTTATTTAAAAAAACCTTCTCCTGAATAATTTACTTTTCAGCGGATACGCTGTTCTGCCTATTATGGGTCGATATGGTCACATCTAGGACTCAAATCCAGGACCTATGCCTTGCCGGGGCGAGAGTACCGCCCCGCATCTTTTTCATTGAGTTTTCACCTAATATTGTCTGCATTCATTTAAAAAAGAAAATATACCCATATCGCCGAAGTGTAATTGTATCGAACGTGTTATGAAAATACCACTCTTTATATCGTGAATTATAATTGATGACAAATATTCTGGTCGAGCGCTCTCAGTGTGATATGACTCATGCTCTGAAAATAGAAATTATTTGAATTTCACCATTGAAACATTGCTAACGGAGATGAGTCACCGAAATGATTAATAAAGACTCGCGATTATTTCACAATTTGAATGGAAATGTTGTGCAATGAACTCGGCTGCCACTATAAAAAGATTGCAAAGAAGACGACGATACTCAGTCATTACTATCAGCAAGTTGGAGAAACATCTCTGCAAATTCGCTTACCTGAACAATCTTGGACGATTCAAGACGCCAGTCTCGCCGTCACCAGTCGGAGCTCCGAAACTTCAAACACCCGATGGAACAACACCTACAAAACGCTGAGCCCTGGCCATCTTGCTCCGGGCTGAAGGCCCGGGGCCCCCTTGCACCGAGCCTGATCTGACGCTGATACCCGAGCCCTGGCCATCTTGCTCCGGGCTGAAGGCCCGGGGCCCCCTTGCACCGAGCCTGATCTGACGCTGATACCCGAGCCCTGGCCATCTTACTCCGGGCTGAAGGCCCGGGGCCCCCTTGCACCGAGCCTGATCTGACGCTGATACCCGAGCCCTGGCCATCTTGCTCCGGGCTGAAGGCCCGGGGCCCCCTTGCACCGAGCCTGATCTGACGCTGATACCTGCGCCCTGGCCATCTTGCTCCGGGCTGAAGGCCCGGGGCCCCCTTGCACCGAGCCTGATCTGACGCTGATACCCGAGCCCTGGCCATCTTACTCCGGGCTGAAGGCCCGGGGCCCCCTTGCACCGAGCCTGATCTGACGCTGATACCCGAGCCCTGGCCATCTTGCTCCGGGCTGAAGGCCCGGGGTCCCCTTGTACCGAGCCTGATCTGACGCTAATATCTGAGCCCTGGCCATCTTACTCCGGGCTGAAGGCCCGGGGCCCCCTTGCACCGAGCCTGATCTGACGCTGATACCCGAGCCCTGGCCATCTTGCTCCGGGCTGAAGGCCCGGGGTCCCCTTGTACCGAGCCTGATCTGACGCTAATATCTGAGCCCTGGCCATCTTGCTCAGGGCTGAAGGCCCGGGGCCCCCTTGAATACAACTTGAGTACAACTTGAATGCAACTTGAATACAACGAATACAACTTGAGAAATACCACCTGAGAGATACCACCTGAGAGATGCGACCTGAGAGATGCGACCTGAGAGATGCGACCTGAGAGATGCGACCTGAGAGATGCAACCTGAGAGATACAACCTGAGAACTTTCTACAGCTGTCAAGGCGAGAAAACATCTCTTTCAAGACATTGCAATAGTCAGGCGTCTCTGTGTGCCGGCGATTACTATTTACAGTCTTTGTGCAGGCCTAGAGGTCTCGTACAGTAATCAAACTTTAAATACGATGTATATACAAAGATAACGTATGTTTATGAGTAAAATTTTAACAGTCTTAAAAACACTAAAGTATACCCACGAACTGGCGATGCCTATGCGGGATTTTTTTGGTTAATCTGTAAATTGTATTATTCTCTACTTTTTTTTTTAATCTGTTTTTATGAAAAGCTTGCATTATAAAATTATCCCAATTGCACCAAAAAAATTGTTGATAAAAAAAATGTAGGTTTAATTTGCAGCAAACATTTGTTAGACCACCTAAAGGCGGAACTCCTGCGCCAGAATACACATGAAAACTAGCTTGAACCCCACTATAAACGTTCTTTGTTTTCCGTCTCCTGCGTTTTTTTAAACATGGTTTGAAAGATTGGTGTGAACAGGTGTGAAGTTCGCGCGGTCACACACTTTGCTAGTGGCCTGTCCACGAGTCCACGCGTCCACGCGTACGCAACTGACTTGACGTTTGACGTTTAGCGTTTAAATAAATGTTAAAATATGTTCCGATGAAGAAGAGATGCTACATCAGGGAGAAAACAGAGATATTTTAATAGATGTTTATTTACCAGGAAAGATTTCCGACTAATATCAATTATTATGACCTAAATTCAAACGTCAAAAGTCGAGTTCTGTTAAGAAATTTAGCGATGATATTGTAAACGAAATATAAAGGAGAACACGCAGATTTCAACTTAGACCTAACCTACCTAACTAGATTTTTATTAGGTATTTATTTATCAGGGAAAGAATAGAATACCTATTTTAATTGGTCATTTCTTCCGTGTCTCTGAAACCGATTTATAAATTAATAGACTTTATTTACAAGTGAGATCACGAAAGATATAATCATCATTACGACAGTATTTATTTGGAATTTAAAGTCATAATTAGGTATTAGGCTCGCGCGGTTGACATAACCCCAAACGTCATTCGATTTACCTCCGGTACCAACCAACCGCTTCGTACGGCTCCTGTAAAAATATGAACTTATTTCCCCCCCCGCCGGCCCCGCCTGCCTTCCCGCTCCCGCTTCACCCACTTCAAAAATAATATTAATATTAATATTGTTAATATTCGTTATTATGTTATAATTTTATTATCAAATATATTTATTATATTGTATTTAGGTATCATAATATTTTAAACTAGTGATTATTAAGCTTGCTCATTGCGCATAACCTCAAAAACTTGTTCGGTTTGATTCTCCATACATGACCGCATCGCGCGGCTCTTGTAAAAATATGAACACATTTCCCCCCGCCAACCTTCCCCCTTCGCCCGGGAGATGAATGTTTTCCGTCGGCTGTGGTAAAGCTTGAACACAGGGTTTTTGAACACGAAGTGTTCAAATTTTCAATGTTTTGGGTGCTGTTCAAGCTAGTGTTCATGTGTATTGTGGCGTAGGATACGCCGCTTAAACTAAACTATTGTAGTAGCATCAAAATGATCCCAGGAACAAAATGCAATTGACAAAGGAGCATTTTTCTAATGGTTAGTTTCGATGGCGTCACACTATTTATTTGTAGTAATGCAAGTTTTTGAACACCAGTAAAATGTTTAACAGGTGCAGCCGTGGATGTATTTTTGGCACTTTGGTACGATAACAATATCATTTGTGACGAGATGGTAACATTTTACCTAGTGTTCTTTAATAGCGGTTAATCCTAGGAATAAAATGTACTGGAAAGTGTAATTTCAGATATGAAGGAAAAACTCGAAAAAAATCTTTCTGGTTGTGTTGTAAAGATACCAATTTTTTTTTGCAAAACAGGAAATAACATCAGACAACGCCCCTGCTAGAAAATAGCATCTTTATAATAAAGGTTACATAACAAATTGGATACAAATAAAAATGATTTATTGCTTACTTTGCGTCGGAAATTCCATGGACATCAGTGGATGACTTGGAGATTCACCAGAAGCGATGTTAGAATTCACATCATTGAGAGTTGGGATCAGCGTGCACAAGCTTATGATAACACCAACCTACACAAGATATTCATACTTAGTTAAATATACATTATAGTTAAATGTACATTATAGTATCATATTAAATATAGTATGGCCAGTGCCGGATTAAGACTACTTGATGCCCTAAGCAATCCACGCCTGTGCCCCCCCCCCCCCCCTATCCATAAGTAAACTAGTATCGGTCTTAAAAAGAAATTACGTGTTTAATACAACGATGTAAGAAGGACGAAAGAGATACGTGAGAAGGTATTTCATACAATAAGAACCAAAGCATTTTTTATGCAGCGAGGCAAATCACTGGAACTTATTTTCTAATGCTGCCGACAATGTATGAGCGAGCGAGCAAACGGGAGCGAGGCTATGACCCCGAACATTAACGCTCTAGTCAATTTAAAACGCGCAGATTTTCAAACAGCTTTACCTTTCATGTGCGAGCAAATATTTTTATTGGCGCTGTTTCTGGTGCCCCCCCCCCCCTCCAGATGTGATGCCTTAAGCAATTGCTTAATTTGCTTATGGGCTAATCCGGCACTGAGTAAGGGCAAGCATTGTCTATGAATAGAAAGTGAAATATCACATGGTAATGGGAGTGTGGCCTGTTTGCTTGAATGCAGGCTCAATTTATTGGCATGACAATACCAAGCTATGACAAGAACCGTTTAACAATATAATGGACTGCCGCCCAGAGACCACTTATTGAATAACCCACATCTCTGCCATAGGTCAACCATACCCCAAGTGGTATGCTACGTTTGGTGACTTAGCAGGGGTGTCTGGGTTCATGGGGAATGGTTTGTCTGGGTCTTGGCGGCGGATGCGTCCGCCCACAAACTGCATGGCAGGTCGGAACAGGAGAGACTGGTTGAGGAAAACCTTTTGACCCCTCCAACAGGGATATCTCGGAACATTGCCTTGCACCTCATTAGGAGGGATGAATTCATTCGTCCGTAACTCCTTGACACATTGATTTCTAGATTCCTACCCACTCCTCACATCTTTTTCCTTTCCAGAACTTCCTCTCTAAAAAGTCCCTCCACAGATCATCCCCAAAGATGACATAGGCCCTGAGGGGAATTTTTTTCCTCAGGACCTCCTGTGTGGGGCTCATGTAAAAAAAAAAAAATTTAAAGTTTATTTTTGATAAAGGTTAGAGTAGAAAAAAATTATGTCCTTTTTTTAAGAGGCCCAGTTAAAAGTCTTTTCCAACCAAATAAAGTAAAAGTTCTAATATTTTTCTGTATTTAAAAAAAAAATTCAATTATACCCTCTTCTTCTGTATAATAAAATACCAACAATGATTATAAAAGTCCTGATTAAAATAATACAGATAAGGTCAAATCTCAGTTTGAGACATCATGCGCGAGTATACGAAGGATAATGTCACGAACTCATACTAGTAATTGAAATTTTAAATGCAGTATTTTCCATTGCCCCGAATACAAAAAGTTGTCTTTTACAGTAAAAGGTCCAAGTAATTAAGGTAATTAAATCAAAAGGCTTTTTCTAAAAAAAAATTGTAAAGCGTTTCCAGTGATTTCGAAAGTTTACCAACAACATAGGCAACCATTTCAATAACTTTTAAAGGTTATCTTTTATAGGTTATCAATTATCAATGTAATAATAATAGCGAGTTCACACACAGCTATAACAGATGTAGCTCGGCCTATTTTAGCATACCGCTCGCCATACATTCCCAATCAGTTAAAGGCATCTAAGTATTATCGAGGCTACTGACTCACATAATGATGTCTTTTTCCTCATATGTGTTTAAACACATGAGGAAAATGATAATTTAAATTAAGGCAAGTATTTAACTGTGATTTTATCCTTATAACAAACAGTGCCATAAATAGGGCGGTGCCACCGGTGCCCAGGCACAGGGCGTAGACTCTGGGGAGCGCAAGAATGGCCAGACTAGGCAGGACTATTATTTTTTCTTTTTGCTCCTGATTGCTCCTGATAAGTTCCCGGCCCCGCTACGCCCCTAGTGCTCGATTCCAACACATACTATATATATACACCAACTATAGTTTGTTAATAACATTTCATAGTCTATAAATTGCTGGCAGAACATAAATTTGCTAGAGTTTCTGAGAACAGTCTTGATTTTATAGCTTCTTCTTTGAGTGAGTAAAAAATCTTGTTTTTCAGTTCTTTCTTTGAGTGTTGCCGTGATCATTTCTTAAGGTTTTTAGCATTTTTTTAGGGTGGTAGCTTTTGTCAGGATTCCATTGTATTTCCAATGTGTTAAAATAAGACACTGAACTCAAATACTTTGGCTATATTTTGAACAAAGATAAATATACACGCAAAGTAAGTACCACAAATATTTGAAGTTTACTATGTAGATGCATTTGATTTGTTGTAATGGTAGGTAATCTAAAATACTTGAACAGCCATTGGCGCTAATAAATTGGCAGTCATGCTAGCTGTGAATCTTTGTTTATTCCAATGCAGTGACAAAAGTTCATTGATAAAAGCTGGTTCACATTACGCTATCAAATATAAAAGATCATAGCACGCCAAATAACGCTCTCCATACAATCCCTTCAGACCGTTCACACCTAAGCGTTTTTAAGCGCAGATCAATCATAGACAATACAAATCTCAGACGTAACCGCTCCAGACGCGATATCCCAGAAGATAACTCTCCCCTTCTCCGACTAAAACAGGAGAGGGGGTCATTGTAATTACGGAGCTGCCTAGACCCGTGGATGACAGATGTCAAGTTGACAGATTTCAGTACAAAAAATATGCGTTCCGTTGCCGCTCCCTAATTCGACTGACCCCCTCTCCTACCACAAGAAGAAATATTCAATAGCTTCGTGTGAAAGGACAAAAGATAAGCGCTTGTGAAACAACAGATATCTGCTCGCAGATTTATAGCGTAATGTGAACCAGCTTTTAAAGCAATTTATATTATGCTATGCTACCTTTCTTATTCAAAACTCTACCATACCAAGCACTTAAAATTAAATTAATTTACAGTTTACTGAAACTTTGCAGTGTATTTTATTATAGATGTATGAAGACCAAAATGGCCCAAAAATTAAATCTTAAGCATCAGGGTGTGCAACGCATTTGCACTAGAGACACAGTCAGTGGCGGCGTAAGGGGGAGGGGCGGGGGGGGGCGGTCCGCCCCGGGTACCAAGCACCAAGGGGTGCCAACGACAACTCACTCGTACAGCCAACCATCTCATACAAAATCTCCCTCTAAAAAGACTTAATAAATAACTACCTACTGTTGTACCTAGCTACTTACATACTAATATCATATTTTGAAACGCATCGCAACAACATTTTCTTTTTTTTTCGAATATATTTTCTAATTCCCTAAAATAATGAATTTACGTTGCTCTTGGTCTTGTACCATGCGTAATATCGAGCGCGAAATATTCGTGGTGGCTCTCAAGTGAATAATAATTTTTTTTTTACATAAGCTCCACACAGGAGGCCCTGAGGAAAATAATTTCCCTCAGGGCCTATGTCATCTTTAGGGATGCTGTGTGGAGGGTTTTTTTTTAGGAAAAAGAGGAGAGTTTTGGGAAGGAAAAGGGTTTAAGGGGTGGGTAGGAATCTGGGGTTCAGTGAGTCCTGGTCATCCGCTTCCAATACCTAGACAAACCTCACCCCATTGACCCGGGCACCCCAGCTAAATCACCAAACGTAGCGAACCACTTGGGGTGACCGAAGGCAGAGGTGTTGGTTATCCAATAAAGGTTCCCGGGGCGGCGGTACCCATTCCCGCCTCCCAATTTGTAACCTTTCCATATCGAGAGAGGTACTCAAATTTACAAAATCGTAGCATTTATACCTAGGGAGGGCACGTTCTCATGCGACCTGCTAACGGAAGGGGTGCCATTCCTTGACGAATTCTTTAATTCTAAACCGAATTACAACGGTAGCGTTGTTTGAAATTTCACGTACACAGATTTTTAGATGTGTAATCCCAGCATCAGCAAAGAAAACGTCGAAACAAGAAAAGCAGCATCAAAACTCATACCAGCTTTGTTAGATTTCAGTTTTCTATGCTATCTTTCCTTTTGGTGTGAAGTCCTAGAAGAAGTTAATCAGGCACAAAGGTATTTACAAACATCTGGGCTATCATTGGAAAAGTGTGTAATAAAAATTAAAGCTCTTAAAAATTTTCTTCAATGTCAAGGTAACCGAATAGTGGAAAAGGTTATTTGGTATGCAACAAAAAATGGGAGGACTTAGACATTCTGATTAAAGGAAAAGAGGAAGGAGGAGATTTTGAAAACGTATGCCTGGAAAAATAGCCCGAGATGCTGGACTTACATAAGCGGAGGAGCTGCAGAGAGCAATGTTAGAATGTCACGATAGATTTTACGAAGAACTAGACCATTGTTACAGAGCAATGGATTTTATTCTGGTTACATTTCGGCTTGAATCGTTGGTAACGTCACAAGAAGAAGATCTTCGTGGAATGGCTCCAAATCTGTTAAAAATTTATGATGAATTTTCAGCAGAGGACATCGTGTTGGAGATTTTACGATTGAGGCGCCATTTGAAAGCCGCCAACATTTCTGCCCAAGATCCGGTTCAATGGACTACATTGGAGCTTCTCAGATTCATTGTAAAATGGGGCTATTCTGAGTCTATTCCAAGTTTAGCGCTACGTCTTAGATTTTTTTTAACAATTTATGTTTCGGTGGCTTCATGTGAAAGAAGCTTTTCAAAGTTAAAATTAATAAAAGGTCCACGATGAGCCAAGCGCGACTAACCGATCTTTCGATTTTATCAATTGTAAGAGACAGCGAAATCAATGTTGATAATGTGATCGAGTGTATAGTAAAATAAAGTCTCGTAAGTATTTGGTGTTTTATTTTAAGTAGGGGTGCTCAATACAAAACCGCCCCGGGTGCCAATCTACCCTACGCCGCCACTGGACACAGTGGGTGGTAAAATAGGCGAAGGGTCCACTTAAATAGGGCGCAGTTGCAGAAGCTCGCACAGGGCGCAGAAAAGGCTATTTACAGCACTGATAACAAATTAATTAAAGTTATAATAGTTACCATTCCCACCCATCCGATGATCATTCCACCAGTTTTAAGATTGAAACCGCAGCACGTCTGCATGATGACTTTGTTAATTTACTGTAGAAGTTCAGGAAAATCTAGAATAACAATGGGTTAATATTTACTTACTTTACAGTACTTTCAATAGGCACAGATTTTGCAAATTAAACTTCATGTCAACTTATTTACTACAAGAAACAGCTATTTACGTCCGGAGAGAAAAGATGCATTGAAATTCCATTTTTATTCAAAGTTCAAAATTTCGCTTATAAAACGATTTTGCCGCCATTTTGGATTTTTTTAGTATGAATTTGACGGTGACCGGACAACTCGGAATGAAACCAACTCAGAACCAAATCAGATAAGTCGTTTATTTATTTATTTTTATTTTTTATTTAAGGTTTTATTCCAGCAGGACTGGGACGGGTGTGCAATCCCAGTCTGCCATATTTCATAACAACTATAATACATACAATAACATAAGAGAGTAAATTAAAAGATCTAAAAGAAGAAAAAGAGTGATAAAAAAAATATTTAAAAAATTGGTTATGTTAGGTTAGGTTTATCGGATAATTAAAATTTTTTTTTTTTTCATAGTTTTTAATGACTTTTCAAGGAAGTGTTGAGTTGACTTTATTCTGTTGGCATGGAACCGAATTTGACGTGTACGAACACTGTGTACGAAAGTCGTTTCTATCTAAATACGCCCAAATTACTTTATTACCCAGTATAAATTTTGTATATAAATAGTCGTTTCTTGTAGTTTTATATGAAATACCGCACAAGAGTCCCAACTGCTCCCGTCTGGAGCCAGTGAGACTATGGCATCCCCAATTGGGGTATGTTGTGAGGCTGAAGGTAGTGGGGAGGGGAAGGAGATAGGGAAGAGGAAGGTGGGGAAGTACCTGGCTATTCAGATCTGGTCACTAAACACGGCTAAAGCCATTTCAAGCAACGTTTCAATTCTGAATGGTGGTCTTACACCAGGGCGATACTGAAAGTATCTTCCACTCTGGAACGTGCCGCAAATATACTATATATTATTTTAAATGAATAAATTGTGAAATAACACAAATTAATCAAATAAAATTTATTTGCGCACGCCGGGTTCGAACCCGCGACCTTCGGATTGTGAGTCGAGAGTCTTGCCTCGGGACCACGGAGGCCGTCAGTAGTAATTTATTGTTGAAACGAAGTGTAATTTCCATTAGCAGTGCCTGAAAGTGCCGCCGTAAATGATTAAGTATAAAAAGAAGGTAACAATAAAAATTCCCGATTGTTATTTAGGTATATTTAGTCCTTGAATCGAACGAAGATAAATTCGAAGAAATGCAAACGCTCTTCGAGCAATTAGGTACTTTCGCATAAACATTATAAAAAGTTAAATCACTCACATCTCACGTTCCAATCAGATTCCACCTTCCCGTGTTGTTTGCCGGCAAATTCCGCCTAGTAAGAATGTATTTGGAGTAAGTGTATGGCTAAAATAAGCACTTATAATCTGGATTGCAGATGATGCACTATTTATGCACCGTCCAAGCGACGAAGCGACCGCCGGCCCACGAGGAAATCCCAGAAGAAAAAAACCGTATCAGATCGCACTGGATTGCACCGGATTGCACTCCGTGATTCTAACCCATATATATACCAATTAGAGATGGGTAAGTTCTGCATTTTGCCGGAGGACTCCGAGACATGGTTCCTTTTAAAAGAACTCGAGTTCAAGGAGTGGGTCCCGGGTCCGAGTTCTTTGGTGCGGACTGCGGACTGAGCACTGGGTGCTGTTGCGGCGCACCGAGCCGAGACGCACGGGTTCATTTTGGCGAAGATTAACGAAATCCATTCGTGCCATGTCTAGCCTACAGGGCGACGATTAATGCGAGGCCGTAACGGCTGTATAATTCCCAAGGAATGACAATTTTAGCACACGCGTAAGCAGTAGTAAATCAAATAAAGTCGTTAAATTTCTCAATTATTATTCTAATTTAGTGGTGATCATGCTTATCTCCTCACGGACTTGAACAAAGGATATTATTTTTAAATGTTTAGATAAGGCCGAAAATTCATTAACTTAACTAATCGTTTGCACAAGTCTCACATTTCAAGAGGCGCGATAAGTATTAATAGTGTAATGCTACGGGCACACTTGCTCATTTGAAGCCAAAGAGCATGCTACCTAGTAGCAATTGCTACCTAGTAGCATGTGTGTCCGTGACGTTGCTAGTAATGAGCATGCTCATTTGAAGCCAAATGAAATAGCTCACGAATCAACAGCCGTTTGATTTATGAGCATGCTCATTGGATTATCGGGTGGAAGGGGAAGCCTCTAAGCAAGTGTGAACAGGCTGGCTTATGAGCATGCTCATGTCATTCCGATCTCAGTTCGCGCCAGGGATGGTATGCCCAAAAATTTATTTCCCTAGATGTTGAGGCAAAATTTCCCTAGATTTCGTTAAAATAATCACTTTTACACAAGTTCGTAGTCACCGTTTTTATTATCTTTCTTACACGGCAATTTTTAATTTTGCTAATGGAAATTCTCGATTCTCGATAGCAACACTGGAACAACTAATCTGACACAGCTCTGTCACAGTGTCAAATGTATACATACAGAATAATAATCATCAAACAGTATTAATAACCTTGCATCTGCGTGGTTGAATTTGAACCCGACTTCGATTGCAAATCTGACGCCACGCCTTACGCGCCGCGCCTCAAATAACATCTATGTTCATGAAATTTCAAGCAAATCTACCGTTGTAATTCGGTTTTAATTCAAGAATCTGTCAAAATATGTCGCTACTTCCGTCAACAGCCGCATGTGTAAATTTCACCCCTAGGTATACGTACTACGAATTTATAGAATTAAGTATCTTTCAGGATATGGAAAGGTGGTACTTGACGAGTTGCGAATAATAAAATCACGCGGCTGTACGCGATATATTTTGGCTACATATTATGAAATTTGGGAGGCGGGAATGGGTACCGCCGCCCCGGGAACCTTTATTGGATAACCAACACCTCTGCCATAGGTCACCCCAAGTGGTTCGCTACGTTAGGTGATTTAGCAGGGGTGCCCGGGTTTATGGGGTGAGGTTTGCCTAGATCTTGGAGGCGGATGACCAGGACACTCTGAACCCCAGATTCCTACCCACCCCTTAAACCCTTTTCCTTCCCAGAATTCCCCTCCATTTCCTTTCCTTAAAAAAACCCTCCACACATCATTCCTAAAGATGACATAGGCCTTGAGGCAGATTATTTTCCTCAGGGCCTCCTGTGTGGGGTTCGTGTAAAAAATATATATTACATATGACGCCATTGCGTGTCTCAGTTACTTTGTCACGGTTAATTTGTCTCGGTGACTAGGTGTCACTGGATCACAGTGGATCCGAGGAACTGGATATTTTTGGAACCAGTTCCTATCGGATTTATAAAATGGTCACCAACACTCAAACTGGGTGAAGCCGAAACAAAATCCGCCCGCAGGGCCTAGCATCAAAAACCTGTGGAGCGGATTTTTAACTACTAGTGAGATCATAATTATACAAACGTCCCATTTCTTGCTGTACTTTTCCAAATAAAACACTTTTTGCCAAATGAAATAATAATTTCAAAATATGTATACACTTACAACTGAATTAAAAACGATATTCCTATTAAAAAAATCACTTTGCAAAATAAAAATCAACCGCAATCACCGAAACTGAAAAAATATCTTGTAATAAACATATTTAGATAAAAACGCAACTTGAAACCTAAATTTAATATCATTTTGAGTTATCGGTGTTAAAAACAACATTGCTTGATTTATGTCAGTATATTAACAGTATATAAGATTCACGGAAATTAATAATTATTATTATTATCGACTAGCAATACCAGTAATATTGTCATTTTAAAAAAAATTGTACAAAGTGTTTGAGTTCGAAATTTCCCTAGATCTAGGGAAATTTCCCTAGACATACCATCCCTGGTTAGCGCCTGCGCGTTCTTGGCAAAAATGTCAAAATAGATCGCTATGTGGACGAAAAAACCTTTCTTTTCGTGATTTATTATGGGAATCACGAATGTGTTTGGATTTTTATTATTACAAGGTGACCACAATATCCACAATAGACTTCCAAATTCCCCAACAGTTCCTTTACCTCTAAAATGAAACCACATTCTATTGAAATTAGTATTTATTTTTTATAATTTAGACATATTCGAATTTGTTGACGTCTTTGACGAAAATCAACCTTTAGAATATCATATGCGGAATAACATTCCGCGTATGAGTATCTCGTTTTTATATCACGCTTTCAATTTTAGAGAGTAGCTCGTCAAATTTCTGCGGAAGCATTCATAAATGATTTTTATATCCGTTGATATCTTCTTTTCGCATTTCTACTAACAAATGATTACTTGCTCCAAGGTTTGTTCTTCTAGTAATCCAATTGCGAACCCAAATCGAACTTTTTATTTTGTTTTTTTCTTTTGCCAAAAGTTTCTTCAGTAAATGAGTTGCAAGCAATACAATTACTTTATTGACTTCTGTGCGGACAGAACTGACTCTATTATGTCCTTGTAATTGTATATCCGTTGACATCTTGGACCCAAATCAACCGTTTTGTTTTCTTTCGTCAAAAGATTCTTAAATAACGAATAATTGCGTTGCAAGCAATACGATTACTTTGTTTAGTTCTGGGCGAACGGAACTGACACTACACGATGACATTTATTATTTGACATGAGCATGCTCATTAAATAGCATGTGTGTTCAAATGTTGGCTTTGAGCACGCTCATTCAAGAGAAAGCTCAAACCAAGCCTGCTCGTTAATGAGCAAGTGTGTACAGTTGACTATTTGACATGAGCATACTCATTAATGAGCATGCTCATAAGCCGGCTTGTCAATGAGCAAATGTGTCAGTACCATAATACGATATTATGGCATCATATTTACAGGATACAGAAACGATAATGATTTTATCAAAAAATATTAACGTCGATCGTCTTAAAAATTTGAGAAGTTGTTATCTCTGGTACAATACATATTAATTTGACTCGGGACGTCCGATATATGTATTAGGAATAAAGCATCATTTTACATCACCTATAATATTGGCGTGTTCTTTAAATACAATAGATTTGAATATCAACACATTTTTCTAAAATAACTTTAATCAATTGTTTTTAAAAACTGGTAAGACATTATTTTTGGGGTATTATGCCGTGTTGCATCACCTCTTTCTTTAGCCAACGTTTCAAACGGCGTTACAGTGTCCATCATCCAAAAAGACGTGTGCCACACGTCTGTCCAAAGAAGAAGATAGCGCAACACGGCATAATAACCCAAAAATAAATCACTATTATACTTTTGGCTGTGAAAATCACATCAAATGTAAGACCATGTTACAAAAACGGAGAAAGAATGTATGGAGTAATGCACAATATTACGAAGGAAATTCTTAGATAATTTGCCTAAAAAGCCTACTGGTTAGAAATTATTACACATTTTGTAAATTTTCAGATTATTATTTTGATTCCTTTTAAAATTATTTTTTATCGTAAAAAATGCATATTCAACATGTATATATTTTTTTAAATGCATATTTAATATATATTTTTTTAAATGGGTTAAAATAATAATCTGCATATTTACAAAACGCATTTTAATCTCTAACCGTTATTCCTTTGTTAAAATGTATGTGTAATCTATTTTTATTTCATCAATGTTTTGTGTTACTATTTATTGTTTATGTATATTGAAATATATACTATGCTCGTACTTATTTATTGTTTAATTTTGTATCCCAATGAGGCTTACGCTAAGCGAAACCGGTTTGTCATAAGAATAAAATTCCGTGATTTTGAACAAATTTATTGTATTATTTCATTATATTAAAAAGTTATGATTTGTACTGAATGGGCAAGAATTTGCTTGAAGCAAGAAGTGTATGCCGTGATAGAGTTATTTGTCATTCATTTATTCTCTGCCTACTCCTGTGGAAAAACGGCGGCGGCGTGGTAGATGAATAATTAGTCTGTTATGCTACGGGCACACTTGCTCATTTGAAGCCAAAGAGCATGCTACCTAGTAGCAATTGCTACCTAGTAGCATGTGTGTCCGTGACGTTGCTAGTAATGAGCATGCTCATTTGAAGCCAAATGAGATAGCTGATAGAATCAACAGCCGTTTGATTTATGAGCATGCTCATTGGATTATCGGGTGGAAGGGGAAGCCTCTAAGCATGTGTGGACAGGCTGGCTTATGAGCATGCTCATGTCATTCCGATCTCAGTTCGCGCCAGGGATGGTATGCCCAAAAAATTTATTTCCCTAGATTTCGTTAAAATAATCACTTTTACGCAAGTTCGTAGGCACCGTTTTTATTATCTTTCTTACACGGCAATTTTCAATATCAACACTGGAACAACTAATCTGACACAGCTCTGTCACAGTGTCAAATGTATACATACAGAATAATAATCATCACAGAGTGTTAATACCCTTGCATTTGCGTGGTTGAATTTCAGAACCCGACTTCGATTGCAAATCTGACGCCATGCCTTACGCGCCGCGCCTCAAATAACATCTATGTTCATGAAATTTCAAGCAAGTCTACCGTTGTAATTCGGTTTTAATTCAAGAATCTGTCAAAATATGTCGCTACTTCCGTCAGCAGCTCGCAGGTGTAAATTTCCCCCCTAGGTATACGTACTACGAATTTATAGATTTAAGTATCTTTCAGGATATGGAAAGGTGGTACTTGACGAGTTGCGAATAATAAAATCACGCGGCTATACGCGATATATTTTGGCTATATATTATGAAATTTGGGAGGCGGGAATGGGTACCGCCGCCCCGGGAACCTTTATTGGAAAACCAACACCTATGCCATAGGTCACCCTAAGTGGTTCACTACGTTTGGTGATTTAGCAGGGGTGCCCGGGTTTATGGGGTGAGGTTTGTCTAGGTCTTGGAGGCGGATGACCAGGACACACTGAACCCCAGATTCCTACCCACCCCTTAAACCCTTTTCCTTCCCAGAATTCCCCTCCATTTCCTTTCCTTAAAAAACCCTCCACACATCATCCCTAAAAATGACATAGGCCCTGAGGGAGATTATTTTCCTCAGGGCCTCCTGTGTGGGGCTCATGTAAAATATATATTACATATGACGCCATTGCGTGTCTCGGTTACTTAGTCACGGTTACTTTGTCTCGGTGACTAGCTGTCACTGGATCGCAGTGGATCCGAGGAACTGGCTATTTTTGGAACCAGTTCCTATCGGATTCATAAAATGGTCACCAACACTCAAACTGGGTGAAGCCGAAACAAAAGCCGCCCGCAGGGCCTAGCATCAAAAACCTGTGGAGCGGATTTTTAACTACTAGTGAGATCATAATTATACAAACATCTCATTTCTTGCTGTACTTTTCCAAATAAAACACTTTTTGCCAAATGAAATAATAATTTCAAAATATGTATACACTTACAAATGAATTAAAAACGATATTCCTATTAAAAAATCACTTTGCAAAATAAAAATCAACCGTAATCACCGAAACTGAAGAAAATATCTTGTAATAAACATATTTAGATAAAAACGCAACTTGAAATCTAAATTTAATATCATTTTGAGTTGTCGGTGTTAAAAACAACATTGCTTGATTTATGTAAGTATATCAACAGTACATAAGATTAATGCAAATTAAAAATAATAATAATTAGCGACTAGCAATACCAGAAATATTGTCATTCGTAAAAAAAAATGTACAAAGTATTTGAGGTTCGAAATTTCCCTAGATGTAGGGAAATTTCCTTAGACATACCATACCTGGTTCGCGCCTGCGCGTTCTTGGCAAAAATGTCAAAATAGATCGCTATGTGGACGAAAAAACCTTTCTTTTCGTGATTTATTATGGGAATCACGAATGTGTTTGGATTTTTATTATTACAAGGTCACCACAATATCCACAATAGACTTCCAAATTCCCCAAAAGTTCCTTTACCTCTAAAATGAAACCACATTCTATTGAAATTAGTATTTATTTTTTATAATTTAGACATATTCGAATTTTTTGACGTCTTTGACGCAAAACAAACTTTAGAATATAGGAACTCATATGCGGAATAACATTCCGCGTATGAGTATCTCGTTTTTATATCACGTTTTCAATTTTAGAGAGTAGCTTGTCAAATTTCTGCGGAAGCACTCATAAATGATTTTTATATCCGTTGATATCTTCTCGCATTTCTACTAACAAATGATTACTCGCTCCAAGGTTTGTTCTTCTAGTGATCCAATTGCGAACCCAAATCGAACTTTTTATTTTGTTGTTTTCTTTCGCCAAAAGTTTCTTCAGTAAATGAGTTGCAAGCAATAAAATTGCTTTATTGACTTCTGTGCGGACGGAACTGACTCTATTGTGTCCTTGTAATTGTATATCCGTTGACATCTTGGACCCAAATCAACCGTTTTGTTTTCTTTCTTCAAAAGATTCTTAAATAACGAATAATTGCGTTGCAAGCAATACGATTACTTTGTTTAGTTCTGGGCGAACGGAACTGACACTACACGATGACATTTATTATTTGACATGAGCATGCTCATTAAATAGCATGTGTGTTCAAATGTTGGCTTTGAGCACGCTCATTCAAGAGAAAGCTCAAACCAAGCCTGCTCGTTAATGAGCAAGTGTGTACAGTTGACTACTTGACATGAGCGTACTCATTAATGAGCATGCTCATAAGCCGGCTTGTCAATGAGCAAATGTGTCAGTACCATCACGCAATAACTCAGAAATGACCGTTGTAACTTAGAATTGACCTACGTCATAATCGAATTATAATTAAATTCAATTTTATTTTATAACATTACGTTCTTATTTATTCTTATCAATTTTAATTTGTAGAACTCCATTTAAACAGTTTATACATTTTCGTAGGTCGGGGTCGTAGTTCGGGGTCGTAAGTGGGAGGCATTTGGATTCCCCGTTCGGTTCCGAATTCCGAGTTTGAGTTCCGGCTTCGAGTTTTGCTCCGGTCCAGTTTGAACGCAGGGTTTGAAAAGAAAAAGAACTCAAACGCGCGACCTGCAGTACCTGCACCCGACTCGTGACTAGCTCGGACCGAGACGCACAAGCCGGCGAACCCGGGCCTGGAGTGCGAGTGGCTCGGACTGCCGCGACTACCGCCAAGTTCCGGGCTTGGGTCTGATTCGGATTCCCGGCTCCCGCCCCGGTCCGGGTTCGAGTTCCGCGTTCGGGCCCGAGTCCGCGCTCCGTTGCGGGTTCGAGCAAGTTCGAGTCCGGGACAGGGTTCTCTGAGAGTAGTCGATTTGAAAAAGGAGTGGGAGTGGGAACCACTTCCCGCAAAGGACTCAAGTTCAAGAACCCATTCCGGCTGGACCTACTCATCGCTAATACCAATACCAATCCTGACGCCACAGGCTTGTAACTGATAAAAACTTCCGCCTTTGTTGATTTCTTCATTTGTCACTCGTGGTTCGAATTTCAAACGCACAATGGGTACCTACCCCAGAGAGTTGCAAATTTTAAAAATTATTTTCTACAGAAAATTCTCATTTTTTGAAAATTAGTTAATAAATACGACAGAATGTTAAACCGACGATATTTTAGAAAACTTATGAATAACATCGAGACATAAAGTTGACGTTGTTGAGGATATTATACGAGTTAAAAAAAAAAAACGTTTTGCGATAAGATACCTTCATCACATTAAAAAAATGCATGTGAATGGGTGAGGGTAGGATGATGAGTTATCTTTTTCCTTATCCGCCGTCTGATAGAGAGAACCATGATCCATAATGGTACTGACCAGTACTGACACTAGTTATCATATCTTCATAGCAAGCTCTCTTGCTACTAATGAGCAAATTATACCTAGTAGCATGTGTGTCTCGCCCAAATGCACATGCTCATAAATCAACCAATTATTGATTTGTGAGCATGCTCATTGATTTTGAGTGGAAGGGGAAATGAGCGTGGTCATTGAGGAGCATGTGTGTCAGTACCATAAGGGCCTTCGCTCATGGAGAAACCGAAACCAAACTAAAACTGGTTGGCAACTAAGTTTACGGCGCAACTCAACTTTACGATTTCAGTAATTATATAAGCTTGTAATACAAAATATAATTTATTAACTTATCAATTTTCAGCCTTATTATATAATAATAATTTATCAACCTCCTGAATAAAATCGATATCTTCCTGCTCTGACTTATCGCAAATTACTCGAAAACTTGACTGATTGTGAGGCGCAACCATGGCAACCTGTCAAGAACTACAGATTCAAGATTACACATAGACACTCAAAACTCGCCTCAGGAAAGCATAAATAAGGAACTCCAGTGAAAAATATTATGGCTTTAAAAAATTTGTTCATATAGACCAATAAACGCTGATACTAAATATATAAGTTTTATTAAATAATATTAAACGTAGAGTTTTAAAAAAAATTATTTAAAAGTCCATTTTAAAACGTGTCATTAAAACACCCTGTCAAGTTGGTATTATTGGAATGTTAATGGTGACGTCACCGCGTCCATAATTATCCAGTCACGTGGTCACATTGTATCGAATTTTTGACAAGCTATTCAACATTCAGTTTATTGGTTTATAGAGATTTAGACATATAATGGTTGTTGTTTTTATTGAAACATTATTTAGGCCTAAATAATTCAGTATAAAAAATATAGCATCTCTATTAGTTTATCTATATTATTTAAAATATTCAAAAACTGTAACTGTACAAAAAACGATCGTAATGCCCGTTAAAACGTTCCAATGCTGAATTTCAAGATGGCGGGCGATGAACAGCTGATTCCAGTTGCGTACAAAATTCGTGCTTCGGTTTCCATAATATTGATTTCGATTCGTAAAGCTAAAAAAAAATCATTTCAAACCATTTTTATACTACTCTTCCGTAATATTATTGAAAAATATAATACTATCCATACTTAATATTATAAATGCGAAACTGCTCGAGTTTGTTTATGACGCTTTCACGCATTAACCAATAAAAAGACTTTGAAAATTCATTCACCAATAGAAAGCTAAATTATATGCGAAGAATATATTTTGTATATGATGGCAAGCTCTGGCGTTATGAAATTATAAATATTAATATATTATATTTGTTATACGTTTTCTGTCGCTAACAAAAGCGAATTTTTGCTAACGTCAGAAAAAAATCGTTTCCATGGAAACGATGTTGATATAATTGTGGGCACAAAGCTGGTAGGTACTCAGCCCCCTGGTCAGCTACTGCTCCAGAAAATTCAAATATTAGAATATGTTTTATTTTTTTTGGACAAGCTTCTGTTTTGGAATAAATGTCAGTTCCTACATTAAAAATATAATTCGTAACGATTACAAAGACTGAATAATAAATAGTGTAATTTTTTATTATATTAACAAACTTCCAAATATTTAATTAAAAATAAACATCCGAAATGTTTGTAAACACGTAAATTTCGAACGAATGAACAAAATTGGATAATTTTTTTTTCTTTGAGCTATAGCTTTATGAAATTTAGGTGGCAGGCGAGATGTTTGAAAACTGAATGTAAGGGAATGAATGTATGGAATGCGGGAGGGGGTGGGGGTGGGGAGGAGGGGGATAATAGATAAGGTCAACCGCAACAGTAATTTCCCGTAATACCATGCGAGCGAAGCCGCGGGGAAAAGCTAGTAATAAATATAATATAATAAATAAATAATTCCACCTAAATAACGTTTTACTTATTGAATAGTTTCATAGCTTCTTCCATACAAAATGACAACATCTGTTGAAAATAACCAAAGCTTTTGGTCATGATGACGTCACACTAGATACGGTGGTTTTCGGGGAATCTTGAAAATTAAAACTTTGACATTTATTTTAACTATAAAAACTAATTATAAAAATAAAAATAAATATGCAGTTATTTAAGTTAGAAGGTCATTCATTTAAAAAAAATAAAAAAATGAACAGGAGTTCCCTGTTATTTAACAAATATATCGAAGTTTTTATTTCACAGCCAGTCAAGTAAAAATGCGTTTAATAATATTAGATCATCGAGGGGGTAGAGTGGTGATTTCCTAAAAATTCGTGTAGCTTGAATTCCACGCGCCACTGGGAGATTTGAATTTACTGCAATACAAGTAAGTGGCAGTATTTAACTTCAAGCTACGTCACACATCCGAAATTTCAAAAGCGGCCGGAAGAGTTTTTTTTTTCGAAAAAGGCCAGAAAGGCTATTCCCTAAAATTTGTGATAAGAAATCGTTCTCCCGCGAGAAGTGCTGTCAGATTTGTGTGATTTTCTACAGCTGTTAAATGAATAAATAATCATGCATACTTGCAGGAATTCGTGTTTAAAACGACCCAAACTAAAATACGTGACAGCTCACAGCTGAAATTTTGACATCGGCCGATAGAAAAAGCAAATAACAGCCTTAAAAATCACACAAATCTGACAGCACTTCTCGCGGGAGAACGATCTCTTATCACAAATTTTACGGAATAGCCTTTCAGTATTGTTAAACGCATTTTCTACGAACCTTAGCTATCTAGCCTCAAATCTCTACATATTATAAAACAAAGTCCTCCGCCGCGTCTGTCTGACTGTTCGTGATAAACTCAAAAACTACTGAACGGATTTTCATGCGGTTTTTACCAATAAATAGAGTGATTCACGTGAAAGATTTAGGTATATAATTTGTCAAATTTTTTGTAAATTGGTTGAAATATATAATATATAAAGCAGAATGTCTGTATGTGGTGGACGAGCGGGCTGGCAGCGAGCGGTGTGGATTTGATTTGTATGCGAATCCACAGTTTTACGCCGAGCTTGATGAAATTTTGCACATGTGACCTTCAAAACAAGATCTAGATTTGATTACGAAAACTCGGTGTAAAGTCCGGGCACCGCCGGGGACTTAGGCTAGTAAATTTCTAATTTATTTTATCGTAATCTTTTCTTTCAACATTTTGGGGCAAAATTGGACCTACTCAATTATTTTTTTTAATCTGAATTTCATCCGCTTATTACAAATAATATATTGTAAGTAAGTACATAAATATCATAGTTTTCTATCTGTATGTTACTGTAAAAGCCCGTACTACAGTAAATCTTAAGATTTATCAGTAAATTCTAAGATTTACCAACTGTTAATGTTGGTAAATCGTAAGATTTTTTAGTAAAACTTATGATTTACCAATTTACGGGCTTTTACAGTAACATGTATACAACATACTAAGCGGGTTCTTTTCAACAGCAAGGCCCAGAATTTCAATTGCTCTAAGCGATATTTACGTCCATCGAGTTGCTCTCTAGTAGGAGTTAAGCTAACAAGATCCTCCCTAACAAGATAAGCCGAACATTACTTATTTACTGAAATACCGGTGCTATGATTTTCACATCACTATTCTGACGGGGGATTCCACTCATAAAATGTTATCGCCTTCTCGGAAAAAGCAGTACAGGGAGAGTTAGTTCGGTTATTTGATCACAGATGTCTCGAATCCCCATGTGATACGATTTTTTTTGTTTGTCAAATTGATATCGCATTAAAATAAACAGAAATAAACTTTTCTTACTAATACGTGGTTTGTGCGGTTAGTTTGTGGATGTAGGTACTTACATATAATTTGATATACAATAATGTTATTAATTAATAATGCTGTAAGTGCAAAATGGCCGTTACATCATCGGTGTCCGGACAACTCAGAATGAAACCAACTCAGAAAAGTCAATAGGCATAAGAGATAAAAAATGGTCAAATAGGTTACGTTAGATTAAGTTAAGGACTATTTTTAAATAATTTTTTTCGTAGCTTTTAATGACTTTTCAAAGAGGTGTTGAGTTGACTTTATTTTCATTTGGCATGGAACCTACATCATCATATTTTGTAATTTGCAACGAGCAAATGGGTCGTTCTTATTTTTAACCCACATAACTTTTACCACTCTGTCACATTTCCACCACTCTGTCACATTTTGCTTTTACTATAAATGAATCTCTCTGGATCTCTGAGGGAAAATTGTAGCAAGGGGGGAAGGAGGGCTAAAACGCCTATTGGGGGTGACAAACACGAGCTGCGTGTACACCTATTTCGAATGGCAACCCGCGTGACAGAATTGTCGTACGACATAAAAATTGTAGGAGTCAAGATTTTGAGATTCTTAAAAATATTTTGTTAAACATCATTAAAAATAATAATCGCTGTTACTTGGTAGGTTATACCTTTTGGAGTTTAAAAATAGTTTTATATTTTACGTCGTCATATCATTTTTTGTAACATTATAAAATAAGAACTTCCTTCCCAGAACTCTCCTCCCCTTCCTTAGAAAAAAACCCTCCACACAGCATCCCCAAAGATGACATAGGCCCTGAGAGAAATTATTTTCCTCAGGGCCTCCTGTGTGGAGCTCATGTAAAAAAAATACACGCAAGTCGAGGTGGCAGAAGACAATTGTGATTTGTATGAAATACACTTTTATCACGTTGTAACTACAACCCTGTCACGTAATTTTTACTACAAAAATAACACATATTTTTTTAAAACGCACACAGTCGTTACGTCTTTAGTACAGTAGATTTTAAAGTAATTATAAAATAATAATATTGGTAATTCTGTTGAATTTTTCTCCACTAACTGGTGGAGACAACTTTATGTACATTAAAAAGAAGAACGACCCATATAGCAAAGCTAATTAGGTAGGTAGGTAGGTACCTACGACAAAAGTTTTTTTTTAATATATATTATTTACTGAATTTAAATATTTTTGATTGTCTTTATACATCTGACAAATTGAATATCTTCATTTTGTTTTATATGTAAGTATTGAATTTTGTGATAGTAAAATAATTTAAATTTATTTGTTATTTTGGTAAAATTCTGTTATTTATTGTACGCGGAAAATAGATCGCAGATTGGAACGTAGAGGGTTTTATCAACTTATTCTTGAGATCAACAGCTTGTCGGCCTGACTTCTGACCTGTTTCTTCTTTCTTTCAACATGGGTTATTCAAAACCCATGTTCACTCCTTCAACTCCTTAAAAATACCCTCCGCACAGCATCTCCAAAGATGACGCAGGCGCTGGGAGAAATTATTTTCCTCAGGGCCTCCATGTGGAGTTAATGTAAAAAAAACATGTTACGGTTTCACATGTTACATTTTGCAAAATGTTTGCCTATACAAGACAAGGGAGGTGGGTGTTGGTACCGCCGCCCCGGGAACCATTTATCGGATAACCAACACCTCTGCCGTAGGTCACCCCAAGTGGTTCGCTACGTTTGGTGACTTAGCGGGTTCAGAGGGTGAAGTTTGTCCAGGTCTTGGCGGCCGGTGGCGTCTGGCCACCTGCCGTGTGTTGAGCAGGATCGAGAGACACTGGTTGAGAGAGGTCTTTTGTCCTCTCTAGTCGGAATCTCTCAACCCATTGCCTTGCACTGCACATACGTCCATCATTCCTGAACACAATGACCCCCAGATTCCTACCCACCCTTCATACCTTTTTCCTTCCCAGAACTTCCTCTCCTTCCTTTCCTTAAAAAAACCCTCCACACAGCATCCCCCAAAATGACATTGGCCCTGAGGGAAATTATTTTCCGCCGGGCCTCCCGTGTGGAGCTAATGTAAAAAAAGTAGGTATATACATAATATATACGCGTGTATATAGGTACATATGTCCCTCCTCACCAATGAATACTAATGACCTAAGAAAAAAAAATAGTTACAAACAATAACACAAAACTACACTCGACAATCGTCAAATTAACATGCAATTGCCCCTTATAGGTAGTTTATTTTATTATTTTCGTATGAAAGGGCAACTTCGGAAAAAAAGTGAATAATTTTAAAGCATTAAAAATGGTCACGGTTGTCAATCTCGCGGCTCAGACATATTAATATAATTTTTGACAAATGTCATGGACTTTAATTTTTCTCCCTTCTCACCCCACTTGTCACTCTCTGTTTTGGGGACGATTTCGAGCACTAATGTTGTAGAATAATGATTTTATTACATTATCGAAGAAAGCAAATACTTTGTGGCTTGACATTTTACAGAATGAAACAAGTTCTTTGTTTAAAACCACTTTACTTCCTCCTACCCCGCCCCCAACCATTATCTGATGCTCTCTCTCTCTCTCTTATATGCTCTCTCTTTCTTTTGTGTTTACCTCATTATCTTAACTCTGTACTTTAATTTAGTTTATATGTTTATTGTCCTGAAGAAGGTCGAGTTCGACCGAAACCGGTCGACGAATATAAATTTAAATAAAGTGGTTTTAAACAAAGAACTTGTTTCATTCTGATTTTATTACAACTAATACCTACCTACATTACCTACCACTCACACCCAAGCAATTAATACCGACGAAAAGTACTTACAGACCTACCATTTCTGCAGTATAATATTTGTATATCAGATAATTAAACATATAACATTCTACTTAATTTCGGTTGTCGGTGCGTAAGTATAGATAGTGAGCGTATTCTATCCTATAAAGTCGCGTAAGAGTCAACTAACTTTCACATAAAAATTCATACATAAAATGTAATTTTTTGAAGTGAAACTTCTTTAGCACCGTTGTGATTTGAAAGTCAATGAAATGGAAATGACGCTAAAAAGAGACAAACACATACATCTATAGGATTTAGCCTGCGAGAGAATGAGATAGAATAAAATCTTACCGCATTGGCCACTTTGATTACGAGGTCACTTTTCAAGGCTCCTATTGGTGAGTATTTTTTTAAATTTTTTATTTGTGCGGTGCTCCGTAGCCTTGTCTACTTTTTTTCAAAATTGGAACTTTGTTCAAAAAACGAAAAAGCACCCGTGTGAATGTTATTACTTTATTACTATACAAGCGATAAAGTAGGTACCAAAATTATTGTATTAAAATTTAATTCTTTATTTGAAATGTGTATTTCGTTTGTTCAAATGTTCGACAGATTCTTGATATTTGTTGTAATTTTTCAAGATTATCAACATTCGAAAAGTAAATGTCTTCTTTTGAAAGGCAATGATCCTTAGAAAAATAAATATTTTTAATATTTTTTTTATAAATACTGTCAGCTTCACAAATCCTTCAATTATAACATCCCTTGATTTTTCACGGGTCTGCGCTAGTATTTAAATATTTTTGAAAAACATTGTCGGTTCGACATCCACAAGTAGCATTTTGTTTGCTTAAGAGGGTCATCCAGTGTGAAGGTTATTTTTTTGGCTTTTTGGGATTTTTTTGGCGAACTGAATAAACACACAACTGCGAACTTTTCACCACATATTTATTCATACTTTGATCACATTTTACAATGTTTTTAGTCCGCAATCCTCACTCATTGCTGAAGTACTTATATCTGCTCAATAAATATTATTTGTTTTCATTAAAACATGTAAAACACTTCTTATATGCGGATGATACTGCTTTAGTGATTTCTGGCAGTGATTTACAAACTTGTTACAAAAATACTAAATTGAACTCTTAAAATGGCGGCTAAGGAGGTTAAACAATCAGTTTCCTCACACAGCCGTTGGGAAAGTGGTGGGGTCCCCTCCAATGCATCAAATTGCTTACACGATGCCATTCCTGCAATGTGTCAATGTGAAAATATGGAACTAGTTAAAGAATATGTTTATTTAGGTGTTATTATTGATTGCTTTTTCAAGTGTGATATACAAATAAACAAAGTTTGTTCACGACTAAGATAAATTGTAAGCAGATTGTATAAACTAATATTTTTGGTTCCTATCTGCATACTTCGAATAATTTATTTATCTCTAGCTGAATCTGTTATAAGGTATGGAATAACAGCTTGGGGATTTTCCTGTACAACAAATATCATGTTCAATCAGTGCAAAATTCATTGGTTAAATTATTAGCTGAAAAAAATTTATACAAATAAAGGCATAATATTCTACACTTTTATCAGTCTCAAAATTCTTTCAGTGAGAGCAATTCTGTGGTACAAATTATATTTCAGCACATAAATAACCCTTTATATATAAACAGGCTGGATCACAACCATAATACTTGCTTAAACTTTAATGAAGGACCAGTTTTACCTAAGCATACAAATAAATATGGACAAAGAACGTTTAATTAGGTACATGATTTCCAGTTGTTTAAATATGTTACCTGCTGAAATCAAAACTGTGCCCAAAACAAACAATTGGTGAATTTACTGAAGACTTGGCTTACTGAAAGAATTAATTTTTATTAGCTTACAATGACATATTATTCTAAAGATTTTAACTATTAACTCACTATAATAAGATTTTTAAATGTAAAGAACCCGTTAGATAAATTGCTAAAAAGCAGTTTATCGGGACTTTTAGTCTTATATTAAAAAAAAAATACAATGTGCTGCATTTATATTATTACTATCTACCTGACTCCTGCAACACCTCCTGTGGTTCTTTCATTACTCACCGATTATATTGATTATGAAAGAGCGAAATTTGGATGTAATTTTTTTTTTAATATTAGTGTTTCAAAAATATTATCCAAGAGGAGTTATAACGGGCGGCGGTTAGCAGAAAGACGGTTTCCCATGCCCCTTCTATATTTAATGAACAACCCGATAATAATCAATTGTATTAAAATCACACTGAAATAGATTATGAATCTGCCTTTTCCTCGGTTCTCGACATAATAATAATATCTTGCCATAAAGTGAATTTACGAGCGTAAATATTATATGGAATAATTCAGCATTTCGCTAATTTCGAAATCGTAAATTCGCATAATACGCACTTAAAATGAAACTGAATTCATAAATTGATTTAATGCGTGACTCTATTATTGCTATTTTAATGCAACCATTTATTATATGGAGCGGTCAAGCCAATGCATTACATTATAAATAGATCGAAAACTACGTTCATTGTGTCGTGGCAGGAAAGCAATATTAGTTTTTAATTCATTTTAAACCGTTCGCGATTTGCGATGATATCACCACCCAAAAGTTATTTTTCGTAAATAATTATTTCTTAGATAAGTTTTTAGATTTTCACGGCCAAAAGTATTTTCGTTATTTGTTTTTGGGGTGTTATGCCGTGTTGCGCTACCTCCTTCTGGTCTCGACTACGTTGTACCGGTGACTAGGGATCACTAGTTGACAGTGGATTCGAGGAACAGGTTTATTGGAATAAGTTCCTTGCCTGATTACGGAGACAAGTGAAATCTACAACTATTCTGAAGTATACTGTAATACCAGCTCGTAGTGGAGTGAAGCTGGCAACACGGTATTGCTTCCAAGTACATAAGCACACATTTCACTACTAATAATTACATATCTGCCCAGATGATGGACGCTGTAACGCTGTCCGAAACGTTGGCTAAAGAAGGAGGTAGCGCAACACGGCATAACACCCCAAAAACAAATAACTAAAATTATTTCTTAGTTTAATGATATGTGTTTAACTCGCGATTATATTCACCCACTTTTTTTTAAGGTACCTAATTTAAAATCGATAAAAAATTTTTGCTAGTTACTTCTAGTATTTATTTAGATTTTATTACTCGTTTAGTGGATGTAGTACTTATTTTTAAGCATAATAATATTTGGAATTTGGTTTTGTCAAACTGAATCCACTAAAACAAAAGATATATGTAATAAAATATTCATTAAAAATAGAGATACATAATGCAATAAAATGTTGATAAATAGTTTCCATGACAACTCCGAATCATGCAGTTTTAAGTTTTAACATCCCGTTGAAAAGTCATTAAAAGTTATGAACAAAAATTGAAAACTAGCTTATAACCTAATTTAACGTAACCTATTTACTTAACCAATTTTTTAAATATATTTTTCATCACTTTTCACGACTATTCAAAGGAGGTGTTGAAATTGTGTGATTTTGAGTTGTCCGGTCACCAGATAAAATATTAGTAAAATGATGACTTGTTTCATTTTATTTTCAATGCTTTCGCACTTTTTCACTGAAATAAGTAAATTTTTAAAAACTAAAATAATACCTAACTACCTATCAATATTATATTATGTACGTCATTTCTTACCAATCCCCCCGTATGTTGTTACTAATCATGTTTTCACAAATTAGTGTTTTTCCGTTTATTTTTATTTTTTTTATTTTGAATGTAGTATCTCTTCTATTGTCACATTTTCATTATTTCATATTTTCATAATATTGTCATATTTTCACTATTTTAATTTTTACTCGTTACATCTGTATCACATTTTGAAGACTTTGTTGGCAAAGTCTTGGCGTTGATATGACAAAAACTCACTTATAAATTGAGCTAAAATTATTATTTTCGAAGAATAATTCTTCACAAAATCGTAAAACTTCTTCATCGGTATAATAATATCGGTAGTTACTGATAAAAACAAAACCTAGTTTTTTTATTTTAGTCTCAAAATAATCTTTTAGTTTGTAACTGCTGCCAAGCATTTTTGAATGGACTTGTTTCATAAACGACAATTAAAAGTAGGGGTGAGTTGATTTCGTTGACCATTGTTGGAGAGTTGCAGCGAGGGGTGTCGTCCACGTTACGCAATTATTACTCCAGATCATCACGTACCTAACACTTCACAAAAAGGGCAATAACAACAGTACGACGATTATAATAAGTCTAAATATTGTGCTCACCATTTTGATAGGTGGTATTAAAAATTGCATCTAATGTTTGCTTGGAGGAGACGAGAATTAATGGTCAGTTTGTATAACCACTTGTTCCGTTAATGTCTTCGTACAAATTAAACATGAGTGAATTTTACAAGTGTATAAAGTCCATAACAGATGGGAGGCATGTTTTATAAGCGAAATGGAATAGGTTTAAGACACGCTTCCCATATAAATAACATTTGTCTGAGTAAATAGTAGGTAGTAGATGTAGCATACTAATTTTCTGTGTTTCTAATTTTCTCTTATTTAATAAATCAAAACCAAAATTTCATCTGAAATCATAAGATTTTAAGTAGGTACTTAAATACCTACCTACTTAATTATAAACCATAATATTATAATTAATATATATGTATATATTTTTTAATTTCCAATCTTAAGGAATTATACAAATTGTCCAAAGAAACATCACTATCCCTTTTTTTCAAACTTTCTTCAAGCAGGTAGGTACAGTGCTACACGTTGGCGTTGGCGAAAAAGGAGGGCGCTGTCATAACGATAGTAGGTGTGCTTGCCAGATTAAAATACAGACCTGCCATAGGTCACCAACACCTCTGCCTTAGGTCACCCCAAGTGGTTCGCTACGTTTGTGACTAAGCAGGGGTCCCCGGGTTCATGGGGTGAGGTTTGTTAGGTCTCGGCGGCGAATGTGTTTGCCCACCTACTGCATGGCGGGCCAGATCGGGAGAGAATGGTTGAGGGAGTCCCTTTGACTTCTCCACCCGTACTCTCTCGGAAAATCGCCTCGCACCGCAATGGGAGGGATGGATTCATACGTATGTCGCTCCTGGACATACGTATGACTGATTCCCAGATTCCTACCCACCCCTTATACCTTTTTCCTTCCCAGAACTTCCACTCCTTCCTTTCCCTAAAAATACCCTCCATATAGCATCCCCAAAGATGACACAGGCCCTGAGGGAATTCTTTTTTCCTCAGGGCCTCCTGTACGGAGCTAATGCAAAAAAACAGAGATATAGTTAATTCTTACTCCATCGCCAACTTATAAGTACCCAACAAGAAGATTTCCCATTTGAAAATATAATCTTTAATGAACTATTAAAACGGTCACCATTTTTCTTCAAACAAATTTAAAGTCAGACAAAATGCAAATCGGTCGAGCAAAAGAGGACTTCGCTACGGTCAGTTAACTAGCCGACATTATTTAAAATTAATTAGTTTTTATATTGTTTTAACATATATGAATACATAAATATGTAATCTATATTAGATACGTACCTATAATGTAAAATAACTGGCTTTCCCTGAGGCCGGGATTCTGTCACTACGTCACTGGGTGTGGGTTCATACCTACACCGATTTATTTATCAAAAGTATACGCCCTAAGCTAAAAAAGATTTAAGCCCGTCATCTCATATTATTTAGCTACGAAGTTCTTATTACTTTATAACATGTTCATTATAAATATATAAGAAATGAAGTCTACCTATTTTTAAAAGCGAAATTTAATTTAGAAAATCATTTTTGTTGTGGAAAAATAATCAGAGTTATAAATATTCTTAAGCCGCCGCTATCCGAACTTCTACCGATTTCTTGCATATCTCATGTTATTTTTTAAGATAATATCTATACAATCCCCACGCCGAAACGCAAATTATTTGAAATTCCCTGGATAGAAAAAAAAATCGCAAAGTATGCTCCGAAATTTTTTATTTTCAAGCCTGTCTCTATTATTTAACAAGTTATATGTATGAAAAAATTCACAGTGTTTCTTTGGACGTTGTTTTAGACAACCTCCACGAGATTTTTGCTCTATTCTAAACGAGTCGTGTTTTATTAAACATTTTCACAATTTTCGCTTCAATTTTATCGGTTGAAATATTAGCGCGCTATCTCCAACATTCGTAATTACATATCTCTCCATTTTCTTCTTCTCGTGCTCGGATAGGGGGCCTTAAGATCGCCGTCCTGATGAAAGACTGCACGAACGAAACGAAACATTACTTGAAATGGTTTTAGCCGTGTTTGTTGACCAGATCTAAATAACTAGACTTACCCAACTTCCTCTCCCGCATGTCCTTCCCCTCCCCGTTTCAGCCTCACAACATACCAATTGGGGATGCCGTAGTCCCGCTGGCTCTGTCATTTGGCCGCACTTTACCGCACAATTGTATTCACATAAAAAAAGGTTTGTGACCCTCCCTAAAAAAAAAGAATCCCCGATAAAATGATAGTAGATTGAATTTACCATAGATACCATTTTGAGTAGAGTGTTTTATTGGATTACAAATAATTGTTTAATGGAATTATGGTAATTCGGCGCGGTGGTCATTTATTACGTGCATATCATTAATTCGGGACCCCCCTGTATTATGATAGCTTTTTCATAACAGTCCAATGAAAGAATAAATGTTTACAAAAATGTGATAGCACTTTCCTGACCCATGCAGAAAAGGTCCCATGATTAAATTATTTGAGGCACCTACCTACCCAAATAAAAACATGGTCAGTAGTAATTCAATTATTAGCTGATATACAAAATGCTTTTCGTTCTTGATTGCTAGATTGAACACACGAGAATGCTGGGTAGCTAAGTATATTCATTATTTATTCTTTTGATGCTCTCTCCTATCGAAGGCTGGCTACCATCGGGAAAATCTTCATCCTGCAGGCTGCAGTAAGGAGTCATTCATAATTTCCGAATAGGTATGCAAATGATGGCGGCTTGGGGGGTTTCGTGGGGACGATCCTAACCAGATTTTCCCGATACCAACTAAAAGTAAAAAATAATCGTTCCTTTGTTGTTAACAAAGTAAATAAATTCTTCAAACATAATAAAAATGACCGAATTGGATATCGATACCGTGGCGCAGTGGTTAGCGCGTTCGCCCGGAAAGCGAGAGGTCCTGGGTTCGGGTCCCAGAGGTGTCAATATCTTTTTCTGATTTTTCTGTTTTCAGATTTTCGATTGAGATTCGCTTATATCGTCTTCATTTACTTAAATATTACAATTTGAGGTTTTACTCATAAAAAGTTAAAATAAAAATTAAATTTAAAATATTCGATTATTTCAATACGAGTGAGGAAAACTTAAGGTTCCTTAGAGCCAATGGACAAGTCTGCAACCCACTTGCATCCGTTTACCTTTGCAGGGGTTACCGCAGAAAATTATTTGCCAATCAGGAGAATTGCGGACTGCCGGTTGTAAATTCATTTATTGCACAAACAAGTGGCTAATCATTGCATGCTGTGTCTGACCCCAGACCTCAATCGAATGCTGCGGACTATTTGGCGACAGATGCCATTTATTGTTCGATGATTCGATGTATTCTGCAGCGTGATTTGCCAATAACGAGAGAAGTGCTATGTTAGTGGATGGCGGGTACCTCTGAAATTAAAAATATACAGTATTTCCGAGGAAACTTTGTGCTAATCTAATCAAGTGAACTTATCAGTGTAATAAAATAAAACTTAAATTCGATAAATAAAACAAAATATTACTTAATAATTTGTTTGTTTCATTTATCCAGTAAATATAGGAATAATAACTGTTTTTTATAGTGACCTTCCAAGGTTCACCCATCTTATATTGTAGAGTTCATTTGACAAATTGATTAAAAGACATTGTTGAAAAGTTAAAAAAAAAGTTCGTTGGAGTTATTTTTAATGAGTACCTACATATATTATGCTGACACAAAATAATGCCAGTAAAAAGTTTTTGACGGTTTCAATGGAAAAACAAATCAGTGATAAAATATGACAAAAACATCTCGGAGAATTAATTGATAGATTTATTAACTATTTTTGGCGAACTTTATATTACAAACTATTGAATAATTTCCCTTGAATTATTGGTAAAATATTGAACACATGTTCAACAAGGAAATACAATCATCGTTATTTAACAAATCAATAAAGTCATCAATCCATTCGTCATAGCTAATCGAATTAACATTACGAACGGGGTAGTCACGCTAGGAGCAACATCTATCATTTTTCATAGTATAATAAGGATTCCAATTGAAAATTACACATGATCGATGAGTTAGAAATTCGATTATTGAACAACGAAGTGCATTTTGAATAGACAAAAGTATTTCCTGTTACCGGTGCAGGCGCTATCAGCTATCTTGCTTTGTATAAAAGTGAATTTAGGACCATATTCTAACTTTTTATAGTCTAATAGTCCCAGACTTCGAATGCGGTCCTAATATTATTAATTGTTTCGACGAATCTCCTTCGGGCGCCCAGTCTAGCCAACCACATAATAATACTAGGGTTAATCAAAAACTAATGCCTCCAATTTTTTTCTAATTATATAAGGTTAGTTAAATGAAAATTTTGATTTTGGCGCTTTTCCTCAAACTTTAATTTACAATCTACTGCAGTAGTAACTTTCTACATCAATAGGTGGTAACACTGCAAAATGCACTTGAAAAAAGCACTTGCAAAATGGCCGACATCAAGGTTAGTATTAGACAGTTCTATGATTGAATTCTTGAATGCAGAAGGCGGAATGCCCATTCGCATTAATGAAATACTGAAAAATGTGTACGGTGATGCAACTGTATAAAAATTGTGACCGGAGACGAAAAATGAGTTAATTTTATTGAACCTGAATCAAAGAGGCAGTCAATGGAATGGCATCACACACACTCATTGAGGACGAAAAAATCAAAACTGTGCGATCGTTATGGCAACAGTGTTGTGGGATGCAGTGGTTTGATTATGGTTCATCTTTTGGAATGCACAATAAATTCTGTCCAATACGTCACAACCCTTAAAAAGCTTAAAGCACATCTTTCGCCCAACAAATGCTATGGCGGATGTTCTTCTTTTGCATGACAAATCAAGACAAGAAAATTGAATGGATAATCTTGTCCCATCCTCCACATAGCCTGACTTGGCGCCATCAGACTTCCATCTGTTCGGGCTGCTAAAAGAAGCTCATCGTGGGATTCGCTTTGAATATAGGCCGTGAAAACTTCCGTGCGTCAATGGCTTAGGACGCAGGACCGTGCTTTTAACCACTCTGGGATACATGCCCTCGTCAAAAGATGGACTAAAACTTTTGAAATGGACGGAGATTATATTGAAAAGTGACGGTACCTAAATATTGCAAAAAACGGTTGTTTTTTCTTTTCATATCCTTCGTATCATCCATAGGGCTGAAAACATTACATTTAATGGTACCTATTATTGCAATTGTTACAATTAACTGATAACGTCGTTAATTATTTACATCTGTTTTAGCGATGTCGTAAAACCGTTCGTGATAGCAATTGAAAAACATATCAGGCAAATCCCGTTTCCTTGGCAGTTGAAAACTATTGTTCGGAATATATTTCCTTTAGTGAAAACTTCATTAGCATAGTTGTGATTTGAAACTCGATGCAACGAAAAATAGCGTCACTAAAAAGAGATAAACACGTACATCTGTGGAAAGTTGAAATCTCAGCAAAATCAGATGAATAATTTTTATTTATTAACTTTAAAAGTCTTGATGGGCTTTAACAATATTATATACTTTACACGACTTACTGCATTTAATGTTCTAAAAATGTAACTTTTTGCAGATATTTTGATTCTTTCCTGGAGAGATTATAGTTTTCAGAAAGAATCATAGTCGGCATAATTTCAGTCGGCAGCAAAGGGCCTGAGTAAACTACAATTATTCGTAAATATACCTTAAAAATTTGAAGTTTTTAAGCTCTTAAAAAAATTTATGTTATTTTTGAAGATAATATCTAGATACGTTCCACGCCGAAACACAAATTATATGAAATTCCCTCGATAGAAACGAATCGCAAAGTATGCTCCGAAAATTATTTAAAACAATTCTATTTCTATTATTTTACAAGTTATATTTGTGAAAAAATTCACAATATTTCTTTAAATGATACTTAAGATACGTTCCACGAGATTTTTGCTCTATTTTAAACGAGTCATGTTTTATTGAGCTTTTTCGTAATTTTCGCTTCAATTCTATCACTTAAAATATTAGCGCGCTCTGTCCAACATTCGTAATTACATATCTCTCCATCTTCTTCTTTTGCAGCCGAGTAGCGCTGCCTTAAACAATTACAACATATAAATATTTACTGAGTGTACTGCACGGGAGTGCGAGGAAGTTTTTAGCACGATGCCGTAGCTAAACATGCCGTACGGACGTTGTGAAAGATAGAGACTAGGCCCCCTGGTCAGTTTCATGGTCTCAAAAATCCAAGGTTGTCTGATTTCGGCAGAGACGGAGATAAATTACTGTCTGGTGTATTTTGATTGGAGCATCCTTCCCAATAAAGACTCCATAGGAATGTTTAGAGTTATTATTGGGGCCCTATAGAAGCCGAAGTAAATCTGACTTCTAAGAAACTGGGCGTCTTGTATAGGGCTAACCATCGATTAACTCTAGTTATGGCATTTCTTATGAATTCGGTCGAATAATTCGGCCCACCCATGAGTAATTTTATAACCTAATTCCCCATCTGATTTCGTCACCTCGCTTTAAAAGCATAATATACTACAAAAATGTGAGAGGTCTTAGGTCAAAAACTAACATATTCTTGCAAAATATCCAACTCAACAACTATGATGCTATTTGTCTCACAGAGACATGGCTGAATGATTCATTTCTAAATGAGGAACTCTTTGACTCTAGGTACCATGTTTTTCGACGTGATAGAGATTATTCTAATTTGAAACAGAAACGTGGAGGAGGAACACTCATAGCAATTAAGAAAAAGTAAATTTCATTTCAACGAGTAGAATGGTGTTCTAACACAGAAGATATCTGGGTAACTATTAAACTTTCGGGAAAAAAACATTCACATCTGCACTGCATATATTTCACCAGATCATAGACATTTCATTAACCTCACAACACATCTAAACAAAGGGTCACTACAAATCATAGAATACACAAATGACAGTTTTGTATTGCTGGGCGACTACAATCTGCCGCACTTCTTGGGTACCAATAAACGATGAATGTGATTACTTATACACCGAACCAATGAATTCGTTAAATTCTGCTCACTTAGATTTTATTGAAGATGTGATGATATTCCATCCTACTTTATTGTAAATTGCGCTAAAACTCTTGCTAAACCTCTCTGAATTATGTTTAATAAATCAATGCTTGAAGGCATTTTTTTTTATTAGTATCTATAGCAAAATTTGTACATAATGTATTTATAAATTGTATTATATTAAGGTATTATAAAGTTTTTTTTTTTTTCACAGTCCTCCTCACTAGGGTTTCCTGTTCTGAGGCGGCCTGTAGTTTTTCCACATTTGTATTTAGTATCCAGTTGTCTTTACATGGTCTTCAGTATGTTTGATAGTTCATTTTCACTTTGTTCTCTCAACCATATTTTTACTTTTGTTTTAAATTTATTTATTTCTGTTATTTTTTTTGTTTGAGTTGGTAGAGCGTTGTATAGTTTTGTCGCATTGAATTTCATATTTCTTTGTCCAAAAGATGTTTTCAAACTGGCTGTAGCTAGAATATTTTGGTTTATTGCCCTGGTTGTGTACCTATGTTGGACAGTGGAGTATTCTGATATGTTTTTTTAAATTTTAAATAAAATATTTTTTGCATAAAGTTTTTGTATGTTGTAGACTTTGAAACAATTCTTCTGTCGGAGTTCTAACCGGTAATTTCAAAATTGTCTTTAGTACTCCTTTTTGGGCTATATTGAGCCGGTCCATGTGAGTGCTCAAGGCAGATCCCCATCCAGTTATCCCGTACTCTATTTGTGATTGACATAAAGCGTAGTACACTTTCTTAATGTCGTTTATGTTGAGGATGTTACGGATGGCTCTAAAGAAGTAAATGTACCTGGTGAGTTTTTTTGTGATTACTTCAATGTGTCCGTTCCATCGGAGATTATCATCAATTTCAATACCAAGATATTTGATACTTTTGGAGTGTGCTATGGTAGGACAGTGGCATGATAAGCCTTGATTTTGATAGTTTTCTTGGCATGTATGTAATTTGAGATTAAAGTCATCTTCTGGTTGTCCTCTGGCTGTTATAGAAAATGTCAAATATTTTGTTTTATTGACATTAAGTGTAAGGGAATTTCTCTTAAGCCAGTTTTGCAGTAAACCAAGTCCATGTTCCGCTTCTTTGTAGGTACTTCTCCAATCTTTTTCGTTGAATACAATTACTGTATCGTCAGCAAAGCTTATGATTTTTCCTCTCGTTTGCTACTATTCCTATGCTACCGATATCATTTATGTATATTAGAAATAATATCGGTCCTAGTACGCTTCCTTGCGGTACTCCATGGTTGATTAGGAGAGGTTTGCTTTTTTTCTTGTTAATTTGAACGCTCTGTGTACGCTCCATCATATAGCTTTTTAATAAGTTTAGAGTTCTATTTAACATACCAATTTTTGAAAGTTTTGCAAAAAGGATTTTGTGATCTATTGTATCAAATGCCTTTTGTAAGTCTATGAAGATTGCCAGTGTTTTTTCTCCTCTGTCTAAACTTTTTATGATCATATCTGTAATAGTTTCTATGGCGTCACCAGTACTTAGATTCTCCCTAAATCCGTACTGTGTTTCTGATAATATTTTATTTTCTTCTAAGTAGGATAGGAGTTGTTTTTTTAATATTCTCTCCAATATTTTTGAAAACGTATTGAGTAGGCTTATTGGTCGATAGTTGTTTATGTCATTTTTACATCCTTGTTTATATATTGGTATTACAATAGCTTTTTTGAGAGCTGTGGGGAATACGCTTTCAGTTATAGCCATGTTTACTAGATATGTTAGAGGTACGTTAAGTTCTTTATTGTACCAGATATTTGGAAAAAAGCTTACATAACTCCAATTCACAAAAATGGCGATAAAAGTAATGTTAATAATTATCGACCCATTTCTAAACTATTAATTTTAAGTAAATTAATGGAAAAAATAGTCTGCCAATGTTTAACTTCACAACTAAATCATATTATAACAAAACAACAACATGGCTTCATAAAAGGCAGAAGTGTAGAAAGCAATCTTGTTTTATTCACCGACTTTATTGTTAATCACATGGACAATCGCACTCAAGTAGACGCTCTGTATACTGACTTTTCCAAAGCATTTGATAAAATCAATCAAAAATTATTAATGAAAAAACTTTGCTCTATTGGTATACGTGCTAACTTGTTTCGTTGGGTAACTTCATACATACTCAATAGATTACAAGCAGTAGCAATAAAGGTATTTAAATCAGATTTCAAAGAAATTTCCTCAGGCATCCAGCAAGGGTCGCATCTCGGTCCGTTATTTTTTATTTTATATATTAATGACATAGTGAATGTCGTAAAATACTCCAAATTAGAATTATTTGCCGATGACGCCAAACTGTACAAACCCATAAATGACCTAAATTATTGTATCAAATTACAGGTGATTTAAATAGAGTAGCTACATATTGTCAGAATAACCAGTTATTTTTAAACTTTTCAAAGTGTCATCACGTGATATTCACAAGAAATGACAAAAAAATTATACACCAATATATGTTAAATGAAAACAAAATTGTAACCAGCCCCAAAATTCGCGATCTAGGTGTGACTCTCGATAGTAAGTTACAATATCAATGTCATATCAATCAAATAACAAATAAAGCAGCTAAAATGCTTGGTTTCATCGTAAGAAATACAAGAGAATTCACAAAAATTGTAATTATCAAACAACTATACTTTGCATATGTACGAAGCCATCTAGAGTTTGCGTAAACTGTGTGGTCTCCATTTTATGCCTTACACATAAACAAAATTGAATCGATTCAGAAAAAAATCATAAAATATATTCCTTATAAATCGCACAATCGATTTAATAATTATCTTGATGCAACAATATTTTTCAAAATTGATCCATTGAGTGTACGTAGACAATTCTCAGATGCAATGTTGCTATATAAAATTGTAAACAACATAACTGCTGAGTTATTGAACAGAATTGATTTCAAAGTACCTACACGGCACACACGTTCATGTAATACTTTTAGAGAAAAACATTGTAATACAAACTAAAATAAAAATGCTTGCCTTATAAGACTGTGTTCAACATATACAGACACGAAACATATCATTTTTGTATCGGAATTTGACTATCTTACCGGTGCAAGCTTTATTGTGGTACAAAATAAATATTATTTTATTTTATTTTTTTAAAATTAATTTTTTTATTATTTCTAACAAAAACATACTTAGCATAATACAATAGAATTGACAATAAATAGGTAGTCCCGCGAAGCTGCCACATGGCTGCTTGTCTGTAGGTTCTACCTCAATATATATCACAGGTTGAAAAACGTAGTTTTGAGAAAAACGCGTTCAAAGTTTTGATGAAGGATAATTCAACATACAAACTATAAAACGGTTTCATATAAAATGCTGTATCTCCGTCAATTTTACGAATTTCTTTGAAACATTTGTTGTAACAGTTGCATCTTTGCTGCAGGCTCATTCAGCTTTGCCGCCCCTTGCCTCTGACGGGCTTAGTGCGCAACTGGGTATGACAAAAATGACCAACAGTTTAAAAGTAAGACTTTTAAATAATATTGGCTTTCCCGTGCCTTTGAATATTGGCGATAATGAGTAACAGGATCTAACAATACGATTACTGAAAAGTGTTGTTCGGTTTTACGATAACGTCCTATTCGTGTGTTCCCTACTAATTAGTGGGATTAGGGCCGAGTGCACGTTGAAAGGGATTTCAAAAAGAATAATGGCCGATATTGGGCAAGCGGGTCGGACCTGTTTTGGGCATTATGAACGTCAAACTGGCTTGCTGTTTTTAGCTTATTGTTAGCATTGCTTTTTAAAAAGGAAAATATTTTATTCTTAACATAAATATTTGAAGATAATTTTGGTGTTAAGCCTAAATATTTTTGAGAATATGATTGATGTCAAAACTTTTTTAGCACCGTTGTGATTTGAAACTCGATGAAACGGAAAGGTGCGACACTAAAATCGCACAAATCATACATCTATAGGATTTAGCCTGCGAGAGAATGAGACAGACTAATCTTTGTCCTCTTTGTGCGGTGCTTTATAGTCTATCGGCCTCCTCTTTGTGCGGTGCTTCGTACAATAAAATCTCTACACATTATAAATTAAAGTCCTCCGCCGCGTCCATCTGTCTGTTCGCGATAAACTCAAAAACTACTAGACAGATTTTTATGCGTTTTCACCAATGCGATAGAGTGATTCATGAGAAAGGTTTAGGTATATTATTTGTCAAGGTTTTGTGTAAATTAGTTGAAATATATAATATATAAAGGAGTATGTTTGTATGTGGCGGACGAGCGGGCTGGCAAGCGGGCGGTGTGGATTTAATTTGCACGCAAATTAACAGATGGCGGTGTGAGTTAAAAGGTTGAGTAACGATCCAGTATATCTATCTATCATTGCGTTTCGTTAGTGCAAATTGTTTTTTAAACTTGGTAACAATATTATAATAAATATACCCTACTCCTTATATACTGCATTCGTCTTATTCTCTGTAAGTTTAGTTTTATGAAGGTTTCACCTCTACTGCGTGCGAACTGCACACATGATTTTTTTTATCAATTCACTCTAGGTAGGCGGCACCCACATAACACGTAGTCACGTATCTATCTTATAATGAACTTATGAGAAAGTGTTTTGAGTGATGATTAATAATTTCTTTTAAAAGTTATTTACACATCTACGATGTATCTACCCACAAAAAAATAATCATAATAAAATTACCTAAAAAAAACAATATTTTTTAAATAAAATGAAATTACTATGAAAATACTCTGAAGAAGGGGATGTTGACTGATTACTCGAATCGATGGCGATCATTTATATACGTTGATAATGAGTCGAATCTCTCGTGACAAAACTTTTACAGCCCATCCCTAGAAAATCTCAAAAATTTCCCGTTTTTTCGGCGGAGCTCACCAAAAGTGGTATTTCTTTGCAGAAATATAATGTTTTGAGAATTTTCCAGCAAAAAAACGGAATTTTAAATTCTCGTGGAAAATAACTTTAAATTTGGAATTTTCACTAATAAATTATATAGGTAGGTACTTTTGAGTAATTTCACAAATAATAGTGAATCTCTTGGCTTTATGTATGTACCTAGAAAAGTAATTGAAACCCATGCAATGTCTGCAAATATCGATTATTGGCGCACCACAACTGGGCTGCTTAAACTTGTGTGCAGTTGCATTATTGATCCAAGAACTTTCCCGAAAGTTGTGTCGGCCATCTTGGTTCAGTGAAAAGTCGGGCACTATAACGACGGCGGGCTCGCACGCGGCCAGTGACGTCAGCCAGTGGGAGGCGCGTGCGCCGCGCCTGCCCATTGTTCTAGACACGCGTGCGGGGCCCTTTATCTATGGAGCGCGCGCGCCAGGCTCTTTGAGCGGGAAAATTCTTAAAAAGAAGCTTAATGTCAAAAGATTTCCAAAATGTCTGAGTATTATTTATTTTTGAAACGTATTTATGTCAGTAGGATCGTAATCGCGTTTTCAGAAGAGATATACAAACAATTTTTTTGTGCTAATAAAAACATATTTTTATTGAATTGCTGCTCGGGTTTGAGGGATGACGTTTGACACCAGCGCGTGACGGGCCGGATCGGGAGAGGCCTGTTGACGAAGGCCCTTTGACCTCTTCAGCCGGACTCTCTTGACCCATCGCTTTACATCACAGTTGGAGGGTTGGACTCTTACGTCCGTCACTCCTAGACATACTGACCCTAAGATTTCTATCCATCTCTCATATTTTTTGCCTTTCCAGAACTTCCTCTCCTTCCTTTCATTGAAAAGACTTTCCACACAGCATCTTCAACGAGTTCATAGGCCCTGAGGGAAATTATTTTCCTGGCCTCCTTAACGTAAAAAAATATATATATGTCGAAATATTGTCGTCATTTGGTCCCCACACTATACAATTCAAGGCAGCAAAGTAGTGTCTGTTAAAAAAAAAATATCAAGAATACTAGCTTATAAATCTGGAGTGTGTCAGAATCTAGAAAACTCTGCTGAAAAACTTACTCACTTTAGAGAAGTCTCACTCGCCAGATATAATCTCTCTATTGAAAATCATAAACAACATGTATGATTAATTTTTAATTAATCAAATTAATCTTTATATAAGGCCGAAACTCACGAGAAACGTTAACACCTTTTGGATCGATAATTACCCTTGTAATACTAGTTTTTTCAAACCAACCTCAAGAATGACTCGATTTTGCAATAAATATTGCGAACATGAAGACTTGGATGTATTTTCAAATTCAATTATTACCTTCAGAAGGCACTTGTACTTACATTTTTTTTTTAGAAAAACAAACATTGCCGGGTTACGAATAACCCAACAATGTTTGAAAATCTCCTACTACCACCACAGAAAGCCGAAAATGTTACTTGCGCTGCGTGGAGGACTTAGCCAGCCGAGGAATCGAACACGGGACGCCCGGGTGGGACCCAAACGCGAAGACCACTCAACCACTGACCGGTCGAATATCCCTGATGATCTCCTCACTTAGAGCTATAATATGTGTATACATGTATATTTATGTGCATGTGTGTATGTACATGTATATTTATGTGCATGTGTGTATGTACATGTATGCTTGTATATGTATATATTATATATATGTGTGTGTGTGTAGAGTGTGCATTCGTATGCATATACATGTGTGTGCACGTATACACGTAAGTGTGTATGTATGTATTTTCTAATATTTGATCCTTCTTGTTTTATGCACGTACATGTAATAAAATGTATTATTATGTAAACATATTAAGAATGTGAGATGAACGATGTGCTCGCCTTCAATTGGAATTGTCACTGTAACCATTTTCAATTTGTAAACTTAATATAATAAATGTATGTGTGTATTCTGTTGACGAGCCAACGAACAAAATAAATAAATAAAACAAATGAAATGTACAAACTTTGAGGGTCGCCGGATTATTGAGCAAATTATATTTGGAAATGCTTAAATTTGATGTCTGATGAAATAAGGTATTAGTTTTCAGTGTAATTTGGTTGGCAGCAAAGACTGGTGATTAAGTTCGGTCTATGTATTCTGTAGGGAACGAACTGGGCGATACATATTTTATGATTGCTGGAAAAATATTCAACTATTTTATACAATAAATGTAATCAGCGAAAATAACCTCCTAACTAATCTATCTATTTAAGCCGCCGCTAGCCGAATTTCTACCGATTTCTTGCATATCTCCATTGAACAATTGAAGTTTTTAAGCCCTTAAAAAAACATTTGTTATTTTTGAAGATAATATCTATACATTCCCTACGCCGAAACGCAAATTATATGAAATTCCTTCGATGGAAAAAAATCGCAAAGTATGCTCCGAAAATTTTTATTTTCACGTCTGTCTCTATTATTTAACAAGTTATATGTATGAAAAAAATCACAGTGTTTCTTTGAATATTGTTTTAGACAACCCTCATGAGCTCAATTCTAAACGAGTCGTGTTTTATTAAACATTTTCACAATTTTTGCTTCAATTTTATGGTTTTAAATATTAGCGCGCTCTCGCCAACATTCGTAATTACGTATCTCCATCTTCTTCTTTTCGAGTGAGGATACGGCGCCATGAAGAAAATCTGCTTGTTCGTCTTTCAAAAATCTCTCGAACATTCATAAAATTTGCTTTGTTTACCTGTTTTTCTAGATCTAATCTGGCTATTCTAAGCAGGCAGTAAAGGCCTCGTCAAACAGAACGCGTAATTTACGCGGCGTACGGCGTAAAATACGCCGCGTACTGTACGCCGCGTTGTGTCGTACTGAACTTGTCTGAACCGGTCAAACAGAGCCGAGCGCGTACAGTACGCTACGCTCTAGCGCGGCGTTAGGACGTCGTGTTGTATTTTTTTACAAGATTTTATTTTACGCCGGGCGTTCTTGCTCGACTGTGATAAAAGTGATTATTGAAAAATTAATTGAATGTGTCCGAAAACATCCTTATTAGTATGAAATGAGGAACAGTGCATATATAAATAGTTATATGAAGGCAAGATTATGGGATTAAGATTATGCCCTGCTGTACGCTCTGCTGTACACCGAAGCCGCCAAACAGAAAGTACGCGGCGTTAAGGCGTAATTTACGCCGCGTAAATTACGCCGTCTGTTTGACGAGGCCTTTAAAAGTTATAAGCAGGAGCAGGTACAATTCTCTCATAATTTATTGGTTTTATTTTAGTAAATAGTTATTATAATAGAATATTACATTAAAGTAGATAACTTCGTTCTGAAAAAAATATTAGGTACCTACATCAGTAATTTTCCTTTCGGCAGGTACCTACATACTAAAAATATTTTCTTTGTCATCATTTCTACTTACTAGTAATGTTCTTAGGGATTTTTGAAAAACTTACCTACTAGTAAGTAAAAATAGTGCTGTAAATGTTTCATTATTTTAATGGCAATATTTATCTCACTATTTCAGTCATTTGAAATGAACCCGTGACAGTGACTAAAACGTAATAAAAAATAATAATCAACGGTCACGTGTCAAGTAAAAGGCCTTCTTTGTGTAGAGGTGCCTACCACTAGGTACATACACCCATAGTTGAGGTGACTATCTTTCTTTTGTTTTTGAACCAATATACTGGGTGGTTTGGTATATTTATGCAATATACGATAACTGTTTGATTTCAGTGGTCCACTTTCTGAAAATGCGTGTTGCAATTTTTCCGAATATTTTTAAGGCGACAATAATTATTCGATCTTATGATTTTTTATCTCTTGCTTGGGATAACGAGACTGACCAGGGGGTCCAGAATGGACGATCGATACAATCATACAACAATACGATATAGATTCAATCTGTCATCTACGAGTATGTGCAGTTATCAATGTTTGCAAGCACGGTCAAGAATTATTAGCAAATATTCCGGATTGATAAATTTTAGCGCGGCCTCCATAGTATCAAATTAGTTTCGGTTAACTGTTAACACACATATTTTTGAATAATTGTCATTTGTTATGGAAAATTACTGGCTTATTTATTGAACCTACGAAACTCTTAGAATTGAAAAAAGTCGTAAACGCCATCCACAGACTTAAATAATGCATATAAAACGCTATCAATTTATTCCGTTCGATCTTTGAAAAACGAAAGTGGTTGAAATATTACTTAAGACCTCATTAGCTAATTAACTCCCGTTTAGTGTCAATGCAGACTGCTTTTGCATATTTAGATTAGTATTTCAATTTAACATTGCCAGTTTTGACAATCCGGAATGTGAATTGGTAGACAGATACGTCAGTGTTGCCAGCGTATATCGATTTCTTATTTATGCCCTGTCAATATCGGTTCGGCTGTTAATGGCGAAACCACGCTAAAAATATCGGTATCAAATCGTCGAAAGTTACGCCTATCGTTCCGATATTGAAAGTTATCGATTTCTTTGTGCTTAACTGCCAGACCAGAGGACTAACAATGGCAAAACCAGAACAAAAAACCAGCACTGGTAAAACCAGAACGTATGGTCACCTTATACATAGTACACACCCACTCCCACACAATGCAAGTTTATAGCAAATTATGTGTGTTGAGTGTGTTCAACCAAATTTATTATATCATGCAGGGGGTTTGGGGTTGAAGATATAAATCTACTTTAACGAATCGTTAGAATTTAGATACATTCATGTTGTCTTAAAAATATCCAGTCATCCTTAAAAAGCAGAAGAAAATAAGTTTCATTTGGAACTTTTCAAAACCGCGTACATTCTTCATAAAACCTTTCAAAACTGTTTCTGCGTGTCTCTTAACCCTGTGAGATGTGGCTGTATCGAATATGATATTTTAACAGTGTGCCCTGTGCCCATGCCCATAGACGACTGTCTCAAACATGATCCCTGAGGTTTCAAGTTTCCGCAGTTCGTAAATTTCACAAGAAAATCTTCATTTCATTATGCTAACGGCTCTGCCTGTCTTATTTACTTACGTTTTATTCAATAAAATTTCGTTTGTTACGTGCATAAACACGATAATACAAAAGGTTTTTCTGTTACGACCATTTTTGCGATTTCCAACTCTGCTATTATTTATTTTTTTTTCCAAAAATGTTTATGTGTATGTTTTAAAAGAAGTTTGGTACCTACCCTCATAATCTTTGGTACCTTGTGAATAAAATTCGGAATCTGAATATATTCGAATAGATTCGTATATATTCGAAATATCAGTATAATTTCAGATACGAATAATTAATATATACGAATAATTACTGATATCAAATATCAGTATAATTTAAAATAACAAAACGATTTCTTATTATTATTGTCTATACTATAAGTAGAGCTACCATAAGGCACATTCCAATGTTTGGGTTGTTTTGAACTACAAATTAATTCGGCAACCGAGTAAATACTTAAAAAAGTTTTTTTTTTGGTAGAAAGCAGCAAACTTTGTGGTTCGACATAATATAAATTGAAATAACACAATAACTTTGTTTTTAACCACGATTTATTTAATTTTTCTACTACCGACCGGTTACGCTTTGCACAAGCATCTTAGGGTACAAAAATTAAATTGAGTTTACTTTTACTAAGCGAAACCGGTCGGTAGTAGAAAAATTAAATAAATCGTGGTTAAAAACAAAGCTAATGTGTTATTTCAATTTACTTAAATATAGCCCTGCCACTTGGAGCTCCGTCGTGACCTCTTTTTCGATAACATTTATCGTTATTGGAGAGGGAGAGGTTAAAATGGATCTATCAGCGGTAAGCCTTTTAGCTTGTAGATGTATGCGTTCTTCAATATATGTCTACAAATACATATATTATGGGTTGTTTCAGTGAGTGTGCAATTAATAAAATAGTAGTGAAGTCTGGTGGATATTTTCAGAAGTTCTCTTTTCAAAGGAATAAAGGGGAAATGCTAAGTAGGAAATAGTATATGCACAATGCAAACTACCATCTACAATCTACATCAAAGTAAAATTTATCATTGAAAATATAATCAAACAGAATAAGAAGATTAGGAATTTAATATGCTTAAGTTGTTAGTAAATCAGTACTTAATTTTATGTTTTCAGTATTAATTTCATTTCCCTAGTTTTATTTTTAAACGCATAATTATTGTAAAAACCTAAAATCATTAATTAAGTACGTACGTACTATAATTAATAATAGTTGATAATTTTGGTTTTTCCACTAAAATGAAAATCCATATAATTTTGCGATAAGTACCAACTTATTGCAAAACATATAATATCGAGGTCAAAGCAACATTTTTTAACCTTCGATGTAGTTTCTTATTCGAATCAATAGTACTTACAATGACGGTCCAGTCTGTAATCATTTGAAGTTCTTATGCAAATAACAGAGATATGAAATAAATAATAATGAAAATCCCTATAATTTAGCGGTAAGTACCAACTTATTGCGAAATATATAATATATTTTATTTCGATTTTGTTTTTTTGTTTTTGATTTTATTCTAGATGCTAACAACGAGTAACTTAGTAAAAAATGGATTTTTTTAATGTTTTTGCTGCTCTTAGGTATATGAATTGTACCTACGAGTTCTCTAAAGTTAGGTATATGAATTGTACCTACGAGTTCTCTAAAGTTAGGTATATGAATTGTACCTACGAGTTCTCTAAAGTTAGGTATATGAATTGTACCTACGAGTTCTCTAAAGTTAGGTATATGAATTGTACCTACGAGTTCTCTAAAGTTATCCATGTGGACTTAGCATTAGTTATATTCTTTTTTATTATATTGAGTTTGTGCTTTACTTATATATTTTGTAATCTTTTAAAATCTTTTTTTTTTAATGTTAGTTATACTGTTTTAAAATAAATTTGTATGTGATATGTAAAAGCTAAATAGGGCGTCAACAAATAAATAAATAAAACAGAGAAAAATGCATGGAGACAACAACAAGACTCAATTCATATATTTTACTGTCAGAAATTTCCAAATTAATTGTGTTTCTGCTGCAATAACATCTATTAGGGCATAATATTTTTTTGGAAAAGAAATTTTTCAAGAAAACTGTGTTTATATATAAGTAGGTAGGCTAAGTAGATAGGAGAAACCCTGGAAAAACGGGTTGGTGAATTTATCTATTTTTCCTGAGTTTTAACATGTTCTCAGATTTATCAGATAATAATAGCTTTGCTTACATATCCATGAAAATAATCCAGATTATTTATAGGTATTATTTATTAAAAACATTAACAAAATGTAAGCTCTTCGATGCGTGCATTAATAAAACAGGTTTTTCAGAAAATTTTGTGTATTTTGTTGTTGTTGGAAAGTTGTGAAAAATAATAATTTAACTGCCTGCAACCTGTTTATTGAGATAAATTAATCTTTAAAAAACAAGTACTTAAGTTAGCCGCCTCACTAGACGATGATTTTTTTCTTTATAAAGCTCATCGCACAACGAAGTGGTTCATCTGCTAACTTAAAGACATAAAAAACTTTTTGGTTAGGATAGCTCACATTCACTAATTTATAAAATGTTTTATCACTTGGTTGCGCCCATGGACTGTGGACTACCCTGCTCCAAGGCACGTGGCCCTTGCATCTATCGACACGTGTCTGCGCAATCATTCTTTGCCAACGATATTAGTTTCTTACACACACATACACATCTAATGTTTAAACAGATATAATGCATATTCACGAATTACATATTGGGTGCACACATACATATTACTTTTGTATTCAAAGTTCAGGTACCTAGTAGAAAGCTGGTAGGTACTAAAGGAAACAAAACGTGGCAACACAATTGAAATTACATAATTATTATTTATCTCCGGACACAATAACACGTGCACATAAAAAGTTGATGGAAGAAATTTACTCACTAGGTATTTTTAATTTCTCAAAATGGCTACAATATGCGGTTAGGTCCCTCAACCATCCAATCAACTTATTGTTTAAATTATATTAAAAAAAAGCAAAGTACTTAATTATTTTGTAAACATATACTTTTAGTTATAGTTAGTATATACGTAATAGGCTAGATAGGCTAGATACTTCTAAGCTTTTTTATGATTTATATAAATCAAATTTAATAATTCTTTCATTAAGCAAGCTTTTTAATAATTATTATTGTGACAGCTGTTTCGGCGTTCAGAGCCATTATCAAATAACTGATAACGGCTTTGAACGTCGAAATAGCTGTCACAATGATATAAAACTAAAATCCATTCTTCAGAATTTAATAACAATAATAAATTAAGTTTATTTTAAATTATTAAATAAATAAATGGAGTACTACAAATGAAACACAATTTGACTTTAGTCGAATGATGTCAATATACTTAATTTTTAAATCAATGGTTAAACATCTTATATTATGGTGTTTGTGCCCTGTGGTGGGCAGGCGTAAGCACGGATTCAATTTTTACATAAAGTTTTATTCCGAGACTGGTGAAATTTTACACTTGGCCTTCAAAACTAGAGAATGGTCACTATATAATAAATGTCAAATAAATAAATACTATAAAATCACTAGGTCTTTAAGAAATTCTCTGTAAAACCCTGCGTAAACATCTCCAGAGACTTCAGCTAGTATGCGTGTTATAAAATCTAGTGAAAATAATATTAACCCTTAGCATATATTTTTTTAAAGGTCGATCTCAATGTATTCCATGGGTATCGTAAGACCTGTCGTACTATCGCGCTAAATAAAACACAGGAGTACAAAACATACATAAAAACAAAGAATTCGGGTATTAGCCTTTGTTTTATGTGTACATATAATATTATAGTTTTTTTTTTAAATTTTAGTTCACAACTCAACCCCATTAACTCGACAACTTTTGACATGTCTGTGAACTGTTCTCAACTAATGACAACAGGCTAAAACCCACCCTCACCGCCCCCAGCCCTCTCCAGTTCACCCCTTTGAAGTAGAACCTTAAAGCTGCTGAACAGGGAGCAAAGCGAGGGCAATTTTCCCGTGGGTATTCCCCGATTATCCCACAGAACTAACCAGAACACTGCTTTCTCGTGGGAAGAACGATTAGACGTAGCCGAGGGAACGATGTAGGCACGTGGGTAGGCTAAGTGCGAAGTGAAATTGAATTATTATTGACTTCATGAAAGAAAATGGACTTTTGAAATGCTTTCGTTCATTGCATTTCTCATTGAATCTTTTTGATTTGCAGCGCTTCTGCGAGGCTTCTCTAGGTTTCACATGTATTTGGCTATTCGTATATAATTGTTAAATTATCTTTAGTTCTCACTAAGAAAGCTTATTTTCAATTTATATTGTATTGGTAACTAATTGGTTTTAGTGGGTACCAATTTTCCTGTCCAAAATTGAAATCGAAGTGAGATTGAAAGTATGTTAGTAGGTAGGTAAGTACCTACACACAAATTTTCCTGAGATATTTGAAGTAGAAAAACTTGTCTAATAACTTAAAAAATCAATGATTTGACATAATTTGAGATTTTCAGGGCCAATTATTGCGATTCATTTTTGGGTAATAATGCCATGTTGCGCTTCCTCTTTCTTTATCGTAAATAACGCAATAATACTTTTGGTTGTAAAAATCTCAAATCACAAAATCAATTCAGTGATAAAATACAAATTTAACAGTAAAAAATTAAGACAGGAAGCATATGCATAATATTATTTTCAATTCTATTTGATCGGTCAGTGGCTGAGTTGGCATCGTATTTGGATCCCACCAAAAGCGTTGTGTGTTCAATTCCTCGGCTAGCGAAGTTCTCCATCACGACACAAGCAACATTTTCGTTTTCCACGGTGGTAATATGAGATTTTCAAATATTAATCAGGTTATTTGTAATCCAGGAATGTTTGTATTTCTTGGAACAAATAAATAAATAATTTTCAATTACTATTGATTGGAATAGTTTGTTAAAACTTTCTTGATTTTTTGTGTGATTTTGTATGTTACATTACCTCTGAAGAGATTGACCGATAGAAGTGTGATATTTACCGATTTTAAAGAGAACTGATGTCGCCAATTTACAAAAGAACTCTCGACTCCTAGGTCCCAAACAGGCTGATGAATTTGATTATCTGTATTAAAAATTATTTCGTCAATGGAAAATGTTAGATTAATTTCATATGATTTTTTCAAAACTAGTATAGGTTACTTTAAAATAATAAAACCAGATTTATTAATTATCTACCTACTTTCTTATCACTCCCAATAATTATACGTTCTGTAAAACATGTCCACCCTTCTATGGTTTTCTCGAGTGCTTAATCTGGTAGCCGCGTAGGCACCGTAAGCGTGCAGTGTGGGTAGTACAGGCAAATCATTTTTAAAAGAACAAGTTTTTAAAACCCGCCTACAATCCCCTCTTACCCCACTGGTTGCGTGGCGAAGTTTGTCGATTTCGTTTTAATTTAGACTCGCAATTTAATTTGAAAATGTTCTTTTTATGTTTTTTGTTTCATTTTTTAGCTTCCTAACAAAAATTATTAACAAACTATCGCAAACCTGTGAAAAATCACTGAATATTAGAATAGAGAACTCCAGTCCAATTTTTTTTATTTTTTTTTATGAATAATGACCTTCTAACTTAAATAACTGCATATTTATTTTTACTTTTATAGTAAGTTTTAATTGTTAAAATAAATGTCAAAGTTTTAATTTTTCAAGATCCCCCGAAAACCACCGAATCTGGTGTGACGTCATCATGACCAACCGAAGTATGAATTTAGTAGGCAATTGGAAACAGCTGATCGTCGCCCGCCATTTTGAATTTCAGCATTGGAGCGTTTTACTGGGCATTGTGATCGTGTTTTGTACAGTTATTGTTTTTGAATATTTTAAATAATATAGATAAACTAATAGAGATACTTTATTTTTGATACTGAATTATTTAGGCCTAAATAATGTTTCAATAAAAACAAAAACTATTATATGTCCAAATCTCTATAAACCAATTACACGGAATGTCGAACGGCTTGCGCCTTACATTTATTGATTTCTATACAACTTTGACCCAGGTGACGCGGCGCGGTGACGTCACGCCGCCAAAATCCAGCAATACCAACTTGACAGGGTGTTTTAATGACACGTTTTAAAATGGACTTTTTAATAATTTTTTAAAAACTCTACGTTAAATATTATGTAATAAAACTTATATATTCAGAATCAGCGTATATTGGTCTATATGAACATATTTTTTTAAAGCCATAATATTTTTCACTAGAGTTCCTTATTATTATAGGATTTGTGAAGCAGAAATCATTTTAAAAGATATATATTTGAATCGGAATAATTGCCTTTCAAAAGAAGATATTTACTTATCGAATGTTAATAAAACTAAAAAATATGACACCTATCCATCGATAATATAAACAAATAGACACGGTAAGTTCATACTAAACGATCAAAAAATGTAGCACCTCTTTTGAAAAGCGTAGTCATTTAAAAATATCTATCTAATAGAACGGGCCGCTTAAGTATGTCCACGGGACCTAGTTCAGTGAATCACGCGCGTTGTCTCAGTAATGTATCATTTAATTTTTTTAAATTTTTTTAGAAAAGAATATGGGATACCCCGTTCTAAGGTCACATTGTATAGTTACGCGTTTGAATTATAAGTAAGTATCTATGTCGAAATATTAGGTACCAGATGAAAATTATAAAGCAATATCTAGAAGAAAACACAATACATGCTTTGTTAAATTAATCTTTATTAGATTGCAAAATTGTATCTATGTACTTCCTTCCCATGTCTGTAATCCAAATCTGCTTTTTTGAAATTGGTTATTTTTTTAATGGTTTTTATTGCAGAAGGGAGGGTATTAGGATACTAGGAAATTATTATTATGACTAGGATATTAGGAGAATGGGGGCCACGGCACGGGCAGCCACCAATGAGGCTATTATCAAACTATTATTAAACCATTCCATAAATTGGAAAATATTTGTATCGAAATAAAAAAAAATAAAGTATTCAATAATTTAATTTAAAATCTCTGTGTTAATTCGTATAAGCGTCTGTCAAGCATTTCGCATTTACGCATTTCGGACAAGTACGCACTTCGCATAAATATTTATTTAATTACAAAATAAATTTGGTGTCTTCTCTATCGCCTGTCTGTTGTGATAAGTAGTTCAAATAAGTAATTCTAATTTTATAAATAAATTTTTATTGAAATTGAATAATGTAAAAAATTTCACATAACTTACTAAACTTATTCATGCACCAACAACCGAAATTAGTATATTTAATTAAATAATGTTCAATAAAAAATAAATAAGTATATTAAATTACACTATACAAACAAGGATCTTTTTAAAATGGATTACCTATACAAAAGGCTATGCGACACAGTGGTATTGTTAAGTTGGTATCGAGTAGTATCACCTCTGAACATCCGTGCGAACCTCTGGCGGGGCAGTTTCCTAGGGAAAGCGCGGGTTCCCGTGGGACTCCCCGGTCCCCTATCAGTTTCTCTGGGAAGCTTAACTCGTGACTGAACTTAATTTCCCGCGATGATTTTCATAACTTATACCAGAATATGGGTCATATCTATTTTTTAGAAGCTATGAATCAGCTTATTTTTATGTTACTGAATTACAGAAACTGGAAAATAAAGATTTATTACCAATTTTTATTTTATTTCATTTATTCATATCGGTGCTGGAAAAGATAAATGGCTAAAATGTCATATGCTTTACTCTACCTAAAAGTAAAAGTAAGCAGTCATAAAATTTCATCATTTTTGTAAGTAAAAATATATATTATTATCTAATAATAACTAGCAGTTAATAACCCGCTCGGCAGGTTTTTGCTGCTAGGTCCTGCGGGCGGCTTTTGGTTTGGCGAGTTTAAGTGTTGGTGACCATTTTATAAATCCGGTAGGAACTGGTTCCGAAAATTGCCGGTTTCTCGGATCCAGTGACAGCTAGTCACCGGGATAAAGTAACCGCGACAGGTAACGACATAGTATATAATATATAGACGCGTGGTAGACATCAAAACGCGGTATTATTATTCACAACTGCCAATTACAATAATAATCATACCGTCCATCTTTCCAAACTGGTTCCAAAAATAGCCGGTTCCTAGGATCCAGTGACAGCTAGCCACCGGGATAAAGTAACCGCGACAGGCAATGACGTCGTATATAATATATAGACGCGTGGTATTATTATTATTCACAACTGGCAGTTACTAATAATCGTATTATGGTCAATCTCTCCATATCTGGAGAGATTCACGAAATTACACATCCAATAGTAGGTACTTACGCCTGCCAGGCGATGGTCCTTACGCTAGCGTTAACGTACGTGACGCCATCGTTGGCATTAATTGGCTTTAATTAGGTTTTATTACAAAAGTAGATTTGTATACAAACTCCACGTACGAAAACGGTTTTGCACAAGGCGCGGCGTCTGAATTGTATTCTTAGTCGGATTCTTAAATTTTAACCGTACAGTCGCTAGGCTATTAATACTGTTTGCTGATGGTGATGATGATAATTTACCTATTTTAATGATGAGCAGTAGTCTTTAAAATAGTTACTTCCCTGTACAAATAATCAATTCTGAACACTGATGATATACAGTTACAGATCACTAGTTTTCGATTTCCTAGTAATTATTTTAGGATATATCACGGTTATTTTATTTTTTAATGGGAATAAATATCTCACAAGAGTCCAAACCATTAAAAACCCTATGGAGCATGAGAGATTATGACCAGGGCCGACTCTGTGCAGGTGCAATTTGCACCGACTTGCCAATAAACCGAGGAGCCAAGGCACTGATAATGAGGTTTTCAGTAGCGCCAGGCGGCTCGACTCACGGCCGATCCTGACTACGGCATCCCCAATTGGGGTATGTTGGAGGTTGAAAGTCGTGGAGGGAAAAAGATAGAAAGAGGAAGATAGGGAAGTATCTAGATTGCTACTCGAGAGCTTTACCCCTCGACTGCGGAGGTCGTCAAAAATGATGTTAGTTTCATAAAATTGATGGTGTTCAATTTGCAGCAAATTAGGCGCACCTGTTATCCTACTTACGAAAAGCTTTATTTTGCCTTTATCGGAGATGGTGTTTATTGCTTTTCGAGCATTCGAAATGGGGAAATATAATCCGATAAAAAATGATCTGAATTAAGGTGCATAATTGTTTGGACTGTTTTCCAATTACATTATCTAATATATTCCCACAGAAAGTAACGTGCACCCTCCACCACTACACTACACACCCCTACGATGTGTTTATTGTAAAACAACCCCGACGCAATAAAACGATTCGCACAACTCACACGATAATTCAATTATTATTATTATTTCTCCGTTTATTGGCGCGGAGGGTGGATCCGACTACCTAAAACGAGCCCCTATAAGGGAGGGGGATGCCCTGGCATGGTGCATTTCCTGTCAGACTCTCATTGGAGCAGCACGTCGCATATATGAATCGGAAATCGGCGGCTGACAGCGGTGTTTACTTTGTGAAAGTTTGTTGTGATCGTGTTAAAATGTCAATCCGGTGCATTGTTTTGTTGGCGGGCAGAAAGTGTATGAAGGTTAGTGTTTTTAATTTATTTTGTGTTTATTTGTTTTTTAATTGAATGTGTTTCTTTTAATGTGTTACCTTTTTTGCAAATTAAAACAAGTTTTAACAATTCTTACGTATTTTATCTTTACCTATAAAATGACAACTGTCAAAAATGAAGGTCGGTATTATTTATATGCTGTAACTACCTACCTAAATAAAATGAATTAATACCTACCAGGGCGTGCCATCCATAGAGACTCTTAAGGCCTTCGCTCACGGAGAAACTCAAATCAAACCAGTTGTCAACGCACCAGCACTTTTGCTTGTGTGGCTCTTTAGTTGCTTTTCAGTTGCCTTGTTAACAGGTTGCCATGGTAGTGCTCACGAATTCGAATTGCGTTGGCAACTGGTTTCATTTCAGTTTCTCCGTGAGCGAAGGCCTTAACACTGCGTAAATTAAAAAAAAAATCCATGTTTTTTCCGAGCGCATAGCTTTACAGTATCGATGGGGTGCACACTGCTGCCACCTACCTATAAAGTTGATTGATATTACTTAATAGTAGTCATGAACCGCTGTTCACAATTTCTAAAATAACCTTTTTAATTATATTCGTAGGTAATAATTATTTTCGCAATCAGTGGGAATATACCAATTTTTTAAAATCCGTGAATAAATTTGACTCAAACGTGATTTCGCTCTATTGCAAAGTTTCTTATATTTGTTTTTTTCCTCAGGTATTGCGACACCTGTGCTTACGAAGGGAGCGGCGTGTTCACCAGTCGCCAAGGTTCGAAAAAACACAACACGAGGACGCTTCCAACACTACAACTCGCCAAAACTCATCAGATCAACTTATCAGATGCGACGAAAACATTAATCTTGTTACATTTCCCGACCAATCATCGCCATCTACCACACCACCATTTCCCGTCGAAAATATAACGACGCCGAGCAATAGAACGCCATCTTTTTATGATAACAATCGAAAGCCGATCAACAGAGCGCCATTTTTTTACGAAAATATCAGAACCCCAAAATTCAGAAGACATTCTTTTTACGAAAACGTCAACTGCAGCTACGACTCTGCTTACGATTCGGAAGGATTTGATTTTATTGATACAGAAGAGAATGACGTTAATACATCAATATTGGAAAACAGTTCAATTGTGCGAAGAAACGCGGGACCTTGGGTTGAGAACAGTGCTGGGGAAAAGGAAAACTTTGAGAATATGTGGAATGAAACTATCGAAAGCCTTGTGACACTCTCGTAATAATATATGGAACTGAAAAATGTATTTTTTTTGTAAATAGTGTAAATTGATTAGATTTTAATATTTGTAATTATATTGATGCTTTATGTAAAAAAAATTACCAAAGATTTATGCCAAAGAAAAACCTACCATAAATAAAAAGTTAAAATTTTAATATGCTGGTCCATGTTTTTGTCTTTGTTCTTACCCTACCGATATATTTTAATGTACCTAAATAATGCATATTTTTTATTTATAACTTTATCTTTATTTCATCAATATTTTCTTAATTTAATCACTGAAGACAATATTAGCGACTCTCAATCGAAAATGTTAAACAGAAAAATCAGAAAAAGATAATCAAATCTGGGAATTGAACCCAGGATCTTAGCCTTACTGGGCGCTGCTCTACCACTGAGCTAATGAGACTACCCATTGAAACACTTAGCTCAGTGGTAGCGCAGCGCCCCGGCAAGGCTAAGATCCTGGATTCAATTCCTAGATTTGACGTATCTTTTCTGATTAAAACTTTCGATTGAGAGTTGCTAATATTGTATTCAGTGATTAAATATTACAATTTGAGATTTTACTCTATGGTTTTACTCTAAAACAAAAATTTTCTTTATCTAAAATTTGACGCAGGTGCCATACGTACTCGACATAAAATTATACGAAGAATTTCTGAATTGTATTATTAATTTTTAACAGTGTTTTCATTAGGTACCTTTTGATTACGAATGTAATTAATTATTTTTAATTATAATTAGAACTGGCTCCCACCGGCAGCGAAACTAACCTAACCTTACCGTTTATAATTCAATCATGATCATAACCCCCCTAATACTAATAATAGTGACTGACCGCACGCAGTACAGTCCGTGTTCCCGGACATGCGGAAGTGTCGCCTCGTGTCCCCCTCTCCCGGTGGGGGCCACGATGGGTGCGAGCGGGACGAGACTGCCGTGGGAACCAGGAGCATAGCGCAGTCCCATACAACAAGGATAGCGAGTGCAGCCAACCACAATAATAGTCACTGTGATACTGTGCTCTGTTGATCCGCACGCTTTATGCTAACCTGGTACCTGATACCTGATCTGATCTAATATCTCATACAGTCGGAACAATTTTGCTTTCATCATGCAATATGATTCTGTAATGCAATATTTTCACGTCTAAAAGTATTATCGTGATTTATTTTTGGGTTATTATACCGCGTTGCGCTACCTCCTACTTTATGACAGAACGTTTCGCATAGCATTACAGTATCCATCATCATGGTCATCAGATTACACATCTGCCCTGATTATGGACACTGTAATGCTGCCCGAAACGTTAACTAAATAAGGAGGTAGCACAACACGGCATAATAACGCATAAATAAATCGCGATAATTGATGAATATTTTTAATAGTGGAGAGTTCAACGCATTTTACAGGTTTGAAATGCAGGCAAAATACAATTCTCTCTGCCTCAGTGAAGCTTTTGTGGAGTGCTTCTTTCTTCAATAAAAAAACTTTGCAATCAAAGTGCAAAGACCACTGGAGTGCATTTTGAAATCTTCAACCATTTTCTTCTCTGGCACTTCAAATGGGATCAGTTGATCAGTAATTCCCAACGTAGGTAATATCGCTCACCAGAGGTAACTTGTGGCACGATTAAGAGTTGAAAGTACCTACTTAGGGGGAGATTATAATTTGATAGGTGACGGGCATACACTTTGTGCAATTAGTTTATTAAAAACACTTATAAACAATGCAGCGCTATTTTGTTGAGATTAAATTTTGATACAGTTTAAAGGAACTTCTGGTCTAACCTAATTCAAACTAAGGTTAAATAAATACGAATAAATCGATCCAGTTGATTATTCCAGATCCAGGAGGGCTTTGAAGCAAAGAATGGACGGTTACCTCGACATTGTTTTCTCTTGGGGTAAGAATAACCTCATTTGATAGATCCTCCTAGCTTAACAAGGAGATTGAAATCTTTAGAGCACAGGCGTTAGGTGGGAATGCTGTCTTTGTTCTACCGGTATTGCAATGGAAGATGCTCGGAGGAACTAGCGCCATTGATCCCCTCGACACCGGTGCATAGTTGGGAAACATGCCAAACACGTGCCCAACATTTATACATGGTTGACATTAGTCACGTGAGAACGGGTCGTTTCTACGACTCGTTCTTGAGTTCAACAGTTTCATGAGTCTCTTCAAGACCCATGTTCACTCCTTCCTCTCCTCAAAAAGACCCTCCACACAGCATCTTCAAAGATGACACAGGCCCTGAGGTGTGTTTGAGTAATCTGAGTATTGTACCAGATAGACGTTACACTTTTTCATAAAATTGCGTACTCAACTCAAATTCCAATTTTTCAGAGATGTCTGACTAATCAACTGGAGGATCGAAATAGTTTACTGTTTGAAGATAATTAAACCCTTCGATTGCTGGAAACAGGAGCCCTGCATCCAGCTTTGTGTTAAAAAAATTGACTGTTTCGGCTTTCCACGAGAAAATTTGGCTTCAGCTTTTAGTAGGATTATTGAGATAAACAAAATCTCACACTTTCACTGTCGTAGCTGAAGTTGAGCGTAGAGTTCTCTCTTTTACCCCCAAGGAAAGCTTAATGTTAGGGGAACATTGACCTAGTATACCCTAGACAATCCGTCTCATAGTAAAAATCTGAAAAAACATAACCCCAAGTATCAGTAATTTCGCAATACAACTCTCCTTCGAATTCCGCCGTCTTGCATGCGAATTTTCGGCAATATAAAACTGAGCACCGACTTAATCCCATGGTGTAATTTTCGAACTAATACATGGATAGGTGATCACGTGTTGCATGCGTGGACATTTAGACAAGCTGTGTTGTATGAAAATGGTTTTCAAAGTGGGGATCGCGAGACATTCATAAATTTAATTAAACAAAAATATTTTTTTACTTTATTATGACAAGCGATTCAATTTCGGAGGCGAGTATGGGTACCGCCGCCTCGGGAACCATTTATTGGATAACCAACGCCTCTGCCATAGGTCACTCCAAGTGGTTCGCTACGTTTGGTGACTAGGCAGGGGTGCCCGGGTTCATGGATTGAGGTTTGTCCAGGTCTTGGCGGCGGATGCGTCTGCAAATTTTTAAATTTTATTTTTCTGTTGAACGTATGGCTCGTTGTCAACCACCAAGCAGCAATTTCGTCGGAGTGTCCTGTCGAAAGCGGTGTACACTGCAAACCATACTTTAGATTCGTGTACAAAAACTTGTACACAGTCCCGTATATGTATATATTGATCATGAGTTTTAAAATAAAAAAATCCATTCATCGTTTGCTTGAAAATAATGACGAAAAATTCACCCTTTTACCGCCCACGCACCGTGGGCTGCCCAGGTTGGTTGCCTATCATTAACACAGTGATGAGCAACCAGCAGCCCGCAAGCCCATTTACTGCTTTCCGGACTTTTGACTACAAAAAATATCAAAAAAATTGCACTAAAAAATATTCAAAGGCTTCTGTTCTGTTTTGCAAAATGTCTTAGCCGAAAACTATAATCTTTCTTAAAAGTTTTGAATCGGCTGCTCAAACATTAAGTTTTTTTTGTATATAGGTAATAATTACAAAATGACAGAAATTTGTAGTTAATTAAAGCCCGTTAGTAAGCGCTCAAAAAGAAGTGGAAGGTGAGATATGTAAATACCAATGTTAGAAGGAGCGCGAAAACGATAATATTTAAGCAAAAATTGTGAAAATGTTTAATTAAACATGACTCGTTTAAACTATTTTAAAATAGAACCAAAATCCCGCGGGAAATGTCATATCTTTAAAGATAAAATGAATTATGATTTTTTGCATATATATAACTTGTAATGTAACAAAAATAAAGAGCTTATAATAATTTTCGAAATATACGATTATATGATTTTCTTCTATCGGAAGAATTTCATTAAATTACCGTTTCGGCGTGGCAAATGTATAGATATTATCGTCAAAAATAACATATATTTTTTAGAAACTTAAAGTGTTCTAGAGAAATATGTTGTAAAACGGTAGAAATTCGGAATGCTATGGCTTAAGATAGGTTAACTTTCGACCTTAATTGAAAAATAGTGCAGCGGTTTTTTGTTAAGATCTGCGTTTAATGTATTTTAAAGGTTTCCGTTTTATACAACCGGGTCGCGTTTTTAAAAAGTTTAAAAACCATTGCCATATCGTGCCGCAAGCCCTTCGTCTATGTGTTAGTATCGGTGTGTGGTGACGTCACAAGCATTTGGGTGATTAAGTGACGTCAGAAACTTTGCTTGCCAAAAAAATAATACGTCAATATTATTACATTTATTAAAACGCTGCCTTAAAGCTATCTGTAAGGAATACTTTTTTTGTGTATTCAGATAGCTGGCTACATTATCAAATATAAATTCCGCGGACTGTACCTTGTACAATATTCGTAAGTAGGATATTTTTGTGTTTGAAAAAATTAACTCCGTCAGGACGGCTGGGACAGCAATTAGTTTCAGTGTGGACCGATAAAAGGTAAAACACAAAGCACTATGCGATCTAAATAGTACGAAACAATGCTCGCACTTTTTCATAAATGGGCCTTGAGCCAATTTTATTTGGTTTCTGGCGTCATTTTTAAATTCACAGGGCACGTCTAGATATACTTGGTCGAAGTAGGGGAAGAATCTGAGGTCTGACACACGAACATATTTTACCCACACGCGTCCTACCCAAGGCAAGATTCGCTAACGGTTTTTTATTCCCCCATTTCTAGTCTTCAGACCCTAGACACATTTTAACAACACGCGTCTAAGAACCCAAAATAACCCCAAAAGACATAAATTACGAAAATATTAAAAAAAAAAGTTACGTTAAATATTTTGGCACGATCTTCTACGTAAAGCCGCCGCTACCCGAATTTCTACCGCATGTGCCCCTTGAACATTTGAAATTTTTAAGATCTTAAAAAAAATATATGTTATTTTTGAAGATAATATCTATGCAATCCCCACGCCGAAACGCAAATTATACGATAAATTCCCTCGATAGAAAAAAATCGCAAAGTATGTTCCGAAAATTTTATTTTCACGTCTGTCTTTATTATTTGAAAGTTGTTTTAGACAACCCCCACGAGATTTTTGCTCTATTCTAAACGAGTCGTGTTTTATTAAACATTTCACAATTTTATTTTCAATTTTATTGTTTGAAATATTAGCGCGCTCTCTCCAACATTCGTAATTACATATCTCTCCACTTCAAATTTTCGAGCCAGGATACGGCGCCTTCGTCATCGACACAAAAAAGAACGATGAAATACTTTTCGGATTTTATTTGTTAGCTGAACGAAAATTCTGACCCGTAATTATAATAAAACACCCTTTTCAAAAAATAAATATTTATTCTTCCAATCATCAATCTGATATGCAAATACTATTTACAAACAAACATGTTCATAGTTTTATCAAAAATATATTATTGCTTAGAAAATAATTTGAGCGTATAATTTGGTGAATGCCGAGTTTCGGCACATTTTTGGTATTTTAGTGCAGCGGAAAAGCCACACTTTTCTATGAAAACATACAATTATTTACAAATTTATATTTGACTAAAATTTTTCACTCAAGTTTTGCTTACATTCTAACAAGGAGATCACGCATCAATAATTTATTACCTACATTAATAAAATCGATTTTATGAAAAAACATTATGCATCCAAATTGCAGGTCTTTAAATCTTTGTGCGTTAAGTTTAATAAATATTTCACAACCTTAACAAGCGATTTGCGAAAATGAAAGCGATTGTTTTGTTTTTGAGGCACATATTTTCAATATTATGTATTTGTCGTACATTATTTAAAGCTAGGGGTACCTTATTGAAAATTATCAGCAGAAAGATAATATTATATTTTCGTCGTTCATTGTACACGTTACTATAATAATATCACGCATTTTCGTACAAATTAACATTTTTCACGTTTTTTGGTAAATGTCTCTCAAATTTCATCAAAGTAAGTTTTTTATATGTACAATTAGAGCTCAGACTTCGATGATGAAGACTATCCAAACGAGCCCGTCGTTCTCTGTCAGTAGGCTAGTTCTGCCCCCCAAGGTCTGTAGGGCTTGGAACCGCCCTGTGCGTACTGATGGTGTGGGGCAGGTACTGGAGGAGGTGCATGATGGTAGGAACTGGCTGCATGGGGTCCAGGGGCGTAGCTCGCCGTGCTTGTGATGGGCAGGGGTGGAGCAGACGTAGGGGCTGATGATACAGAAGTCTCCGTATAACCATGATGCTCGTGCATTGGTGGATGCGAAGGGGGTCCACTCAGCGGTGCATGCGCGTGTGTGTGAGCATGCGCATAAGGCTGCGCACCCCCAACCTGAGGATAGCTAGGATACGCATGAGGGTACGGAGTGGCGCATGATTTCGATGCTAGTTCTCTCTGCGCAGCGAAGCATTGCAGGTGGCTCATCAATCGGAGGCGCATAGGGTCTTGGATGTCTAGTCCCTCGCAGGAGACCAGGTAACGAGCCACTTCAGAAGCACATTCCCGAAAGCCGATGCTGTGATAATCCATTGCGTATCTTTGTGGATCGTACGCGAAGGAGTCAACACCTGAGGACAAGAAGAATATAAATATTAGTTAACCATATGAAATGAAAAGTATTTAGATTTACATGTCTGAAATAATTGTTAAGATCCACTACTCCGCCGCATCGAATTTCAAATTAAGAAGAGGGTAAATTGAAAAGATTCAGTACCATCTACCTTCCCTACATAAAAAGCATTGTGATGAATAGTCGATTTATTTAAAATCGAGGGGAGGCACAAAGCTCTAGAAAAGGTATAAACTTTCTTTACACACGCGTTCCGTCACTATTGGCACAGTCCATTCAATACAAAATACATTATGGACACGATGCCAGACGTAAGAAGTCACAATTTAAGTAGAAAGAGTATCTTCCGAGGGTTACCCTTTGAAAGATTGATAGAGGCTACATTTTTCATAATTCTGCTTGTTGTCGTAGATAAGATCTATACTAAGCCGTAGGCTAGTCCTTTATAATTAGGACACCTACTTTACATAGGAAATAGAAACTCAACGACATGCATGTTAACACAGGTTTTCAAATGATGTACCTACTAGACTTATGTGTGTACAAACGAGTTTGTGTTTAAATCATCATGAATCAATACAGTACATTTGTGGCAAAGCTTTTAAACGAAAATATAATCCAATTTAAACAGCTTAGTTATTTTTTTTGTGAATTGTTACAGTAAGCATTACGCGTGATTGTGCAAAAAGAGACTTGTGTGTTGGTCAAGCCAGGACAGAGGGGTACAAAGTTGTACTTTTAACCTTTGTATACAGAAAGCAGTCTTCCGTTGCTGGACTGAAAATCCGGATATTCAGGAAACTTCAACAAAGAGTCTTTTGTTTAGCCGAAGTGAATGCACATCGCACTGTGCGGGTCCATAGGTGGTGACCCCCCTGATAACGATGTAGACCCGGTGGTAAGTTTCATGGTTCTTTGGAGTTATTTTATTGAAATGAAGATATTCCAAAATTTACAGACATCTTTAAATACATACTTCTATTAGTTTTTTCGCTCATTTCGCGAAACTCCTGGAGGTCAGGTTCACATTTTCCTTAGTAATATTTTTTTGTAAAATAAATTTGAAAAAAAAATAAAACAGTAGGTATGAACGTTACGTTAAAATACAACAATCCGTTGTTGTATTTTAAACCAAATTTTCCCTTATTTTTAAGCAATTAAGTAGAAGTTTACGATTTTATAATATTTTTTTCATAAATCCTATGAATATGTGATAATCGTCAAAAGATAGGTGAATTCATTGGCTACATAGAACTATAATCAGTTTGAATGTTTCCATATTAAAATTCGGATGTATGATTTTTTTTTCACGTGGGCGAAAAATTCAAAATGATTAACAAAAAATTTCTAGCAATCCGAGAAAAAGTTTTAAATTGCGCTGTCGCTCTAGTGGATAACAGCAGCATGAACCCCATCTTTGTTTCTACCTACACCTCAAATGCATAAATACTTTAATTGGATACGGATGCCGCAATTAAAATGAATTTAAGTGAAAATTATTCTCTTTAGGTGCTGCCATCGACAACTTTACGACGACAGATGCAAAATTTGAAAAATGCGTAAGACACACAAAACATAAAAATATTTATTTACTAAATATAGCATTTAAAATACTCGGGTTCCGAGCATTCTATGGTTCGGAGTGTCAACCGCTAACCAGGGTAGCAGATACTAATGAGGGTCAATTTTTTTCTAATGCCGGAAGCAACATGGCTGTAATGCGATATATAAATACACCACATTTACTTCACTAACGCATTTCTCGTGTTCCTGTGACTTTTACGTTTACTAGAATCCAGAAAAATAGGTACATTGTTTAAAAAAAACAAACAAAACGAATTGGGCCGAAAAAAATAAAATCCTTCCCAGAAATTAATATTGTGCTGAGTATACAATTACGAGCTAAAGCGCGAGCCGAAACGAATTTTGGGAAAGGATCGAAGCAACGAAGAACGGCACGAAACGCCGCTTGCGGTTGCTTTGTTCCTTCCTCATAATTCGGGATTCGGCTCGCGCTTTGGCTTGCAAATGTATTCGAAGCATTAGATATGATATAACTGATATCAGTATTCCTTATCACTAGCTTTTGTTTATACTAAATAATATACAATCGAATATGCAATTGGGTAGTCCGAAGAAAAAAATAAATGGGGAAATTCAGTCAGCTACTAGCAATATTATTTTTTAAAACAAGTGTTTCACCCGTGACAAACATCGGAATTTAATTTGATTGAAATTGTACTGCTCTTAGATATATTTTTTAAGCGTTATTTTTATTTCAAATTATTTTTATATTATTATCGTAAAGTCTTCCACTATACTTAAAATAAAATTCCCCCTTGAAAAGTGTCCTCCTTAACACAGAGCAAACTTAATAGAGAACAACAAACAATCTCCGCAAATAAAATATTACGCAAAAAAAGTTTGAAAAGTTTTCTGGCTAAGATGGTAGGGATGTTGTAAGCTAAAAAGAGTTGCATTGTCTTAGAAATTCAAGATAGAAAAAAACACTCGACAGTAAAAGTTTCAGTACGCCAGAGCTCACTCATCGATGGTTAATACTTTGAAATATTTGTTAGTATTTAAGTACTCTGGTTCCATGCCAACTCAGAATCAAATCAACTCAACATCTCCTTTGAAAAGTCATTAAAAGCTGTGATTAAAAAAAAAAAAAAAATACCAACCGGTTTCGCTAACACAAGCATCTTCAGTGTATAAAATCAAACTGATCAATTTTTTATGAATTTTTTTGATCACTTTTAATGACTTTTCATAGGAGGTGTTGAGATTATTTCATCCCGAGTTGTCCGGTCACCAAGTACACTACATACTACATACATACCCATATGATTGTATTCAATTGCGCCGATTCGGAGAGCTTGTTTTATAGATTGAGATTATCGATCAAGTGTTATATATACTCGTATGATTGAGATAGACCATTGTTATTCCGAACCTCCATGTTTATAACGTTGTATTGAGCTTTGGCTCATTGGCATCAGAGGAAGTGCGTTTATCAATATTTCAATGTTTTAGTTTCCATTATGTAAATGATAGGAAGTGAATTACGTTGTTATTTATGGTTGCATGCTTACTAAGTGCTCTAAGCATTGGCTTTCCTCCCCGCACTTTAGTGTGTGTAACTAACTTGTGTATTATATCCGATATAAGCGCGTGTGTGTGCGATAGGGATGTAAGGGACAAACCGTGGGAAAGGCAATGGATATTCCGCCGAAAAGGGTGGCGATGCGCGCGCACCTGCGGACAGCGAGCAAAATTGTTTTAATTACCTGCCTAACTAAAACATAATATATTAGGTTATCTCTTACATTTTATGTGCTCCTGTTATTTACAAAAAATACAGAAATGGTTTTCTTTTCTTTTTTTTTTTACATTAATTCCACACAGGAGGCCCTGAGGAAAATAATTTCCCTCAGGGCCTATGTCATCTGGGATGCTGTGTGGAGGGTCTTTTTGAGGAGAGGAAGGAATGAACATTGGTCTTGAAGAGACCCATGTTGTAGGAGGGAGGAAACACAGAAGCCGGCAAATCGTTCCATAGCCGAGCTGTTGAACTCTAGAACTAGTCGAAAAAACGATCATGTGACAAATGGCAACCGTGTTCACATGTTGGGCGCGCGTTTGGCGTGTCTCCCGACTATGCACCGGTGCTGAAGGGATCAATGACGCTAGTTCCTCAGAGCATCTTCCATTGAAATACCGGTAGAACATGGATAGCATTCCCACCCGACGCCTGTGCTCTAAAGATTGCAATCCGTTCGTTAAGGTGGAAGAATCTATCAAACAGACCGTCCGTTTCTGCACAGCGTCGAGGGTATTTTTCAAGTATTTTGGAGCTCCAGACCAGAGGTGACTGCCAAATTCAACCGTGGGGCGCACTTGCGATTTGTACACGGTTAGCAGTTGTGTACTGTTAAAGTATCTGCGGGCCCTGTACAGTTCACCCAGTTTTTTAGAGACCAACTTTACTCTGGCTTCGATGGAGCCCCCATACCTGAGCTGGTCACTAGACTTGTAGTTACTTAAGTTTTAGGAATGTTTAGAGTAAATTAAGAGCAATTTTAAATGATATAAACATATTGTGAAATCTTATTTTATAAATAATCAATCATCCAAAGGTTTTTTATCTCTCCACAACTTCAAAAAAGTATAAATTATCTTAAAATGGGGGAAGCCCCTCCGATACTGTTTGTACCACGCAGGTAAACTTGGTCTTTGTCGTTTTTACGGAAAGAATTGAAGAACATTCTTTCAGGGGATGGCATACGGTCTATTTTTGCTTGTAGAAGATGATAAATAGCGAAATGAAAGGGGAAAGATAAGAATGGAGACTATAGTCAAATTACACACGTGCGTACAAATATTTTAGCAAAGCTGTGAGAATGTATTATGTTTTGAAATTGTGTGTGTAAAGTACGAACATGATGACGAAAAATATTACTTTTGTGTCCGTTTGTGTTTTCCTCTTAAAACTATTGAATAGTGAGATTCAGTGTCATGAAAATTGCACAGGTTTTTTGCATTTGAATTTCTAAGCCAACTTTTAGGTACCTACCATTAGCCATGGGCCATCGAGTTAAATTATTCATCTGTTGAGAAATTATACAAGAACCCAATTTATTTATATAAAAGTTCTGCTATGTAATTATTATTAGGCGTGACAGATGTTTCGCGTTCTGAAGGCTTTATCAAACTGACTGTTCAACTGTTTCGCCTTCAGATAATTACATAGCAAAACTTGTTCATAAACAAACTGTTTTTATATAAACATATACTAACAATACATATATATTTTTTTAAAGAAGGACAAATATTTGAAAATCTCCTACTACCACTTTAATAAGTGGAAAAAGTTAGTTGTGTTGTGATGGAAGACTTAGCCAGCCGAGGAATCGAACACGCGACGCCCGGGAGGGACCCAAATGCGATGCCAACTCTGCCACCGACCGGTATTATATTCAATATTAATATCTTTAAATCTATAAAAGAAATAAAAATTAAAACGGAGTTCTACAAATTAATCATGATTACAATTAATATATACAAGAACCTTTTGATTGTTGTATAATTTTCAATTGTTTTGTAAGAAAAATGAGTGTTGAAACTTGAAGGAAGTCGGAAGTAGGGTATATTCGCAAGTTAGTTTAGTTTAGTTGGAAAGCTTGCGTAAGGCGTTTTTATAAATAATTAGTCGGAACTAAAAGTTTGAGAAAAACCGAAAACATAATTCGCTAAGCAGCATTTTACTGTTTAATGATTTTGAACACATTCGTGACCAATTAAATAATTCTAATTTCTAGGACATTAGTGGACATGTATGTAGGCACTGTATAATACGCCATAGGTAGACAGGAACCGTGTGAAAGTAGATTCGCAGTAAAGCCATTATTTACATTTAGTAGGGGGTGGTTTTCTGTGCGGGGTTGGTCGTGGGAAAGAGGCAAGTAAAAAGGCAATTGACTATTACAATATTAAATGCACCCCTCATATCGCAGAGCGGACAATATGCTCTGAGGGTGGGTGGTGGCTTTCGGGTGGCGGGAGCTTAGCGAATAAAGGGTGGTTTTAAAATGATATCAAAAAACATATTCTCACGTGAGAGCTGTTCAGTTGTTGTTGTGGAGTGAGGAGTGATTTGCTGGTGATTAAGAGTGATGACTAAGCGGTAAAGTAAAAACAGTAAACAATCTTATCGAAACTGGCGAAAGAAGTGGTTTTTCTCTTATTCTTCTAGCAATATTTGTAGTTTTAGAATTTTTTCTGACAATGTTAACATTCTATTTTCATTCAAAGGTATGATTTAACTAGTAGTTCTGTGAACAGTAGGCCTTGATTCCAAAAGAGTGTTTTTGAAATTTTTAGCATATTTAATAAAAAAAAACAAAATTTCCTTTGAAATCATAAGCTTTATAAGTAGATACTTAAATACCTGCCTCCTTTATAAACCATAACAGCCTTACTAAAAAACGTCTTTATGTTATAAGTAACGTTGCAAATACACGTTTTACGGTCACCGAACAGAAACACCAATTAACGGTCTTTAAGTGTTTTTTTTATTAAGTAAGGCTTTAAATGTTTTGTTAAAAATATTTTTTTTATTTCAACTAAGGAATTATATAATTTGTCGAAAGAAGTATCACCATCTCAAAAACAATTCTTTTTTCAAACTTTCTTCAGGCTGATAGGGTGTAAAAATGTATTTATACATTTTCTACGAACCTTGCCGATAGGTGCCATAATATTGATTTTTCCGATTTCGCAGTTCATAGTAGGAACCATGTCCATGCAAGCTGTGGCGAGATAAAAAATTATTTATTTTATCAGGTTCTCTATAAAACAGTTTTACACATAATATTATGGAGAAGATTACAAAATTTAAAGAAAAAAGTGTATGGTTACACTATCTTGTGACGTATGTCAGAAGATAGTTACTGAATTCTCTGTAGGTGACATTGAAGATGTCGATGCTCAAAACAGATTCATTTAACAGTTGAATTGCTCTGTTTAATGGTGCATTTTGATAGAAAGAAGTTCTCGCTTTCGGAGCATACAAAGTGTGCGGGATCTCCCACGAGTGTACGCGTTAGGTACATATAAATTAATCTTCTTCAACATGGGCGGATTCAGTATAATGCCGGAGATTAGCTTAAAAAAGTGCTTACGCAAAAATATTTTTCGGCGGGCTTCTAATGTATTAAGATCGAGCATTCCTGATAAGAATAACGATGGATACAGGAATGAGTAGTATTCCCTCATATAAAGGTAACGCATAAACCTTTTTTGAACTCTTTCTATTTCTAGGATATGGTTTTGTTCAGAGAGGGCCCAAATAATGGAGCTATATTCCAAGATGCTGCGGACAAGTGCTTCAGTATCCAACAAGGTGACCGTCTTGAAGCGGAACGTAACAAAAAATTTACATAATATGAATTGTCAAATAGTCGAGTTAAAACGGGACTTCGCTCGAACAGTCAATATTATACCAGCAGCGTAAAACAGTAAATAATTGTAACCTGTGCATTTCGATAACGTTCCAACTTCAACCAGATTGTTATTTTCCGCTCCAGTCATTTGTCAATAAACAATAATCAGCTCACGTTGTTTCTCACAAGAATAACAGAACAATTCACAGGTTATCAAAATGTAAATCACAGATGAGATTTCTTCTCATTGCAAGAAGACACTACAAACAATATTACCACAGAAAGCTCTTCAATGCCGTGATTTTCATAAGCCACCAAGTTAACCGCAATGGATCGTGTTGGCTACTTTATGTTTAAACTTTATTGACGGTGGGATTTTAGTTTTATGAATTTTTGAAAATTACCGCTTTATTTGACGCACGTTTGCAGACCTGTTACAGTTCAACTACGGAACTTAAGTTGGTCCTACCGTTAAGAACTCTGTTGTAACATACATTTCAGTTACTTGAGAAAGAGGTTACAACGGAGCTAATAGCCAAAAGCTTAAAGCTTGCTAATAATGGAGCCAAGAGTCACAAAGCTACGATCTATTAATTTATCACACAGTGCCTTAAGCCTCGCATACATAGAGCGAGTTTACAAGCTACTAGCCGTTAAGTTTAAAAGCGGGTGAATCGGCGAGTGAGATTGTCATGATGACACACAAAAATGTCTACTCGCTCAGTAGCGACAGTAGCAGCAAAAATAACGACTCTCATGCGAACTAATTCGATCGACATTTTGAAAAAAACTTGAGCTCGCAGCTAGCGCCACACGCTCGCCTGTAGCGAGAATTACGGCTCCTGCGCGAACTAATTCTGACAGTTACGAAATCAGCTGTTGGTAGGCCGCCATCTTGAGCGAGTAGCGAGTAAAGTTGATCACCTTTCAACTTTTTTCGTAGATTGTCCACAATCTGCTAATTAGCAAGTAATACGATGACACCGAGCGAGTTTACTAAAAGATAGTGAATTTCCCAGATAGTAAACTCGCTCAATGTCATCGAGGCTTTACACCGATGTAAAATACAATATGTAATATTAAAAAAAAAAATTATTATATCTTGACAGGCTAACTTTGTTGTCAGTTGACGTTGCAAGCAATGACCAAAAATTAAAAATTTCGAACCTGGGATTTTTTGATTATTCATAAGTTCCTTCTTTTACCGCCTGCAAAGTTGAACGTGTCAATGTGTGGAGTGCATTGTTGTGTTTTCAGCGGAAGTTCGCCACGCAAAATTTTGACAGCAACTTCCAAAATTGAGTAAAGCTTGACCTTGAAAGCTTTCGCAGGATGTGCAGGGGTAAAACATGATGGGACTGTCGAGGGTGTTGGGTAGTCACCGTGACCTGCGCAGGTACCTAACTAACAGACAGTAGACCGGAAGACAGAAATCTCTTAACGGTTTACCGACCTGTCCCCTTTTGCAGAGCTTTCGGTTGACTGTTCATTAATTGACTACAACTAACAACTCGATCACGCTATTTGATGCGAATGCCTATTATGTAACGGAATACAACCATGTATTGGCACGTTCCTTGCTTTATTTGCATTAATTTATAATCTTGATTCGACTCTTTTGACTATTGACGTAATCCTACGAATATTTGATTTAGAGCTGGGTCGATCAATCATTTTACATTAACGGGGTCGCTCACGACCCACGTGTGAAGTGATCGGGTTGAGAGCACCCGCTCTTTGATCGGGTACTTTTATACATGGAAAAATGCCATAAAGAGAGATCGATGCGCGCGCTGCACTTATATCGGAAGTATCCGTCGTACCCGAGATGCGTGTACCCATCACCAGATATTTGTGCGGGTACTTTCGTTTGACGTAAGTAGGTAGTAGATAAATGATAGTCTATTCAAATTTCAGATATTTACTATCTCTATATTTCTGTTGCGAGATGCGAGATTTCGTTTTGAGATGCCGAATCTACAAAATTTATAACTGCATCTACGAATGATCGCTCACCGGCACCCATCACGACACGGGTGCTGTAGATCGAATCTTTTTTGAAAAAATAACTATTGTCGGGTAATTCACGATCGACCCAGTAGATAATTATTTGATTAATTTGATCTTCCCATGTCTTTCTAGGGCAGTTTCGATTTCTTATTCCATCCACTTACAAGTCTACATGTCCAAAACCATCTAATAATTGAAAAATCTAATTATAAAAAAAGTTATGTATCTACTCAAAACTTTTTGTTGTCTCTTTTGAAAGTTTTTACTAATAATATGCTATGTGGCTCGACCAACCTACGGATTTGTGCAGAAAAGGGAAATATTTTTTTTCTTGTACGATGTGCAATAAGAATACGCAGACAAGCTGCTGAATACTGCTGGGTACTGCTGAATCAACTTTTAAAGCTACTGGCATTACAAATTATTATTAACGGACATTGGGTGTTTATTCGTTCTAACCCATGGAATAGAAACATGATGTTATACCACTTTACAGGTATCTAAACCTATTAAAGATATCACCATAAATACTAACCACAGCATGTTGAAAACCACCTGACACCTAATGCGTAACCGACAAACTGAAAATAGTGATTTATTGCTATAAAAAGGAGTTTTATTCCGCCTTTTAAGTATCTAAATTCAAAACAAACTAAAAATATCTTGCATTTCAATCTATAAAATGGTGTTATAACAAAACTTGCCCTTTCAAAAGTTTTCAAAAATAGATTTCCAGTTGCTGTGTAATTTTTCCATGTCATTGTAATGAATGAACCTTTTGCTGAATGCTTGTGTTACTTCACTGGATACCAGGTATGTCCGAGTAACAGGTGTCTCCCCCACACCAGCCCGGAAGTGCTAATGGTTAGTAAGAGTGTATTTTTTTATATCTCATTCAAAATGGGCAAAAACGAACTTTTTATTTACTGGTAGATTTTATTGTTCGCGGTATAATGCATTTGAAGGTTTTTTTTCTTTCTTAGCCTAGTTTTGAAGAGCATAGATTGAAAGGGTGCGCCAATATGGAGAAAACGAACTCAAATACATGAAATATGAATGTTGCGATCTTCATTGTTGAGTTTGATAATCCGTACTGAAATGAATTCAATTCTTTTTAATATCATTAACTCATCTTATTGAATAAAACTTAACTTATATTGAACCGTTTTACGTTTGCTTGTCCCTACATAGCAATAGGAAATTAAAAAGAATAAATTCTTATATTTTCAGTACCTACATGTAATCTGTACGTAATGAATTTATGCCACTGGTGCAAATAGACAGTAAACATATAGGCCTCCCGAGTTTCCAAGCAGTTGATCATTTTAATATGAAGGTGTAGGTATATATATTTTGTATACTTTTATTTTTAAAATCATATTTATTTATTTAAATAAATAACGCCTTTTGGCTTTTACATAGTATAATTTAAATAATAAAACAAATTATAATATGAAATTATTTTTTTTTATTTATTTTTAAATGATTTGTAACGGCTAGTCTAGTTTAGTCTAGTTAGGATCTAGTTTATGGTGCAATTGATGGTGAGTTGATCGAGGCTAATTTAAAATTTTAATACATAGGTATACAAATTTTATATTTTTATTTTTAAAGTACATTTTTTTTTATGTACGCCTTTCGGCTTTTACATATTATAATAAGTATAGTACATAAACATTAATATGAAATTAATATAAAAATAATTATTTTGATTTGTTTTCTCATTGATGATAGTAAAGTTAGGGCGCTAGTTTTAAACATAAAACCGAAAACTGATAATTTTCTTACAGTAAAAACCGACATAACAGCGGTTGGATTGATGCTTTTACTGCTCACGGCGTCTAGAGCAAAAAACTTAATTTCGTTGAAGATCCTAAAATAGGTTTTGGGTCCAAAATACGGCACAGTGCTGTGTGAATAGATCTTGGGGGAAACAACAGATTTTTTGTTACAACATCTGATGTATTTTTTTGAGAATCCTGGAAATAAGGGTCAGCAGGGCGAGCTTAGGAAAACGAAAGGATTGCTTCCTGTTTACTTTCCCCGTTTGCCAACTGATTGGGTTTCAAACAAAAATACATGAAAATCCCACAAACATTTCTGAAGGACCCAAGGTGATGCACTTCGAAGTAATGCAAAATCATGTGTTTTTGGTTTGAAAATTTGATCGTTCGGAAATATATTATAATTATTATGTTTTAACTAAATACTGCAAGTAGAACATACATCGGCCTTTGAAAAGGCCCAGTAATTTTAAGTTTTTTTTTTGTAAGCCCAGAAAAAATAAATATCAGCCCTAGAAAATCCGCATTAAAGTTCGAAATCTCGTACTTTTTTTTATTTTTTATTAATCTATAAACATAGGGTTATACATAGGGTTTAATTGATGCCTGTCTCACTAGGATTTACCTGTGTTGAGACAGGCTTAGAGGTACATATTTAAAATTACAAGAATATTTTAAGTAACATACAAATTCAATTGAATACTATAAAAATGGAAAGGTGATTGGAAGTGTGGGTTCACTTTAAAGAGAGTTATGTAAATGTAGGAAGAGATGATGTACAGTAAATGATGATGTATAGTAAATTCTGTCAAATCTATTTATGGGATTGGTTAATTAATTTGACATGATTCTATTTTTAAGTTATTTTACATGGATTAGGTCGTATGCAAATTGTTCACTGTTTATTAATGATTTACTTTACAGATGTTTGCAGTAGTGTGGCGTCCAATACTAACAATCCATTTCTTTACGTCTTGTTTGAATTTTGTCAAGGATTCAGTATGTCTGATTGTAGCTGGTAGTGTATTGTATAGTTTGCAAGCTATGTATTTGAAGTGTCTTTGTCCAAAGGTAGTTTTGGAAAAAGGAGTTTGGAGAAGTTCTTTGTTTTTGGCTCGGGTATTGTGCATTGTTTGTGTTGTTTTGTATGATGTTTTGTTGTTTTTGTGTAAATTAACTAATATGGATCTTGCGTAGAGTTGTTTAATGTCCATAACGTTGAAAGTATTGAAGATCGTATCAGTACTGGTAGTAAGAGGCAGTTTAAGAATAATTTTTATGATAAGTTTTTGTGCTTTAATGATGGGATCGAGGGCACTGGAATAAGCATTACCCCAAGCTAAAATTCCGTATTCGATGTGAGATTGGCATAGTGAGAAGTACACTGTTTTTAAAAGTTTTAAGTCAAGGAAGTTGCGTGTTTGTTTGAAAAAGTATATAGATTTGCGGATTTTGTTTGTAGTGTTATGTATATGTTGCTTCCAATTTAGGTGTGTATCAAAGGTTAATCCTAAATATTTGATAATGTTTACTTGTTCTAGGCATGGGCAGTCACAATTCCGGTTTAAAGATGTATTTTTACATTTGTGTATTTTTAATGGAGGGATTAGGTTTGACTTAGGAATATTGGAGAGACTAGACAGTAAGTATTTTGTTTTCTGTACATTTAGTGTTAATGTGTTCGAGTCAAGCCAAAATTTTACCTTTTGAATTCCTTCCTCTGCTTTGGAATATGCGGTAGGCCAGTCTTTCGCCTGGAAGAGGAGGACAGTGTCATCGGCGAAACTGACAATAGTGGCATCGATGTCTAGGTTACACAACTCGTTAATGTATATAAGGAAGAGCGTTGGACCTATGACACTGCCTTGAGGGACCCCGTAACTAATAGGCAAAAATTGACTCTTTGTTGATCTGAGTTTAACGCATTGGGATCTGTTAGATAAAAAGCTGGAGAGGAGGCCTAATTCATTATTCCTAATACCTATATTGAACATTTTGCGTTCTAATTTGATGTGTGAAATTGTATCAAATGCTTTGCATAGGTCGAGAAATACCGATAAACATTTCAAACCATTGTCCAGGTGGCCAGAGATATGGTCAATGACCGTGGCTATGGCATCGTTGGTGCTTTTATGGTTTCTGAATCCAAATTGCCGCGGCGATAGTAGGTTGTTGGTTTCCAGGTATTCCATCAGATTATTATTGACGATCTTTTCAAATACTTTGGACAGGGAATTAAGCAACGTAATAGGACGATAATTACTAATATCAAGTTTGGAGCCTGTTTTGAAAATAGGGATAATGAGACCTTGTTTTAGAATGGTGGGAAATATGCCTTGGCGGATGCTAGTATTAAGCAAATGAGTTAATGGTTTAATTATACCAGGGGCAATTTTTTTAAGAACACTGTTAGGTATTTCATCAATACCGGTGGAAGAAGAGTTTTTGAGCGAGTTTATTACTAAAGAAACTTCTTTCTCTGTAATCGTTTTAAGAATAAAGCGGGTTGGGAAATCATCTTTGATTGTGCGGTCACTAGGGCCACGCGTATCGTTATTTACTTGAATTTTTTTTGCTAGTTCTGGACCTATATTTGCAAAGTAATTGTTTATATAATTGACTATTGTATTGGGGTTTGATGTGAAGTCTACGGTGGTATCATTGATATTGAGAGAGTTTAAGGTGTCAGTGGCTGTATTTGAATTGGTAGCTTCCTTGAGAACTTTCCATATTTTTTTAGGATCATTGCTACATTCGGAAATTTTTTTGTTGTAGTATAGATTTTTGGCTTTCCTAATGACTTGTGTGCAAATATTTCGGTATCTTTTATAGAAATTATGGAGTGTGATATCATATGGATTTGTGGCACATTTTTTATGTATGGAGTTGCGTTTCCGAATGCAGTTGATAATAGTGTGGTTTATCCATGGTTTGAGAGGTTTGATTGCTCTAGGAATGGTTTTTGTGGTGATTTTGGTGTTTTGGACAAGGGTGTCTTGTAGGTAGGTAGAGAAGTAGTTCCAGGCCTCCTCTATGTTTTCTATATTATAGAGTACGTCCCAGGATTTGGAATTAATCGTTTTGTTGAGGTTGTCATAGTTAATTGTTTTCTTCGTTATTTTAGTTGAAGCTTTGCTTTGTACATTGTGTTTGGAACTCATTGTGAATGAGGTGGCGTAGTGATCTGTAATAGATGACGTGTGGATTTCGGAGGTGTATTGGTTGGTTGATTTAACCATAATATGGTCGATGCAGGAGGAGGAGTATGGCGTACATCTTGTTGGGGAATTTATTGTGCTTTCCATTCCGTGGAACATGATTGTATTTAAGTAATCTTGGCACTGGGGATGTTCATTGTTTTTTAAAATGTTAATGTTAAAGTCTCCCATCAATATTAAGTTTTTTGTATTGTTTAGTTCCGTTAGATAGCAGTTCAAGTCATGTAGAAAGGAGGAGATATTAGGTTTCGAAGGAGAGCGGTAAAGTGCAATGATACAGGTGTTGACGTTGTATGTTATTTGCAGACAGTTTGAGTTTGAAATGTGAATTTCTTTAACGTTAAATGTGTTGTGAGTGTCGTTTAGTGTATATGCTACTATGCCATCGTTTACTACGAAGCCCTACGTACTACGAAGCCCTTATCGATAATTGTTTTATTTTATAATGTGGAAAATTAAGTTCTTTAGAAAATTACGGCAAATCATTATATTTGTTCAATATTTGTTTTTAAAACACACTTTTGTATTTAATTGTTGTTTAAAGTTGTTTGTAAAACGACGTCTTTTTTATTTGACAAAATCAAAATATGCGGCTGAATTTAAACCTTACCATCATCTACATATATATTATAAGGAATATCATTGTAGCGGCCCGATTCCGAATAATGCACGACGCGGTGCACCGCCTTTGGGAAAAATTATTTTAAGTAGGTATAAATTCGAAAATTTTCGAGAATAATGTTATAATATTATTATTAACAATTATTCATAAAAAATATAAGTACTCATTGGAAAAAGTACAATATTAAAAATAAAATTATTACGGGAAACTTTGTCATTTTAATATAATAGAAAAATTTTGGTTGTGACGGTGTCTTATGGATATTTAGATTGAGAGTAGGAACTTCATTCAATATAGCGGAAACTTTTGAATGAATGTTTTTTTAAACCGGATATTTATAATGAATTAAAAAAATAGCATCGAAAGTGTAAAACCTAACGGAACCATAATAATCTCTACAAGTTGTATTATCATTATTAACATCCTACCTGCCATTGTTAGAGCTAAAAAATCTCTAACTGTGAAATTCGCAATAAAGATGGGGGACGTTCTCTAAAAAGTGAAATCCTGTTACTTCCTGATCTATAGAAATTAGTTATTTGCACCTTTATATGAAAGGAAACGTGAATTATAACAGTTACTTGTAAGCTGCAATGGGGAAGGAAGAAGGAATGCAACTGTAAAACATTAATAAAATTTTCAATAAATTAAAAAAAAAGTCGCAATCATGGTTACCCATATTTTTTTAAATATTGCTTGAGTCTGGGAAGTTTGCACTTAGAGATGTATGTAAGTGTATTTTGAAAAATAGAGTCGTTCAATAATTGTATTAGAGTTAAAAAATGCTACTTTCGGAAAGTTTTAGGAAATGTAGATTTCCGTGAACGAAAATAAGATGATTTTCCTCTCTTTCTGTTAGTTGTAAATGCGTTGATCAGAAACGTTGCAAACCCCCACGCCTTCGTCGGTCGCACGTATGTTTTTACGGGTTCCATGCCAACTGAGAATAAAGTTAACTCAACACCTCCTCGAAAAGTCATTAAAAGCTATAAAAAAATAATTTATAAATTAGCCGATAACCCTAACCTAACGTAACCTATTTAACCAATTTTTTATCACTCTAAATGTCTTATCTGAGATGGTTCTGAGTTGGTTTCATTCCGAGTTGTCCGGTCACCGTTTTTACGAATCTTTCTTTTTCGCTTACACTCATTGTAAAATCGGAAACTGCGCTAGAACGCTTCGTACCATGTTCAGGTCGGACTAAAAGTTTCGCGTGTCGATACATGGGTCGATTATGAGAATAGAAATTACAAAGGAACTATCGTCGGCATGCCTTTAGACGACCGCATCTCTACCGTTGGGCAATTAACTTTAAAACAGTTTTTTTGTAAAACGGTAGGGTCAGGATAAAGGTTGAAATCTTTTAAAATTGCTACATACTTACGTGACAGAAATTATTCTTAGGGTAAAAGATCACTCTTCGGAATCGATTCATTGCTTGCAATGATTTTAAACGTGTTTGATGATCACATCTGAATAGTCAGGTGATTCCTCTTCCCCCTCCTCACTATCTTCAGCCTCACAACATACCCCGATTAGGGATGATTTCAAGATACCCCAATTGGGGATGCCGTAGGCATGGCTCCGGATAGTTAGGATTCTTGTGGGGTATTCACATTTTAAAATATTGACATTAGATTTTGGCCCTGTACTACTGTGCAATCAATTTAAATTTTGTATTGTAATTTTAATGTGTATGGTGGGAGCCGAAAATTCTTATAAATTCTACCACGCACGCGGCAGAACTTTGCGATATCTCACGGCTACGGAGAGAAAAAAAAAATAATTAATCAATCTTTTTAGATTCTTACGCGCACGGTTCAGCGTTGGTTTAATTAAGCCGGGTTTATTGCTGGTTTAACCATACCTACGCCGTATTTACACCGCGTTTATAAGTCAGAGGCAATGAGCATGATAGCCATGACCATGTTTACCTTTTGCATGCAGCATCTTGAGGTGTTCTACTGTGAGTTGCAGGATCTCGGCCTTCTCCAGCTTGGCAGAGCCCTGCTTCTCCAGCGCCGTGGGCACCAGCCTCTTCAGCTCAGTCAGCGAGCAGTTGATGCGGTCCCTGCGCTTCTTCTCGATCACGCCGCGCCTCTTCTTGCGCGACATCATCTGGCAGGAGTCCGCGTCACCGGGGGATGTGCATCTGGAAGGTTACGATTGATCAGAATGTCTACTGCTTCTTTCTACACGACCAAAATCAAATTAACGAACGCTTAAGAACTACTAATAAATCATACCCTTTCCGAATAAGACGCGCGTCAGCGCCCCTTCCTTGATTTGCGGTCTAGTTTTATATATTTTGTAAGTTTATAGTAGTTTTGTACATATTTTTGTATTCTTATGTATGCCTTTAAATTTTGAAGACATTTTAAACGTTTTGGTAATTCCATTATGCATGATGAAAGCTTTAATAATTAATATCAACAAGCAACCCACGTGTACATTGTAACTAAATCCTCGAGAAATTTCTAGGAACGTCTGTTGGTTGTAATTGAGAAAAACCTCCTTAAAATGAACTATTCGACCAAAAATATTATGAATAACGCGCGTACATTGTTAGGATTTGAACATTTGGGTACCACCACTATATATATGTAACTACCAATATCAACTCTATAAAAAATCCATTGAAAATAGAATAACAATTTATTTAGTCATTGAAAAAATCCGATTCAAAATTATAAAACATTTTTACTGAATTCCGAGAAAAATAAATTTTCACAACACGACAGAAATTTTTTTTTAATATGATTTCACGAATTGGAATCCCGTTTCGGTTTGCCAGAGTTAAATTCGAGCCATTCCATTCAAGTGTCCAAAAATAACTTTCAATAGCATAAAAAAAGTAAGACAAAAATTTTCGCGTCTGTATTTATGTTAAAAGCGAAAGAAAAACTTTTATAAAATGTTCACTCACTGGTCTTTGCTAGATTCCTCGGAGAACTCATCACCATCATCGCTCTCCGAGTGGGTTCTCTTATTGGCTCTGGCGGGGGGCGCCCATTGCTGCTGGTGCGGAGTGTATCCCCAGGGCTCCGGGGGGGCGCCATGGCCCACCGCACCCTCGCCCGACCCGTACTCCAGCGTGATGCCGCCGGACTGGACTGGGCGGAAAGCCACCTTTATGGGGGGCGACGAAGTAGGGCTCCGCCTTTTTGGGGCTCAAATTTTACAGTTATTTTGAACAAATCTCACACAGTATTTATTACTGTCACAATGGGTGCCTAATTCGCGAAACACAATTATTTACGTTGAAAAGCACAAAAGTTTTCTCAAATTTATATTTATTTCAAATAATAACGCAATAACGTTATTATTAAGTTAATTGGGTTAAATATTATTGATTAACAATTAATTATTGTTAAACTAATTCTAAAGAAAGGTGAAGGAAACTGTGTTGAACTTGTGTCGTCGTTTAAACACTAATGAGCGACACGCGTCAAGACGTAGGTCACTTATCACTCCTCACTTCAAGAAAATATTTTCAAATCTTAAATAAGAACGACGCGAAAAGTTTTACTATATTTTTTGTCTATGGAAAAAAAGTAAACTGAATTTAGTGTTACAATTTTTTTGAATTTAGTGTTTATTGCGGAAAGTTTTTAGAATTTTCGCGGGCGGAAAGCGCTCCCGGTTGGCGCGCGTGTAGCGTGTGTCGAAGCAACGTGTCGACGCGTGCACGAGCGGTGGTCGAATGAGAGGAGGCCCCGCTCACGTGGCGCTGTTCAATACCATTCATTCATTGCCCCCTTGCCTGTATTAGTGAGGCGTAACTCTACGTGCCACTAGAACTGTATTGGGCTTTGTTTGTCGATGTATTGGGTTACAACTCACCACTACACGGGGAATTACTATGAGCTTTACTATCGCCGGCGTTAGTACTACAGTCGCCGTGGGCATTGGGTTCAGGGGTGAGTTTCGTTAGGGGTGGGTATCGGAAAAATGCGTGGGACTGTCTGCTGGGTACTGTGCGTAGTGGGAAGCTATTGACTTTAGCGTGAGAAGACGGGTGCACTGTCGACCGAAATTAATTCGATAACAATGGGAATGAAATGGTGGGAAAATTTGCTGAAAAGTTTTCAGGAAAAAAGTTAGTATGCGATGAAAATACACCAAAATGATGAAGGAATGATATATAATTTTTGCGTTGTTTTGTACAATTTTTATGTTTTCTTTTTTATTTTACAAATTAAAAATTAAAAAATGAACAAATATCTTTCGGAGTCCATTTTTAGTGTAAAATGTGACCCCCGATGCCCTCAACTGGCTGAATAACCCCAAAATCCCAAATGTGTACCTTTTCTTAATAAAACCAATTATTAAAAAAAAATTCTAAATGTCAATGTTAACCTCTCCACCAGTATGGACGAAACGGTTCGGCGAAGCGAAAAAATGATCAGAAGAGTATGGACGAAACGTTTCGTCCGCGGCTATTATTCAAATACCGTCATATTTAATGAAACTATTTGAATTGAAGTGGCTTCTATTGACATCTGCACGTAGTTTGTTGAAGTTTTGGAAGACATACCTACAATACCAACTTCACAGTTTTAGTTTAAAAATTCTTTTTGCGTCATTGCGGTCGTCAGAGGAAGGAAGCAGTTTTTTTTGTATGGACATGTTTTTTTTTCTATGTTGGTTTATTTTTGTGGATTGATGTCGACTACGATTTAATTCAAAATATAACATTATTTTTAGTTAATCCATGATAATTTATAAAAATATATTAAATAAATGAACCAAAAATAAACTCTCCTCACAGTTTTGTTCGCCAAAACTCACTCGCGGAGAGGTTAATTAATAATTACTCTTTAAATAACAATAAATTGCAACAGCCTAAGGTATTCATGGTATTGAGATGAACCTTGACAGTTAACTACATTATAACATAAGTACATATACAACATATCACGAAAAAGCTGCTAAAATGTTAAGTTTAATAAGAAACACAACATTTTTTAAAAGCATCAATATTATAAAGCAACTTTACTTTGCTTATGAACAAAGTCATCTGGAGTCATCAGTTGTTTGGTCTGCATTTATAAATTGCACATTAAAAAAATCGGAACAATTTGAAACAAATTTTTAAAACACCTTTGGTGTAGGTCATTTGTTAGATTTAATAATTATGCATTGATTAATTAAATGTACGAATGCGTTCATAACATCACGTAGATGTATTATTCCTGTATAAAATAGTTATTCAATAATATTCAATGCCAGGAGTTGCTAAATAAGATTCAGTTTAATGTACCTCCATAAGCTCTTCTGTCCGATTCAAAGTGGATCAATGTAAAACAAACTATTTATTGTAAACAACATTCTTGCCTGAACAGATTATGTAATAAATACTAATAATATCAAAAGTGGACATCTTTAAGTGCGACCTGAATAGATATAAAAAAGTGAATAATAGTGAAGAATATTCCAGAGGGTAGACGTCCAGTGGGCCGCCCCAGGCACAGCTGGGCAGGGCAACTCCAGAAACGGTGTGGGGAGAGGATGGGACTGCCATGGACGGAGGCCGAACAGTCAGCACAAGACAGGGACGTATGGAGGAGCCTTGTCGATGCAATAGGTCCCCGACCCGAATAGGATAAGGGGATGAAGATGATGATGATGATGATGAATCATAGTGATTTTATGACACGTCATGAGTAAATTTTCTGATATAATTTTTGTTGTTTATATAATTATGTTATAAATTCCATTTGTTTTTCATTCTGTCTTCGTAATTTTAAAATGTGGTAGTTTATGTTTTTAATCTGTAATATAATTTTGTTCGTTTATTATCACAAAGAAAGAGGAAATGTATTATTGGTTGTGTTTTTGGAAAAATGTAAAAAATTATATAATTCAACTGTTGGCCTCCACCATTCGAAAAAGAAATCTCACATCACTAGTCTAGTTAATCTTAATCAACCACGTACGAGTACAAACAAGCGAAAATGGCTTGGGCCCGTTCATATACCTACTTATTGATAAGTTGAACAAGAGGAAAATAAATATGGCATCAATTTTGTTAAGGTTACGAAGAATCAAAAAAAGTATCTCATGCTAAAAAACTAAAATAATAAATAACACTGTATTAAGTGTGTATTTAGGTTGTAGGCAACCCTGTTCCGAGATGTTATATCGGAGTCTGCACAAGGCGAATAAAGCGCACAAGGCAACACAAGGTCACGGTGACCCACATCTGAAGAAAGGAAGGGAACAAATCTGGGCCACCGGCACCGGAAGCCCGCCGTGTGCTCCCCCTCCCCCCCCCCTCCTCGGGCTAAGGGCGGGAGGGCGAGGCAGCCATCTATTTCTATTATAATAGGCCATTTTATGCAGATGGCGGATTATCTGGCTTGGAGAAAGTTACAATGAAAGCAAACAACTAATTTTGTATAAGGGATGATGCTTGGTGGAGGGTTACTTTGGTAAATATTGTTAGAAATCAGTTTTTTGCGCAACACGTGTCGGGAATGCTGGTTTATATTTTATTATTTGAGTTAGTTGAATCTGATGGCTAAAAAATAATCAAAAAAACACAGCAGATATCCGTAAGAGATATTCGTGACTTTACTGTATATAGTAAGTATCTACCTACATATTTTCAAACTTTTCTGTGCACGGGTGGTCAAAAAGGATCTGAGAAATTCGGTATTTTTAGCGATGCCCCTGCTTGCAAATAAAAGTTTGTAGATATGTAGGCGTCGGTAGTCTTTCTAGCTTAGCATGATTAAAACTTAACGTGCCGCATCCCCGCTTAAAGAAGATGGAGATATGTGTAATTACGAATGTTGGAGAGAGCGCGCTAATATTTAAAACGATAAAATCGGAGTGAAAATTGTGAAAATATTTAATAAAACACGACTCGTTTAAAATAGAACAAAAATCTCGGGGGTAACATCTAAAATAGCATTTAAAGAATCACTGTGAATTTTTCATAGATATAACTTCTAAAATAAGTGAAATAAACGTTTTTAGATTTTCACGGCCAAAGTATTTTCGTTATTTGTTTTTGGGGTGTTATGCCGTGTTGCGTTACCTCCTTCTTTAACCAACGTTTTGACAACACATCGCCCTGATGATGGACACTGTAACGCTGTCCGAAACATTGGCTAAAGAAGGAGGTAACGCAACACGGCATAACACCCCAAAAACAAATAACGGAAATAAAGGTGTTTATAATAATTTTCGGAGCATATTTTGCGATTTTTTTCTACGGAGGGAATTTCATATAATTTGCGTTTCGGCGTGGAACACGTCTAGATATTATCTTAAAAAAAACATATATTTTTTTGAGCTTAAAAACTTCAAATGTTTAAGGGAGATATGTAAGAAATCGGTAGAAATGCGGGTAGCAGCGGCTTAAAACTACAGTAAAAATACGTATTTAAAAAAAATGTCCTCTACTTGTGAATATGATTTTTTAAACCAATGTCAATCAAATAAAAATTTCCACCCTTCCATCATTTATTTAATCTATAAAAGAGCAATAGGTATCTCCCAGAGTCTCTGCATTATTATTTAAAGCGTAATATTATAATACTGAACAAACATTATTTCTGTAAGGTTTTGTTCAGATTTCCACCACTTCCGTACTGAACCCTTTCGCCTTTTGTATGTCTCTTTGCCTCCGTAGGGTATAGGGCTGTGGGGCTGTAGGGGTAGTCTTTATTATAATATGTCTCGGTCTATTCTTACGAGCACTTTCGGATATGGCAGCGGATGTATCAGGCAGTGACAGTTGAATTTACGGCCGTTAATTCACTTTTAATGGTAGATTAAGAATGTTGAAAATAATATACGGTGGCGACAAACCACGTACTGAAAGCACATTTTTAAATGAGAGCTTGTTCAGATTTTATTATTAAGGAGATTCGAAAATAACTATGTTGCGAAAGAATAATATAAAACGTAATGTTATTATGATTTTGGGATTGCAAGGTGCTGTAATTTAGAAATAAAAGTTTAAATAATTATTAACGCAACATGAGTGCAAAAGAAAATCATGAAGCAGGAGAAAAGGCTGAAAAACCGGTTAACCAGTATCAATCTTTTCTGTTAAACCATTATTGAAAAGCCTGATGTTCACGTTAAAACAAGAACTTAAGGGGACCCGGTGGTCTAGCCCCCATAAATTCGACGAGTTTTAGTTTTTTTTTTAAAATTAAAACAGTAAACAATGCCATTCAAACTTTTTAGATATATTAAATGACTTTCATGTTCTGAGTAGTTAAGTTTAAGTTTCTGAGAAGTTGACCTCCTCATAAATACGGACCTTGGTGGTGGGTCTAGTTAGAAAAACAAAAACAAAAAATTTATGATCAGTATGAGTGTAGTTATCCCAGAAACTAGAATAAAAAATAAATTTAAAAAAATGACAAAATGGCGCATTGTTGAAATTTAAATACAGAAAACAGACTGTTTTTCATTATATTTTGTGTGTAAAAAATATAAATATTCAACGTAAAAACTTTGTTTTAGTTCCTGCAAAAGATACTGGTGTACGGAATAACATAATAAAATTTGAGATGAATCGGCCTAGTAGTTTTTTTTTTTGCCTTACACCACGCAGAAAAAAGTAGTTTTTAAATAAAAGAGTTTGAAGTTTCGCCCGGTCCTTTTACCTGCTTCTGCGCTGACTTGCTAAATGGGCTGTAGAACTTTAAATATCATCAATACCATTGCAAAAAAATTAAAGTATATTTTTAAAGGAAACTTTCGAAATATTGATTTTTTTTTAATTCTAGACCACCGGGTCCCCTTAACTGTGTTCTAACAATATTTTAAAATTAAATTACTAATACCTAAATTAGAATTTAATACGTATAAGAAATTACATAAAAATAGAATATTTGCAAAAAAAAAGACATTTAAAATTATAAGGTTTAAAAAAAATTACAAATTTCAAAAAATTCAGATAGGGTGAAGATTGCATTATTAAGGAGAAACTCTTTCAAGAAACAATTACTTTTAGAATCTCTTCTCTGTAATAGGTGTATTCTAAAAGCTTCGTTTGAAAGCTATGAGATAAATTATGAAAAAAATCGTCAGTTCTTCAAAAATAGCAGTTAATGATAATGAGAAATCTATTGATTATGTAAAATTGATGGTATAAAAGGGTTATACAAAATACAAAATTTGATGTTCCCACGACAAATTCTGTGTTTTTTGTTTGTTTGTGCTGAACTGATGAAAGAGTGTCTTACTTAAGGGAACACCTTTTCTCCCACGCCTTTGTGAGACTTTTGGTTTCTCAGACGCTAAAAAATAATGCAGGTAAAGGATTTTAGTTCATTTGACCGCAAGCGATATTGTGCGAATCATTCCAGTAACAGGTGCTCCATCCACGACAGGTAGCTACTAGTACCTAGCGCATAGTGCATAGATCAGTGTTGCTCAACCTTGTTTGTGCCATGTCCCACTCAAAGCGTCAGCAACCTCCATGCCCTTCTTTGACAAAATTAATGGTTGCTTCAAATAAAAATAGACACTTACGGCCGCTGATCCCAACTTTTCGATCGACCAATCTGATTCTGCAATCAGCTAACCGATTTGTAAGTATTTTAAAGGTAACGCTCGATTCGCGCTGTTCCCAATTATTTTATCATTGATTATAATCCTGCCCTGCCCACTTTCATAGACTACAAAATGACATTAAAGTAGAAAATTTCGTGTTAAATTAATATTAAAGACATTGACACTTTTTATAACTTTGCTTTGCGGCTTCCTCAGATTAAGCGATTCTTGCGATGCTTGTGTGTTGGAAAGCCAACGGTTTCTGAACACTGTAGGCAACAAATCCCTAATAAGCTGTTTGGATGTTGGCGGATCACCAGTTTAATTCCAGACGTTTTAATGGCGTTTTTTTACATACACGTTTTTTTCTATTCCCCTTCTAAATGAATGTGAAAGATAGATTAATATCGCAGGAGATTTTATAGATTTTTCGTGAAAATTTATTTTTGGGCTAGTCCCAATGTAGCGACAGTGGGTCAACCGGATATGTTTTGAGGCTGAAAGGATTAGGATATGACGATACACGACGGTATGAAAGGAAGCGCTGCAGGCGAAAGTTTTACTCGATTCAAGATGAAACCAATGAAAATATTGACTTTTTTTACGAAAAGCAATTTTCCGAAAAATATTTTCTTAAAACGCATCAAATCGCAGATACCAACAAATTCATCCAAGAAAATATTTATTTATGATTTATAGCCCCCCCCCAGCACTAAAATTGTGGGGCGTCGCTTCGCATTGAAAATCACTGACCTCGAGTTTGAGAGTGCCTACCTATGGTACCACGACAACTCAACAAAATGGCATTTCAACACCTTTCTGAAAAAACATTAAAAGTTATGAAAAAAAATTAATTAAATAGCCCATAACCTAACATTATTATCATTTCATTTCTGGGTTTAATATTATTTCAGTTTCATTTTTTCATTCTTATTCATTTTCATTTTTATGAATGTATTATTACTAACTTTTTCTTTTTATTTGACTAGTTTATGTCTAATTTGAAAATATGAGATTGACAATTATGAGGATTTGATGGAAGGTGGCAATGGCGGAATTGGTAAAAGTGCCCTTCCCGGTTAGACGAGAGATTCTGGGGTCGAGTCCCAGATGCGACCATTATCTTTTTCTGTGTATTGTTCTCTTCTTTAATTAATTTTATTTTATTGTATGATAATATATATATATATACAGCGCCCTTGAGATGATTTTTCATGAACATGGCGCTTTATAAATAAGTCAAATATTATTTATTATTATTATTATTCTTCTTCAAAAAACATTATTGTTTCACTAATTCAAAGGTTGTAAAGGGGTAATTTTAAAGACCAGAAATAATTTTAAATTAAGTACACAAAAAAGACGTTTCAATGGTCATTATCAAATCGACCGACTTCTGACTAGCCTCCCCAAAAAATCAGAATTCTACTCAACATATTATTATGTTACCAATAATAAATAATGTAATTACTTTGTAATGTAGTGTTTTTGTTTATAAATTAAATGCACTTTTAGTTTCTTTGGGCCGACCCGAATGTAGGTAGCTTCTAACTTCTAACTACGTACATACATGGTTACACATTGCAAGGGTCCCGATAACTCTCATCGAATGATTTCAAGACTCGCTTGAAGAAAAGGGAGATTAAAAGGGCAATCCGATAAGACGGTGTGGGAGAAACTAAAAATAAGAAAATGATAAAAAGCTGCTATTTGTCCAAGATAACGCCGAAGGTCCTTCTTTTGAAGTGTATTTGGAGGCATTGTATTGTGTTGATTCTCTGACAACAAAAAAATACGGATCAAACAGACGATAAAAAAACAAAATATATATTTCCTTGAGCGTGTATGGGCCGGTATATCAGTTGTTCTAAAGCTCGGCTACGACGGAATGTGGAGCTTAGCAGGGCACACAATCCGTAAATTATCCGGGCATTAGCACACAATCCGTAAATCGGTCGTAAATCTAGAGTTGAACAATTTTAAATGTTTAGTCTATGATATTAATCGAGGATTTTAAGCATTTCTATGCCGAACCAATTTGTTTATGTTAGTATCTATGGACTCTATGGTTATTATCAAAATGAAATGTCAAGCTTAGCACACAATCCGTAAATCGGTCGTAAATCTAGAGTTGAAAAATTTTAAATGTTTAGTCTATGATATTAATCGAGGATTTTAAGCATTTCTATGCCGAACCAATTTGTTTATGTTAGTATCTATGGACTCTATGGTTATTATCACAATGAAATGTCAAACATCGACGCCAATTGAGAAAGTATCCGTTAATTAAAAAAGTTTTTAATATTGTCTGGCAAGTCTCAATAATTTTTTACGCATAATTGTATATTTAAAATCTCGATTTATTATTGTTCACTGTAGTTTTTATTTATTAACTTCGATTTAGGTAGGTTAATCATTTTAGAATTGATCAGTTAAATGGATAACGAGTATTGTTTAACGATATTATTGCTTTACGTGAACCATTTCAGAAATGAAAACTACCAGAATCCCGAACTTCGCGGAACAGGAGGTGAAATTGTTGGTGGAATTGGTCAAGTATTCGGACACTTTAGAAAACAAAGCGTCCAATGCGGTCAACTGGAACGCGAGAAAAAGCAAGTGGGAAGAGCTGACCTGCGAATTTAATGCTCGCAATCCAATTTCCCGCACGGCAGATACATAGCGAAAAAATGGGATTATACCAAAAAAAGTTTGCCATGAATAAAAAATATCGATGTCAGACGAAATGGGGGCCTGCTGCTGCCGATCCGGGGTATACCCAGATTGAGTAAACGTAATGGGACTATTGGGGAAAAGTTAGGTTTACATTATGTCAACAATGTATTAAATACCTGAGCCCCTTTTGTTTATGTGTTTATTTTTATACCAGAAAATAGGTAGGTAATATAATACACATGTACAATGTGCATAATATATACGAGTAGGTAATATAATACACACGTACAATGTACATAATATATACGAGTAGGCAATATAATACACATGTACAATGTACATAATATATACGAGTATATACAATGAATAAAACAATACTTACTACGAACAGTACTTTATTAAAACATCGAGTATTGTGATTAGTCGTAAATATCTTGTAACAACTTATATTGCGCCCCGAAGATTTGTACACAGTTGACATCATTTGTCGCATGAGAACGGGTCGTTTCAACTTGTTCTTAAAACTGTTTGGATGTGGAACGATTCGCTGGTCTCTGCGTTCTTCCACGTTTCTAACATGTTCACTCCTCGTCACAGCATCCACTCCATTTAAAGTTGTCAATGGCCACGATGGAAATTATTTTCATCAAGGCCTCCTGTGTGGATAAATTTAAAAAAGAAAGTTCTCCATTCATTGTTAATGGAGCTATTTGAAGCAACATTGAACAAATGAGTTGCTGTACTTTTGTTTCCTTAATTAACTTTTAGAAAATTCGCGAGAAAAAGTTTAGATAATTACTTAACTTTGAAGGACTTCTCCAATTTTGTTCTCAAAATCGATTGGTAAAAATTGCGTCATAACCCAAAAAAGTTGAAACGAGCGTTATAACCCGTAAAAAAATGCAATTTTTACCAATCGATTTTGAGAACAAAATTGGAGAAGTCCTTCAAAGTTAAGTAATTACCTAAACATTTTCTGTTACTGAGAATAATTGTTACTAATAACTTTAGATATATTACTTATGTTATACAATGTAACTTAAGTATGTAAGACGAGGTATGTGATATGATAATGTTCAAATATCAGAAGGTAATCAATGTGTATTCCTGGTAACAATTAATTATTCGATTAGTATCTCTACCCAATCGCTGAAATATAAAATAAAATTATTTATATGAAAATACTGTTGACCTTATTATTTCATCTCTACTAATATTATAAATGCGAAAGTAAGAGTGTGTTTGTTTGTAACGCTTTCACGTCTAAACTAGTCAACCAATTTTAAAAATTCTTTCACCAATAGAAAGCTACATTATCAGCAAGTAACATAGGCTGTATATAATGGTAAGCTCTGGCGTTATGAAATTCGTATAAATGAAAATTTTGTGTATTTAATATATTTTAGCGACAGGGAGGAAAGGCAGGGGGAAGGTGTGGTTCACGGAGAGGGAAGTGATGAGGGAGGGGGAAGGCGGCTAAAGTGGAAGGAAACGGGGTCGCACGGGAAAGGACACGCAGGGAGAATCAATTTAGTTCTTTGAATGGCATTGCAACGCATGCCGGGTACCAGCACGATGAGATGCCATGAATGAATGAATGGTCGAGTGAGTGAGTGATTGAATGAATCAATGAATGAATTAATCATTTGTATTTCCACCTAATACCATGCGAGCGAAGCCGCGGGTAAAATCCAGTTTCATAATGAATATCAAGTTCTATGACACATAACCTAAAATAAATAAATAAGAGCCTGGGTAACACAGGGAGATTTTTTCACACCAATTTAATCATAAACGTAAATACGTACACAACAATAAAACGTAATACGATGATATCTACGTTTAAGGACGGGTTGTTTCAAAAAATTTGATGAGTTCATCAAATATTTGAAGTTAATTTTCAGGTTCTGTGTAAGTTCTTTTCGAGTTCTGTTTTTTTATCATCATAGGCCAGCTGCTTCACAAAACTGAAATCATCACAGAACTTGAATAGAACTTACACAGAACGTGAAAATTAACGTCAAAAATTTGACGAATTCGTCAAATTTTTTGAAACAACCCATCCTAAGTAAATAAACCGACAAGACTGATTGAATCAGATAACATTTCTCCCTAATGCAGTTTGCCGTACAATGTTTATTTACTAAAGGTAAATAAAGTTAATCTGGTACCCCCTTCTTCATAGATAAAAAAAAACATTAGTTGGTAATATCGATCTTCTCACGCCTTTTTACCGATTAGGCTATTCAATAGGTACCTACCCACCTACAACTAAAACTAGCATATTTATATAAGTACGTAAGGTATTATTTACAACTCGTCCCCTTCGAAAAAAACATTCTCTCACGGATAGTAGTTACCTACAGTTTGTCAAATAAGAGTAAAAAACATAGGAGGGCGCCACTGTTGTTCAATGGCAAAACTAAACATATAATTCATGGTGTTAAAGTGAAGCTGTGTAACCCACATTTTTATAAAAAATTAAAAAGGCATAAAAGCGAAAAAAATATTTTTTTCATTGCAATTTAGACCCACTGATCTCAAAATTAGAATTGCATGTATATTATTATTATACCTTTGCAATATTGTGTTAACATAACGAAGAATAGCGATATTGTAATAAAAAATATAAAGCACATTTTAGAAATTGCTCACATTTAATACTAGCTTAAATACCTAGCATTGCCAGTGCTTTAGATCATGTCTCTAATTTTAGATCTGAATATATTTACTCCATTCAGATCTAAAAGTAGTGTATGTAACTAAACTCACCATTAGTGATTCTTATTTTCTATCTACTGTTAAATTCAAATTTATCTTAAATTAAATGAAAGCAAATCGCTTTGTAAAACACCATTTAATCAAATTTATGTCATTATCGAAGTACGTACCTTTACAACAGTACTTCTTGGATTTAGATTTTTTAATTAAGAACAAAAAAAAAATTTTAAAAGGTGGTTTACTGTGTTCTATACGTTCAGTGTCATTGCACACAATAATATTTAACAGTTAAATTGGTGTAGCCAGCCTACAAATTTTGTAGTTCCATTTTTAATATTTTCTACTCTTATTTGACACACTACACCTAAATGAAGTGGAATTTATAATTCACTAGTGGAGTTTATATTCGTTGGATTTAAAATTATGCCAATGTACCTACTAACAATTCCAAATGTGCAGGTAAATTTACTTACATAAAGCAGAAAAATCCATTTTCCTTTCATTCCAAAGCAGAAGATTTCTCAACCTACACATTTATTCAAAACTAGTGCAGACCCTTTTAAAATCAATTATATGTAGGATTTGTGAAGCTGAAAGTAGCTATAAAAACTACTTATCTAAAATAAGAAATTTTCCTTTCGAATGTTAGTAAACTTGAAAAATTACGACATCTATTCAATGAGTCTATAAACGTCGTATTCATACACCGCCTCGGGAAGCGTATTTCCAAAACGTATACCGGTTCAGTCGCGGCGGCGACTGAAATGAGGTAGGGTTTGTTGTGCAAAATCACCTACAAACACTATACCGGCTCAGTCGCGGCCGCAACTGAAATGGGTTAGGTTTTGTAAGGTGATTTTGCACAACAAACCCTATACCGATTCAGTCGCCAACGCGCTTCGTTGCTCTTTCTCAGTGACGGTGACGACCGTAAATATAGAGGAGGAAGCAGAGACGATGGACCGCGTTTTTTTTTAGTTAAAATAAAAACACATTGAAAATTTATTTTTACTTAAAAATAAATATTTCGCCTTTCCGCCCCGGACCTCTTTTTTTTACATTATAATTTTTTTTATTTTTTACATTATAATTTTTTTATTCTCTGAAGGTTTCACTTCTACCGCGTGTGAATTGTTTTTTTATTTTATTTTTCTTCGATGTATTATTTGTTCAGAAATAGTTCAATATAAATAGATAACGTAATATCATAATGCTTCCGTAAAGAAGTCCAGAATAAAGTCAATAGTAAGACAGTTCACAGGTGTAACGTTGGACCCTAATTGCGAAATGCTTTTACCTTCTTACATTTATTTAAAGCTGCCCAGTTGTCCAGGTGCAAACTCAGTGCGCAGTGCAGAACCTGCCGCCACTGCGCAGTTAATTTGTGACAAGGGACGCAGGCAAAGTTAGAATTGGGCACCTACCAGAATTACCAGGGGAAAATAACTTAACTTATTTTTTAAGGTAGACCATTTAACAGGAATTATCGAACGCAAAAATTAATATTAAATTATAAGAATAGTAACAATTGATTATCATATAAGTCAGATAATGTTTTTTATGAATTCATCACAATGCCAACGGGAAAACGTAAAAGTTGGTTTATTTGGTGTCTAGCACCTAAGAATCTACGCAATTGTTTAATTAGTGATTCTATGTACAGTACATCTCGCGTTATAAAAAGTTGGTTTTTTTTATTTTTTATTATTTAATAAATCAAAAGCAAAATTTCCCATGAAATCATCAGATTTGTTAGTATGTACTTAAATACACCCCCACTTAATTATAAATGGTGAACCCTACACGTTAAATTTACCCTATACGTCAATATTTATCTAATGTCGTGATATTTATTGTGTTATTATCGTGTAGGCTATTTAGTGTGTTTTAATCACAGATATAAATATTTCTGAATTCAGTATCGTGAACCCAAGGATGATTTTAAATATTGATGGATCACAATAAATATTGAACGTTTAGGGTAGCACTCTGATTCGTACTGATGGATAACAATCCATCAATATGGATCGTGATAAATATTGAAAGTATAGCTTACGTTTATATTTTATGTTTTTTTTTTTAAATCGGCATAATGTTAGAGATTGTTTGCACTGGTCCGTTTTGGTATCATTCGGCTCTTGCCAGGTCTCTTTTTTCCTATCGGAGAGCAAATTCACCTACATCAAAATACCTTTCTAAGCGAGTCTCAGTATAGAGAGCCACTAAAATTTTGGGCATCTGTCACAGATAATGAATGAACAAAAAACGCGCATAAAAGTTGGCGTGTTTGCAAAGATTTGCATTTACAAATTGTCGAAGCGCAATTAAATTTTTTGACATAGTAGGGGAATCCGGGTAGCTAAGATTTGATTACAATTTGATAGAGTTTGAAAGTAATGTAATAACACAATTTTTTGTCAATTTGTACGCTTATTTACAAAGTTATTTCTAGAAACTAAAGCTAAACTTATCTAAATTAATAATCACAATAAAGAATTTGAGTCTGAAAAAAGGAATTACGCCGGTTGGCAGCGTTGTGAAACAGGTTGAGGGAGGGGCTGTAAGAAAGGATTTATGAATGCGGGAAAAACAGAAGCCGGTAGCCGGTGTAAAATGCAAAATTTTTTAGGCTTTTCATAAAAAAAAGTAAATGAAATCAGCGATTCCTGTTTTGCGAATTTATAGCTTTTGCCTGCAACATTTATCACACCCTAGCAGGGCTGGCGCCGAGCGCCGTACCGTGGGAAAGCTCTCAAAGCAATCGTCTCACACGCGACCTGCACGCGGCCGAGGGGGACAACCCTACAGCCTCCACAATGGAACAGAGTGAAATACAAAGATTTAGGGGTGTCTCCCGCTCCTAGGAGGAATAGAGAAATAAACTATTTTACTAAGGGGTGGAAAGAGATGAAAAATCAAATATAGAAGAGGATGGTGTTAGTCTGAAAGAGAGTGAAGGGAATAGCGAATGGGGTGTAAAATGATTTTTCTTTTGTAACATTCAATAATAATCAAATTTCTTTTTGCTTTTTCTAATGCGAAAACAGGAATGTTTGACGAACGCAAAAGTGGACGGAATAAGAAGTAGACAACGTACCTAACGCATGGCACAATCAAGTGAATAATAATAAAATAATTTATGTCGCCATCTCTAACGCACAGAAGCAATCTAGGCATGCAGTATTTTTTTCTATTTTTTATGTGAATACCGGACAAGAGTCCCAACTGCTGTCGTCTGGAGCCAGTGAGACTATGGCATCCCCAATTAGGGTATGTTATGAGGCTGAAGGTAGTGGGCAGAGGAAGGAGATGGGAAAGAGGAAGGTGGGGAAGTATCTGGCTAATCAGGTCTGGTTATCAAACACGGCTAAAGCCGTTTCAAGAATAATGCTTTAATTCTGAATGATGATCTTTCACCAGGGTGATACTGAGAGTATCTTCCACTCTGGAACGTGCCGCAAATACACTTTATTTTAACAGATTTTTCTGGGTCCTGCTCGAAGGAGCCAGCAGCGTTGAATCGTTGGTTGTGCACGCAGGGCCGTATTTAACCATCCCACCATAAAAAGGCCCGCACAAATTGTTTAATCATATCAATTTTGAATCCTATACTAAAATAATATCCGGAATAGCAAAGTTTTCTATAATTTAACAATAAACTTTAAATGTTCCTTTTAGGTTTTTGGTCAGAAAACTGCACTCAAATGAGATTTTGCAAAAAAAAAATCTAGGGGTGGACATGTTTTACTTGTGGGTTTTGAAAATTTGTCGCCAGAAGCGCGTTGTGCGTTTTTCTCTTCTTTTCAAAATACAAAAAGGTTATCTGATAATCTTTTTTTATCACGAAAAAAGGAAATTTCGATTTTCTAATAATATGGTATCAAAATGTAAATACCAAACGTAAAAAAAATAATTTAAAAGTTTTTCTTAGTTTTGAGGGCCGACCAATATCGGGTCGCAGCGCGGACCTGATAACCCCCCCAGACCCTCCAGAATGGGCCGCATTACAGGTCAGTCTCGGGGTCTTCAGATCCTAAATACGGCCCCATGTGCACGTGCGTGTCGATGGACGGAATAAGCTTCCATTTAAAGAGTGTTATATTCTGAACGCGTAATTTTATCCACTTGTAATTATTTTCCACACGTGTTATTTCATTTTCGTGGAATTTTCGAATTGCATTTTACCACGTTTAATTGTGTGTAATTTCGTAATTGTATTAATTTTATCACACACAGAACTACAAACTAGTAGCTCTGTAGGTATTAGTAGTTAAGTTAGTAGATCTCGCGTCCAAAAAAGTACCTATAGGTATTTCTAATTTTCTCTTATCTATTCAAAATCTAAACGAAAATTTTCTCCGAAACCATGAGATCTGTAAGTACCTACGTACTTAACTTAATTGTGGAATGAATATTTTTTATATCACAATGACAATTCTTTTTTCAAACTTTCTTCAGGATGGTAGGTACCATTATATTAATTAATCCGATTTGACAGCTCGTAAGTAGGAACCACGATCTCGCGAACTCTTGGGGGGATAAAAATGATATATTTAACAGTTGACCTTGTTATGTTAATCGGAAATCGGAACGCAACAAATAAATTTTCGGAGAGTTGAAACTCAAATGATCTAGTTAAAATTGGACTTAAGGCGATCCAATAGTTCAGGAAAAAATTGAAATCGTAATTCACGCCCCTTTATGGGAGGAGTTTAAGATTACTTGAGAAAAAGCTTTTGGAAAAGTTGGAAAAGGTTTTTGAGAATTTTTTATTACAGGTTGATTTCGTAAAGGCCTGAAAAAAATATTAACTCCTTTTTTACGCATTGTTTATTGTAATGAAACAGAAATTTAAAATTGATTTCACGGAACCAAGCGACGCAGAACAACACATCTATTCCTCGCTCCGGCCGAGGGCAGAATGACAGAAAATGGGTGAGGTTAGTCAGGAGTTCTTCGGTGCACGGCATTGAGTTCACTTTGAAAATCCAAATTCGTCGACTGCCGGCCTTATTGTGAAATAACAACGTGAAAATGCATATTTTATTTTGTGAAGTTCTGGCGTAAATATTATTTTCTTTTACGATTATCATAAAAGAAACTGAATTTGCCACATTAAACAATAAAATCATATCCGAAAAGGGGTTTGTAAGTATGAGAGTTTGAACTTGAAAGTATTTTTTATAGACCTAATACTTTATTTTTTTCTAAGCTTATTAAAAGACTTATTAAAAAAATGACCTATATTTTTAAGGACTAAGATTTGTTCTACTTGCTGCATTTAATTGAAGCATCTATAATATTTCTAAGCGATCAAATTTTCAAAACAAAAACATGTGATTTTGTATGATTTGCATTATTTAGTATGCCTTCATCTTAAAATACCCCCCTAGGGGGTATTTCACTTGAACCTACAAAATGTGGCATATAGGATAAGTTAGCTGAGTTTTTTTACCTGTTGCGAGTATTTATTTGTTTATTTATTAATATTCGTTATCGTATGAATAAGCTATTAGGAGGATGGTGAAATACACCCTTATTCATATAAAAAGGCTGAGTTTACTGTTCGAAACTTGAACCTATGAATAGTGACATTTATAGGATAAGTTAGCTGAGTTTTTTACGTGCTGTGAGTATTTATTCGTTTATTTATTAATACTAGAGGTCGCCCAATGGTCGAAATTCGACCATAATTGTAATGTTTTTTTTATGTTTGACATTCGGTAAGACCATAGACAAATAATATTAGAGACAAACAATATTAATCTATTCTCAATTTGACCATAGACTTTAAGGGGATCCAATAGTCCAGGGAAAAATCGAAGTCGGAATTCACGCCCATTGTGGGAGGAGTTTAAAAATATTTGAGAAAAAGCTTTTGGAACGGTTGAAAAAGGTATTTGAGAATTTTTTTTTACAGGTTGATTTCGTAAAGACCTAAAAAAACATTAACTCCTTTTTTACAAATTGTTTATTGTAATAACAAGGAAATTTAAAATTGATTTCACGGAACCGAGCGACGTGGAGTCACACGTCCGCTCCCTGCTCCGGCCAGGGGAGTTTTGAAAGAAAGTAGGGTGTGGCAAGCCAGTAGTCCTTCGGTGAACGACATAAGGGTCAATTTGAAAATCCGCATTCGTCGGCTGCCAGCCGTATTGTGAAATAACAACGCAAATATGCATATTTTATTTTATTTTGTGAATATCGGGCGTAAATATCATATTTTTTTTGCGATTATCATAAAAGAAACTAAATTTGCTACAATAAGCAATAAAACCATATCCGAAAAGATGTTCGTAAGTAGGAGAGTTTGCACTTGAAAGTGTTTTTTTAAAGACCTGTTACTTTATTTTTTTCTAGGCTTATTAAAAGACTTATAAAAAAAATGACCGATATTTTTAAGGGCCAAGATATGTTCTACACGCATTATTTAATTGAAGCATTTATAATATTTCTAAGCGATCAAATTTTCAAAACAAAAACACATGATTTTGTGTGATTTTGCTTTATTACTATGGCTTCATCTTAACAATAAACAATAGAGTAAAGACGCGTTTGCGTGTGTGTCAAATACATGGTAGTGTGTGTAATGTTTTTATTATTGATTTAATTTATTTTTATGCATAATTTTTAAAAAATATTAGCATTCTGCACTCCTCCTCTATATAAACTATAAGTGTGCGAAATTTCATACTCCTCCGTCCGCGCGATTTTCGTAAAAAGGGGTACAAAGTTTTGTCTTCGCGTATTAATATATTGATGATTGATGATGATGATTGATTGATGATGATGATGATGATGATTCGTTGTCGTTTGGGTAAGCTATCAGGAGAATGGTGAAATACTCCCTAAACGTACGTGACACGTAGTTAAATTCAACATTTTAAGAGTTTAGTGAAATCGCCCATCAATTAAAAATTAAAACTAAAATAAATTACTTTTGGGATTACTATCGTACTTTACCGCTTATCTGCATCGTACCCATAATCAATTTCAATTTTGAAAACCAAGGCTTAGTTTTAAAATTCATTGAAACCGAGTTATATAAATACAATATAAATATTATATAGAGGGACGCATCACTGAAATTATTATTTTAAAATAATTATTCGTTTCCAAATAAATTGCCGAGTTTGGCCATCTGTTGACAAATTTAAAAACTTTTTACTTTTGACACTATTGCGCGGTACAGTTTCCTTTAATAGCCATCTATTGTAAAAAAAGAGAACTAAATATTAAAATTTTTAGTAGTCGTATGAATTAAGCCTGTCTGACATTCTAGTTTTAAATCCAATCATTGATCGTGTTGGAATACAACTACTACGCGATTGGTTGATAAACTAAGATGGCTGACGAGAGGAATCGTGTTTTTGTACATGCCGTCCAAGGTAACGAAGCTTTCCAGACACATTGCGCAGTTGGTAGCAGTGTTTATCAATCGCTTGTTATGAATAGGGCTTGATGTCAAATGGGGTTTGTGTTTCTCCCGTCCTGGGACCAGCTGTTTTATATCGTGGAATAAAATACAATAATAAATAAAAGCTGGATCTTTTTCCGTTTGGTAACATAAACTGTACATGTTAAAGTTTGCTACAAGCATTAAATTGTTCAGTGATAAAGAGTGTAGTGTTATAACTTTATAATTTCCCCTTGTGATATGTATTTTTTGCTTCTAAGGGTGCGGTACTGCTTCTTGAATTGAGGGACATTTATTTTGAAAGGTTTGTTATTTTTTTAAATACTAAGCTTTACGTTTTATTTTTAAAATACGTATTAAAGCCTTGCTCGTTTTTACACAATTTCACAGGTTTCTGATTCTATCAACTTCTTTAGGGAAAGATATTGTTATTGTAAATTTAACGTCGTATTATTCATTACATAAATTGAAAACAGAAGTCAAGTTCACGTGTGCTTGGGATTCATGGCTAATCAGGTTATCAAAGAATCTACATAATATTAACAATTTATTAACCAGGGTGCGTGTCTAATGTTTTGTAGTTTTAAATTATTTGAAGTTTACTTAAACATAATTTTAGAAAAAATTGTACAAAGTAAAAACTTATCTGTTTCTTGGTAGAAAGACATAAGATTCAAAGTAGGTACCTACCTGTTATGCTATACTACGCTTCATATTTAGTTTTACAAATTGTCATAGAACTATTCTGCTTGTCGATAAATTATATACAAGCATTTTTTTCATATTGTAATATTGTTATAGGTACCTATTTCGCTAAACTTCTACGCTTTGATACGCATTCAAATATTTTTTAGAAAATAACCTTTTGATTCACATCCTAAAAGATAACTAGGTACCTACCTGCGTATTTGCATCCGGGGCAATTTTTCAGAAATCCGCCAAACTAGTCCCTAGGTACCTGATACACATAGATGATAATGTCTCTTCTGGCCCTTCGTTATTTTATATATTCGGAATACTAGGTAGGTACCAACATGTTATAGAATATGAACAGAAATTATTGTAAATGGCTGTCATCCCACATGACGAAAGCTAATTTTCATTTTACTAATTGTCATTTTGAATGCAGTTTTTCCGTCCCCAAGTGCAAATAGTTGTATTTTATAGTAACTAAATGAAGCAAAATATTCTTACTGTGTGTCCGAAGATGCCAAAAGATTAGGGGGGGTAATGTGATATGAGATGGGGGGCGAGATGAGTCTCGAAATGACCATTTTCACCGAAATACTAGTGTACTATCTGCCTACATTGACAGGTAAAGCCAAGTCAACATTTTTGTTCCTTACTATCGAAACAAACAGGCTTATTCTCTATCTTTTGTGGGATCGTTATCGAGATAACGGACGTGATCTCCTGACAGATTTGTGTGATTTATTTGCTTTTTCTACGTACAACGCACATTAAATGAATACATAATCATGCATTCTTGCAGCAATTCGTGATTAAAACGACCTAAACTAAAATATGTTACAGTAAATTTGTAAAAATCACACAAATCTGACAAGAGATCACGTCCGTTATCTCGACAACGATCCCACAAAAGATAGAGAATAAGCCTGCAGATAAATTTTCGTGGACCCCCACTTATAAATTGTGGACCCCCATTTTTTTATCACGTCTACGTGGACCCCCGTCGAGTCTCCCGTGGACCCCTGGGGGTCCACCTGGACCACTTTGGGAATCACTGCTTTAAATGATACTTAAGACGCCTTCCACGAGATTTTTGCTCTATTTTAAACGAGTCATGCTTTATTAAACCTTTTCACAATTTTCGCTTCAATTTTATCATTTAAAATATTAGCGCGCTCTGTCCAACATTTGTAATTACATATCTCTCCATCTTCTTCTTTTTTAGCGGTGAAGCGGCGCCTTAAGGGTTTTTTCAGGTATTTTGGGGCTCCAGACCAGAGCTGCCAAAAAGGCGCACTTGCGATTTGTACAGGGTCAGCAGTTGTGTACTACTAAAATATCTGCGGTCCTGTTCAATACGCCCTGCTTCTGAGAAGTTAACTTGATGTAGTACTTCTATTATCATCATTGAATGACTTAAAAAACTTAACTTTATACAAAAAAGGTGCATTAATCCAATTTTGAAGGAAGAGTCGTTCAACTTTTAAATGTTCGAGTACATCAACAACAAACTTTTATACACATCATGGGGCATGTTCATAAAGTAAGTTTTCTAGATTTTAATATACATTTTTTATAGAAATTGTATTTGAAAAAAAATATAGAATATTGTTGATACACTTATTATTTTTCAACATAATCGTCATCAAGTTCAATGCATGTATGTGGTGAGCCGTAGCACAAGTTTCTTTATGCCCTCCTCGAAGAACTTTCCCTACACTTCTTCCCCCAATATAGAACCTCTTTTTGCACCCGCTCGTCAATTGGAAAATTAATTCCATCCATGTGTGCCTTCAGGGAGGTGAAAAGATAATAATCTGAACGTGAAGCATCCAACCAAATGAGTCCAAGAGCGCCTTGGTGGCTAAGGCTGTGTGGGGACCGGCGTTGTCGTGCAACAAGCAAACTCATCCCGTCAGTATTCCTCTCCTTATGTTTTGAATGCTCCTTTTGAGTTTTTATAAGGTCTCACAATATCGTTGTGCATTGATGGTCTCCCATTGAGGCAGAAATTCGACTCAGATGCGTTTTCGACCCCAAAACACTGAGGCTATGTTTTTTTGACTGAAACTGCGGTTTTGAATTTTTTGGCAGATGTGGAATTTGTGTGACGCCATTGTGACGAGTGTCTTTTTGTCTCAGGCGTGTAATGAGACATCCACATCATCTCCATTTTCATCTCCAGTCACAATAGAGATCAGAAAATCCTAACCTTTCAATTCAAAAGTCGTGTTATTCCTTCCTCGAGTAGGAAGCGGATCGCAGCACGTGGATTGCATTTGGCGGGATTTCTTACCGACATCTTTCACGTAACTGGACACTACAACCCGAGTTTACGTATTATCGTCTTGTCTTCCAGCTTTGGTCAGGAGATCCCCCTCTACCATTCAGTGTTACCAACCCTCAAAAAAACAAAAACCACCGCCCGTTACGGTCACAGAACACTTTCTTTTTGAACATGCCTGGTATGTATTGTGTTGGAAACAACAGTAGGTAGGCATTTAGTTATATTTGGGAAGTTTTGTAGCCCAAAGGCTTGATCAATATACATCCGAGATAGGAAATATTCTCCCATTTCCTCGCAATCAGCTGTTTGAATATGCTTTATATTCTTATCACAATAAATTATACGCTTTACACGAGGTTTAACGGCATAAAAAGGTGCAACTGGAATAGTTAAGTAGCCTATAAAATCTTTATGGCCTCCGGAATCCATTGAAGACCTTAACATTACAAAAGTTGCTCGGGGCGCATTCTCCGGGCTTGTATTCAAATCCTACAGTATTGACAGTAAGGTCCCTTTAGACGAGAAAGGAAGTAAAATACTGCAGGGTGTTTGAAAAAAGGTCTACTGGCAGCAGGATGGTACAGGCTTACCGCTGATAGGTCCGTTGTAGCTTCTCTCTCTCTCTCTCATAAGTGATGGGTGAAACAGAAATTTCAGCGGATCTCTTAGATATAGAACCGTTTTCTTATAATGAACGATTTCATACCGTTAAGTTCACGTTTTTTTGGTAGTGAGTCTATTACTCAAAACATCTCTCTACATGCAGGATGTCCCAAAACTGAACGTTATGCTTTGGAGAGCTAATAGCTGACCAAAATATAATAATAAGATCTTAATAAAAATTCGTTAGTTTTCGAGCTATCGTGAAAATCGACACCTTAGATCAGTTTTTCGAGTGCCACAACTACAAATTTCCTTGTTGTAAGGTTATATTTTTACGTGATCCAGAATAGCCCTGATATTGATCACGGGCCAAAATAAAACTAATAGCTCCTATAACCTTTGGAAAATAAAAATATTTTTGGCCGATCACGGGCTTGTTTTATTAGATAAATTCCACTCGAAAACTGATCTAAGGTGTCGTTCGTTTCAAAATTAGTAGGGCCAATATTTCCTAAACTAACGACTTTTTACTAGTCATGTTATAATTCTGATTCGTCACGAGCTTGCCAGCCCTCCAAAGAATTTTTAAGTTAAATTTTAAGTCATGTCAAAGCCCTATTTAAGTTCTGTTATTATAAATATACTGTGCAACAACTGATCCGTGATGAAATAATAACAGAACTTGAATTTTAACTTCGAAATTCCCTCCGTTAAGTTTTGGGACATCCTGAATATTTAATAGCTCAAATAAAATGGTTTTAGTTATCAGTTGATAAACTTAAAAGAATGATAAATTTGATCTGTATCTTACACTATGAAGAACAATATTGTATGTGAGATTTTCTATTTTTGCAGTAGAGCTGTTTAAAGTTTCGTTTCTCAATTTTACTGTTTGTGACATCAGGAAACATAGTGTTATTTTCATATTTTGCATTTCATTTCAATCAAAATTACGAAAAAACAGACTTTTAAATCAACAAAATAAACCAACAAAACGATTTTCAATTTTTAGCAGATCCAACATTGTTCTTCGGGACCGTCGATCTGATGGTCCTAAATCCGTTTTTGTTTGGCAACGCTCAATATTACGATTCTGTACAGTCCCGGCTGGCGCTTATCAAACAGAAGCATTTGCAACCTGGACTGCAATTTGAATTGTATGAAATTAAAATTGAAAAAAAAAACCTTTTTTTTGCCATTTTATTCCCGTAAATAACGAGATTAAGATTTTATTTATCGAGATATTATGAATATTTTTTTCTTAGATATCAAACACGTCAAATAATGCAAATTCAAATGACAGACCGGCACACCTGCCGCGACGTGTTCTAGCTCCGAGTGTGTGTTTTAATTTGCGTCAGCGGGAACTGTAGTCAGATGTAAATTAGAGATGTGTGGCGTTTCTGTTCAAAATACTGATCAGATAATAAAGGATCGCATGAAGGCGGAAACGATTCTTTCTATACTTGATCTTTATGCACCTTTGTTATTTATCAACTGATCAGATAATTTTTAACGATCATGTAAACGAAGTATTAAGAAAATTTAATTAATTTAGGAAATAAGTTCTCCCACGTCATAGAGAAAACTACTTTATGGAAAATCAAACCCACGACCTGGAGTAGCTTAATCCAATTTTGCATATCGGTATTCATATGAGATTAGTAGTTAAAAACCCGCCCCGTAGATTTTGGCGGTTTTTGGTTCGGCTTCGCCCAGTTAGTGTTTGTGACCACTTTATAAATCCAATAAGAACTGGTTCCAAAAATAGCCTGCTCCTCGGATCAACCGTCATCCAGTGATAGTCACCGGGATAATGTAACCGAGATGGGCAATGACGTCACGTGTAATATATAGCCGCTTGATACAACTGAGTATTGCCGTCAATCTTTCCATTTTCGGAGGGATACTGCTAGTGCACTAAATCGTAGTAATGGCCTGGGGCACGTCCACACCAACCTGCCGACGGAAGTAGCGACATCTTGTGACGAATTTTTGAATTTAAAACCGAATAACAACGGTAGTTTCGTTTGAAATTCCACGTACACAGATATTATTCAGACGGTGACCGGACAACTCGGAATGAAACCAACTAAGAACCGTCTCAGATAGGTCATTCAGAGTGATAAAAAAATATATATAAAAAATGGTTAAATAGGTTACATTAGGTTAGGGTTATCGGCTAATTTAAAATTATTTTTTTCGTAGTCTTTCAAGGAGGTGTTGAGTTGACTTTATTCTCAGTTGGCATGGAACCGCGTCAGACATGCAATCGAAGGCGGGTTCTGAAATTCAACCACGCAGACGGAAGGCCATTAATACTGTTTGATTCTCAGAACTTAAAGTATTGTAAACAAATTATAAACTAATAAAAAATCTTCCTCCGAAGCGACAAAAATTAAAAATTCCGTCGTATAATCGTATCTACAATCAGAGTATGTCATGTTTTAACAATATTCAAATTGCTTTATCAGTATCGGAGCTTTTACAGTAGTGGAAAGGTCGACGAACTGTGTTGGCATTTTACATCCAAATGATTATTTGTTTATCTTTGTTCTAGGACTGGTGGAAGGGGATGGATAACACCGTCTGAACTAATTCAAATATGAGGGTCGAAGCTATGGAGAAAATGACGACGCCGATCGAAGAAATCGTCGATGAAAAAGTCAAGGTAGGACAAACATCCTTTAATAAACTTAACTGAGCGATCTTCTCAGATGAATTAAAAAGTGAAAGTCATTAGTGATCTTATCGTTAGACTCATTGAAGACTCTACTGCAGGGTTTCCCAAACTTTTTCTGCAATGGAACCCTTTTAAACCCCTAAATTTTAACGGAACATTGGCGTATTTTTTAGGTTGAGTAATTTCCACTAGTAAAATTTAAAAAAAAGTTATTAAACACATTATTTATTAATAAACAAAAAAAGTGTAATAAAAACAAAAAAATAAATATATAAAGCAACTAATGACTGTTGGATTTTGTGTCCGTGAATTGTATATCTTCTTGATTTTAGGCACAGTATTGGTAAGTTGGATTCTAATATTTGGTGTGGCGTCCTTTGAAAACCATCAAAACGATTAGATTGAACTGAAGAAATCCAAAATTTTTTTTTTTTTTTTCACCAACATTTACGACACCATGCGCGTTTATAGTTCGACTGATTGCTATCAAGAGTTGTAGTAAGACTGATTTTTACATTATTTTACTTTCATTTAAAGACGATTTTGAAAAAAATTTGGTTGGGTTCCTTGAAACAGAAATTTCGTGAAACATGCTCATCCGTTATTCCGTTGTTATTGTTTCCACATCGCACAGATGTACATATTTTTATCTTATCACAACACAATTTTAGATTTCAGAAAAAAAAATAGGATTTAAAATGAAAATTTGCTGCAATAAGAGCATAAACGGCTCTTTCAACTTCCATAAAGCTTAGTCTCTCTACTCTCTCTACCTGGAAGTGTCTAATACCTAACTTAAGAACTATTGAGAAATATTTATACAAATAATAATTTCAATAATATATATAATTTCATAACATCAGTAGTTTTGAAATATGACTATGTATATATTACAAGAAATTCTTTTGACAAATTTGTCGCGGAACCCCTTTTCGGGTCCAGCGGAACCCTAGAGTTCCGCGGAACACAGTTTGGGAACCCTGCTCTACGGCATCAAAACTTTTGGTCGACCATTCACTCATTGCCAGCAAGTCATAATATTGACATATTCACGCGCTATGTGCAATGTTTTATTAAAAAACTATGACTTAGTAGTTGTTATGCTCCATTGTTATATTTTGAATGGTGATCTTTCACCAAGGCGATACTGAAATAATAATAATTATTATTTTTTATATGAATGCCTCACAAGAGTCTCAGCTGCTCCCGTTTGGAGTCAGTGAGACTATGGCATCCCCAATTAGAGTATGTTGTGAGCGTGAAGATAAGTGGGGAGGGGAAGGATTGGGGAAAAGGAAGGTAGGGAAGTACCTGGCTATTCAGATCTGGTCACCAAACACGGCTAAAGCCATTTCAAGCAACGTTTCAACTCTGAATGGTGGCCTTACACCAGGGTGATACTGAGAGTATCTTCCACTCCGGAACGTTCCGCAAATATACTATATATTATTTTAAATGAATTAATGGTGAATTAGCACAAATTAATCATGTAAAATTTATTTGCTCACGCCGGGATTCGATCCCGCGACCTTCGGATTGCGAGTCAAGAGCCTTACTGCTAGACCAAACCGGACGACAGTATTATTACCTGTGTCTTGTTTTTTTTTTAAATATACTTAAACATAGCTGTGGATACCGCACAAGTCTCTGAACTGCACCCAACCGCTTGGTACCAGTGAGACTATGGCATCCCCAATTATTGGGATATGTTGTGAGGCTGAAGGTAATGGAAAGGGGAAGGAGAGGCGGAGGAGATAAGTGGGAAGTACCTGGCTATTCAGATCTGGTCACCAAACACAGCTAAAGCCATTTCAAGCAAAGTTTCGATTCTGAGCGGTGCTCTTACACTTTGACGGCCTCCGTGGTCCCGAGGCAAGACTCTCGACTCACAATCCGAAGGTCGCGGGTTCGAACCCGGCGTGCGCAAATAAATTTTATTTGATTAATTTGTGTTATTTCACAATTTATTCATTTAAAATAATATATAGTATATTTGCGGCACGTTCCAGAGTGGAAGATACTATCAGTATCGCCCTGGTGTAAGACCACCATTCAGAATTGAAACGTTGCTTGAAATGGCTTTAGCCGTGTTTAGTGACCAGATCTGAATAGCCAGGTACTTCCTCCCCTTCCTCTTCCCTATCTCCTTCCCCTCCCTACTACCTTCAGCCTCACAACATACCTCGATTGGGGATGCCATAGTCTCACTGGCTCCAGACGGGAGCAGTTGGGACTCTTGTGCGGTATTTACTGTAAAAAAAAAAAAAAAAAGAGAGAGTGAGAATGTCGTCCACTCATGAACGTACCGCAAACATTATACTACTTTAATGAATACGTTATAAAACAACACAAATCAATCAAATAAAATTTACTTGTGCATGCCGCGATTTGAGCCCGCGGTATCAGAATTGCTAGTTAAGAGCCTTACCCGTAGACGTATGTGTGTAATGTGCTGAATAATTGATTTGTTTTCAGAATTTTTATAAACCGTGCAGTCTATTGGCTCTTGTTCCATTATGGTCCAAAACGAAGAATTTAAAATCCTTTTAGTATATCGATGATTTTAGTACGTCGTCGCCTGTTCGTATGCAACGGTATTTACGTATAAACTTCCAGTATTTTATGGATTCGACCGAACAGTTGGTTTTATTTCTTCGTTTTACTAACACTCGATGAATAATAACTGCTTCACCAAATCTGGTGGAAGAAATCCACTTCCTGTTTTGCTGCATTCACACTATAAATACTACGGAGTATGTACTTATGGAATACTTTACCCGAACAAGCCAGAGATGGACCAAGTAGGGCAGCCGCCACAAAATGTATTTTATTTAGAAAAGATAGATATTATTAATTTTAATTCCAAATATCGAATTGAAGTAACGCATTCGATCGAAAGTTAATAAAAGAGTGTGGAATGTATTGGGAGCATCTCCTACCCTTATCCTACATTCCTCTTCTTCTCCCCCTCACCTAAAATTTATTTTAAGATACAATAAAACTCCATCTCCAAGCAACATTAACATAAGAGACTTTTTGGCTTGACTTTAGTTAACTTAATGTATACAGGGTATTGAGGGACGTACTTGACTTACTTTAACCAGTGATTCCCGACATTATTTGTAGTAAAAAATTTAACTGAAATTTTGAAGTTTTTTTATTACAAAACATAAAAAATGTTAGGTATTGGACAGTTGAAGGCGAGGTAAGAGGTTGGGTGACGACTTTTACTCAGCTTAATGAAGACATGCGAAAGATTTTTTTTTGATTTTGAAGGAAAAAAAATTTTAAAAAAAAGTCATCGAAAAAGTCACCGGAGACCAAAATTTCATTTACATTTTTTACTCCAAATAATGTCAAGAATCACTGGTTAAATTACGTACCTTAACACCCTATATATTTATCTCTGTATTTTATGTATAAGCCGTTTGTCTCTTACAAATAAATAAATATATTATTTTTTCATAAAACTAGAAGTAACGAATGCTTTTGCGCTTTTATTGAACTTAAAATTTAAACCAAAAAAACATTTATTTAATTTTATTTTAAAAATAGGGGAATTATTTTCCTCAGGGTCTCCTGTGTGGAGCTAATGTAAAAAAAAATTCTTACTGACCCATTATTGATCTACAAAAGCCCCGAGCTCTCTCAACACATTGCTGATCCACGCGGCATTAGAGCCCAATATTGCGCCCGTGTCATGGCATTGTGCCGTATCTATAGATACAGTATTTTGGCTTTACAGCGCTCAATCAATTCCGTTTGTCGAGTTACATTGTATGACTTTACTTTCATTTGTTTAATGTGGTTACTTCCCAAGGAATCGACAATGATGGAACAATGTTGTAACTGCAAAAAAAAACACTTTGGTAATGGCAGAATTTGCAACTTTAAATACAGAATTATGTCAGGACAATTTCGCGAATACGCTGTTTTGCCATTACAACGCAGCGACAGGATGTTTGAGTTAGAGTGTATTGGCCTCACGTATCGGCAGCTGCTATCCATGCCACATGCGCGTCGCGTCATATGTCAATATTCTGTATCTCCTGTGCTATTCTCGCAGTAACAATTTAAAATTTGGTGAAAGGTATGATTGAGAATTTATTTGAAATGTTTGAAAAAAAAAAACAAATACACCGTATCACAATTTTCAAAGTAATGATATATTTGTATATTTTTAACAACATTTTTAATGAAGGGTCATTCTAACCTTTCACCAAATTTGAAATAGTTACTACGATTAGTTTGCGAGGAAAATAACAAAATGTCAAGTTAAAAGTCATTTATCTCAAAATCAGCTTTTGGAGATACAGCATATTTTTTTATTTTTTTTTATTTTACGCCGAGAGGGCTTTTACATAAATAAATAAAGGCAGTACAACTTTAACACGAGAAAGAAATAATATAAAAAAGTTACGATAGAAATAAAAAAGTACATAAATGAAATAAAAATATCCAACAAAAATTTAAAGTACAGTGAGATATAATAACAAATTTAAAAGTACGGTGATCAGAGGTTTAGAGGTTTATACGAGTATATTAGAATTAGAGCATATTGCCAATACACGGGTGATTGCACAGTGGTAGGCAAACTACTGATTAGTATTAATTCGACTAGTGTGTTCGAATAAAATATTTTGAGAATTCAGGTGTCATGTTAGAAGTTTTATCCCGTATTTTTTTTTTCAAACAATGCGGAACGAATAATATGGCATCTTGTGTTACTTGTTGACAGATATAAGGATATTTAGAGTTGCACACGCTCAGCTCGTGATGGATTACTGAGAGAGTTGCGATAATGTGGAATCAAAATGGAATAAACACAAGTAAATGAAATTTTAAAGGATGCTCACTATTATTTTTTCTTCAACTGGCACCTGGCGCCCACGTGTAGCGCCCCTACGCCTTAATTCGACCCTGTTACATACTACTGACTGGTACGGGCAAGTATATTCATTGCGACCATGTATAGAATCTCACCCGCTCTATAAATAATGAATAATTATTGTATTCACAATGCATGTTTGATCATTAAGTGGAACGTTCGCGCGGCCCGTTTCTGCCCGTTTCATACAAAACTTAATTTTGGATTTGAGAACAAAATACCCAACCAAACTGAAAAATTATTTTTGTAATCAAAAGGTATATCAAATATCTAGTACGGATGTGAACTACATTTATTATAGCTTTAAATTATAAGATAAACGCCGTTAAAGATTTTAGTGTTTCTTGATTTTAGGCAATTATTTGTGATTAAATAAAAAACAATAAAAAAATAATTTAACTATATTTATTATTACTTATTAAAATTTTGAAACACTAAAAGCTTCTGTTCATGTACATACAAGCATGAGTGCATTACTTTTCAGACTACCCTAGTACTTTAATTCTGCGCGCCGAATAATTTCTACAAAACTTTTGGCTGTTAGAAAAGTTTTTTAGATTATTTTATTTACCAACGAGCACTTTGCGAAAAAGAATATTCTAGGAGTTCTAATTCTCCGTAGACAATAAATTAATAAATATTACACAAAAATTCTTTCGGTAAATCTTATCTACGATTTACTTGTTTTGTAAAACTGACGGAAAAAAGTTTGGAATTGGAACATGGAGCACTTAACGGTTTTATATCTGCTAATGCAACAAGGCCCAGTTGTTTCGCAGAAATTCATGCGTGACAAAGCGGTAAAATGGCCATTCAGCGCCATTTTGTTTCTTGATAGTTGAAAGGTTCCCGTTAAATTCTGATTCTAAGTCTGTTTCAGCTTTTCAAGAAATTGATATGAGCAGAAGTTGTTAAATCATGCCATTAAACTCACCAGTTTATTAAAATTTATCAGAAAGCTGAAACGCAACTGGAATCGCATCGTTTAAATGTCAAAAAACAAAATGGCGCTGAATGACCATTATTTCATGAAAATGTGTTTGAATTTCTGCGAAACAGAGTCTCAATTTATTATATTTATATTAATATTTTTGCAGTAATCGATCTTTCCAAATAGGTATTAAAATTATGGAGCTTTGTACAACTAGAAGAATCGAGAAAACAAGAAAATAAGATTTTTATTATTTTGTTCATGGTTGGAATTTAATATCCTTAAATGCCCGAGCGCCGAGAAAAAAAGTTAACCAACAAATTGATTTGGAATGTCTGCCATAAACACAGTAAACCTTATGTATGAACGATCTCAGATCAGAATGAGTCATTTACATAATCCACGATAAATCTTATGAAAATTGTATCTACTAAGAAGATACTGTCGGTATTACCCTTGTGAGACATCACTATTCACAATATCATAATGTTGCTTAAATTGACTCTTGTACGCGCTATTACATGAAAAATTATGATTTTTTGTTGCACTCATTAAAATTGTTGAAATTAAGTGACAGAAGAAAAATTTTTGATCTGATATTTTTGTATAAAATCGTTAACTATCAGTTGGATAGCCCTGATATATTAAAACTGATTCACTTTCATATACCTACAATAAGATCAAGGTTCCCTAGTTTGTTTTATTGTGACAACTATATGTCGGTATCAGGCTCCAATTCAGTTGTAAATAGATTACACACCACTGGAAATTTTTATGCCAATGTGGCTGATATTTTTAATATTTCCATACTGAAATATAAGGTTGTACTGATAGAATATTTCAGCCAACTATACGTTAACGAGGTCACTACATAATGATTTTTTGATATTATTGTTTATTTTTAATGCCTGTATAATGTACTATGACTGTAATTAAATATACACAAGCTTGTAAATGGCACTTTGTGCCGTAAATTTTAAATAAATAAATAAATAAAATAAATATGTATTTAGTGCTTACTTAGCCGGAATATTTGATTTATTTCTTAATTATTGCATGGCATTATTTAAATCATGAACTCCAATTGGAAATGCGTATTTTAATTTTTATATTACACAACAGCCATAAAATCAAACAATCTGATTAAAAAATTATGACAATGTTTATAAAAATGCAATATACCGAATAAAAAGCAGTTCTACATTCACATGTTGTATTCGGTGGTGTTTTTTCCGTAAGAAGTGTGGCTAATTAAACTCACACGGAGCACAAACAATGGCGACCTTTTTAGTAGTTGTCATTATTGGCTAAAAGAAGACATCGCTTCGGTTCTTTTTTCCCACTGAATCTAAATGTGAGTAAAAGCGAGAAAGAGACTAAATTATATAACCGTTTCAAACGAGGAAATGTTACAGGAACTCAATGTTGGTACACATTTTGACGTAGGCACGTCGGTTTGACGGCTTTCGTGGTCGAGGGTTAAAGCTCTTGACTCGCAATCTGAAGGTCGCGGAATCGAATCCCAGCGTGCGCAAATAAATTTTATTTGATTAATTTGTGTTATTTTACAATTAATTCATTTAAAATAATATATATTGTAGTACTAGCTGGGTTACCCGGCTTCGCTCAGGACAACTTTCGAGAGTGTTCTGGAATGTTCCACAATTTATTTTATTTATTTACAGCGGACCCGACAGACGTTGTCCTGTACACAACTGTCGGGACAAACTAAAATTAAAATAGAATAATATTGAATATTTGATACTGCGATGGTAGCGCAGTCTGCCGCATCCAATGTAAAACATTCCAAATTCAACAACTCCTTAAGGGCCATTCATAAATTACGTCACACGAATTTCATGGCTTTTTGACCCCCCCCCCCTGTCACATTTGTGAGACCCCCTCCCCCCTAAAATTTCATGATTTTTTTTGAGACCCCCTCCCCCATACCCCTTGTCACACTTCTCTACGCCCCCCCCCCCCCCCCTTAAGGTGTGACGTAATTTATGGATGGCCCCTTAGAAATAAAAATTTATTTAAAGAACATTTTCCAGTGGACCAAATTGTAAATCTAAACCATTCTCGAATCCCCTTGAACCCACACAAAAAATTTCATCGAAATCGGTCCAGCCGTTTAGGAGGAGTTCAGTGACATACACACGGACAGAAATATATGTATATATTAAGATATTTGCGGCACGGCACGCAGAATGGGAAATACTCCCAGTACCGCCCTGGCGTAAGACCACCATTCAGAATTAAAACGTTGCTCGAAATATTTTAGCCGTGTTTGGTGACCAGATCTGAATAACCCTGTACTTCCTCTCCCCCATATCCTTCCCCTACCCACTACTTTGAATCTCACAACATACCTCGATTGGGGATGCCATTGTCTCGCTGGCTCCAGACGGGAGCAGCTGGGACTCTTGTGAGGTATTCGTATTAAAAAAAAACATAGTTAAATGTACATAAATTATTTTTTGAGAAATCATGAAAAACTGTCCAGCTCCAAGTTAGTTTAATGTATCCCATAGGACTAGGGCTTTCAATCCCGGGAATTTTTTTCGGAACCGGGATTACAAAAAAATTTTAATTTTGAAAGCAAAAATGTTAGACGATACATAGACACAGACAATAACTTATGTCCTGTGTTACAATGGAAGTTGAATTAAATTTAACATGACAGTCTTATCAGATATGTATTTCCAATGTACCTAAACCAGCCTACTTCCGCAAAACTGTCATTAAGATGTCTCTTATCGAGAACTTTGAATTAATTCAAAGTACAACATACTTGTACAAGTCAGTAGTAGTTTCCTTAATTTCCCCTCAGAATATAGCTGAAATGCGTCCTGAAAACTCGGCAGTCCTTTTGTTGTCGGATTCGAGTAATTTACTGGAAACTAGTTGAGCTGAAATGTGTCGAGTTTGAGAAACCGAGGTGCCTTTCAGCGGGCACGCCGAAAATGCGGCACGTCGAACCGACCCCGAAAGAAAAGATTTAATCCAGTTATATTTACGGGGAGTACGCCGAACTGCCGAGAGGGGGAGCGTTTCCCGGAAGGTTACATAGAATCCAAACCATCCATTGATTACAAACTTAGCGAAATATTCAGATATTTTTATTTATTTGTATGAGTTTTAATATTTTAATTAGGGAAAATTACTTATATTATGTATCCACTATTATTGTAATGATTATTACAAACAATAAAAGAGAATTTTTATCATTACACAACTTTAAATTATAAAACTCTAAATGTAGGTTTAATGGAATTTTCTAGCACATCGTGATGGAAAGCCTTAAGACTTTTTTAAACGCCATAGAATTCAACGGCTTCAACCTCAACAGCTTATATTTTCAGACTTCAATTTCATTTTCATCACGAGCTGTGAGAAGTTTACGAAAATTAATTTTGAAAATGTAATGTAAGTTGCGCAGTAAGTACAAAGCAGAAAAATCTGCGCGTACGAAGCCATTAAAATCTCGGACGATGAACATATGAGGTTTTCCAAGAATTGAAGACCTTTACTCACTTTCGGCAATGCGGACGTTATTTCTCAAAATATGGCGGCATTCGTGTATAGCTCAGACTTTCCCCTACAAAACTAGCGGTGATCCGGCTTGGTAGCCGCTTCAGTGCGATCTTTGCGTCCGTTTGAGATTGACGCTCCGCTGTCAAATCCCGCCGCCTGCGAGGTGCGTTCAATTATTCGCATTATGGGAGTTTGTGAGCTTACAATTTCGATGCCAGACGTCAGTAAGACTACTATCAAACGATTTTTAGGGAAACATTGGCGTACGCAAAGTGTGTGCTCGATGGGTGCCCAAAATCCGACGAGCAAAATCGTGTGGAAAGCAGTCGGGTCTTTTTGAACCGTTTTTCCAATCAAGATTTTTTTGGGTTGAAACATGGGTTCGCCACCTAACCCCTGAATCAAAAAGACATTCAATGACACGATGTCCAGCTTTTTCTTCACCTGAAGCAATATTTGACCGAATTACGTTTGTAGTACGACAAGGACGCGGAGGAAGAGGTGAGAACATTTTTGGTGGCGGAGTTGTACGACAAGGGAATCAAGGTCATGAAGCCACGGCTCACCAGGTGCATCGATCGTAACGGGGACTATGTTTCAAAATAGTGAGGATGCGTACCAAATAAGATTTTTTTAAAATAAATTTTTCCTAATTTTTAAAATAATAAAAGTCTTTAATTTTGGGCAACCCTTCTACATGTAAATAATATGAATATACAAGAAATATGGGCAAATTGAAGTTGTAAAAGTGAGTTAGGTACCCAAGGTGGGGAGAAAGTGATGGAAGTCAATTCGAATGAATTATAATAATTGAGAAAATTGGATCGCAGTAATAACATGAAAACGTACTTACGCAAAACAATAATAAACATGATAATTTAGTACGAGTACGAGTTCTCCATTACTCGAGTACGAGTTCTCCATTGGGAGGTAAATTTCCATAGGGTTTTCTTTTAAAGTAAAAATAGAATGCAAATAGAGGTGGAAAGTGCATTAGATGTTATATGTTGTAAAATTACCTCTTGGGTTCACGTGGAAAATAATGTATGTAGGTATTATTACTAAATACTATTTTTGATAATAAATTGGGCCAAAAATCAAGCTGCACCGGACACAGTTTTTCTTCCTCTCCAGGGCTGCCGATCGCTCGCATTCGTCGGTTTGGCGACCACTGTCTTTTAAACTACTTAATTATAAACGTGCTGGATTGTATTAAATTCTTCTTCAATGATTAGGATGCCATTGAAGAGACTCCTCGAAATAACTAAATAATTGACCGGTCAGTGGCTGAGTCACCCCACCCGGGAGTCGCGTGTTCGATTCCTCGACTGGCTAAGTTCAAACGACACAAGCAAAATTTTCGGCTTACTGTGGTGGCAGTAGGAGATTTTCAAATATTCGTAACCCGGGAATGTTTCTCTTTCTTTAAATTAAAAAAAGTCCCTTAAAATGTTAATAATGTAGATAAATTTATCTTTATATATAAAAATCCTGCGTCGCGATGTTTGTTCGAGATAAACTCCGAAACTACTTAACCGATTTAACTTACCTTAAAGGAAGAGAATTTGCGTTTATAAAAATAAATCACACAATGTTGTTACTTTTGTGACATGTTCTGATAAAACTAAAAGAAAGTTTTTTAAAATTAAATTTCAATATGTTTATTATGTAGTGAAACAGTTTCGACTTTCCTCCACGTGCATCGAACGCCACGACCTAGCTGCGCCATCATTTCATAAATTTTCAGAGGATCGCGTGCGTATGCGCGTGTGTGTGCGCATGTGTGTGCGTGAATGCACATCAAGTGGATTAGAAAGCATTGTCATCGACAACGAGTCTATCTGAAGAATTTAATTAGGGATTTGATTTTCTTTCTTATTATTTTTTCAATTAAAGTTTGGATGCTTAATGCTTCATTACACTTCATTGACGATCAAATTGGATTTTTGACATTTGAGTGAACTCCTTTCAACGCTGAATCTCGGTGTGTTTCAGAATAAATTGTGATCATCTAACAAGCTTAAATACATGACTGTCATGCTTGAAAGCCGATCACGACTTGATTAAAACTGAAACGAACTGAAAATAGGCGTTCAACGTGGCCCGTTCAAATTACGAAGATTCAAAATGACGCTGATCGACGTTTTAACGACCATCAATAATGTGACCAGAGTTTGAAACAACCCAACCATAATAATTAATAAACGTTTTTGAAATTTGAAGTTTTGATGAAGACGACTGAGTTTCGAACATGTGACTCTTCTCCATGAATAATATGAGAGATTACATCAAAACCGTAATGATAATGTATTCGGATCGACTCGGTTGGTCTGTCGTTAGCATTCACTTACGCAAAGGTTAAAATGGACCATTAAAAGTTGTAAATGTCACAAGTGTTGTTCCCGACGAATGCGACGGATAAACTTCTCAATATGAGTTTACTGTTACGTAATCATATTTGTACGTCGCGTCGCGCGTCGTTTTCATATTAAGCAAACTTGCGAAGTTGTATTAAAGCTGCATGTTTGTTTTATAAGTGGCTTACATTGTTATTATGGCAAGTGTTTGGCAAAGTTTTACAATCTTACTTTACGAAGATATATTTCTCATGGTAGGCACGTAATTTTCCACGACCATATGTCTAAAGTGAGTTTTCTTTAAGAAATAACAGCTCTCGTAATTATTTTTATTTAAATATGTATTTTTTTAATTGAGTCTGATTAGATGTATTTATGATAATCGTTATTACAGATTGGCTAGCTACTTAAAACAATCATTTGTAAATGTACTGTTTGGTTTTTAGACCTTCTGTAAATTATATCAATAAACTAAAATATCCCAAGATCATTTTACCGTCCGTAGCTACTTAATTAGCGTTCCGTCGTAGGCTGAACTGAACTGTCCTAATGCCTGTAAAGTGGCTTCGAACATTTGGCATGATGTTCTTCAAATATTTTCATAAAAAAACTGCACTAGAGTACCTACTTAGAATAAAAACCTGTTTTAATTATTGTAGCAAGGTTTCACGTTAATTGCCAATAAAGTTTTTATTATCGAAAGTGTTTTTTGTAATCAGAAAACCCCCCGGGCAGTTCAGAGCGCTTTTTTAAAGTGTACTTCGAGTGGTTATATTTTGCTACAGGAATTAAAACAAAATGGTAGTAAAAATATCAAAAGCAGGCTGTGTTTGTAATGTTGAGTATTTTTAAAATTTTTAAATGCTTTATCAGCGATGAAATAAAAAAAAACTTCAATGATGTTTTTAGTAGAGATGAAACGGGTAGTTGTTTTGCCGGATACCGGATATCCGGCCAACTTTGAAGCCGGATATTCGGCTGAACATAGCCGATTGGCGACTCGTTACACGAGCGAACCGCACGAACGATCGGGTGGACTCGGGTGATTTTGGGCCCTTTCGTTTATGAGAGAAGCTAGTGTTTCATTATCTTATTGAATTGATTGCAAACTGAAGTTACGAAAAAACGTGCTGTTGTGGTTTGAGGTGATTTTATTAGTGTTGCTTTCTATAAATTCAAAGAGATTCAGTTACCGAAAAAAACTTCCTTCATCGAAATTATTATCAATCATTACGCTAGTTGTAGTGCTTCCCGAGAAATTACATTCTTCACTCTTCCTCAAGCAATTCATGGTAATATAATATGGATGTTTATTATAAAAATGTACCTGACTCACAATCTTTGTAGGTACTTTCCATGCCAGCACCACATCTGTTTGTCGAATTTATTTAACCCTAGGCAAGGCTCCTTAACATTATACCAACAACCTATTGCCCCCAGAGGCATGATTTTTGAAATTTTATAGGGTAATAGGGGAATGAATTTTTGTTACATTTGATACCTACTATAAATGTACGTAATAGGGAGGCCTTAGCTGTATGAAACAGAAACATCGAAGTATTATTGTTTTATTTTGATGCCACACAATATTATATTTTTGACTATAAAGCAGGAAATACTTGGTATGTCGTACTTAATTCTCTCTAAAGGTGGGTAAATTCTGGTTTTATGATATTATTATCACAGTTTTTGTTTCTATCTGAAACTTCTAGAACAACACTACTATTTTCACTTTCAACGTTATTTCCATCACGAACTATGGGGCCCTAAATATCCGCTTAACGTTCGAATTACACAATTGCTTTTTTGAAGTAAAATATTTTTTAGCATTTATGATTTGAAACTCGATGAAACGAAAAAGCGACACTAAAAAGAGACAAACACATACATCTGTAGGATTAGCCTTCCAGAGAATGAGATAGAATAATCGATTTCCTCTTTGTGCGGTGCTTCGCAGCCTATCGGTCTCTTCATTGAGCGATGCTTCGTAGCCTCCCCACTCCTGTCTACTTTATTTTTCTGAAGGTTTCACTCCTACCGCGTGTGAACTGCACACATTTTTTTTAAAAATAATTTCGAAACTAGGGCGAAGTCGAGCAAAAAATAAAAGTTTAATGTAATATATAAAGTTGTTTGTTGAAATGTTCGTTCGTTGAATCCGGCAAAACTGTTTGCAAATATCGGAATTTTAACGAGTTGAGATCTGAACTCGCCGGTATGTAGTTTGTCTTCCCTTGTTTTTGGCTGGCGGGATTTTGTTTGCCGGGATTTTTGCTTGTGCGGATTTTGTTCATTGGGGCTTTTGGCTTTTGTAGATTTTGCTAGTTGAGGGGTTTCGGTTAGCCTTTTGTGGATTTCCGTTTGTCATGATTAGCAAAGCTTGAAGGCAGTACATACACATAGCCGCGATCGGTACAAAACTTGTTATATGTATATGTCTGTGTTTAATCTTCTAATAAATAGATGGGATTATTTTTGCAAATGATTATAAATCTTCCTGTTTGGTCATTATTCTTATCGCTGTGTGAAGTAGTTATATATATTATAGACTATATATGTAATTTTTCACTGTAGCAAACACTTTGTGGGAATACATAATTATAATAAACACAATGATACAACTTTGTTTAATTCCACTTTATTATTTCCTTATCCAACCGGTTTCGGTTCGACCTGAACCTTCATCAGGGATGAATAAAAATATATTAAACATAATACAGATATTACATGGTATTTAACAGAAAATTAGAAGAGGGAGAAAGAACATCAACTTGATGTATATATAGATGTATCTATTAATAGATAAAGATCACTATTTTAATAAATATTCCGGGATAGATATATTACACAGAAATAGGATAGGTCTACGCCTTAATAATCTTGAAGCCCTTGAAATAAAAAGTCATTAAAAATAAATAAAACTAATTTACTTAATAAACAATTAGATTTGTCCAACAACCCCATTTTTTAAATATTTCCACTAGCCCCGCCCACTTCCACCCCTCCCTCGTAGCCACCTCCCCTCCTCGCCCCCACCTAAGTTGATGTTCTTTTTCCTTCTTCTATACCATGTAATATCTGTATTAATTTTCTATACCATGTAATATCTGTATTATGTTTAATATATTTTTATTCATCCCTGATGAAGGTTAAGGTCGAACCGAAACCGGTTGGATAAGGAAATATTAAAGTGGAATTAAACAAAGTTATATCATTGTGTTTATTACGACTATATGTGTGTATAACGCTTTCACTGCAGTCAAATTTTAAAAGGAAAACTGATTCACTTTACGTTTACGTGAAGTTTCAGTTTCCTTTGAAACGATTAAATTTGACGTACAACCTTTTTGCTAAGTCAGTGTTCTTGGACCGGCTAAACCTTCGTCTATGTAATAATTGCAGTTCACAGTATATTGTGCTGTGAATGCAAATATGTTAGTTGTAGGTCACTAGTTACAAGTTTTAGCTGCAAGTTACCAGTTATAAGTCTTTCTTGAAAGGCACTTACTTGTTGTAAGTCAATTGTTGCAAATCTCATTTTGAGCCATTAGTTATAAGACTTAGTGATAAATTGTGGGCTTGATAAGGTAATTAAGTTAAGGCGTCTTTAAAAATCGGTCAAATCAAATATTAATTGTTTAAAATCAGTCAAATATTATTATTATTTGTTAATTATCTAACATAGGAGTACCTGATTGATTTTTAAACTTGGGTACCTACTAGAGATGCCACGAATAATGATTTTGCCGAATACCGAATATTTGGCTAGGCTCTCGGCCGAAGCGCCGAATATTCGGCGGCTGAATATTCGGTGACACTCAGTACATTTCGCAAACAGTTTTCATGTAAAAATCAATTACATTTCACAAACGAAAATGATTTTGACACGAAAACTGTTCGCTTATATCGGATAGCAGACAAGTGGTGGCCATCAAACGCCAAAACGGTATCCAAGCCTAGCAGAATTCGCTAAGATTTATTTATCAATTCCCGTAGCAATTTATATAGTGAGCGTTTATTTTCGGAAACAAGTTTAATTTATGGGGAAAAGCTCAATTGTTTGCTATCAACAAATGCTGACAGAATTGTTTTCGACTTGCAAGAACTTTGTGAATTGAAACTCGACGAAACGAAAAAGCGACCTCTCATATCTTTTTCCTTCTCAAAACTAAAAACCTCAAAAAAAATATTTTTATCTGCAGAATTATTTTTTAATTTAATTCGTTTTAGCCCCAAAATTAAATGACAAAAATCACTCAAACTAAGAGAAAATTATAATCAATTTTTTTAAATAAATTTTAGCCACTTTCATTGAAGTGTATTTAACAATTTATACATCAACGAAAAACAAGATATTTTGAATGTTTCAAACATTTCTTATTAACTTTAAGTATTAAATATGCTGATTTTCTGTTAAAATGAAAAAATTGTAAGTAATATGCTATTATACATTTTTATTTCATGATTTACTATTCGGTATTCGGTTACTTTTTTAACTATTCGGTATTCGGCCGAATAGTTCGCAGTATTCGGCCGAAGTTGCCGAATATTGCGAATATTCATTCGTAGTTGCCGAAAATTCATTCGTGGCATCTCAAGTTCCTACTGCAAAAAGAAAGTGGGACTATGTCAACTCTAATTACGGAAATTTGTAAGGCAGAAGAAAGATGGAGAAGAATGGGGAAGATCTATATAAAATTTCTTTGCTATTCAAATCTTATTTCTTAACACCCTGCAGACTAAATTTATTTATTTCTATATATTACAGTATTTACCTATAGATCAATTTCGAAAACATTTTTACATAATATATTTTGTAATTTTATTATGTTGGGTGTAAGGTAGGTTTGTGAAGGTGAAACTGTGGATAGGTATTGTTGTATGTTTCGTGAACACCTCACTAGGAGAACCTGTGCTGAGGTGTTTACGTGTTTATTTATGTTTATGTATGACAAGTATTTATGTGTTGTAATAGAAAGTTTTATATGTATTTTTTTTTCAAATTTTAATAGTTATTGTACATTGGTTATTTAGAAGAGAAAAAAAAAGTATTTAAATATATTAGAGGAATATAAAAAAAATATATATATATATATAAACATACACATACATAAACATCCATATAAATACATGTACCTGCACACATGCATATAAATATATATATACATACGTATACATCCGCATACACATTCACATACACATACATATATGTACACACATATAAATTGTTAGAGCATGTATAGTTGTTGGATACTTGAAAAACTACTTAATTTTTAGGTTTATTTAATTTTATACTTTTTATAGTTTTGTTATGTTTGGTTGGGAATAATAATGTTTTGTATAAAGTTAATATCTTGATTTTTAATCCAGTCAGTGATATGTTTTTTATGAATGTTTGTAGATGTATTTGCAGATAGTATTTGTTTCAAAGTAATGGGCATGCAATTAAAAAGTTTGGTTGCATAATACTGAAAGTGTCTTTGTCCATGTGTGGTGTGGGTTATCGGTATGTTCAGTGTTTTATTTGTTGAGGACCTGGTTTTTGTTATGGTTTTTGGTTGAATTGGAATGTGTTGTTTGTTTTGGACAAGGTATATTATAGCAGATTTGGCATAAAGTTGTCTTATTGACATGACTTCTAATGCTTTGTAGATTTCGCTAGAATCTGTGTGAAATGGTACTTGCAGGATGAGTTTAATTATTGCTTTTTGTATTTTTTGAATTGGATGAATTGCTATGTTTGTAGCACTTCCCCAAGCTAGTATTCCATATGTGGCAATGGATTGACAAAGTGCAAAATAGATCGATCTTAGTATTATTAGTGGGAAGATGTTTTTAACGTACTTTATTAGGTGCATGACTCGTTTCAGTTTATTTGTGATGAAATTAATGTGGTCAGTCCAGCGTAAGTGTGAATCAATAATAACCCCCAGGTATTTTGTATGTTTTACCCTTTCTATTTGTTCGCACTGGCAGTTGGATAAAGTACAGTCATGTAGAATCAAGCCTATGTTTGATGGAGGTTGACCTCTTTGTGTAATACTATGAGTGATATATTTTGTTTTGATTGTATTAACTGTAAGAGTATTACTATTTAGCCATTTTTTGACGATTGATAGACTTTTTTCGGCTATTATAAATACATCTTTCCATGTGGCTGCTTGACAGAGAAGAACTGTATCGTCAGCGAAGGTCACGATTTTACCTTCAATTTTAATGTCGGTCAGTTCATTTATATAAATGAGGAATAATAAAGGGCCAAGTACACTCCCCTGTGGGACTCCGTACGTAATTGAAAGTGGTTCACTTGTCTTGTTGTCAATTTTTACTTGTTGCGTTCTGTCAGACATGAAGCTTTTAATTAAATTGAATTCTACTCCATTAATGCCAATGTTTTTTAACTTCTTGAAAAGTTTTTTATGTGAAATTGTGTCGAAAGCTTTACATAGATCTAAATAAATAGAGATAACTTTTTTTTTAGCGTCTAGATTATGTGTAATGAAGTCCGTTACGGTAGCTATTGCATGTTCTGTGCTCCTGTTTTTCCTGAAGCCATGTTGGTTTACCGAGAGTACTTGTTTTGCTTCTAAATAGTGTTGGAGCTGTTTTTTAATAGTTTTTTTCCAGGATTTTCGAAATGGTATTTAGTAGCGTAATGGGTCTGTAGTTGTTAACATTATTTTTTTGTCCTGATTTGAAAATTGGAATAATAAGGCCTTTTTTTAGTAAGCTAGGAAAAATTCCTTCTTTTAGACTACGATTAATTAAATATGTGAGTGGTATAAGTAGTTGTTGGCTTAATGTTGATACTTTTAGAGTCTATACCATCAGGACCCGCAGTATTGTTAATCTTTAGTGAATGAATTATTTTATTGGTATCTTCTATTGTAATATTTTGTAATTTGAAGTGTCTGTTAAAATTTTCATTGCTTATGTTAGATGTATTGTTTTGAGGTTCCTGAATATCTTGGGGAGGCTGGGTAATTTTGATATTTTCAGCTAGGCTAGCTCCAATATTTGTGTAGTGTTTGTTGATGTAATTAAGGATACGTGTAGGGTTGTCATGAAAGTGGAGTTCTTTATCATCAATGAGTAGATTTTTTATGGTATCGTCTTTTTTCTTCTGTGAATGCGAACTTTCCCTCAGAATTGACCATACGCTTTTAGGGTCATAGTTTGATGTTATCAGTTTGTTTCTATAGTATAATTCTTTGGCTTTACGTATTGTTAAAGAACAGATGTTTCTGTACCTTTTGTAGAAGAAATATAGCGAGGTATCATATGGGTTCAGTTTGACTTGTTTGTGTAATTTGTCCCTTTTTTTAATGCTATTTATGATGCTTTGGGTAATCCATTTTTTAAGTCTTACTTTACGGTGTGGAATAGGTATGTATACCGTTTTGGTATTTTGGGTAATGAGAGTTTGTAGGTAAGTTAAAAAGAAATTCCAGGCCTCTTCTGCCGAGTTATATTTTCTAAGATGTTCCCACGTTTTTATTTCTAAACATTGTTTTAGGTTAACGTAATCAATTATTTTTTTTGTGGTATTATTTTGGAAAGTTGAGTTTCTAGTTAGCAAAGTTAGGCCTATCATAATTGTGTAGTGATCTGTGATTGTGGATTCGTATACTGCACTACATATTGGACTTTTTGATTTTACCATAAAGTGATCTATACATGATTCTGAGTCTTTGCTTACTCTGGTAGGAGTGTTAATGATGCTAATAATGCCGTGTTCCAGAAGCATCAGTTGGTAATCGATATTTTGAGGAAATTAGGAAGTAAATTCAAGCAATGTTTAGATTCCGGCTAGCGGTCTCGCATCAGGGTGTTACTGAGAGTATCTTCCAGCACAAATCAAATGTTAATCTACCTACTTATGCTCTGTTTGTCGACTATCCAAAATAATTATTTTTTGTCGACCTTCGCCTGATTTAGAACCCGAAATCTCTAAGCCCATAACCAAGGATCGCACTGCTCTGCCACAGAGGCAGTCAGTATTTTCACATGCCTTAATAATTACTTCAACCCCTTACTTAACCCGTTCAAAACGTACAGCTTTCTCGTTGTGAAGTATTAATTCCCTTCGCGAAAACTCGAATTCAGGAAGTGAATATGTTATTCGTTCACCGAGCCTTTCCGAAACTGCGATTTGATCGGAGACGCCTGTGTATGTAAGATTTCTGCGTATGTGAGATTTCAGTGGATATGAGATATCTGTGTTTGTGTGCTATCTTTTTAAGTGCGATATCTTTTTAAGTGTGATATTGTGCTTAGTGGGAGGAAGTAGGTACTATTAGGATTTAAATTAAACCGATTATAAATCTACCAAAAAATGGCACATATTTGTATGGTCTGTTTTAAATTTATTTTTAAAGTGTAGTATCATTATTTTGATTTTCATGTTTTCGGCACTTATTTCATAAAACTTTATTGAAAACATCAAAAAATTATTGGGTCGGTCTGATGCAAAACTTCAAGTTATGTGGGGATAACCTTAACAAGTGAGTTGTCTGTGTATGAGATGTCTGTGTACGTGGGATGTCTGTGTATATGAGATATCTGTGTGCGTGAGAAATTTCTGTGTAAGTGAGATATGCAATATGAGATGAGTGTGTAAGTGAGATCTCAGGGTATATGTGCCAAATAATCACGTAGAACGTGGAAATGGTGTGTTTGAAGTTTGAAGCCTCTTCCGGTGAACTGTCGCGATATATCTGGAGTCTAACAACTGGGTTTTCCCACGTAAATGGGTAAAGTTTCCCCCGCGAAACTCTTTCCGTCCTGAAACTGAGGGAAACTACCCCTAACCCCCTTTCCCCACCGCACTCCACCGGTGGCTTTCGCTGAAATTTAAAACCAACATTGTTACTTTACTTTGTTACCCGATAAAGAGTTTTATTACGTCGTCTATATAATCCAAGTAATCCAACAAAGATAAAGCTGGAACGTAAAAGTTCGTAATTGAGATAATCTTCGGCTTATCGTTCATCATAATCTAATCTGAATAGAAAATTTAGTAAGAGTTGAGCTTTTAAGTCTCAATTATCGCTCAAAAGATGGATGAGATTTTGCCCGTTAAAAAAAAAAACTGAATGTATTTCAATCCTTAAGGTAAACTTAAAATAATTCATAATTCGCTCGTTCATAATCGGAGTTAATTTAATTATTTTTTGAAAAAATCCTTTCTGAAATGCTGTAAAATATTTTAAGATGAATTGTTTGTTTACGCTTGTAAACACGCAATATGAATAAATGGTTTTTCCGCATAAAAACTCAATTCTTTGAAGAAAGGCATTGTATGGGTGGTTTGAGATTTTATACGGACAAAACTATATATTGATATTCATATTTCGTTTTTTTCATTTGCGAAAAGGATATTTTCCCAAAATAATTCAATTACCTAAATTACTCCGTCTATGAACGAGCAGATTATGAAATATCTTTATGGATTATCATCTCGTATGTAAATTTCGATTTTTTAGTGGTTTAGTTTACAGAATTTTTTTTCCTACCCAGTTTCAACAGTGATTTGGATTCTTTAATTATTTATAGAGATTCTTTTTAGATAATTTCTTATTCCCTTGAATAATAGGAACAAATTAGGAGTTAAAATGTTCAAAGAAGAAGAAACATAAAATAATTACAGAACCTGAGCTGCGTAACTTGCGATGGAAATGACATAGGAAATCCAGATGGAAAAGCAGTACAAATATAAAGTAAACAGAGTCACTGCTCGAGTGAATGTATTCGGTCACACGGATCAGATTTATTCCTTTCAGAGCTGTTTGTGACAGTTGTTTCGCCTCTGATTGCGTTTTCGAAATGTGAAGCAACTGGCATACATACACATCAATAAACAACAACTTTCACTTTGGTATTTACAAATTTAATGCTTTAATAATATTTTCAAAGAAACGTAAAATTATTGTTAATGTTTGAATTCTGGACAAATCAGTTGCAATTTTGAAAATGGGAATTAAAATAACTTTCTGTTTAAAATATTACATTATTAGTAGCTTGATAAGTACTTTTCGATTTCTCGCTTTATTTACAATCAGTTCCTATTTTGAACATAAAATAAAATTTAAATTCAAATCAATTCTAAGTTCCAGAGGTCATTGCCCAGAGTTACAGACAGACACTCTACCGAAATTATTATTATTATTTTTTTATGTGAATACTTCACAAGAGTCCCAGCTGCTCCCGTCTAGAGCCAGTGAGACTATGGCATCCCCGATGAGGCTGAAGGAAGTGGGGAGGAGGAGATGGGAAATAGGAAGGTGGAGAAGTACACGGCTATTCAAAATACGGCTAAAGCCATTTCACATTTCAATTGTGAATGGCGGTCTTGCACCGGGGCGATACTAAGAGTATCTTCCACTCTGGAACGTGCCGCAAATACACTAAATATTATTTTAAATGAATTAATTGTGAAATAACACAAATAAATCTAATAAAATTTATTTGCCAAAGCCGGGGTTCGATCCCGCATCCTTCGAATTGCGAGTCAAGAGCCTTACCCCTCGGCCACGTATTCCGCCGAGATTATAGAATTTAAAAATAAATTGAATAGTAATGTCTTAAATAGTTTAGCCACCTAAAATCATATTAATAACAAATTAACAACACTAAATAAACAATTTTTTTAATATTTTTATTTTATATATTTTAATATTTTATTTTATTTTTTTGTTTAGGTTTCTGAATTATGTATGTACATTGTACATATATGTATAAATCATAATTTTTAATTCTTAATTTTTTTCCCTTTACGAGGAAAAGTTATATATTATATACATATGAATGTTGGTGCAGTTTCTGATCAGTGTTGCATATAAATGTTTAATGATTCGTGTTTGATCTGATTATATAAATTTAAATAAAAATAAAAAAAAATAAAAAAATTGATGAAGCTTTGATTATCTATTTAAAATAATTAGTAAGCTTTTAAAAGTGTCAAGTTTTTTTTCAAAGAACTCTAAAAAATTGCTACATTTAAGGTTATTAAATTGATTATCAATAAAAAAAGATTGGTTTTACCTTTATAATATTTCTATATTTTATTATTATATTTCTATTAATAAATATATATGTTGTAAATATATCTTTATATAATAACAATAGGTTATATATTTCTGATATGATACTTTTTAGATTTTTATTCAATTATAGTACAATGGCTTGAAGTATGTACTTGAAGATCCGCGTCGCGTCGGCTTATCTCTGGGAATTATCTGACCCATTTCTGAAGCCCCTTTGGACTCAGGTGCCTTAAAGCATTCCGAAGGATTAAGGGTATTCTTGAGGGAGCCTCTAATGAGGCTTTTAGCTATTCCTGATTTTCTGAGTCTATATTAGGTACCTACTTTCAGTAAATGCTTAACGTGTTTTATTTTAGGATTTTGGAGGTTTCCGTGTTTTATTTATCTACATAACTACTAATTTTGGTAATAATTAGAGGATGAAAATTCTACTTTTACTTGAGGCATATAATTTATTAATTTGAATTGCCTCAAAATTAATTGAAAATTATATGTAGTATTATTATTTTCGGCACGTTCCAGATAGAAGATACTCTCGGTATCACCCTGGTAAAAGACCACCATTAAGAAATGCTCAAACTATTATTGATCCTCTACAAAATGCATAAAAATGTAATCTACCTTGTTATCAACAAGCGACCGACAAGATATTCCTTCATTCGACTCTTCATCGAGTGTAACGTCAACTCCATCTAAAATTTATACTAACACATTTCTTGTACAAAAACAACAAAAAACACCCCTAAAACATTCTTACAACATATACCTAGATGTATCGTCGCTTTTATTTCTTTTCTCAAAATTTTCTTTTTTTTTTCTTTAGTGAATTACCAATACAAACAAATTAATATAATGTAATTAAAACATCTTTACAATTTTGTATTAGGTACTAATCAATAAAAAATGATGTCATGGTTAGTTTCTTAGAACAGGCACCGCCTACTGAGAAACTAAAATTTAAAATGATATACTTAACGTTGGTAAAAGTTAAAAATGTCGTTCGCGTTCATGATTAAATCTTTTAAAAATATATATTATCCTCTACATTATGCGTGGGATTTTTCTTAATACAAAAATTCTGAATAATTTTAAAGTACAAATTAGAGAAGAATAAAAAATAAAATTTTACGGATTAACATTTCAAATATGCATAAATTCATTTATAATCTGTCCAGTTTTTCTGCCTTTCTTTTCTTTTTGAATACGGCAAGTTTATTCTTTAATGCAAAGGTTCCCAACCGTTTTGAGGTTGGAAGCTATTTTTTTTTATTTTATCATGGGATCAACTTTTAACAAGAGTCTAGAGTTTTTGCTGTAACTTTTATTTAGTTCTTCAAAACTTTTACCATTAAATCTTCAAAAGAATCTAGCAATATAAATTTGTGCTTACGAGCAGGATATACCTAATTTTCATTTTTTCATTCACGGTAGTAAATTTAAAATACGGAAACAATTATTATTTTAAAAATTCACAATCAAACAGTATTAATACGGTAACGTCTGCGGGGTTAAATTTCAGAACCCATTTTCGAGTGCATGTTGACGCCACGCAGCCGCCGTACGAGTCGCGCCACAAAAAACATATGTACCTGAAATTCCAAACAAAGCTACCGTTGTAATTTGGTTTTGAATTCAAGAATTCGTCACAAGATGTCGCCAATTTCGTTAGCAAGTCGGACGGGAACGTGTCCCTCCTATGCATAACTGCCACGAATTTGTTGAAAAGTGGCATCTCTCTGGATATGGAAAGATTGACAGTAAGCGATCAAGCGGCTATATATTACTTATGACGTCATTGCCTCTCGGTTATTTTGTACCGGTGAGTGATTATCACTCGATGACGATGGATCCGCGGAACAGGATATTTTTTAAACCAGTTCCTATTGGAATAAAGTGGTTAAACACAAACACTTATTTTTAATGAATACCGCACAAGAGTCCCAACTGATCCCGCCTGGAGCCAGTGAGACTATGGTATCCCCAATATCCAATAATACTAATGTTGTGAGGATGAAGGTAGAGGGGAGGGGAAAGAAAAGGGGAAGAGGAAGGTGGGAAGTACCTGGCTATTCAGATCTGGTCACCAAACACGGCCAAAGCCATTTCAAGCAACGTTTTCAATTCTGAATGGTGGTCTTACACCAGGGCGATACTGAGAGTATCTTCCACTCTGGAACGTGCCGCAAAAATACAATATATTATTTTAAATGAATAAATTGTGAAATAACACAAATCAATCAAATAAAATTTATTTGCCACGCCGGGATTCGATCCCGCGACCTTCGGAATGCGAGTCAAGAGTCTTACCGCTGGACTATGCCGGTGTAACTGGGCAATGCCGAAACAGAAGCCGCCCGCAGGGCCTAGCAGCAAAAACCTGCGGAGCGGGTTTTTAACTGCTAGTCATAATTATTGGATTAAGGATCGACAAAATTTTTCTCCGCGATTGAACCATTGGGAACCCTTGCTTTAGTGCATAATTTAACAGAGTTTTCTGTATTGCCGAGGCAAAACTAGCATTTTCCATTGTATACATCCTTATCAAATGAGGAGGACGTACAAATGTGTCTCTCGTACAGTTGCTCCAGTTTTCTAGCTAACAAAATTCAGCAAATCGGAAAAGTTATGAATTCAGCTTGTGGTTCAGAGGCAGGATAAGCACCGCTGAGCACTGACTGGCATAAATCTGAAAGATTCAGATTTACATTTTTCTAAAGTTTACACAAATTCAATCCTGAATTTATCCGCGTTCCATCGGGAATTGTGTTATAATATTGTAATTCAATATGAATATGAAATTGACTTGGGATTGATTTTAAATATTCTCTGCAGAATGAATTAGATGAGAAAGTTTTATTACTGGAATATAATGCAATTATTTATTGTCAGAAAGGTGACTCAAGAGATTTTTTTTCTAAATAAATTTTACATTTATTTGAACTCTTACTTTTTTTGCTGCAAAAGGATTTTCTGGTTTTCTCTTTTTATATATTACTAGCTGGTACCCGGCATGCGTTGCTATGTCATTTAATAAATTAATTGTTTCTTTCCGCGTGTCCTTTCCCATTCGTCCCGTTCCATTTCAGCATTCCCTTCCTCTCCCGCGTCCCCTTCCCCTCTCGCGTTCCCACTCCGCCTCCTCCACCTTCCCCCTCCCCATTCCACTCCCCCCTCACACATTCCATACGTTCATTCCCGGTACATTCAGTTTTCAAATAGCTCGCGTTCCACCTATTGCAATTTTTTATACAAATTTCATAATGCCAGAGCTCACCAGTAGTAAAAAAAGAATGATCTTATTTAGTCGCGGTCGTTCGGAAGTTATGCGCGTACAAACATTTCGGAGATTCATTTTTATTTTTATAGATAGATATTAACTACGACGCCCGAAAGAAAATTTCCCGCAAATTTATCAACATAGTTACCAAGAGAATGATTTATTTTGCTTTTTGTCTGACGTTATCAATAACTCGCTTTGGTAAGGGACAATAAACGTATAATAAATATAATTTATTAATATTTATAATTTCATAACGCCAGAGCTTACCATTATATACAGCATATTTTACTCGCATATAATGTAGCTTTCCATTGGTGAAAGAATTTTTAAAATCGGTTAAGTGGTTTAGGCGTGAAAGCGTAACAAACAAACACACGCACTTTCGCTTTAATAATATTAGAAGTATACATAGATTGTTATTACTTACCTACGTATTATTTTACTTATCTAAATTTTTTCTAACCACCAGATAAGGAATAATTGCTTGATGCATAAGTAATATAAGGTAATAAATATAACGTTTCCGAAGTCTTTTTAATGCTACGGTTATTGTTTTAAATAGTACGTATTCAATTTTTCATTTGGTAGCAGTTTGTATTCATTGTTAGCAATTTTTAGCTAAACCATCAGGAGTGTAGAGTACCTATACTACTTATGGTTAAATAACCATTTTGTAGAGTTTAGCCGAGGAGTTGTAGGCATCGGAGACAACCTGAACTTTATTCTCTTTTTCGATCTTGCTTCATTAGTATTATTTTTTCCACTGTCTGTCTAACAATTTCTGACAAATCGCCATTAATGCAGTATTCTAGTCTAGAAAAAAAAACTTTTTTTTTCTTCATATTTCCAAAGTTTAAATATTCAAAAATATCTCCTTAAAAGAATTTTTCGAATTTCGCATTATTTTAAAAGTTATAACCATTTTAATGTTGCAGTTTAGACGGAATCTAACCAAAATCTAAATAGAACAAAATTTTAAACCCACTTTTCTCCAAACCACTTTTTTCGAGACGGTTGACACGATATCTCAAGTTCTACTAAACCAACTTACTTGACATTTGGTGTGAGCCTTCTCTATACATTCCTCTATGGCGGGAACTAGAACTATTAACAAAATTTCAATTTTTACTATTTTAAAAAAAATTTAGAAAGTCGAAAAATCTGGAAAAAAAAACTTTTTTTTATTTCAGGCAGCCGCCATTTTGCGAAATTTTTTTTTTTACTTTTCCTTAGTTCGGGCCATAGCCACATTTGTTTGGATTAAGAATTATTATTATTTTTTTTTAGATTACTGGGAGGGTTGCAATCGTGTCAACCAGGGCGCGCCATTTTTTTGAGCCCCCCACTTCAACACCCTGTAACTTTTTGAATTTTTTCATTCGACTCTTTTTTTAATGGATTCTTTAATGTTTATTCAATATTTTATAAAATGATAGTTGGTAAAAATATTGTTCTTTTTGTTGCACCTGAAAAAACCTACAATTCGTGCTTCTAGACTAGAATACCCCTTTAATGTCAACACTGCTTTTCAAAATTGACTTCATCACATGCAAACCACAGGATCTCTTTAGACAAACTGAAAGAACTTTGGTAGTCAATCGTGAATAATGCGGAAAAATTAATATTTTTTAATAATTTTCATTTATTCCATAAATACACTTTAGTTTTAATCAAAACGTTACATACTAATTATGCTCCAAACAATACAATTTTCCTTCTTAACCAGTAGTCACAGTATCTGTATAGTAGTGATTGTGTCATTTAGAAGAGCTGCCTATTCGCTTTGATGTTACGTGTATATATTATGATTGCGAGGGTTGACGACAAGCGACAAGCTCATTCCGAGTTAAAAAATACAAGGGGCGACGGATATAGGTCACATTTTTCATTCGAAATTTCAACCATGTGCACTGGAGTTCCATCCGGCACACTCTACTGCTCGCATCTCTAATATATTGCTAAATTAGGGGCAGTTAGGGTCCCCGCTTCACCTGCGTGCAAACACTGTACATATTTCATTCCCGCTTTAGGCCCTGTATTGCTCTCTGGGGTGTCAATCCCGGGTACAGGATGTAGATATAGCTTGTAGCTACAAATTAAAGGGAAAACCCGAATGCGTAAACAACCGGAAAAATCCACCTTAAAAATGGGCTCGCCATACCGTCACTTCATTTGGATAGGGTTCTAACTCTGCCTTGTTCTGAGATATGAAGTCTCAAAGTTTGCAAAGACAATCTACTTACCATTTCCGATTCTAAAGTACAGGGTTTTCTAATAAGAGGTGTTATTTTGAATAGCCCGCTATTTCGGTAGATGTCACTTTTGAAGTTGTCATTTTTTGACATTTGACAAGTAGAAACTACGTTATTAATAAAAGTGGAACGAACTTCAACAACTTTGGCAGAAAATTTGGCAGAGACGGTTCGTAAAACTCGAACATTTTTGGGTCGTCGTGAAGCACCTTGTCGGACCGCAATACAGAAATTGGTGGAAAAATTCGAGCTGTTGGGACAACTTAGTGATGTGAAGAATAAGAACAGCCGAGAATATTGCTGCTATAGCCGAACGTGTTGAAGAAAACCCAGGTTTGTCCATTCCTCGTCGTTCTTTGGAATTAGGCATTCCACAAACGTCATTACACCGTATTTTGCTTAAAGGTTTGGGTCTTAAGGCTTATAAAGTTCAGTTAACACAAGAACTCAAGCCGGCCGATCATCAACAACGTCATGTCCTTGCTGATTGGGTCCTTGAATATCAAAGTAACACCTCTTATTGGAAAACCCTTTATTTTAATTGAACATATTTTAAAGGAAAATATTTAAATATAACGTATGCTTAACATTTTATAACATACCTAAACACGCCAATAGAAGTATATGCAACCAGCTATAATAATTCATTGCGCAAGGTTCGAATTACATTCCTTAATGCAATTCCAACCTAGGGCCACGTCCTATTTACATATTTTTCATTAAAATACGTAAAATACTTATACGGAGTATTGTACATACTTACACAGAGTATTATACTGCCCTGAAGAAGCTACGGTTGTAGCGAAACCCAGCCGGCATAAAGTATAAAAAATAAAGGTGGTGTTTACAAAGTTATTGTTTTATTTTAAATTATAATGTCACATCACAAAGTGATGCTTCATATGAACAACTAAAATACTTAACTAAAATTGTTAAATAGATTACGAAAATTCGTCTTTGCAAGCTTTGAAACCTTAGAACATGGTAAGGCTAAGTTAGAACCCTATCCAACCAAAGTGACGAACAATAATGCGCCTCAATAACGATCAACTGTCAGATACAAACAAAATCTCTATCTATAGAGAGTGTAAGTGATGTTAGAACCTTGAAAAATAAATGCTTCTTTAAAATGCTTGAAGTTAGAATTTTGTTGTATATCTACGAAAATACAACACAGATGATTCTGAAAATTATTTTTGGTATAGAAATGAGCAAAAGAAATGCTTTGGCATTCAATGGTCATTTTTGAAAAAAATAACAGTTAGAACTGTATCCAAATGAGGGAGCGATATACCTACATGTGTTATAGAAGTTTCGACTGCTCGGGCAATTGCCCCAGGGCCCGAAACTTTAGTTGTTTTTGTGTCTCGCTATCTAAATTTTAGGTTGATTTAAATACTCCCTATGCTCAATAATAATATTTCGATAAAATTGAGGTGTTTTAGATACCTAGTGATGTGCACCAGGGGATTATCCCCGACCTAATATAAATTCCCCAATGTCAGGAATTTTTTTTTTTTTGTTAATATTGTTATTCTGCCGGGTAATAAATTATCAGCCGGGCGCCAATATCATGTTTTGATGGCTTATTTCGGTATTTTCCAAAATTTCTAAAAGTTCTGTCCTCAGCAAGCCCTAATTAATATTATGATACATTTGTAAATAACAGACTAGAAGGACGATTAAGAATTCTTCGCGTGTACCTTTTATTTAAAAAAGGAGTTGCTTTTTAGTTGTTTTAAGCAACTATTTTCTCCTAACGTCCTATTTTCTCCTAACAACTCCTAACGTCATTTCCCTCACGAGCTATGTAAATCCGAAATATTAGATGTATAATACTGTCAACAAGACACCACATTGTTCGAGCTATATTTGGTTTCATCTAAATCTCCGAGGAATCCGGGTTGTAAATCTAGTGCAGGTAGGAAACACAAGTTTGACACGTTAGTTTTGAAGACGTTTTTTAGTCAGCCCCTACGAACACAAACCTACGTACTTCAAAAGCCTCAAGTATGTATGAAGCCTTTTGTGGGTAGCGTTCGATGTAATGAAGCAAACATCCCAATTCTTCCGCTGAGTGTTGCCTTCACGGCTGTGTTTGTTCTGGTATTCAAGTTTCACACAATAAAACACCCCGGGAACAAACATAATATCTTATTTCTAGCCCGGGAGCTCGACCCACATCGCAGTAAATTCGTTAAAACGTTCGCCTACCGCGTAATGTCAACTACTTTCTTGGAATACGTAGGAACGTGAAAACTGTGGTAAAACTACGGCGAAAACCTTCTTACGTGGCGATGCTATCGCGCTGCTACGCCTTTACACTACGAGAATTTCATCGTAGCGTATAAAGGTGCAGGAAATTCTTGTCGAGAGTCTGGGGGTTTGTGTGACAGCTTAGGATTTTAAATTTGAGGTAAGTGTTGAAGGCTTTTTTCGGCTTTGGTTTCAGTACGTGAATTAATGTTTTTTTTTAAATTAAAATTTCTTAGAAGTCTTGAAATAAGGACACCGAGAAAGAAAAAAAATCAATGAAATAATATATTTTTGAATGAAAATGTGGTCTTGAATTAATGAATTCTTGGAGAATGTAATTTTTAACAAATGAAATTTGCGCAGTATTCCAGATTAAAATTATGGTTAATAATATATTTGTAGCTAAGTATTGCCGATGGAATATTATCCCCAGAAAGATTTTTTCGGAAGAATTTATAAAAATTTTGAACGCTTAGTGTGCGAATGACATTTTCAATGAATGCCATCTTGACTGAACGACATTTTTATTGAATAACATCTTGATTGAATGACACCTTGAATAAATGATATCTTGATTGAATGACACCTTAAATGAATTATGCCTTGCATTAATGACAACTATTATGACATCTTGGATTAATGACATCTCAAACGAATGATATCTTGACTGAATTCATTCTTATAACTATTTTTGGGCAATAATTTATTGTCTTTACAGGATGTCTGTATTATTTTTATCCCTTGAAATGAAATCTTGAATAAATACTGCCTTAAATAAACGATGTTTTGAAATAGCGAAATATTGCATTATTTAAATATTGAATGACAGTAAAACCCCTTTCAACAGAAGTGGTTGAACCACTCCGGTCTTTCGCCTTTGTGCAAGTTTTTTTTGTTCTTACGAACTGTCAGATTTATAAAAATTTCGTATTATTTCCGCTTCATAATTAAAGCTCAATAAATTAAATATATCTGAACATAGCCGAATATTAAAAATTATTTTTGAAAGATTATAAAATTATTATTATTACAAATAAATATTAACATTTGTAAACATTAAAATTTAAAATGCAAACGTAAAAAAAATGTAAAAATGACTCACGTGATTTTTTTTATGTGAAAACGGTACAAGGTACACTTATATTTTCGTACAAATGTATAATAAACACTTTTGTCGCCTCTCTTTTTTACCATTTCATACAAAAATATTTAATAAAAAATTAACACTGTCTAACGGCACATACGTGATTTTGCGGGTGAAAACTGTTTCTACAAAATAAGTATTTTTTACCTATATCTATGGACAACGTTGAATAGAAATGTGTTGTAACTAAAACAAAAACGGATTTTTAACGATTTCTGTGGGAACACACGCTTTAGCTTGAAAACAAGCTTATTGTACTTGGCTGCCATTGTTACATTGTCGTGTAAACAAGCTTAGAAGTGGTTAAGTCTCGTTTAATTGAAATCTTATATAATTGATATCTCGATTGAATGAATGGAAAATTTTCCATGAATGGAATCTTGAATGAATAAAGTTTGAATGATTTTAGAAATCTTGGAATTGCATCAAGAATTGATGGATTCTCGAATTCTCGGTTGAAAAAATATATTTTAAAAATATGAAATCTTGCAAAAGTAAATGTGACCTTTGCGATATTGATGATTGAAAATGTCGATAAGAATATCTTCCATCAAAACATTATGTTAAAAACTCGATACTAATATTGACTGATCGTATCGAGTGTTCGAATGAGGGCGAATGGAAATGAGGATCATTAATCATCAAAAATAACACAACTGCGAATATGACGTGACAGGGCTGAATAACTGATCACTGACATCTTTCGAGGGCCATTGTGATCATATGTAGATTATGGGGCATACGGACTAAATATAATACTCACACGAAATTCACGATATGAAACCTTAAATGTCGAAAACAAGGTCCCGAAGTATTTTCTTCTTCTAATAATCTTTAAATTAACCCGTTTAATCACAGATGACCGAATTTTTCCCAGCTCACAGTTTCAGGTCTCATATAAATCGTTGTATCTCCCATACTCTCAAGGTGAGAAATATGATCTAAACGGCGTTAGAAAGACAAAACTCCACGCTTTATATTTAAGTCTAGAATTTAGCCATAGAAAATTTTAAATGAGCATCTACATATTATGAAACCAGTTTCCGATAGCAATTTGAGAAAAATGTATAAAATTTCAAGAATTTTTTTATATATTTTTTTTTATGAAATGACAAAAACATAAGGTCGTAATGACGTTCACAAAACATTTGCCTAATAAAATATGTATGTGTTTTTCTTTTTTTATTAGCAATTTTAGATAGTAAAAATGTGAGATGGAACTATTTTTTATAACTTTTTTATGTTTCTATTAAAAATTTAAATTTTCAAAAATTATATTTTTACAAACAGTTTTTAGTTTTCGGATATATTTGTAAATAACATTTTATTTGGATTCTATTGCAAAGCGGAAATTATTTGACCCTCTGACAAAATACGCTCTCTGATGGGTTAAAGTAAAACTTCAAGACTTTTTCGCTTTTAGTATAGACATATTTTAGACGTCAATGGCTTTCAGTGAATAAATTTTTTCAGTGATTTTCGATTACATTAATAAAATATAAATTTGTTTAACGTCGTTTTTGTGAAAAATCAGCTCAAAGGCGAGCGGGCGTTTAATAAATACTATTTAGAATGCTAGCGAGAAAGTAATCAGTGATTACTTTGAGTGCTACGGCTATCGTAGCGCATTGCATACTATTTAATGTTTTATTTTTATTTTTTGTGAATATCGAACAAGAGTCACCACTGTGACTATGACATCCCCAATGTTGTGACATTGAATGGAGTGGGAATGGGATTAATATGAATAGAAGGAAGGTTATGATTGTTGGAAAGTACCTGACTATTCAGATTTGGTGCCTAAACACGGCCAAAACCATTTCGAATGGTAGACAATGATAAAAATCAGAGCGACACCGATACTATCTACCGCGCTGAGACGTACCCCAAATTTACTATAGATTATTTTTATGTTTTATTGCAAGTGATATTACACACAAATTAAATCAAATTTATTTACGCACGCCGGGTTTCGATCCCGCGACCTCTGCATCCGAAGTCGTAGGACCTTTACTGCTCTGGGAGTTTTTTTTATCTTTCTTATTTTTAACCAGGAGTTTTTATCTTGCTTATGTTTACAGGGATTTCTTTATCTTGCTTATTTTTTGCAGATCAATTTCGACATACATCGGGGCGTCTTAAGACTGGTCGGTTAGTAGTGTTTTCTATTAAAATATTGCAGTTAAATCCACCACAAATTAACGAACCGACAATTAAAAATAGAAAAACAATCATTTAAAAATACATTTCCTTAAGTTATTTTAAAGAAATGTACGGTGCTTGAATATGATGCGATTTCCAAGAATCTCTATACATTTGTGTGTCATTCATACCAGTACCTTTTAAAATAATGTTTCTACCACGTACAAAATAAAGCTCAAGTCTAAAGTAATATCATATGAATATGTGAGTTTGTTGAAGTTTGGTGTTGATGTTGGAGTGTATCGCCTATGTAGAATTAAGAAATTTTTGAAGTTAAATACTTAAGTAGTTACTGAACGTCACGAATTAAACTTAACTGAGAACTTATTTAATATCTGTTTCTCAAACTAGGGAGCTGGAAAATATTTCTCTGCCCATGTATTTGTTCATAGGAATTAAACTTGAAAAGTAACAGCTAAAAAGTACATACTTTTAAAATTGTCAACACATTTACCATGTTCGGTATCGGTATCGGTATCGGTATCGGTATCGGTACGGTAAGTGAAGAACGGTTTAATGTGAAATTGAACTAATTCCCTTAGCCAGAGCTTACCATTATATATAGCCTATATGTTATTCTGATGTACGAGCTATATTATTGTAAAGTTTCATTAAAATCCATTCAGTAGTTTTTGCGTGAAAGAGTAACACATACATATACATACATCCCTACAAACTTTCGCGTTTAAGATTCGGAACATTTAACACAGTGAAAACAGACAAACATTTTGATAATAAACGTAAGGTTCACAAAGTGTTCACAACGTGCTTTGAGAATTGGATAGAAATAGAGAAGATAGAAGTAATTACATTATAAACTAGAGAAGAAAATAAAATTAATACGTTGTAACAATTGCAAAATCATAGAAAGATATTGTTAACACTTTGAGAATTACGCCACAATTTCGTAGTTTATAGATTTGAACATTTACTTTACCAATATCCGTGAATAATTAACGAACACGTCTTGTGTTGATCTAGTTAACACAGTTTATCAGTCTGTGTTTGTCCTCCCTTAATTATATTTTGGCCATGCATCGGGCAGACTTTGCTCAGCGGCGTGATCTCGTAAAACCGCCTGGTACACATCATTACAGGCGCCTTGTGTGCCCGCCTGTACTTACTCCCCTAACTGGAGGTGCAAGCCTGTTATTAGTCGACTTCGTTCACAGCCCTTGTCTTAGGTGGAATGTGCCCAGTACAATGTACAGCCTCCGAGAGTGACACAATGGCACAGTCACGCAAGAGGAATATGAATAATCATGGACACGTAGCCTGTTGAACCTACGTGGTTTGGAAAATATTTTGCTTTCAATTATTATTTATGTGAAGGTGTTAAAACTGAGTACTTTTACTTGTAAATATAATTACTTTTTCAAGTTTCTTCGGAACTTACCGCATGCATTGCGTGTACAGAGTTGTAATTAGATCGGAGCCTCTAATAAATTGGTTTTATTTTCCCTGTTGTTTCACATGGAATACTACTTGAGCTCCCGCGTTATTGCAGCGCTCCGGCGAACTTTGTCTATCAGATTCGCATTCGCATTTTGAGGTGAGTAGTGGCCTCCATCATGACACATTTCAAGTAAAATTTTAAGTAACATTTAGTTGAGTTCCTCCTAGTAGGAGTTTTTCAAATTTTGTTGGGATAATCGTGACCCAATAATGTTTGTCTTTCTTTAGAAAACAATGTGTTGGAATATAATAAAAATAATATAATATTTTTTTTGTGTTCACAGTTTTGTGAAAAAAACCCCAAAGGCGGTAACCAAACATAAAACCTAAAAATATCTCACTGATTAAAAATGTATCACCAACATAATATTTTTGGTGACCGGACAACACAAAATGAAAACAATTCAACACCTTCATTGAAAAGTCATCAAAAGTGATAAAAAAATATTAAAAAAAAATGGTTAAATAGGTTAAGTTATGGGCTATATTTAATTTTTTTCATAGATTTTGTTGACTTTTCAGAGAGGTGTTGAATTGACTTGATTCTGAGTTGGCATGGAACCAATATTTTTATATCTACCTCGCACAATAATTAGAAGCAAGAACCTATAATATTTAACAACTTTTGTAAATTATATCTCCACGAACCCGTCGATTAGTAATTACATACAATGTATGCAGTTGATTAGTGGGTTTGAAATTTTATGCAGTTTGACACACTATTACGAATTACGAGTATATTTTTCATATTAATAAACAGGTAAACTGTGCAAACACAGTAACCGCCCAGCATTTATATTTTGTGTGATATAACTTCACTTTATATTAATAATGATGAGATAGTAAATTATATTTTTAATAAATGACATCGATTTTTTATTTTATTTATTTGTACATGTGTATTTTAATAATTAAAATAAAAAAGTGTATTTGTGATTCGTAGATTCTCTCATATCATCTTTGTGTGAACTTTGCGTTGCTTGAATTTATTTATTTTATTTTATTTATCAAAAGTATACAATACAGAATATAGTATATTATATAAAGCATTGTACTCCCAGGAGTTAATAAACATTGCGGGAATGATACGCATTACATGAAACATATAGCTGTATGTATTAAATGGACATATGATGGGGACATACACAACATTATTATTTCAGATAGTCATTAATAAGATGAAGTTTGAGCATGTTAGTTTGGGTCTTTTTACATTGACTTGCACGTTTGATCTCGTTGGGTAGTTGATTATATTTTGTGTGAGCTATATATTCTAGGGATCTTAGTCCATATTTTGTTGATTTGATTTTTGATATAAGAAGTTTGTTGTGATTTCTTGTGTTGTGTTGGTGTACGTCGCAATTGTAATAGAGTGTAGTGTTGGAATGTGCCAAGTGTTGAATTACTTGTAATATAGTTTTAGTTATTTCAAAAGTGGGAATGGTATTAAAAGGAAGTATTTGGGTGTTTCTGTAGATATCTTTGACATGTGTGTCCCAAGGTAGACTGAAAATATTTCGCAGGGCTCTATTTTGAACGACTTGGACTTCTGAAATCATTTTTTTTGTAGCAAATCCCCAAATTCCGGCGAGATATATTAGATGTGAGTGAATCATAGCATGGTAAATCGATTTTAATAGAGAGGGAGGAAGTAACCCGCGAAGTCTATATAAAACACCAGTTATAGGAGTAATTTTGGATAGAACATGTTTAAATTGGTGATTCCATGTGAGTTGTGAATCAATGAAAAGGCCAAGATATTTTGTAACATCAGCCCTTTCAAGGCGGTTATTATCAAGACTTATATTAAGACTTACATTTTTTTTATTTGCAAACAGTATGTAATGTGTTTTTTTTTATGTTTAGGCTAAGTTTGTTTAGTCGCAGCCAGTTTGCCAGGCAAGCTATATCCTTTTCCATTTCCTTTTCAAGTTCGTTTAAATCATTATTGTGATAAAGAATCACTGTATCATCTGCATAGAGTTGTATTGTACCCTTAAGTCCCCATTTAGCAAAATCATTTATATATATTAAAAATAGTAATGGTCCAAGTACGGAGCCCTGAGGCACGCCACATTTTATCGTTCCCATGCTGCTTGTCCCTTTTCCAACAAAGGTCTGACAGTGTCGGTTAGAGAGGTAGCTACACAGTAACTTCAGGGGAGTGCCTACTATGCCTAGGTGTTCTAGCTTCTTTAGTAGTATCCCATGGTCAACCGTATCGAAAGCCTTTTTTAAATCTATAAATAAGCCTGCAGTGTGCTTACCCTGGTCTATATGCTTTTGGAGGGCGTATACAAAATCGAAGGCAGCACATTTTGTGTTAGATTGGTTTCTGAATCCATACTGTTGGGATGCGAATAAATTGTTTGATAAGAGATATTTAGTGAGCCTAAGCTTAATAACCTTTTCAAAAACTTTAGAGAAGACAGAGAGGATGGATATAGGACGATAATTAGAAGGATTTTTTTTGCAATCATCTTTGTAAATCGGAATTATTTTTGCTATCTTTAATTGCGTTGCTTGAATTGACTTTAGCCTTGCTTAGTGACTAATCTAAACAGTTCTTAACCTTATATCCATCACGACCCCTCCCAATTCCCCTCCTAATGTGGCCATAGTCGTCACGACATGGTTCAAGATACCACATGGCAGAACAATGTTCTAGCACATCATAGCATGGCAAGAGTGATGGTGCTATTGAATGAAATTTCTAATGCAGTAGATGTAATTTAACTACTCTGTAAATAACTTTAAAACTTTTTTGTATAAATATCTTCCCAAATGTCAAAATAAGACTTGTACTGCTGAAGTACAAGATTTCTATTTTTTAGACAAATAGACTATTTATACATTTATATAAATACTTGATCTATTGTAAAATAATAAAAAAATACTCCAATAGCCATGTAACTGCAATTTTTTTGATCTGCTGTCGCTATGTTAACTTCACTGTTTTAAATAGTCTAATCACTCTGTTTGTTTATTACGCCTGCGACAAACAGCACATAAATCAGCGGTTACAACGAGTGTGCCCTTTGCAAACTGTTGTTGCTCGAAGACACTGACTTGATGACGTGACATATCAAAATCCGTCGCGTGCTCAGGCCAGTACTTTTGTGACGTCACAGCGGGCAAAGTTTGTAGGGGCAGTCCAGGATCCTGGTGACAAATGTCTTAGAAGCCAGTAGCGTTACCTACCCTCGCAAAATCTAACTGCTTATGAATCATCGATTTTGGATAGTTTTTAAATTCAATAATTTTATTATTATTGAAAATATTAAAATTTTACATTTTCATCAGATCCAGAAAAAATACCCCATCATAAAAATATCCCACAGTGCCACGGTGGCAATTATGAGAATGTTATTAATATACATAATTTACATAAACGAGTTATGCGAACTAACAGTAGGCGGAAAAATTATTACATTCGCAGACGATACAGTAGCTTTATTTGAAGGAGATGATTGGACACAGACTCACAAACACGCTGAAAGTGGAATCAACGCGATAAAACAGTGGCTTGACAAAAATCTATTAACTCTAAATATAGCAAAAACTAAATACATAAGATTCAGCTCAACTATAAAAGGACAACCTATGTCATACACAATAAAAACACATAAGCCTAACTGTGATTTCGATAATACAGATTCTGACTGCAACTGTGAAGCTTTGGAATGTGTGAAAAACATCAAATATCTGGGCGTTATTATAGACAATCATCTTAAGTGGAAATATCACATTGACAACCTTGCAATAAGGGTAAGAAAATTAATTCACATATTCTTTGTATTACAAAATGTAATTAATCAACAAGACCTAAGAAAAATATATTTCGGATTATGCAACTCCATCTTAACGTATGGTTGTATTGGTTGGGGAGCATCAGGTAGAACTATTTTAGATCCGCATGTGAAGGCCCAGAAATCAATAATTAGAGTCATATTGCGTAAACCCTATAGGTTTTCTAGCGATCAGCTCTACAAACAATTTAATGTACTTGATGTTCGTCAAAACTACATAAAAAGGGTTATTATCCATGTACACAAAAATCTAGAAAATCTTCATAAAATTGAGCATAAATATATCACAAGAAGTCACACTAGAAAGGATCTCGTGGTCCCAGAGAGCAATACGGCAAAGTATCAAAAGACATATACATATCTGGGACCGAAATTGTATAATAAAATCCCCCCAGAATTAAATATTAAGACATGCAAAATGTCCTGCATCGGTTCATTAATAACTAAATGGTTGATTGACTTGGGTAGGATGGAGTCTGAAAAACTATTAAATAATGTCACTTAAAGTTTTACATGGTTACCTAAAAATGGCACAATAAATATAAAATTAGTACATATTTTATTAGAAAAAATAAATAAAAACAACATTTTATTACAAAATACATGTCTGACTTTTTCATCAGCAATTGGTTCCTTAGAACAGGCAATCTGCCTAGCTAGGAACTATGTTGACCTACAAGACATAATAACACTTGTACACATTTTTAATATTTACAGTTATCTTGAAATATATTATTATGTTATTATGTTATTATGTTATTTTGCTATTTAATTGTATATAATGTAATATAATAAATAAATAAATAAATAAAAATACATACATGTCTGTCCCTAAATAGAAATACCACTAGATAGCTTCACTGTAACACCCATTTGGTAACTTATTTTATCTTTTTTCCCGAACTCACTCCTCCTCGAATAACGTATGTCATTGGACTAGCGAAGGGACGTTAAGCCTTACCAAGGACTTGCTTACTACGTGAATCACTTAACGGCAATAATCCCTCACGTATTTGCGCCTTGGCGGAGATTACGGTATTTCTACGTACAGGTAAACGAGTAATTTATTTATACTAGACTGTCGATACCAATAAACCGACATTGATTGTGTCAACATTTCAAATTTACGCCATGTGTAGTTATTTTTTTTATCTTGTTCACAGTTTGAGCGCCACAATAATACAAACCAAAATTTATTTATTTATTTATTTATTTCTATGCATTACAGTATTTACCTATAGATCAATTTTGAAAAACATTTTTACATAATATATATTGTAATTTTATTATGTTGGGTGTAAGGTAGGTTTGTGAAGATGAAACTGTGGATAGGTATTGTTGTATGTTTCGTGAACACCTCACTAGGAGAACCTGTGCTGAGGTGTTTACGTGTTTATTTATGTTTATGTATGACAAGTATTTATGTGTTGTAATAGAAAGTTTTATATGTATTTTATTTTTTTTCCAAATTTTAATAGTTATTGTACATTGTTTATTTAGAAGAGAAAAAAAAAGTATTTAAATATATTAGAGGAATATAAAAAAAATATGTATATATATATATATATAAACATACACATACATACACATCCATATAAATACATGTACCTGCACACATGCATATAAATATATATATATACATACATATACATACGCATACACATTCACATACACATACATATATGTACACACATATATAAATTGAAAGTGTATGTATAGTTGTTGGATACTTGAAAAACTTTATAAATACTTGCAAAATTTTATAATAACATAACTGAATTGGTTTTCCTTTTATTTAAAAAAGGCCACCTGAAGTATTCTTAGGTCGATTTTAATCAGTTCAAACGTGGTAAATTTTTTCATCTGATATGCATTATTATTTATAACTGTATTTTACCCAAATAGCTACTAAACCAAACTAAACAGTGAAGTTTATTATTGAAAGTTGAGAGACGATTTTGTTCTTAATTTTTTGAGCTCACGTATATTTTTGTACCGCGCAGGTGTCCTCAAAGCCCTGAGCCTGTGGAACTACCCCTTTTGGAGTACGTTGTCTATTTGCGATAATCGTCCCCTTTTGGAGTACTTTGGTATAAATGAAGAAGTTGCGGAGGCAAAGCCTCCATTCTCAATTTGGGAGGCGGGTATGGGTTCAGCCGCTCCGCGAAACAATTATTGGATTACCAACTCCCCTGCCACAGGTCACCCCACGTTTGATGACTTAGCAGGGGTGTCCGGGTTTATAGGGTGAAGTTTATCTAGGTCTTGCACACCAACTGCGTGGCAGGCTGGATCGGTAGAGACTGGTTGAGGGAGACCTTTTGATCTTTTCAGCTCGGCTCTCTGAACATCGCATTGCACCGCTGTGGGAGGGATAGATTCATCTCACCCCGTCACTCCTGGACACAGTGAACCTCTGATCCTCCAATCCCTTATACCTCATAACTTCCACTCCTTCCTTTCCTGAAACACCCTCTACAGATGTTCCCAAAGATGATATAGGCCATGAGGGGGATTATTTTCTTCAGGACCTATTATAAAAAAAAATCGCACTGCGGTGCAAGGCGATGTTCCGAAAGAGCCCTGCTGGAGAGTACATAAAATCTCCTTCCACCGGATTCTCCTCATCCGGCCTACCATGCAGTTGGTTGGAAGACGCGTCCGCCGCCAAGATCCAGACGAACCCCACCCCTTGAACCCGGGCACCCTGCTAGGTCACCAAACGAAGCACTAGGACAAAAGCCTTGGTTATCCAATAAATGGTTCCCGGGGCCGCCTCGCAGAATACTATTACAGATGGGTTTTGATTTTTGAACCGTTGATCTGTGGGTTCAAAAACAAGTAGCACACCTTTGGGGGCATCATCTCACTAATCACATACACACATATCTCATCAATCTGACCAAGGGGGTTTAAATTGAAAAAAAACCAGCTCACGTAATTAATGGATGACCCCTTTGTGTTCTGGAGGTCGTGAAGCTCTATCGACTTTTTAATCAAAAAAAATTCTATCGTTAGATAACGCAATCGGATATTATTTTGACCTATCTATCCTACAACCCAAACTACATTATCTTAGTGTTACTCAACCTAACGAAGGTTAATGTTCACACATAATAAAAAAAGGTAAATTGGGTACTATTAAACTACCTGTACGTATCCACCGCTATAAAAATAGGGTGTTTTATTTTGTTAAATCAGCCACTTTTACGATTTTATTTAACGCCTTGAAATACTCGTACAAATAAAATTATGTGTTGTTCGTCCGCCGGACATAATGAGTTTAATCCTGCTGATTATTTTCGGTTTATTTTGATAAATCCATCAAATGAAAGTTTTTGATCACGACAATCAGGCGGGTTTTTTAGAAAGCGACCGGTTCAAGGAAAAAAATGTTAAACAATCTATTAATGCGTTGTATCACGCGACCTACCCTTTATCGCGCACAAATCTGAAATGGGTTCATAACAGCCGGATGAGGTTTAACGGAGGCAATCGGGAAATTATTGTGTTGCGGTGGACGTTCGTTACGTTATTTTTTCGATTTTCTCATTGCCGTCAAACACTTGAAATTTTACTTTGCAGACTTCGAAGTCTGGTGATTTGAAGTCGTGACTTATTCTAAAGATAAAGTCTTTAGTCAATATTTTTTTTTTATATATTGTGTGTATTATTTATATCTAATGATTTATTGGCGTTTTTTATCATTCGGTAATACCGTAAATGTAAATGTAAGACGTAAACGAAGTCATTTTGCAGCACTAAACAACATTTCGAAGTTCAAGAAACCTCACTTTGTATATTACACTTTGGTTAAAATACGTTTTCAAAAATTAAAATTGTACCTAGTAATCCTAGATTCTAAATTAACGTGGGCCAAACACATCAATGAAAAAGTAAAATCAGCTAATAAGTCAATTGCAGCACTCTGCCCTATCCTAGATAGAAATAGTAAATTGTCACCAGACAACAAACTACTCATATAAAAGACGACCATTAGGTCGGGCTTCACATACGCTGCTCCCGTTTGGGGTCATGCTGCTGACACTCACATAAAAAAATTACAGACCCTGCAAAACAAAGCCATTCGACTAGCGTCGAATTCGCCGGAGTGGATCAGGGTTAACACTCTCCATAAAGACACAAACATTCCTCTGATAAAAGAGCTAATTGTTTCCCAATCGGAAAAATTCTAGCCGGACATGAAAATTCGACTCTAATATATAACTCTCTTGCTCAATATAGCGAGAATGAAATTACCAAATACAAAAGATCTAAAGCAATCCTCCACAAGGAGTAGGCAATTAAGTACCTATTGAAAAAATAATAACAATAATACCACTAATAATAATAATTCTTGCATCAAGTCGCAGTATAGTTTTAAGTTTCAGTTCTCATCACCAAAAAAAACCCCTTCACGTAAAGTTTCATAGAAAATCCGTTGTAATTATGCTAGAGTCAGTAAACTCATTGTTTAGGAACTCTGTCAATAAATAATATCCAAGTCCAAGTAAAATTGTACCTACAACTGACGGTATCCCACCGTCGAAAGCTAAACATCATTAAAATTAAATTATGTTGCCCTCACTAAATTTTAAGGTAGAAATATATATCATAATTTAATAAAACCTGTGATTACATCATTATGTTTGCCGCCAGCTATTTGGAAGTGATCCTAAATCTACTCACGATAGTTAATTATTCCATGTACATAGTTGGTTAATTTTTCTCTTGATCTTGTAACACCCATCGATTCCAGGTAACTTCTTCAACCCTCTGAAATCTTTTTATCTCGTCACTTACAAAGTTCTTGGTATATTCTTGATGTTCTTATTATCCCTTACCTGTGAACTCTGATCCCTGGTTTCCCAATGTTAAGTATCAATTCCGATTCCTGGTATTAAGGGTCGAATAAAGTCTCACCCTCGAATTCAAAGCATTGCTAATGGTAATTTCTATTTTCAATACCACCTTTTAATAATTTATATGACACATATATTGTAGAGGTATGTGAACAGAATTTAAATAAAAAAGAAATCAAATTGATTATTTCCACTTTCTACGTTTTATTAGAGGTATTGTTTTATGCTTTATGTTAAGGAAAGTTTTTTCTATAGAAATATTTTTACAACCAGTAGGTAAGATATCTATAAAATGTTAATAATTGTAAAGAAAAAATATATTTATATTTTCTGTTAAGTTTTTAAAAAATAGGGGTTTAATTCAACCTCTGTTTTGCCCTGAAACTTAAGTGTGATAATAAGTCGAAAAACTACCGCTTAAAATTTATTTTAATCATTAAAAATTATTTTAGTATGATGGTACTATAATTGTTTTCAATTATTAAATATTTCCGTTTCGCACATGGAAATAAACAATTAATATGTTTTTGTTTTTATTTTGTATAAATACACTACTGTTTGGCTATCGCAATTTATATTGACTTTGCATTGTTTCAAAATCTATAAAAGTTAATTTTCTAAAAATGTAGTCTCGTAAAAATAAACATTCAAACAGAATAAAAAATCATGGTATTAATACGTCAACATCAAAATGTAATTACGATAAACATTATAACATATAATTTTGTTGGAAGTAAAAAAATAATTGAATAATAAATGAACAAGAGACAAAGGGAATAATATAATTGTAGGTATGCGGCTAACGGGGGAGGTGGGGGGTTTGATGATAATATGCAGATTAGATTTACCAAACTGTTGTTTGACATTACCAGAGTTTGCCTTTGTATCGTGCCAGCCATGTTCTAATTAATCAGACGATGCTACTGAAATGTTGCATTATGACGCATGCAATTAAAAGAGAGCATTCATAATGTTGGCATTCCAGCAGAAGATAATTGGTAAATTATACTCATGTACCATCTACATATATCATTATACTCGAGAGCAATGTCCCGTAGTATTAAAACAGTCTTTTAAGGGGGGCGATACATGTAATCGCCTGAATTTTGACCGTTTTTCAGAGGCTTATTTAAAAGGGAAGGAATAAATGAATTGTTTTTAAATTCAGTATGTTTATTCATTATATATTAAAATACAAGAATCAGATTTTAATTATTTTTTTTTTCAAAATGGCCACCGTAGTAACTAATCTCCCGAGACCTTCGTGGCGAAAGGCACCAATTGGCGTAATTTTTAGCTTTTTTTACAGATATCTGAAATCTAAAATTTTGTTTTGAGCGTGTTCATAAAACATGTATCTTCTAGTTAAACCAACAAAAAACAAAAAAGTCAAAAAATCGTAAATTGGCACGCCTCAAAATAAAAAAGTTCGATTTTTCACCCTTTTTTTTAAAGGTTTTTGGGTCAAAAATGATAATTTTTGTAATTTTTTTTGCATGTTTGAGGTTTAACTAGAAGCTAATACTATAGAGAAGACGTGTGCCAAATTTCATAAGAATCGGTTGAGAACTTTTTGATTAAAAAAGAACGCCAATTAAAAAAAGGAGTTAGGAGAGAAACACGTGTAAAGTTTTGACACACACTATGAGTAAAACGACTTAATAACTAGTCAGCGATTCCAGGGCCATACAGAAGTCCTTCGGCGCATTCGTAGTACTCGTTTTTTTTCTTCTTAAGTCCTTCTTGACATGCCTGACAAGCTTTTTTGGTCGTCAAAGAGCTGTGGCGATTTTCTCGACTCATCCTTTGGTCATCGATTTTGTCTTTGAGTTGAGACGTAGCATTTACATGAGTTTTTAACCGATAAATAATGCGAATTTCATTCTAAAAATTTACAGGCATATTTTTGAGATGTTATTTTAACTATTTACGCAAAAAAATCGATTTTTTTTTTACATGTATCGCCCCCTTAACACGTTAACCATTACACAGGCCTGATGAAGCTTTTAATAAATAGTGGTGCTAAATCCAAGTTACTCTATTTAGGTATATATTCATTAAAAAATGTTAAATGATATTTTTTCATCTTTACAGTGTTTTAGGGTTAACGGTTGGACATTCTACACCCAACTCGCACACCCACACTTTCAGTCTCAAGAAATATATAGCTTTGTGTTTGTGTTTCTTATTTATGAAGGAATGTTTATTCATTTGCATTTAAGCACTCACGCCACTGTCTTCTGCAAGGTTATCAATGGCAAGTGCCAAGTGCAAGAATTTAACGAAAATTCCGTTGAACGTTACTTACGTAATGCGTGATAGCCAGAAATTAAGGGAATCCGACTGCAAACTTAGCCAACGAAATAATGACATTGAATAATAAGTACGGACGAAGTTGATATTTGTGTCCAAGGACAACCCTTAAAGTCCGTGTAGCTAATCTCGTTTTAATAAACCACACCATTATCAGTATTTTATTAAACCCCTAAACATATTTTGTACATTGTATTAATCTACATTATTTTCGGCGTTATAGTGGCGTTGTTCGTGAACATATTTTTAACGTATTTTATAAACTCTCTTTTTTGTCCTTGCGGTAATTACTCTTTTAAATGAATTTTCGCATTGTTTTTCGTGAAAATATACGCAATTTTCTAAGCTCCCTTTTTTGTTTTAGCTCAAGTATTGTTGCGTGAATTTAACGATAAAACCGCGTTGAACAAACAAATCCAATGGTCGCATTTGGGACTGGAAAATGAATTAAGACTTTCGACCGTTTTATTTCTTCTTTTTTACGGCTTGAACTATAAATTCACTGAAAATCTAGATTTGTGGCCGGATATTTACCAGAAGACCAATTACTCAGTTCGAAATAAGTATTTTGTTACAACATACACGTTTTTTCAGTGTTTTATTAATTATTTCCTACACGTACTAGGTCGTGTTTTAAAATGTATTACTTTCATTTTAAAACCATCTTTCACGCTCAAAGTAATAAATTTATACCGGAAACTGCAAGGAGAGTAAGATAATGATCTCTGTTTTCTAGTATATATAAGGTTTTCACTCGTAGGTATTTGCAATTTTGTATTCACGTAATAATATATAGGGTGGAGATTGTAATGTTCCCGGCAATCCAACTATCTAAGGAGAATCAAGATTCAGTGTGAAAGTCGATACTCGATGCCTTTGTACATGTGCACCGGATAAAAGATGGCCTCAGTAACATAAAGCAAGCCCTGAACTTAATCCGTGTAAGGCTTACGATTCCTGGAAGAGATTACTTGCAAGGAACTTTACAATGCTGAGTCTGAGTTCTCTAAGATAAATAAACAAGCATTTGCGCAAATTTGTATTTCGAGTAAATTTACGTATTTAAAAAATGAGCTTGTTTTTAATTGTTTTAAAAAGTTTTAAAAGTTTCTTGAAAGCTTTTTTTGAAGGCTATTGGTACTTTTAATACGCTATCGAATCGGTATTTACTTTTACCTAACCTAAATATGAACACTGATTTAGTTCCTTCATTAATTCAGTGATTCTAAAAGTGGTCCACGGGAGACCCGGCTGGGGTCCACGTAGGCGCGATAGAGAAATGGGGGTCCACAAACTGATTTCGTGGACCCCCACTTGCCCCATCTCCATATCCCATCCCACCCCCCGTTTTATATCCCATTACGCCCCCTTCAAAACAGAGCGACTGGCGTACAGCTCACATTGTTGTACCGGTTATGCAAAACGCCCAGCTAGACAAGAGGGGGGGGGCGTAATATGGACGGACTGTACTAGGATGGAACATACCCATATCCCCCCCCCCCACATTCCATATCCCATTACGCCCCCGTCGTGGCAAATATAATCTGAATACTGGTCCATTTTGCCCCCGTTTGAATAATTCGTAGATCCGGTACTGCTCCGTTGTGACAGACCATACCTCGCCATTCAATATTCAGTACAACGCGTATCGAGTTTTGGGAACATGGTAGAAATGTACCAGCAGGGGGTCCACCGTGACCAGTAAAATTTTGAAAGTGGTCTACGAAAAAAAAAAAGTTTGGAACCTCTGAATTAATTGAATATATTTTTAAAGAATCTCGACAGGTCTGGCGTTGAACCCGCGATCTGAGGGCTCAGATTCAAGGTGCTTACAGCCTTTTCAATGTGAATGCAAGTATTGTCACCATCATCTTAAATAACAAAATGTACTTTTGATGATATGAACTTCAATCATAATAATATTTGAAGTATTTACCCAATATCATACGTCGTAGAACCTTGGGAAAAGCGTTTAGAGTACCCACTGTATATAATTTATCGTTGTATCGCACGAAAAAAACATTACGATTGTTTGTTCGTGTGTTTTTCATGTTAAACGGATTGAAATGTTTTAGAAAATATTCGCTTCAGCCTTTACCGAACTTATCCTTGTAATCGAATACTTCTCTTTGGCAGTAATGATATCCATTCAAAGTAATGATTGTTTTATACTGATACCTGATATAATGGGGTGACGCAAAAGCTCGTATCGTTTTTGGTTTCCAAAGCGCTATTGCCTTGGAAACCTTGTTTGTACATGATAATATCGATGGCTCAGTATTAAATGGGAACAAGTCCGAAAAACCATTAAATACGATATCGGTATCAAAAGATTCGCCAAACAAAATTAGGCCTTCCTAATTTTAAACAGCAACAAAATTAATAAAAATGTAAAAAACTCTAGAAAGTTGAAAAGACTGAAGAGTCGAAAACCTGTTTTGAAAATATCCAAATATTCATCCAGTACCCAGTTTTATACAAACTATTTCGAATTGTTTCCATTTAAAACTGACGAGATTATTTTAAAAACAAGTGTTTGCATTTGAGGTAATGTAGAAAATTCAGTAAAAACGATTGAAATTTGACATTTTGGCATACACACTTAGTTTATAATAATTATAGTTATTAATAATTTTACAAAAACACTTGAACTTGTTGCAGTTTAATACTGGGTCATCGATATGTCAATGTCATTTTAATGTCATGGTATTGTTTCAATACGTCGTGAATTTAATACAAAAAATGGCGATTGGTTGGCTAAAGTTAATGGGCTCTTAAGTACAAAAATCAATTCTTTCCAATGATATGTGCATAGTTTCTTTTTGATTGATTTTAATTAAATCGAGGAGTTAGTGCCGTTTACAGGGCAAGGGGATCGGACTGCTAACATTAAAAATTCGTCTGTTCAAGAGCTTGATTTTTCTGTTCTTACATTTACACTTTTTGCTGATTTGATCTACTAGAACTTGCGTCTTATCTATTCGTTATCGAACCATCTCTAAAAAATCCCCTCTTATAATTTAATAACCATTTTGCTATTCAAAATCGATTGACGTCTAAATTACAATATTTCCCTAGACTTGAATCGATAAAATGCTGTGTCCTTTTGTGTCAACCTTTTACGGAAATAATGCAGGAGAATACATCGGATTAGTTAATATTATAATAAACACGATGGTATAACTTTGTTTAATTCCACTTTTTATTTTCTTATCCAACTAGTTTCGGTTCAACCTGAACCTTCTTCAGGGAAGAATAAAAACATATTTTTATTCTTCCCTGAAGAAGGTTCAGGTTGAACCGAAACTAGTTGGATAAGAAAATAAAAAGTGGAATTAAACAAAGTTATACCATCGTGTTTATTATAATGTATTCCCACAATGTGTTTGCTACATGTGAAAATTTAAAAAAGTTAATATTATTTTACGGTGTAAGAGTTACAATGTTTACCAGGACTGGTAGGCCGTCCGTCCCCTCTGCGTCGTGATGGATAATTAGTTTATTTTAATCTTTTTTTTTAACTGTCTAAAATGCCAATTTATTACCAATTGCATAATCTATGGGATGTACAAAAAATAACGCATGTCGTTTCATTGCAGAAGGTCACCAAAGTACTTTGTGATGCAAATTTGTCCAAATCTAAATGACAATATTATATAAGTTCGCCTTGCTCCACTCGTTGAGGGTTTTGTCATAATTTTATTTGAAAAGGGACATTTTTCGTCTTTTTCGATGCGTGATGAACCAGATTCGAGGGTCGTGCGCGGGAGTTTTTTTTTACCGTCTCTCGGAGTTCTGGTTATTTATTATTAAAAGGAAGGCTTGCCCTTTTTTGGGTTTTAGCCTGCAAATATGGCGTTACGGCATTGAACTACATTCGTGCATTGTGTGAGTCGTCGAAAGTATGACTGTGTTCATAAACGTATTTTGTGCATTTTTTTAAAAATATTATTTTATGACAAGTTTTCCATCGGGTGAGAATTGACTGTAATAAAATTATATTTTACTAGCTGGCGGTACCCGGATTCGCCCAGGACAATATTCGAGAGTGTTCTGGATTGTTCCTTCAAAAGCATCAGCGACCATCCAGAACGTTCTCGAAACTTTTTGACTCACCAACATAATCCGCCACTCCTTCCAGAACTTTCTAGAGTTTTATCGAAACTTCCAGAACTTTCCGGAAGACTGTTCTTGAAATTTTTAGAGGGCGAAACTTTCTGCCCTTATATCTTCAAAAGCACGCCCTCTAGGTAAAAACGGGACACCTCATCCTGGAGGGGAGATAAGATCTACCACACCATATAACTCCCTTGATCGTACCGGGACTCGTTTCTGAGTTTTTGCCGGCCGCACGTTTTTTAAGATTTTCATTTATAATATATATTGATTACAGTGGTCTTGGAATGTGCGAAATTGCTTATATTGTGACAATTATGTAATTTTTTAGTTGTGTTAGTTGTGTAGGCATCTAGACATACCTAAAATTTATTATTTTGAGATTTACAAGAGCGATTAAAACTTCGACTATTACTACTACTTCGACTATTCGACGGGGTTAATTTCACAATTTAATAAAAGTAACACACATAAATATCGGTCATTACCAAACAGTTAACTAAAAGCAAAATAATAAAATTTTAAAATAACAAAGTTAAATCTAGGAAATTTGTAGAAAAATAATTTATGAATTACAACGCAGTGTTGAGATATCAAACAAATTATTATTATTCATTGTGTCATTAATGAACATTTTGAAACTGTGCACAGAAATGATTTAATTTGCATATTTGGGTGCATCTTTGTTAACGATTTCTGAACATATTGTGAAGTCTTAATTATTAGATTTTTATGCGCCGGTTCAGCTTTAGTATGATTAAGCCGACGCCGTGGTCAAGTTTTTTACTATTCCGGTCTTGCATACCTCATACCGCATATTGCATACGATTAATAACACGATTACACCGTGACAGTACGCGGGATTTATAACAGACCTGACCAATCGTATAGTCAACTTACAGGGGATCTATTACCTTTCCGGTGTTCACTAATACGGTTCCGTGACAACTCAACAAAGTGGCTTTTCAACACCCCTTTGAAATGTCATTAAAAGTGATAAAAAATATATTTCCCATCCTAACTTAACTTAACCTATTTTAACTTTTTGTTTTTCTTTTCCCCACTTTTAATGAATTTTCTAAGGATTGATGAAGTACCACTTTGTCGAGTCGTCCGATCAACGAATAAAACATACCGCATATCATTGTCCAAGATTAAAACAAATCCGTTGTGGGTTCCTTTTGGGGAATGTGGGTCAGTGGATTGGGGGTAGTTGCGGACACAAAGTGAATCAACATTATTTGAACGTTTGCCAAGACTATGCGGGGTGCATTAAATATTGGGGATAAGTGCATTTTACTTGATTCAGTGCCAATATAATATTTTACTTAACTTAATGCTTCCTTTTGGTATAATTTACCAAGCAATCATTAATGCGGCATGAAGTAAAAATAATTAAAATGTAGATTTAATTCCATTGCCATCACAGTACATATAACAACAAGATTGTATACATTTTTTATGTTATTCCACACAAGACTCGTAGCTGACCAGATCCATTGGGATCGTGGCATTTGTAATGCCATTGTCTTTTTTTTTTTTTTTTTTACATTAATACCGCACAAGAGTCCCAACTGCTCCCATCTGGAGCCAGTGGGACTATGGCATCCCCAATTGGGGTATATTGTGAGACTGAAGGTAGTAGGGAGGGGAAGGAGATAGGGAAGAGGAAGGTGGGGAAGTACCTGGCTATTCAGATCTGGTCACTAAACACGGCTAAAGCCATTTATTTATTTATTTATTTATTTATTTATTTCTATACATTACAGTATTTACCTTTATAATTTTATTATGTTGGGTGTAAGGTAGGTTTGTGAAGGTGAAACTGTGGATAGGTATTGTTGTATGTTTCGTGAACACCTCACTAGGAGAACCTGTGCTGAGGTGTTTACGTGTTTATTTATGTTTATGTGTGACAAGTATTTATGTGTTGTAATATAAAGTTTTATATGTATTTTTTTTCAAATTTTAACAGTTATTGTACATTGGTTATATAGAAGAGAAAAAAAAAGTATTTAAATATATTAGAGGAATATAAAAAAAAATTATATATATATAAACATACACATACATACATACACATCCATATAAATACATGTACCTGCACACATGCATATGAATATATATATAAATACGTATACATCCGCATACACATTCACATACACATATATATATGTACACACATATATAAATTGTAAGTGTATGTATAGTTATTGGATACTCGAAAAACTACTTAATTTTAAGGTTTATTTAATTTTATACATTGCAAGCAACGTTTCAATTCTGAATGGTGGTCTTACACCAGGGCGATACTGATAGTATCTTCCATTCTGGAACGTGCCGCGAATAAACTATATGTATTATTTTTTAAATGAATAAATTGTGAAATAACACAAATTAATCAAATAAAATTCATTTGCGCACGCCGGGTTCGAACCCGCGACCTTCGGATTGTGAGTCGAGAGTCTTGCCTCGGGACCACGGAGGCCGTCTTTACAGTACAAATAACAACAAGATTGTATGGTTCTATATATTTTTGATTCCATGCCAACTGAGAATAAAGTCAACTCAACACCTCTTTGAAAAGTTATTATAAGCTACGAAAAATACAATTTTAAAATAACCCATAACCCCAACCTAACATAACCTATTTAACCATTTTTTTTACTCAACACCTCTTTGAAAAGTTATTAAAAGCTACGAAAAATATAATTTTAAAATAACCCACAACCCTAACCTAACATAACCTATTTAACCATTTTTTTTTTATATATTTCTTTTATCGCTCCTAATGACTTTTCTCAGTGGTTCTAAGTTGGTTTCATTCCGGGTTGGCCGGTCAGCATATTTTTTATGTTATACCGCACAAGACTCGTAGCTGACCAGATCCATTGAGACTGTGGCATCCCATTATTTAGGGTTACGAGGCGAAAGATAATGGGGCAATACAAAAACTTTTTTAAAAAATTATTATACATTTTTATGTGAAAACCGCACAAAAGTCCCAACTGGTCCCAAAACAAATAATGCGCAACATAATCAATACTGTAACATATTTTTCCCAACCCTCTGGAGTCAGTGAGACTGTGGCATACCCAATGGGGTATATTGTGGCTGAAGTTAGTGGGAGGGGAAGGAGATGAGAAAGAAGAAATACCTGGCTCTTCTAAACTGATTACCTAGCAACGTGTCAATTTTGAATGGTGGTCTTTCACCTGGCGTTACTGAGTATCTTCCACTCTGGAACGTGCCACAAACATACTACGTATTTTTTTAAAATTACTAAATTGTGAAATTATACAAGTTAATCAAATAATATTTACTTGCGGTTGCCGGGATTCGAACCCGTGACCTCCGGATTGCTATTCAGTAGCCCCGGAGGCCTTTACGATGAAGCTATACGTGAAATCCTATTTAGATTAATCGGTTCACATTCTGAACACTAAAAACTATGCTACGGATAAATTGAAGCTTTTCATATGTATTGGAATTACAATAAAATTATTATGTACATAGCAAAAAATATAAGCGTAAACCACTAAAAAAATGTTTTTTCATGACTTAACTATGAAAAAACCATTTTTAAAAAATACCCCTTTTTGCTTAAGACTATTTTTGAGGTTTTGTATGTTCTATCTTTTTTTCATTCTTATAAAATTATGCACAAAATAAATAAAAACCCCATTTTCGCTTACTTGCCACGTGCAACTGAGACGCTCGATTTTAAATTTTGAAGGCATGAGAATCGAAATATTTCTAGCGTTTATATTCCTCTTAAACCGTAACATATTATATTTGATATGCTTGGTGTAACTATAAGTGACCAGCTCAGGTATGGGGGCTCCATCGAAGCCAGAGTAAAGTTAGCTTCTCAAAAACTGGGCGTACTGTACAGGGCCCGCAGATATTTTAATAGTACACGATTGCTAACCCTGTACAAAACGCAAGTGCGCCCCACAGTTGAATTTGGCAGCCACCTCTGGTCTGGAGCTCCAAAATACTTGAAAAATACCCTCGACTCTGTGCAGAAACGGGCGGTCCGTTTGATAGATTCTCCCATCTTAACGAACGGATTGCAATCTTTAGAGCACAGGCGTCGGGTGGGAATGCTATCCATGTTCTACCGGTATTTCAATGAAAGATGCTCTGAGGAACTAGCGTCATTGATCCCTTCGGCACCGGTGCATAGCCGGGAGACACGCCAAACGCGCGCCCAACATATGTACACGGTTGACATTTGTCACATGAGAACGGGTCGTTTTTTCACTCGTTCTTGAGTTCAACAGCTCGGCTATGGAACGATTTGCCGGCATCTGTGTTTCCTCCCTCCTACAACATGGGTCTCTTCAAGACCAATGTTCATTCCTTCCTCTCCTCAAAAAGACCCTCCACACAGCATCCCAGATGACATAGGCCCTGAGGGAAATTATTTTCCTTAATGTAAAAAAAAAAAAAAATTCGAAAATGTTATTTTAAAAACGTGTATTCCTGTTATAACATTTTATTATTTACCTATTTTAGATAGCATCTATGATTATGCAATTCCAATTTTTTATTTTATTGTTGCAGGTAAGGCTTTTCTTCATTTGTCCTCAAGTGATCTCGGTGATGCGGACGAGTTATGGTAGGTACTCATGAGCTTTTTAAAACTACTTTGTTTTAAATTTAACTTATTTTAATTTTTTTTATTTTCTTAACCCTTCAGGCTTTTAAACATTTTTATCTACAAGTCCCAACAACGACGCGACACCGCGAAATTTCTCATGGAATTTTTGAATGCTTCAGAAGTATTTTCAATGTACTATATTTTACTTAATTTTGAAATTATCACAAAAACAAATACCATTTTAAGATCTTTATATATGGGTTTGTATTTGAAATATATATTGATATTTCTAAATAATAAAATTTAAATGTCAAACGTGAAAATGTTTACAAAAAACATTCGAGCGACAGCGCGATTTAAAACCTTTTCCTCCGATTGCTCGGGATTTTTTGGAGATCATTTTGAATATTTTCCGCCCACATTAAAAAAAATTATACCTCCGAAAGTTAATATGGAGACATACAAACTGATTATAGTTGTATATAGCCAATAAATTCACCTATCTTTTGTCGATTATCACATATTCGTAGGCTACATAGAAAAAATATAATAAAATCGTAAACTTTAAAACCGTTAAAATCGTAAAAAAATATGATCCAATTTTGGACCGCTAACAATCGCAGAAATAAAAGTAAAAGTGAGCGACTAAGTCAACATATTTTGACCTTAGTCGCTCTAGTGGATACCTAAACATTTTGTCTCCAAAAAAATATCCATAATTTTGAAGGATTTCGGTATTGAGAAAACATGTTCCTTTTGTATCGGGAATTAAGTAATAAAACTGCCAGCTCACTTTATTATTGTTTGTACAAGGTATATATATTTTTATTATCATGCACTTTGACAATTTTTAGGATTTTATCCGTGGTATCCATGGTGAGACAAACTGCGAAGAATAATTATTTCTTTTTCCAACGACAGATAAATCATATATCTCCGCATTATATTAAAAAAAAAATTATGTTTGTGGCTACCTAGTAAAATATCATTCCGAGGCTTGAATGGTTAAAACTAACACCAAACAAACCCTTTTACTATCATTTGCAATTTAAAAATCTGGAAGGTTTCCTACAAATCAAATTTAACTGTTTATTTTGCATTCAGTTTCAGAGTGATATATAATAATAGAGATACCATTGACACTCGAAATGCGTCGCTTAAAATGGCTTTCTACGTTAAGTGACAACACAAATCCAAATTGTCAGAAACTTTTCTCTTTTTCCCTTCTCTGAATTCATGGGATGATATTTATATTCCCGTTTGCTACGGGCAATACAAAAAATAAGAATAAATACTCCCTTTTTATGTCCCAACCTTCTTCAGAAATGGCCACTCTCTGGGAATAGTGAAAACGACGACGTTTTTTATCGGAAATATTCATATTCAATAAAAACCTTCAGCGAGTGGATGCAAAGTTCCCCTAACGTTGTTTTCCCAATTTCAGTTCAATACGTAATAACAAAACCATTAGGGTGGTTGTGTCTATCGGTGTTCATTAACACATCCTCCTCCTTGCCTCCTCCGGCCTCCTTGGCAGGCTATATACTAATATATTCATGATATTAATAGAAGTAATTCATCGTAATTTAATGCCTTCATAATATTTTGTTCCACGAAGAGTATTCTTGGACTACATTATAATCGAAATAAAACAAATACGCAGACGCCTGCGATTTAGTGGCGTGCAGGCTGTTTTCCGTTTTACCGATTTTCGTGATATTTCCCGAAAATATATTTTCTTATTACAACTTCTTTCTTCCGTTCAAAATAAATTAGGTAAAACAGATATACAATTGTAATTATGCATTGCGAAAATATTGCATGCACAATATGCACATAATATTATGCTTATTACTTTTGTGTCATGGACATTTAAACTCCCTTAAATAATTTTCTTCAGCGGTTATTGTATTTTTTTTTTTAATGAGAATTCAAATACGATTCCCAACACCTCTTAAATTTTCGGAAATAGCGGAACTATGAGATCCCTAATTGGTGAATGTTGTGAAGATGAGGGGGTGGGGGGGGGGGGGGGGGGGGGGGAAGCAGAAGGAAAGAGTATTTGGTTGAAGTACCTGGCTGTTAGAATCTATGCGCCAAGGACGGCTAAAACTATTTCAAATAACGTTTTAATTCTGAATGATTTTCTTTGACCAGGGCGCGTGTCTTGAGTATACTAAGAGTATCTGTTATTTATCATGGAATGTTCATCACTTCCGGATTTTTTAAACATCTTGCCCAGATATACCGGAAATATATTCATCAATCAAAAGAATGCTTTAAAAATGGTATGAATTAATACCTAATTAGGAAGAAAGTGATGATCAACCTTATTATCCAAAGGGGCAATTTATCCATTTCCAACTTGTTCGCGGGCTGCAGGGGGTTGATGTATCAATGATAGGAGGCCCCCGGGCTTTTGTTTCTTTTGTGAGAAATCTTTACCCCAACTAATTTTGATTTGACCAAGGCACGCTACGCCACTGGTTGGTACATACAACTTGACACAGTTAGCTTTGAAGTTGGCGATGGCACAAAGCCGCTTTTTTTCTCAAAGGAAATTTTTATATTTAACAATCAAATAATGCAACGAAAATGTTATGTCTCCAAGGCCAATTCAAAAAATATAAATGCTGTCGATTTTTACCACTTTGAGCGAATCCCTTTCGTATTTTCTTTTAAAAGCGTTAAATATTTATCATCGTTAGCAGGGGTGCCCGGGTTCATGGGGTGAAGTTTGTCTAGGTCTTGGAGGCGGATGACCAGGACACACTGAACCCCAGATTCCTACCCACCCCTTAAACCTTTTTCCTTCCCAGAACTCTCCTCCCCTTCCTTTCCTTAAAAAAACCCTCCACACAGCATCCCCAAAGATGACATAGGCCCTGAGGGAAATTATTTTCCTCATGGCCTCCTGTGTGGAGCTCATGTAAAAAAAAAAAAAATCGTTACACCTGAAAATCCAAACGATTTATCAAAACTATATTCTGTTACGTACCTATATGTTTTCGGAAACATACGTTATGGAATACATAGACCGGAACCCATGGAAAATACCAATCGTTGCGATGTACGTAAAAGAGAACCTTACAGGTAAAAAATTTGATTAAGGGTGGGGCAAAAAAAAAACAAAATCTAGAATAGGTACCGAAAAAAGTAGGCTTCTACAATATATTCATGCTTTAGGCTTTATGAATACAAATAATATAAACTGAAGACGGAAAAAACCATCCTATGAAGTGCTGTAAATTTGAAAACGCGACTCGGCCAGCCAGGGTATGGCAAATGCCCCACCGTGCCCACGCTCATGCATGTGTACATGAGTGCTACCAAAAGTTGATACAGTGCATTGTCATTTACAACGAATCTATATGATGAGTTTCAGCTTGATCGGATGTCGGGAAATGGGTTAATTTTCAAATGAATTAACATTCATTCATTCTAAAAAACAAAATCGAAATTCAAAAAGATGTACCGTAAAACCTCAATGGTACCTACCGCTGTGCCGAAATATTGATTAAGAGGAAAAACTTATTTGTGATTACCTCTAGAATTCTTATTAAGGTATCCATTGCATTTAATTAAAATTAAATTAGTAATACCTTTTCACACTATTTAGACTGTGTACCTACTTTTAAATACAACAAACTTTTATTCAAAGTGGAAGATCCCGGCAGGTATCTTCAAAGTCTTTACTAAATCATTAAAGTCAGATACCAGGTACTCTCAACTTTCTCTTATCCCGTTTAAGCCTCCCCCTTAATTTCGACTCGTGAATTAATCTTATTCTTTAAGTTTGAATATTCATTCTTCAAAAATGTATTATTTGGTTTCATCAACTTTTCCTGGCGGATTTTCTTTCTTTACAAAAAGTTTTATTATTCCATCCTTGTATTCGACCTCCACTATTATTCTTACTCGGGAATTACTTTAAGACTGCATTTAAAAATGTTCTCTTCTACATCTATGAAAACAAACTTTTTTAACAGCTCACCTTTTTTTCTTCCATCAATGGTGTTCAGCATAAAAGTTTAAAAAAGCAATTATTTTTTTTGAATACGAAAGTAACAAAAAGCTTAATTCTCTCTTGTATGCTTGTATTTAATTTTTTAAAGAGTAAGTTATTTTTCTTTTGTTTTTGGGCACCCGACTGCCAAAATGTTATCTACGCGTATAAATTTTCATCCCAAAATAAAAGTGGGAATTGCCGGGGCAAAAAGGGGCAGCATGGCTGATTGGGGAATAAGTTAACGACACCGCGAGGACGTGCCGGGTAAAAAGGGATCTGTCAAAAGCTCGGGGGCTCGGGTGCGGCGCGGGGGCGAAATGACATGATAATGACGACGTTATATCACGGCGAGGAACGTGCCGAGGGTACATTAAAATGTACGTGAAATGCTGTGGATGTAGATTATGTAACTGAAGATGCTGCCCAATGATAAAAGCACGCCAAAAGTAGGACAGATAGTTTCAAAAGTATTATGTTAATATTTTCCATCAACATGTCTTTTTGCATCATCTATAAATAATAAATATGTCCTCCAAAACAAACTCCTACGAAAGGATGATCGGGGATTTTTAGAATTGGGCACGTATCGTCGTAATAAAAATAATGAGGTCTTGACATGATAACTGGTTCTTAGTATGATTCTATTCAAATTGAAATTCAAGGATTCATGTACAATGAACATGCAAAGATATTACCCAGGAGTCTAGTCTAGGTTATATTAGTCCATGTTATAATTTAATTTTTGTAATCAGTCTACGATCAGTTCTAACATTGTCTATGTTATATTCGGGTCACATGGTGTCGGTTACAACTTATGCCGAAGATAGCTGAAGACGGATAGGCATGGTCATTATTTTGCGAGTGCTCTTCAGACCGAAATTAGCTTACTGGTTAGAAGGACGCGTGTCCATTTAAACAATGTTTGTATTTTAGAAACAAAACAAATAATAGTCACGGTGATCTCGAAGAACTCCAAGTATTTTTAACAGTACTGCCATACTGACCAGTGCTAATAAAACATAATATCTTTGGAGAGGACTACAGAAAATTTTTACAATTATACAATTTAAAAACTAAATCTAAATTGTCAAATGTTCTTCCCGATTGTTCCATTCCGTCTATTCTTCCCCCACTTTCTTTACTCCATTTTTAATTTTAAATTGGGTTATTGTAGTCTCTGTGCAGTTTGATTTTACAATAGTTTTATAAATGATCGACAGCCAAAATATGAAATTCAACATCCTTCAAACCCTGATTGCTTTTCTTTCTTGATTTAATTTAACTTTTCTCTATTTTCAAAAGCCTTTCCATTAATAAAGAGGACCATTAATATTGCCTTCATCACACAAGATATCAAAATCAAATGTAAAACAGCTTTTTAATTTTTTAAAATTTTATTAAATTTGTTTTTTTTTTTTAAGTTTTCTTTATTCATTAAAATATTTGTTACATGAATTTTATGATTTCTTGACCACCATGCTAGGCACATGCCCGTGTTGTGGTGGTCAATTTTCTGTGAAAAATGAAGACAATATTAGCGAAACTCAATTGAAAATCGCAGTGGTTAGCGCATATGCCCGGAAAGCGAAGGGTCCTGGGTTCGAGTCCCAGAGGTGCAAATATCTTTTCTGTTTCCAGATTTTCGATTACGTTTGCTTATATGGTTGTCATTAATTAAATATTTGTAAATTTTGTTAATTTAACTTTAAAAAGGTAGTAACAGCCGGCGTGGCCGAGGGGTAAGGCTCTTGACCCGCAATCCGAAGATCGATTATTTCACAATCAATTCATTATTACCTATATTTGCGGCACGTTCCAGAGTGGAAGATACTCTTCGAATTGCCCTGGTGTTAAGACCACTATTGAAACGTTGCTTGAAATGGCCAAAGCCGTGTTTGGTGACCAAATCTGAATAGTCAGGTACCTCCCCACCTTTCTCTTCCACATCTCTTTACCCTCCCCACTACTTTCAGCCTCGCAACATACCCCAACGGGGATGCCCTAGTCTCACTGGCTCCAGACGAGAGCGGTTGGTACTCTTGTGCGGTATTCGTGTAGAAAAAAAAAACGAATAGTGTGTACGTCGCCGTCTGACGTAAGGAAGAACCCGAACTGATGAAGTGGTCGCATAATAACAACAACGGCTTATTGCCTGGGCGTAGCGAAATCCTGTTCTAATTCGACTATTTGGCATTTAATCTGTCTGAAAATTTATTTGTTACGTTCCGGTTCTGGTTCAAAATGGTTACTTTGTTGAACACTACTTTTTACAAGCTGCCAAAAGGAATAATCAAATTATGGTACCTACCGGCCTGAAGAAAGCTTGAAAGAAAAAAACATGACATTTCTTTGGACAGATAAAATTGTATAATTCCTTATTTGAACTATGTACTTTTTACGTAAAATAAATTAGGTTTATAGTTAAGTGGGTAGGTATTTAAATACCGACTTACAAATCTTTTGATTTTAGACGAAATTTTAATATTGTTTTTTTTTTGTAATAAGAGAAAATTAGAAATACACCTACGCTTCTGTGCCCTCAAACCTTTCTGTTTCTTATTTCCTCCTTGCTGCCAATATTTTATCTGGCAAAAATATATAAATATAAATAAGCGACCGATGCGGTTTTTCTTTTTCGTGAATCATTCACGCTGTTTTTGCTACCTTTATCGCATCCCGGGGTCGGCCGGTGTTACGTGTACGTGGTGCGCCTCCGAGAGGTCCCGCGTAAACAACGTCGTGTGCCCGGTAAACAAAACCCAGCCCCACGACGGCCAAGTGGGTGGACCATCTAGGTCAAATAATATCGCTGGTGTATCCTCTTAATTGGGACAAGTGACATTCAGAGATAATTGAAATAGATGATTTTCTAGATAGCATCCCATTGACTTGATTCATATTCAATCAATTAAAACGCCTGAATCCATTATAATTCCTTGTTTACCTCCCTTAGCAGTTCTACTTAGTCTAATCGTATCTTAATATCATTAGTCTAAGTAAACTATGATTTGATTGGTTTAGTAGGAATTCTATAAATTTAAAAATTATTTCTGAAAAATATTTTGACTTCTTCAGTAATTGCAAATTCACTTTGTCGCGTCATTTTAATTTAATGAAAAAAAAAAACATTGTACACACCAAAATAATCGACATGTTTCAAAACCAATTTCTTCGACGTAAAATGAAAATTAATATAAGAATGAACAGACTAGAATTATAATTAAAAAATTTTTAGAAAGTAAATAATACTAATTATTAATTATTAGTATTATTTACTTTCTAAAAAAAATTAAATTATGTCTTTTAAAGTTTATATTCATGAGGGTCAACAAAAGCTCATTCTAAATATATAGGTTTTATTATATAGTAAACGTAGAATTTATAAATCATAATTTAAAAATGAATACAATAATATCACATTAAAATGCCGTGTTTGGTTGGCATGACTGAATCTGTCGATTCTGACGTCATGAATCACATTTCTTTACAAACCTTATGCATCTAACCACCATATATTAATAAATCATTTGAAAATTTTGTACATGTCGATGTGATTTATACAGACTTCGAAAAAGCATTTGACAAAGTCGACCATGATGTTTTATTAAAAAAAATAAATGACGTCGGATTCTCTCAGGATTTTTTCGTTTTCGTTGCTAGCTACTTACAGTTGTCGTTGTTGTCGTTGTTGACAGTTGTCGTCAGTACGTCAGTTACGGACACCAGCTTTCTCACGAATACAAAACTAGCTCCGGGATTCCCCAGGGATAAAATCTAGGCCCCACCTCTTTCTTTTATTCATTAATGATATAGGCGAGACCATTAACCGCTCAAAATATCTCCTCTTCGCTGACGATATCAAACTTTTCAGAGCAATTAAAAGTCATATCGATTCCATTATTCTGCAGAATGATCTTGATTCTCTTGTCAAATGGTCGGAATTGAATAACTTACCCTTCAGCATCCAGATATGCAGTGTCGTTACATTTACAAGATCAAAGACACATTTCTATTCCCATACTACATTAATGAAATTATATTAACACGCAAAAACGAGTTTCGAGACTTTGGAGTGATTTTTGAATAAAAATTAAAATCTCTCTTTCAAATCCCACATATCTGACATTGTCTCCCACGCCAACAAAATGCTTGGATTTTTTCTTAATGCGAGATCATTTACTGATGGAATTGCAATACGGAGAACATATGAAGCACTTGGCATCTTGGAATATAGCGCCTTTATTTGGGCCCTCTCTGAATAAAACCAAATCCTAGAAATAGAAAGAGTTCAAAAAAGGTTTGTGCGTTACCTGTATATGAGGGAATATACATAGAAGCCCGCCGAAAAATATTTTTGGGTAAGCAATTTTTTAAGTTAATCTCCGGCATTATACTGAATCCGCCCATGTTGAAGGAGATTAACTTATATATACCTAACGCGTACACTCGTGGGAGATCCCACGCACTTTTTTATGCTCTGAAAGCGAGAACTTCTTCCTATAAAAATGCGCCAATAAACCCGGCAATTCAACTGCTAAATGAAGCTGTATTGAGCATCGACATCTTCAATGTCACCTACAGAGAATTCAGTAACTATCTTCTGACATACGTCACAAGATAGTGAAACTGCCCCCATACTTTTTTCTTTAAATTTTGTAATCTTCTCCATAAAATTCTGATATATAACTGTTTAATGGAGTACCTGATAAAATAAATAAATAAATTTCATTCTGGTTTTGTGTTTTGTATGAAACACAAAACAGTTAGTTTTTTTTTGTCAGTTTTTGCTCATATTCAAAAGATTTTTTGTTGTTGTGTTATTATATACCCAACTATCATTTTCACCTTTGAACATAGCTATATTCATACTTACCAATCTCTCACCTTAAAGTTGAGACTTTCCATTGCTTATCAGATGTATATTAAGATATTAACAGAACAACATCCAATATCTTCTTTTTCATGTAATTTATTCTCACCTAAGGTAAGTACTAACCAAAATCGAATATTTGAAGCTTATCAAAATTTATATTTATTTTAAATATGTACCTATGTAAGGTACCAAATTTGATAAAAAAATTGCAAAAAAATTGCAATATGTGACACGGTGGCACGCGCAGTTTGAAAATCTGAATGTACCGAGACTGAATTTATTGAAAGCGGGATTGGTGAGGGGATCGCGAGAGGGGGGTTGGCGGGAGAGGGGAGATGGAAGGCAGAGTGGAAGCGCGTGAGGGGGAGGGGACGTGGGAGAGGAACGGGAGGTAGAAGGGGAACGGGACAAACGGGAAAGAGACACAATTTCGTGTGTGTGGCATAGCAACGCATGCCGGGAATGCGCTAGTTATTGATAAAGAAATGAAATAAAAAGGACTGGATTTCCTTTTTAAAATATCGACATTGTAATTTTTCCAAGAATTCCTTTCATCAATAAAACTTTGTTTCACAATATTCCTTTTCCAGGAGCTCATTTATTTTTCATAATGCAGTATTGTTTCTCAGTTTTGCTTTTATTTTTTCCAATAACTTTAAATACACAGGGTTAAAAAGGTCCAATTATATTATTGCAAAAGAATTACGAAGAAATTATGATGAAAGATAGAAAATAATCATTTATAAATGTAAACATTTTCTTCGAATTTGTATTCTCTAACTGGAACCAAACGAACACCAATTAAACCATTTTTTTTAATCCGATCGTGTTTCATTGAAAATTAAGGGTGGGGCAAAAAAAAAACAAAATCTAGAATAGGTACCGAAAAAAGTAGGCTTCTACAATATATTCATGCTTTAGGCTTTATGAATACAAATAATATAAACTGAAGACGGAAAAAACCATCCTATGAAGTGCTGTAAATTTGAAAACGCGACTCGGCCAGCCAGGGTATGGCAAATGCCCCACCGTGCCCACGCTCATGCATGTGTACATGAGTGCTACCAAAAGTTGATACAGTGCATTGTCATTTACAACGAATCTATATGATGAGTTTCAGCTTGATCGGATGTCGGGAAATGGGTTAATTTTCAAATGAATTAACATTCATTCATTCTAAAAAACAAAATCGAAATTCAAAAAGATGTACCGTAAAACCTCAATGGTACCTACCGCTGTGCCGAAATATTGATTAAGAGGAAAAACTTATTTGTGATTACCTCTAGAATTCTTATTAAGGTATCCATTGCATTTAATTAAAATTAAATTAGTAATACCTTTTCACACTATTTAGACTGTGTACCTACTTTTAAATACAACAAACTTTTATTCAAAGTGGAAGATCCCGGCAGGTATCTTCAAAGTCTTTACTAAATCATTAAAGTCAGATACCAGGTACTCTCAACTTTCTCTTATCCCGTTTAAGCCTCCCCCTTAATTTCGACTCGTGAATTAATCTTATTCTTTAAGTTTGAATATTCATTCTTCAAAAATGTATTATTTGGTTTCATCAACTTTTCCTGGCGGATTTTCTTTCTTTACAAAAAGTTTTATTATTCCATCCTTGTATTCGACCTCCACTATTATTCTTACTCGGGAATTACTTTAAGACTGCATTTAAAAATGTTCTCTTCTACATCTATGAAAACAAACTTTTTTAACAGCTCACCTTTTTTTCTTCCATCAATGGTGTTCAGCATAAAAGTTTAAAAAAGCAATTATTTTTTTTGAATACGAAAGTAACAAAAAGCTTAATTCTCTCTTGTATGCTTGTATTTAATTTTTTAAAGAGTAAGTTATTTTTCTTTTGTTTTTGGGCACCCGACTGCCAAAATGTTATCTACGCGTATAAATTTTCATCCCAAAATAAAAGTGGGAATTGCCGGGGCAAAAAGGGGCAGCATGGCTGATTGGGGAATAAGTTAACGACACCGCGAGGACGTGCCGGGTAAAAAGGGATCTGTCAAAAGCTCGGGGGCTCGGGTGCGGCGCGGGGGCGAAATGACATGATAATGACGACGTTATATCACGGCGAGGAACGTGCCGAGGGTACATTAAAATGTACGTGAAATGCTGTGGATGTAGATTATGTAACTGAAGATGCTGCCCAATGATAAAAGCACGCCAAAAGTAGGACAGATAGTTTCAAAAGTATTATGTTAATATTTTCCATCAACATGTCTTTTTGCATCATCTATAAATAATAAATATGTCCTCCAAAACAAACTCCTACGAAAGGATGATCGGGGATTTTTAGAATTGGGCACGTATCGTCGTAATAAAAATAATGAGGTCTTGACATGATAACTGGTTCTTAGTATGATTCTATTCAAATTGAAATTCAAGGATTCATGTACAATGAACATGCAAAGATATTACCCAGGAGTCTAGTCTAGGTTATATTAGTCCATGTTATAATTTAATTTTTGTAATCAGTCTACGATCAGTTCTAACATTGTCTATGTTATATTCGGGTCACATGGTGTCGGTTACAACTTATGCCGAAGATAGCTGAAGACGGATAGGCATGGTCATTATTTTGCGAGTGCTCTTCAGACCGAAATTAGCTTACTGGTTAGAAGGACGCGTGTCCATTTAAACAATGTTTGTATTTTAGAAACAAAACAAATAATAGTCACGGTGATCTCGAAGAACTCCAAGTATTTTTAACAGTACTGCCATACTGACCAGTGCTAATAAAACATAATATCTTTGGAGAGGACTACAGAAAATTTTTACAATTATACAATTTAAAAACTAAATCTAAATTGTCAAATGTTCTTCCCGATTGTTCCATTCCGTCTATTCTTCCCCCACTTTCTTTACTCCATTTTTAATTTTAAATTGGGTTATTGTAGTCTCTGTGCAGTTTGATTTTACAATAGTTTTATAAATGATCGACAGCCAAAATATGAAATTCAACATCCTTCAAACCCTGATTGCTTTTCTTTCTTGATTTAATTTAACTTTTCTCTATTTTCAAAAGCCTTTCCATTAATAAAGAGGACCATTAATATTGCCTTCATCACACAAGATATCAAAATCAAATGTAAAACAGCTTTTTAATTTTTTAAAATTTTATTAAATTTGTTTTTTTTTTTTAAGTTTTCTTTATTCATTAAAATATTTGTTACATGAATTTTATGATTTCTTGACCACCATGCTAGGCACATGCCCGTGTTGTGGTGGTCAATTTTCTGTGAAAAATGAAGACAATATTAGCGAAACTCAATTGAAAATCGCAGTGGTTAGCGCATATGCCCGGAAAGCGAAGGGTCCTGGGTTCGAGTCCCAGAGGTGCAAATATCTTTTCTGTTTCCAGATTTTCGATTACGTTTGCTTATATGGTTGTCATTAATTAAATATTTGTAAATTTTGTTAATTTAACTTTAAAAAGGTAGTAACAGCCGGCGTGGCCGAGGGGTAAGGCTCTTGACCCGCAATCCGAAGATCGATTATTTCACAATCAATTCATTATTACCTATATTTGCGGCACGTTCCAGAGTGGAAGATACTCTTCGAATTGCCCTGGTGTTAAGACCACTATTGAAACGTTGCTTGAAATGGCCAAAGCCGTGTTTGGTGACCAAATCTGAATAGTCAGGTACCTCCCCACCTTTCTCTTCCACATCTCTTTACCCTCCCCACTACTTTCAGCCTCGCAACATACCCCAACGGGGATGCCCTAGTCTCACTGGCTCCAGACGAGAGCGGTTGGTACTCTTGTGCGGTATTCGTGTAGAAAAAAAAAACGAATAGTGTGTACGTCGCCGTCTGACGTAAGGAAGAACCCGAACTGATGAAGTGGTCGCATAATAACAACAACGGCTTATTGCCTGGGCGTAGCGAAATCCTGTTCTAATTCGACTATTTGGCATTTAATCTGTCTGAAAATTTATTTGTTACGTTCCGGTTCTGGTTCAAAATGGTTACTTTGTTGAACACTACTTTTTACAAGCTGCCAAAAGGAATAATCAAATTATGGTACCTACCGGCCTGAAGAAAGCTTGAAAGAAAAAAACATGACATTTCTTTGGACAGATAAAATTGTATAATTCCTTATTTGAACTATGTACTTTTTACGTAAAATAAATTAGGTTTATAGTTAAGTGGGTAGGTATTTAAATACCGACTTACAAATCTTTTGATTTTAGACGAAATTTTAATATTGTTTTTTTTTTGTAATAAGAGAAAATTAGAAATACACCTACGCTTCTGTGCCCTCAAACCTTTCTGTTTCTTATTTCCTCCTTGCTGCCAATATTTTATCTGGCAAAAATATATAAATATAAATAAGCGACCGATGCGGTTTTTCTTTTTCGTGAATCATTCACGCTGTTTTTGCTACCTTTATCGCATCCCGGGGTCGGCCGGTGTTACGTGTACGTGGTGCGCCTCCGAGAGGTCCCGCGTAAACAACGTCGTGTGCCCGGTAAACAAAACCCAGCCCCACGACGGCCAAGTGGGTGGACCATCTAGGTCAAATAATATCGCTGGTGTATCCTCTTAATTGGGACAAGTGACATTCAGAGATAATTGAAATAGATGATTTTCTAGATAGCATCCCATTGACTTGATTCATATTCAATCAATTAAAACGCCTGAATCCATTATAATTCCTTGTTTACCTCCCTTAGCAGTTCTACTTAGTCTAATCGTATCTTAATATCATTAGTCTAAGTAAACTATGATTTGATTGGTTTAGTAGGAATTCTATAAATTTAAAAATTATTTCTGAAAAATATTTTGACTTCTTCAGTAATTGCAAATTCACTTTGTCGCGTCATTTTAATTTAATGAAAAAAAAAAACATTGTACACACCAAAATAATCGACATGTTTCAAAACCAATTTCTTCGACGTAAAATGAAAATTAATATAAGAATGAACAGACTAGAATTATAATTAAAAAATTTTTAGAAAGTAAATAATACTAATTATTAATTATTAGTATTATTTACTTTCTAAAAAAAATTAAATTATGTCTTTTAAAGTTTATATTCATGAGGGTCAACAAAAGCTCATTCTAAATATATAGGTTTTATTATATAGTAAACGTAGAATTTATAAATCATAATTTAAAAATGAATACAATAATATCACATTAAAATGCCGTGTTTGGTTGGCATGACTGAATCTGTCGATTCTGACGTCATGAATCACATTTCTTTACAAACCTTATGCATCTAACCACCATATATTAATAAATCATTTGAAAATTTTGTACATGTCGATGTGATTTATACAGACTTCGAAAAAGCATTTGACAAAGTCGACCATGATGTTTTATTAAAAAAAATAAATGACGTCGGATTCTCTCAGGATTTTTTCGTTTTCGTTGCTAGCTACTTACAGTTGTCGTTGTTGTCGTTGTTGACAGTTGTCGTCAGTACGTCAGTTACGGACACCAGCTTTCTCACGAATACAAAACTAGCTCCGGGATTCCCCAGGGATAAAATCTAGGCCCCACCTCTTTCTTTTATTCATTAATGATATAGGCGAGACCATTAACCGCTCAAAATATCTCCTCTTCGCTGACGATATCAAACTTTTCAGAGCAATTAAAAGTCATATCGATTCCATTATTCTGCAGAATGATCTTGATTCTCTTGTCAAATGGTCGGAATTGAATAACTTACCCTTCAGCATCCAGATATGCAGTGTCGTTACATTTACAAGATCAAAGACACATTTCTATTCCCATACTACATTAATGAAATTATATTAACACGCAAAAACGAGTTTCGAGACTTTGGAGTGATTTTTGAATAAAAATTAAAATCTCTCTTTCAAATCCCACATATCTGACATTGTCTCCCACGCCAACAAAATGCTTGGATTTTTTCTTAATGCGAGATCATTTACTGATGGAATTGCAATACGGAGAACATATGAAGCACTTGGCATCTTGGAATATAGCGCCTTTATTTGGGCCCTCTCTGAATAAAACCAAATCCTAGAAATAGAAAGAGTTCAAAAAAGGTTTGTGCGTTACCTGTATATGAGGGAATATACATAGAAGCCCGCCGAAAAATATTTTTGGGTAAGCAATTTTTTAAGTTAATCTCCGGCATTATACTGAATCCGCCCATGTTGAAGGAGATTAACTTATATATACCTAACGCGTACACTCGTGGGAGATCCCACGCACTTTTTTATGCTCTGAAAGCGAGAACTTCTTCCTATAAAAATGCGCCAATAAACCCGGCAATTCAACTGCTAAATGAAGCTGTATTGAGCATCGACATCTTCAATGTCACCTACAGAGAATTCAGTAACTATCTTCTGACATACGTCACAAGATAGTGAAACTGCCCCCATACTTTTTTCTTTAAATTTTGTAATCTTCTCCATAAAATTCTGATATATAACTGTTTAATGGAGTACCTGATAAAATAAATAAATAAATTTCATTCTGGTTTTGTGTTTTGTATGAAACACAAAACAGTTAGTTTTTTTTTGTCAGTTTTTGCTCATATTCAAAAGATTTTTTGTTGTTGTGTTATTATATACCCAACTATCATTTTCACCTTTGAACATAGCTATATTCATACTTACCAATCTCTCACCTTAAAGTTGAGACTTTCCATTGCTTATCAGATGTATATTAAGATATTAACAGAACAACATCCAATATCTTCTTTTTCATGTAATTTATTCTCACCTAAGGTAAGTACTAACCAAAATCGAATATTTGAAGCTTATCAAAATTTATATTTATTTTAAATATGTACCTATGTAAGGTACCAAATTTGATAAAAAAATTGCAAAAAAATTGCAATATGTGACACGGTGGCACGCGCAGTTTGAAAATCTGAATGTACCGAGACTGAATTTATTGAAAGCGGGATTGGTGAGGGGATCGCGAGAGGGGGGTTGGCGGGAGAGGGGAGATGGAAGGCAGAGTGGAAGCGCGTGAGGGGGAGGGGACGTGGGAGAGGAACGGGAGGTAGAAGGGGAACGGGACAAACGGGAAAGAGACACAATTTCGTGTGTGTGGCATAGCAACGCATGCCGGGAATGCGCTAGTTATTGATAAAGAAATGAAATAAAAAGGACTGGATTTCCTTTTTAAAATATCGACATTGTAATTTTTCCAAGAATTCCTTTCATCAATAAAACTTTGTTTCACAATATTCCTTTTCCAGGAGCTCATTTATTTTTCATAATGCAGTATTGTTTCTCAGTTTTGCTTTTATTTTTTCCAATAACTTTAAATACACAGGGTTAAAAAGGTCCAATTATATTATTGCAAAAGAATTACGAAGAAATTATGATGAAAGATAGAAAATAATCATTTATAAATGTAAACATTTTCTTCGAATTTGTATTCTCTAACTGGAACCAAACGAACACCAATTAAACCATTTTTTTTAATCCGATCGTGTTTCATTGAAAATCAGCAAGTTTTAGAAGTGGAAACTCTCGACATTTTATATAATTTATTTTGTAGCGGATAAAGTGAAGAGGACTGCTTAATTGTATGGGTACTTTGGCTCATTTCAACAGGGGGTTCTCCTCCGACGTTTTTCTACTCCCACTTCTTTTCTTTTATTTCGTTTCTTTCTCGGCGCACTTGGCAGCTCTTGCTGTAGTTACTTTCCGCCTACAACCTCCGCATTGTATGAACTATCACTTTATATTTTCTATACCCATTTATTGCGAGCAGATATAATAGTTTTCAAAGACGCAAAATTCTTATTCAGTTTCTGAATAGCCTTATACAATCGTAAAAAGCTTTGAAAATCGGCTACACAGCGCCATGAAAGCCCACACATAAACATAAACACATAAACTGTACGGTACATACTTAAATTTGGTAAAACTTTTTTATTTCGAATTTTTTGATTCCGTACGGGTGCCTGCATATTTACTTTCCGTAGTCGCAGAATTTTAACTATCGAGGTCAAAAATATTTAAAAAAAAATTTTTCTCGATAATTAATTTCGTTCCCCCTGTTACTTGTTTTATAAGTTTTAAAACATACAAAGTTGACAAAATGTTTTTCTTTCTTTTTTTTTTGCATTTTTTTTCAGGCGTAAGGCCTGAGAATACGCCTTTAAAGTTACATTACACCAGTAAAAATTGTACTTTTTCTACAAATACTACTTTTTGCAGATTTTTTTTGCTAATTTTCGAATCATGTTTCTACGGTGATTTAAAATGTCATTTTTTTAATTGCTACCAAAACGACATGCTCCAGATGATCTAGTTAGGCCCATCGTACACGGAGATACCTACAAGCTACGTGACTGTTACACGGCGCTACCCGAAGAATACTGAACTAGATAATTTATTCACGTGTAGTCGTGGAATTAATACGACATGAAGCAACGAAAACAATAATTTAATATTGTTATTTTTTATGCAAGCACAAAAACGATATAAAAGAAGATTTTGGGTTCACCCACACGACGTAAATTATAATTGTAGGGTTCGTCGCCGCCAAGGAACTATATGAGAATGACGTCAAATTCCTTTTTCATATCCTGAACTCACGCCTTCTCCGCAATTTTTTTTCTTATGTATTCCGCTAAATTATAGTTATATAAACGTAGTATGTAAGTATATAAACATGATTATTTTCCTACCTTCAGAATAACTTCAACATTCAAATCGTATTCGGATGCCTTTTCTCTCCAACCAGTAGTAGATGCGAATGCAACTCTCGTAGCGCGCTACCAGTGCTATCAGTAGCCTGCAATGACGTCAAACCCGTACACGACGCGTAGCGTACGAACACTACGCTACGCGTCGTGTACGAACGCTATCAAAACTGTATACATAGAGCGTACTCACCAGTGGCATTAGTTGCTTGTAGGTATCTCCATGTTCGAATGGCTTTACTGTTAGCGGCCAGTAGGGGAACCTACATAATTACCAAGCAAACATCCACTAAATACGAGCCATGTAGGAATTCGCCTTTTTTAACGTTTTTCAAATTGAAAACATTATCAGTGTATAATCTGTTTTAAATCCCCAAAATAACCTCAGCATCCCTCTTTGACTTCCACCAACAATCCTCCACCATACGAAGAAGAATAATGAAAATATCGTATTTGGTATACATTTTTGGGAGGCGGGAATGGGTATCGCCGCCCCGGGAACCTTTATTGGATAACCAACACCTCTGCCATAGGTCACCCCAAGTGGTTCGCTACGTTTGGTGATTTAGCAGGGGTGCCCGGGTTCATGGGATGAGGTTTGTCTAGGTCTTGGAGGCGGATGACCAAGACACACTGAACCCCAGATTCCTACCCACCCCTAAACCCTTTTACTTCCCAGAACTCTCCTCCCCTTCCTTTCCTTGAAAAAAAACGCTCCACACAGCATCCCCAAAGATGACATAGGCCCTGAGGGAAATAATTTTCCTCGGGGCCTCCTGTGTGGAGCTCATGTAAAAAAAAAAAAAATTAATTCAACGACCCGATTTAGTAAAATAAATTTTGAAGATAGGTAGATATCACACATTTTAAACCGTTTCCCCTTTTTTGTGAAAACACCCTATTGTGTTCTTTGTTGTTTTTTTTTCATTGAAATACCGAACGTCGTTAAAATCTGGCGATACAGTCGTGGGTAAGCAATCCGGGAACCTTAAAACGGTCGGCGACAGCAAAGTGCACTTACAAGTTGTTGATCTAGTTTTCAGTTGCCGTCCTTTCCCAAACTTTCTCACTGTGTCACTTTTAACGAAACAAACCGTGATAAATTATTGCTCTATCAGAAGTTTGAGGAAACTTTATTTATAAATGCCGGGGCTTTCATGAATAACTGTCACCCAAAACATTGTCTTCTGTCTCCATATTGTATACTGAGAACAGTTACCACCGGCTCCGTCCAAGTTTCAATACTCTGCTAATTGAACAATTGAAAAACATGGAACGAAAACGGGTCCATGACGAAACAGAATATTGAAGAAAAGTTAAGAAAAAAATTTACCTATGTAAAGTAGTAACCTTAGACACATATTTTTTATTATATTCTATTTTGTCACTGTTCTGTTTTATCAACAAAAACGTGGCGTCTTATCTTACTTATCACTAATGTAAAAATTATCCAATTTATAATTCCACAATACAGACCAAAAAGGTGAGTTGATTTCATGACTACAGAGCCCACCGTTCGTGAGTTTTTACTGTTTCAGAAAACAGATCAAAAAAGAAAACATTTCTAGAAATTCGGTAGGCACTGTATAATTTATTGATGGTATGGGCGGATATTCTTGTATCTTTATTTGTGTATGAATAATTCTCATCCCTTTTCGTATGCCGCTGCTCCGTAGTCAATCCAATCCGATTTTGGTAACCGACCGTTTAATTTATTCAAGAGTTATAAATTATTGATATGTAGGTAGAAAATGGACGTACCGATATTTATTATGGTGACTTGATCCTGAAAACAAATTTTACCATTGGCAATTTCCGATAAATCCGGATCGAGCGGCCAACCCTTCGACTGGTCCCGCGTCAAAGATACTTTTTTCAAAAAAATATGGATACGGTGGAATTAGTTTGCTGAGATTTTTACTGCGGTGATATTTATTTTGTCCATCTCTTGGGGATGATATTTAGTATTTTTGCTTTTAAAATATAATATTTTGTTATTAAAAAAATAATCCAATATTTGATGAAATCTTCTTTTGTATTAAGGTGGAAGGCTATGTGGCCCAGGAATATCAGTACAACAGTACAATGGTGTAGTTCCGTGCCGTTGAAAGATTTTACAATATTCGACCCCTCATGTGGTGACTTTTATTCAAGATTTATGAATTGAACCCTTATCGAACATTGTGCGTACTACATGAATTTACATAAATGTTTAATAATGAAGTAGAACACGCAAGTGATTTATTGGATTCAGATTTAGTACCAGGAACCTATCACGGAAGTGCTCACATTTTCGGAGAACCGCCACAAATGGTAACTCTTCGAAGGACTTCGGAAGGAATCGATATTAAATTATTCTTCTTCATGAACCAATAGGTACATCTAAAAATAATTGTTTATTTTGATGATATTGTGTGGGGTATCCCAAGAGCACTGGATTTAATTTTTTAATGAACATTATTTATTGGAAAACTCATAATATTTTTATTTCGTTGTAAAGTACAAATGTTTCGAGTAAAATAAGGTCTCCAAGGTTCTGTTGTCGCGAGGAACTATTTTACGCGCAATCTACACTGGCCTGTAGCCCGGTTACCCTTTGCCAAATCTCCACCATGCTGCACCCTCTGTGACGCTTAATCTCGGCGTGGCAGTCGTTCGCGAGAGAGCTTCCAATCGCCGCACCCTCTGTAATTTATTTTTTAACTTTGCTTCAGCGAATCTGAATTACGCGACTGACGGGATAGTTCCTTTTTCTTGTATATGCAGGTCTCGTCCCCAGTCGCAAATGAGTCCAAGAATTCTTCGCCATCGATGTCGTAGCACTCGAGGAATTCGCGGCTGCTGCAACCCGTTGTGGTTTGTGATCTTTGGTGAGCATTTTGGGTCCCACCTTGGACAGACATTGCGTTCTCTCAAATGTTCTGTCAAAATCTTGTCAATAGAGGTCTCACTGACATCAAGGATCATGTCACAGAGCTCCCGAACCGTCACCCATCGATCTGCAATCGTTGCTTTTACCACTTTGGCAATTGTTTCGACTAAAACCGATGGCCGTCCGGCACGCTTTTAAATTCTCTGCACCATTTGCGCACGTCTTTCGCACTCATACGCTGTTTTCCGTACACTTCAAGCCTCTGAAAATGAATGAGTGGAAGCTCCATCGCGAACGGCTGCCACGTCGAGATTAAGTATCGCAGAGAGTGTAGCGTGGTGGAGATTTGGCATAGGGGAACCAGGCCACAAGCCAGCCCTCGTAGTATCGTTGCATAATTGTGGTTCGATTGCTGCAATAACACGTTTGATCTCATCTTTTAGTTCACTAATGTGTTATTTGTGGCTTATTGGTATGTGAATTCAAAAAACCCAAAAAGAAAGTAGCCACATGGTGTCAAGTTACACAATCTTGCTGGCCAATTCTGAATCGCATTTTTTGAAATTAATGACCCGAAAAAGAAATTTCCAAAAAAAATTCTACAAAGTTTATGAAAAGTTTTTTGTGATTTTTAACAATAATAATGCGTTGTTCTTTGGTGTAGCGTCCATATTTACTAATCGCATGGTTGACAGATGACGCATGCACAATTTTTAGAGCTACGAACTGTTAAGTAAAAACATTGCACGAAATTTAATTCCGTCATTCTCGACAACAACGGAGGACAAGATTTCAATTTAAAAAAAAAGTTGGTAGGTTTTATCCACGGAGGATAGAGTGTGTTCTTCTTTGGTTATTTATACGTACAAAATATTTTGCTTTTATAAGTCAACGGCAGGGCGACGGCAACAATACGCGGCGTCTCATTTCTTTAATAAGAATGAGGGAGATGCCGGAAAATGATTCCTTTTTCCTTTGGAGGAAGCAGACATACATACATTGTTTGTCTCACTATTATTTAGTGTGTAAGAAAGAACTGTAGCATAAGTAATAAGGAACGTTCGTTTTTTTGTCTTTTTCGTACTGTTGCCGTGCAGTAACCGCGGGAATTATAAAAGTTCGCAATAAATATTGAACTTAAATTGGCTGCTTCTAAACAGCTTCAAGTTCACATTCAACGTAAAATTATACGCCCAGAAATATCGTGTTTTTGCTCTCTACCAAAAGCCTAATTGAATCTTATTAATGTACAGCACCCAGTTTTCCTCATGTATTATCTGCCAAGAATACTCGTGGGAGGAAGAAAAAATACAAAGGGTAATGTGAAAAAGCTTGGCTTGTAAATTTAGCCAAAATCTAGTTTAGGCGTGGGATATTGGCAGCCTCAAATGAGATACAAATTGTTCGCATCTAACCGACTGCCGGTTGAATCAATAAAAGCGTACTATTGCGGAAACAATATACGACACATACGAATCTTTATCGGTGCTACGGCTTGCGCATTTCATCCCAGAGCTGGATCAAAACTCTTCTCATTTGAACGATAATTATTGAATTCTCCCTTTTTATCGGGTCGTTGATTTTTCCCCTTTGCAAAGTTCGGCATACCTCTTATCCACTAAGATATCGCGATCGGTGGAAAATCAACCTTCAAATTTCAATTGAAATTACGAACTAATTAATATATTTTTACTTGTTGTAACATGTAGATACCGTGTAGGGTTTGTTTAAATTCCGTCGTTTTTATTTTTATTTTCTTCATATTTAACTTATTGTATGCATTTTATTATATTCTAATCAATATGCTTATTTTCCCTTCAATAATCCATTTTTGAAAAGAGTCGTTCGTTTATTGTTCAATCCAATTTAAAATGGAACATTTTAAAATGTAGAAAAAACACACGGTAAACTAGTGCGCAGCCGGAATACACGTCAAATGCATTCCCATATTCTCTATCGTCAGCCTTCGAGGCCGAGGTGTAAAACTCTCGTCTACAAATCCGGAGGTCGTGAATTATAATCCCAGCAAATCAATACCATTTGTTTTGCTGCACAATTAATACTTTAAAAATAATATCATCATTTATACTATATTTGCAGCACGTTCGAGAGTGGAAGATATTCTCAGTATGGCCCCGGTGAAAGACCACCATTCAGATTTGAAAAGTTGTTTGAAATGACTTTAACCGTGTTTGGTGACCAGATCTGAACAGCCAGGTTCTTTCCAACCTTCCTCTATCCCATCTCCTACCTTCTCTACTATCTTTATTTATAATAACTTCGCTGACTCCAGACGGTTGGGAGCAGTTGGGATTCTTGTTCGGTATTCACATAAAATGATACCTTTTTTATTTGTACATGGTTAATATCTTCCGCGGATCGTTCTTGCGTTCGACAGTTCAGCTGTGACTGTTTTTTTTTGTTGGATCTTTCCAAAACCCTGATCATTTCCAAATCGATCATTCCAAAACCCTGGTCATTTCTTTCTCTTCTCGAAAGTCCCATTGCACGGCATCCTCAAAGATGATATGAATATTATACCCTAAAGGCACACCTCAAAGTATCTTGTGAGAAGTTAATAAATAGGGTCTCAAATATTCTCTTTCCCTTTAATCTTTCTTTGTGTTTTCATCAGATAAAAACTTCCCAAAAGTGAGATTTCGACCAGAACACTTGTTTTGCTACTCGTGTAGATAGATACCCACGAAGAAATGGTCAGGTCAACGAGGCAGACCATTTTCTCCACAAAATAAAACCGTTAACAGTCCGAAGCCACTTGATTCGATACAATAATACACAATCTCACGTGGACCGTGTAATTAATCCATTGATTCGGCCAATTTTCAGGGCAATTACAGCCAATTGTTACACGACATTGTCAGCCGCTAACAGGCCGTGCGTTCTGGTCCACAAAATGACGTTATATTTCTATTTGTGTGCGATTCGCTTTGTTTGGGCGGCGTTACACATTGCGTAGCTATTATTAAAAGTTTACAAACTACAGGTTGATTAGTTAAATGAAAGGGAGTAGGGTATTTAAAACATATTATCTCTTTGTTCGGTACTATTTGAATATCACTATTGTCTCATTCGGGGCTTTGCAGGAAAACTGGAAGCAGTAAAATTAAAACGTAGCTAATGCGGAAATCAGACGGTTCACTTTTCGTTCATTTCTGTCTCTCATTTTGCCTCTTTCACTCGGAGTGAAACGTCTAAACAAGAAATGAAACAAAAGTGCCGAATGAATTCATCAGTGAACCGATCCGTCGATTTTAGATGCTGGCATTCAGCATCTTTCACTCGCGCGTGGAATGAAAGCAAAATGAAACGTCTGAACACGGAGCGATCGTGGAATGAATATTTCAAGGGCTATTACATTACGTCTCACGTCTTTTGTTGAAAGGACGTCATCATGTCGCACGCAAAACATCAACATGGTATTAAAATGGAATGGGGAGGGCACCTTGTTCATTTTGTAGAATTTTAAAAACTGCCAGTGCCTGTCTTTTCGACTCTCTTACACTGCCTGACATCGTATTCGCCATTCCATTTGATTTGAATGTATGAATTTGAAATTTAAGCATTGAATGGTCAGACTTTTGGATCACGAAACACACCTATATCTAAAAAAAAAAAATGTGTAAAAAAAGAGCTCAATGATGGAGATGGATGGTGGATTTTTATCCATTCGAAGATGATTAAAGTGTGATTTAGGATCTTGTTCCGCTAATTCTCTCAACAATGTATCTGAAGCTCTCAATGCGTTTCTCCTTAAAATCCATGGCCGCACCCACCACCGTCGGCATTTCTGTGCTCCTTTTTAGTCAATTTTTCGATCAAATTATCAAGAATTCCATCTCGCACGACCTCTTTCCACGATATTGAAGCAGGGATCAACGGGCGAACGTTCATTTCTATAGTGCCGTGTGAAAGCGGAAAGAAACCAAAATGAATGTTCACTCGAATGAACCGAATAAACCGTCTGATTCCCGCATAACTAACCATAACGCAATTTCCCCACGGATGTGAAATATGAGTTACATTAAGAAGATATGATGAAATTTCATTCAACTCTCTGAGCACATATCCCTTGCTTCGTTCACATTCAAATACTGTCGTAATTGATTAATTTGATCGTGTCATGCCTTCCTAGGGGTACCCGTCTTCTTCTTCCATTCACTCGCACGTCGTATTTTCTGACACATCTTTCTCTCGCTTTTTATAATAAAAAAAGATGAATTTATCTTTACGAGATGATCAATATTCATTGGACTAAGTCCGACAGAATGAAGAGAAACGGCTATGCGGCCTTTTTCATGCAAAATTTAAATTTGGAATTCGGGCCAAAACATTCAAAATAACTAGTTTTAAAAAAAAAAAAAAAATTTATATTAACTCCACAGGAGCGAAATTATTTCCCTCAGGGCCTATGTCATCTTTGAAGATGCTGTGTGGAGGGTGCTGTTGAGGAGAGGAAGGAGTGAACATTGGTCTTGAAGAGACCCATGTTGTAGGAGGGAGGAAACAGTTAACAGTTAACATCTAGTATGGATATGTGCTACTTTATTTATTTGAGTTTAAAATTATAAACTGTAGGTCATTAAAGATTTAAAATTTGCATGAGTTTAGAGGCAACTTTGGCAATTATTTGTAAGATAATAATATATTTTGTTTAATATATAACTATTTTTATTAAGTATGTAAATGTGATAAAAAATGATATAACGATCAAATAGAAATTATAAAAAAAAAGCATTTTAATGAGCGCATATTTAAATTACAAACGACCGATTTACGTTAGAACACAAATTTGCTATACTTATATAAATTAAAATTTGTACCCAAAGAACGATTTTTTGCAATGTTATATTTTTAATTAAAATTTTTTTTTATAATATTGACACATTATATACCGCAAGAATTTTTTAAAATTACAATTAACTAACAAAAATGCTAAAGTTACCTCTCAGATCATTCAAAATCGAATTCTTCAATGTGTATATCATAATTTAAAACACAAATATATAAAATAGCACATAACCGTACGAAATATTTGCTATACCTTTTGATTATTCAGTTTGGTTGGTTATTTTGTCCTCAAATCTTATTTTAATTTTTGCATGGAAAACTGTACTAGATATTTGCTACACCTTTTGATGAAAAAATATTCAGTTTGGTTGGTTAGTTTGGTCTCAAATCCTATTTTAATTTTGGTGATAATTAAAATACGACCAAACATAACACAGTTTATAATATCGCAAAGTGGAATATTAACAATCTTGCTAAGATTCGTAGATAAAAAACATTTTATTTTAACAAGTATTTTTTTCTTAATAACCGCAACCAGAAAAAAACCAAGTCGTCCTTAGAATAGGTTAGATTTTCTTCACTGTTCTGCAATGTTCTGTTTTCTTAGTAGCCACCACACCGTTTTACTAACATTTCACCCGCAAGGTCCTCATATATATAAGTTTTCAGAACAAAGTCGCTTACCAAACGGGTGTGTTTAATATCGCATATTATAATGTTATATGTATGTATAACTTATGGGTATCTATCGGGAGTATTGATTGGGTTGTTAGTCATGGCGTCACCGCGACGTCGTACGGGCGTAACAGTCGTTACGGACCCATTAACATCATCATCCCACTGAAGAAATTACTTCGCTAATTTCACAATCGATCACGTCTTTCAAATAATATTAAGCCTTAATTAGTGTTTGATTTGAGTTTAATTCAATGGCTCTAGTTTTAAACCAATTACGATGTAATGTGTTGCCAAGTCGTTATAATCAATTTCCTTTTCTTATTTTTGATTTAGTTTTTTTCATTGTCATAATTTTATGTTGTTTGAATAAAGTCGATCAAAACTGTTTATGAATGAATGGAGGCTATTAATATGTGGTGTCGTGTTCCGAGGCAAATTCTTAAGCGTGCCATATACACTTGGGCTGTCTTGCTTCGGGACAACATAGACCAGTTAATTTATTCACTTCCGCACTTCTTCCTTTAAGAAACATCTTCCGTATTTAGTTCATAAAATAAAAACCCCCCTCGTTTTCTAAATTAAAATGTATTGGTTTTATTATTAAAGGTGATAATTAGGAACCTGAAAATTTCGAACTATTCTCTGCGAAATTCGCGTTAGTTTTTGTGCGATTTTTGGGAAAAGTGGTGCCATTTTTCATCAAAGGTGGTTGTATTATGCAACAAAAGTGATGTTACGTTAACTTTTTTACAAAACGATGATATCTCTCATCGTTTTCGATGTTAAGTTGCTGCGTTAAAATCACAGATAAGGGTATATTTAGAATGTATATAATATGATTTTCTTTTTGTAAAAATACCAGAAATTCGCGTTTTTCGCTTAAAAATACGAATTTCGTTAAAAATGCGCGTTTTCGCAACTGTGAAATATTCAGGTATCTAGTAATACCTGATAATCTGTCTTCATTAGTGATGTACAAACAGTATATCGCGAGAGAGATGAAAACTTTCTACGATAAAGTTCTGCTTTTGCTGAAAATACCCAAAATGACAAGCTTTTCGTATCCACCATTGTTCAGAACTGACTTACGAAATTCGACGGTATTAGTATTATTGGATATTTTTAAATCAGCTTTGTAATCCTAACTCATATCATGTTTTCACACGAATCGTCCGATTCTGACGAAAAAACAGGCAGAACTTTCAAATACTTCTGACAGATTGACGTATTTTGTGTAAAAGCGTGATTAATTTAAATTCAGTCTCTCAAAAAACTTTCAGATAAATATGGGAGATTGACGGTTTCAGGACGATATTAGACATATTGACGGGTCTTGGATGAATTTAATACAGAGTTGAATTGTTATACATATGTATCTCTCAGATGTTTTTTGCGAACACATCAAGTTTCCGACGGCTTCATTGTTTTTTCTCCTTTTTTGATATTTCAAAGGCATGCTGTTCAATCGCATTTAAATGTAATTATTTTAGTTATTTAAATTGAAATGTTTGTTTTTTAATAATTATTCATATCAATCAATGTACACTTTATTTTGGGCTTGCCGTGATTCCTTCCAATTTACGTATTAAATAAATGCCCATATTAATAGTATAAATAAAATTTCTGATTAAAAATTATAAATTCTGACAAATATTTTAATTGATATCGTAATTTACATTTAAAAAGGTCGGTGTTGAATTATATAGTCACAGCTAAAAATATAATTTCCGTTCGCCTAGTCCTAATGCGTGGCATGTTTTGAAAGGTGATATTAGTATGTTGTTTTGCTTGAAAATGATTTGTGACGTTATTATTTACACCAGAGAATGATGATTACTTTGAAGTAATTTTGAAATTCTGTTGGTAAGTAAACCGATTTTAGCCTTTGATTTTTTACCTTTGAATTGATTACCTTTGTCGCAATTTAGGTGTCGGTTTGAAAAAATACAACCAAATTATTTAGCAGAATTACCTTTGTTTTTAAAATACCGACAACATAATAAACAACATAAATAAACAATATACATAGAACAACAACAATGCTGAACGCCTTTGAAATAAACTTTTACTAAATGCTGTATAAAATTATCAGATTATTTTAATCACTTTATAACTGTGTTTGTTCCCTGAAAATTCCTTTTCCACTGACAACCGATTGTATTCACGTGTCTGTCGCGAAATTAATCCCAGATGTTTTATGGTCATTAAGTATTCATGGCTGGGATATTCCCTGGCAGGTGACAGAAACGAAGGTATGCAAATTCACAAGTTTTGTTTTGTGAACTTGTTTGGCCAACTAAGGCCTTAACTGTCACGTTTTCACGCTCAGTAACAGTCTCAGAAACATCTTCCTGTCTAAAAATGGAGCTGAACATTTTTTATTTTTTTCACCACTTTCACACGTACGCAAGACTTTTGTAAAGCATTTTAGGTATATATTTTTTCTTGTTTATAAATAAATTACTGTTACATATTTATAATAATGGTTCGAAATAGCTGGATCTTGTGCCTTCGATTATGAGTGATTATATGATTTTGTATTATAGTTGAAACTAAAACATCGTTAGATGCATCCAGCTACAGCGGAGTGGCTGGATATATCTAATTTAATTTTTGAATTCTAAAAAACATGCATTAAATTATAAGGATTAGGATGATATTTTAAACACATCGGGGGTCTACAAATTAGTTTATAAATTATATGTCACCTGAAAATAATGATTCTTGTTCAGAATTCGTCAACCGTCTTTTGGTGACAAAACATTATTTTGATATACGAGGGTCATGCGTAAAGTAGTACCCCTTTATGTCGTGCGGAGCGCTGGTGAATAGAGTAGCCGCCGGACAAGTACTAACACGTTCAGTTGTATTTCAGCTGTCTGTGTGCAACATTACATCTCGCTGGTATTAACTTTTATTAGTGTTTATAATGTTCAAGAAAATAGAGAACGCCGCCATTTCTGAACTTAGAGCTGTGATTAAATTTCTCAAAGGAAAAAAATGTGCGATATTCATAGGCAATTGAAGGAGGTGTATTGAGACAATGTTATGGATGAGTCGTCTGTTCGGCGCTGGTGTCGTAATTTCAACTTGGGAAGAGAGAACACCCATTGAACACTCAGGTGTTGCATAAGAAACCCATTCCCATAGTTTCGTCACCAGTGACTATGCGTCAAGAAAGAGTCTCCTTCATCAGAATAACGTTCCAAAAACGTCACTGCAGCTATACGCGTGGTTTTGTGTTCATCAGAAAGCTTGCGAAGGACCCACATTGCACAAATTTTCACACAATGCAGGTGTGGTAAATAACAACTGGTGTTTAACAACTTCGTGAAACATTACAGAAATATTCACAGATCTCATCAATTGTAAAGCGCCGACCTTCCTTAACGAATTCGTCAATTGAACTCAGCAGTTTGTCCATAATGACTGACGGCCGTTCCGAACGCTCGTCATCATGGTCGCACATTTCTTGCGTTGAGAAATTTAAGTTGAGTTCTCTATTTTCTCTATTTGAATTATAAACACTCACAGAAAAAACACAGTCAATACCAGCGAGATGTAATGTTGCACACAGACAGCTGAAATACAACTGAACGTGTTAGTACTTGTCCGGCGACTACTCTATTCGCATGCGCTCCGCACGGTACTACTTTACGGATGAACCTCGTAAATAAAGACTTGGGAATTTAGCATACAAGTACCAAGGGTTTATAATAAGATACTTTTAAAATTTTAGAAATAATAAAATGTGTGACATTGAAATAAATATTAATAACCAAATCCTTTACTAAAAGTAATCTTAATTTTTTTTTCTTATGATAATGATAAGCGGTTGTTTACCGGTTGTGTAAAATTTAAAATATATTTATTAGTAAGACTCTACAGTATTTCATCTTTTTTTAAATACACACTTTACACCAGCTTACATTTTTCTTGACAACTGTATAGAATTTCATTTTATTATATTTTTTTTCCCTCCCTGATTCTGGCAATAAAAATGAAGTACCTATTATTCTTTACTCTATCGCGTTGTATCTCTATAATCGAATTTTTCGTAATTTCGCTGGAAGGTTACACAAATAATATCTCGCAAATAAACATTTCTCTCGGTTGGAAACAATCAGAATTGAAATAAAAAGAAATTGTTTTCTTCAGAATGAAAATTTTAAAAATATTTAATTTACGCGTGTCTGGGGCTCGTCGACTGGCAATCGGCATTGATTGATAACGTAGTTTGTTAGATTAGATTAGACTTGATTAAATCATATTTTGTCTTCTGAAGAAAGAATCGATAACAGCTTATTCATTTTTATTTTTATATGAAACCTCACAGAGTCTCAGCTGCTCCCGTCTGCAGCTAGTGAGACTATTGCATCCCCAATTGAGGTATGTTGTGAGGCTGAAGGTAATAGGAAGAGGAATGTGGGGAAGTACTTGGCTATTCAGATGTAACCAAACAAGGCTGACGCCGTTGCAAGCAACGTTTTAATTCTAAATGGTGGTTTTACACCAGGGTGATACTGAGAGTATCTTCCACTCTGGAACGTGCCGCAAATATACTATACATTATTTTTAATGAATTGATTTTGATATAACACAAATTATTCAAATAAAATTTATTTGCCCCCGCCGAGATTCGATCCTATGACCTTCGGATTGCGAGTCAAGAGCCTTACTAGACCACGCCGGCCGTCGCCTATACAGGTCGTTTTTGATAATCTTCATGTTTGAGCGGTAAGACTATCGACTAGTTGTCCCGAAGGTCGCGGGTTTCCTGCGCACGCAAATAAATTTTATCTGATTAATTTTTTGTGTTATTTTACAATTTATGTTTATTTGCCGCACGACTGGATGTGGAAGATACTCTCGGTATCGCCCTGATAAGACCACTGAGAATTACGTTGTTTGAAATGGCTTTTACCGTGACCAGATCTGAATAGCTAGCTACTTTCTCACGTTTCTCTTCTCCTTTCCTACTACTTTCAGCCTCTGGGTCCTCCTCTCTCTCTTTGGGGATGCCACAATCTCCAGAGCTCCAAGTTTTCACGTTAAAAATCAGTATTATGAACATAAAAAATATAAAGGTCCACATTTAAAACATCCTCAGGAGGCCCTGAGGAAAATAATTTTCCTCAGGGCCGACGTCATCATTGGGGATGTATAGAGGGTTTCTTAAAGGAAAGGAAGGGGAGGAGAGTTCTGGGAAGGAAAAGAGTTTAAGGGGTGGGTAGGAATCTGGGGTTCAGTGTGTCCTGGTCATCCGCCTCCAAGACCTAGACAAACTTCACCTCATGAACCCGGGCACCCCTGCTAAATCACCAAACGTAGCAAACCACTTGGGGTGACCTATGGCAGAGGTGTTGGTTATGACAATATACAATTTATAGATTCATTATAGGGTGGCAATATGTTCCCCTGATTGTATTGTATAAAAGCCAATGGATAAGGGACCTTTTATAATTTGTCCCATGAACGTCCTTTACGCCCTTTATTTAAAAACCGATAATAACTATTACTTTTCATCAGTTTTCTGGCGTTCTGAATTGCAGACATATTCAGTTTATTTTTTTCGAATCTATCGGCTTTAAACTGGCTCTCGTAACTGTAGTAACCTTAAAGTTGTCTGCCCATCTCATCTGCGGGTTGGATTTTTTTCTTCTTTTTTATAATAGCTGCCAAATTTAACTGTGAGCACCACGGTTGAATTTGACAGCCACCTCTGGTCTGGAGCTCCAAAATACTTGAAAAATGCTCTCGACTCTATGCAGAAACGGGCGGCCCGTTTGATAGATTCTCCCACCTTAACGAACGGATTGCAATCTTTAGGGCACAGGCGTCGGGTGGGAATGCTATCCCTGTTCTACCGGTATTTCAATGGAAGATGCTCTGAGGAATTGGATGCGTCGTTGAACGGGTCGTTTTTTCGACTCGTTCTTGAATTCAACAGCTCGGCTATGGAACGATTTGCCGGCCTCAAAAAAAAATAGCCAAAATTGACGCTATTTTCTTCAACGATTCAAATGGTGTTTAAGAAGGGTTGAATATTTTTCCTGGCTTTTCCAAACTCTTGTGTTTGTGTCGTATTATCATTAGCAACCAAGGCAGATTGATGCGGGGTCGTCAGTCCTAATCACAGTAAAATTTTCAAGGCTTTTATGTCATCTTGTAGTAAAGCCTGGTGCGGCTTCAGTTTGCGGCTTTCAAGGGTAGCGTATACGTTATAGTTAGATACCAAATAAAGTTGGCTGTCGGAGTATCCCTTCAGTTTCAACTCGGGGTTTCGTATTTGCTAACCCCTTAACACGAACCGGTCCGAATGTTAGCTCTAGTCTCGGAACCGTAATTTGTAATGCCGCTGCTCACATTTTTGATGAAGCTTCACCTCCGTCGGCCTTTCTACAAATTCTGCTTATTGTTGTTTCAAACATCGACACGAACCATGGCAATTAATTTCTCACTATATTTATGGGCTCCGTAAATTCTAACCGAAACTATTTGTAAGGTTGAACTTACCAACTTACATCGAAGCAATTAATTCTTGCTGTCGGTGATATGAATAATTACTTAACCTAATATTAAAATATCTTTAGTAGGTTTAGTTGACAGATTTTCATAGTGCTGAAGATAGAGCTTTATTCTAATAGTTATGCAGGGAAATGCAATATCTTCCATAAATGGGTAATATACAAAAAGTGAGGGAAAAAATAAGCCAAAATCCTAGACATATGATTATACCTCTACCTGCCCTAAGTGATAAAAAGCGTATTATTTCCCCCTCCCCATACCGGTTCCATTTGGAATTTGAAATTTGTTCACAACGTGGCGAGCAATTCGCGCTCCCATGTAAAAAGGTCTATTCATTCAAAAGCAGATTTTACTTTTAAGAACTAAATGGTGATATTGTAATGAAAGAGGCCAATACTACTAATATTTATATTATAGGTGGATTTATTGACGAATCACATATCTCACAGTAATCTTCCCCCCTTCGCGTCCCTCTGTAGTTGGTTTGTACCCCTCACCGGTCTGTTCTCGTCTAGGTATATTCATATACTTCCCCACCTTTCTCTTCCCTATCTCCTTCCCCTCCCCACTACCTTCAGCCTCACAACATACCCCGATTGGGAATGCCATAGTCTCACTGGCTCCAGACGGGAGCAGTTGGGACTCTTGTGCGTTATTAACTGAAAAAAAAAAATATGTCTACGGCCAAAATATATATTAATGAAAATACACCACTATTTAACAAAGATTATTAATTTATTATTTTTATTTATTTAGACGCCCATCGGGCTTTTACATGCATAATTTATTAAAAGTAAGATTATAAGTACATAATAAATAGTAATAACAAAAAAATTATAAAAAGTAATACGTTTATGCATGTAATAGTGTTTTATGTGTAATATGTACAAACCTGTAATGTGAAAAATAAGAATACGCCTGCTTGTAATGCATTGAAGTCTGTCTATAAGACATTTTTTTGGAAGAGCAAAAATAATGCACTTAATTATTATCAAATTTTATTGAAATTATTTAACGAAAGTAGCAGTCGCTTGTGTAAAATATAGAATTAATTATAAAATGAAACGAAAAAAATAGTGTAGATTAAAGACAGAAAATATGTAAATTCATCGTGAAGTTTTATATTGTATTTCATATTTTTTATTATTATAGTGGGGTAAACAAAGTTTTTTTAATTTTAATTTTATTAAAATGACGCCATAAAGTGAATTTACGACTATTAAATAAAAATATATATTGCGAACATTTTTTAATTTTAGATATTATATTGACTACCGCAGACCCGTTAAAAATCACGTAAAATTTATTATAATTCCGACTTTGACAGAAACAATTAAAATAATTTTCTTAAAATATTATTCTATAGGTTTTTATCGCTTGTTTGTAGTATTCTTCACACGCAGTTTAATTTTGAAAATGATACTTAAATTTGTGAAAATAATTTGAGTTCATTGAACGTGAATAATTTCACGCGGGAATCACAGAAAACCGAAATTAGTGTGTATGATGATTGATGGTCTCCGTAGGGCCATCCAGAGGGACTCTAAGCACTGGCAATGTGCAGGCAGGCATTACGAATGGTATTGTTTACTATTAGGTATAGACCATAGGTTCTCAACCTTATTTTGTCCACCGCCCACTTTGAGAATATTTTTTTCTAGCGCCCTCCAATTGATTTTACTCACCATCACCACATTTTTTACCTGCCCACGCCATTACTCCCCTGGTTTTCCTCAAAGCCCCCCTAGATTTCCTCAAGACCCCCTAGTTTTCTCTGGGTCTTCTATCGCTCCCCTAAAAGTCTCAAACGCCCACAAGGGGGCGTTATCGCCCACGTTGAGAACATATGGTATCGAGAATAGTGTGCCCAGTGCTCATGGGGGGCGGAGAAGTGCTTAAAAATAGTGCACCCGCCTTTCCAGATCATTTCCGTTGAAGAGTTTGAAATATTCGTTACTATCGGTTACGTCAGTCGACACCATTGGAAAACAATTTAATATCGGAAAGATGTGCACAATCCTTAAAAACGGTGGTATTTTTACTGCAAAACAAAATAATTTAGACACTAATGATTCTTGCGGATATCACCAACATTATCTTCCTTTTCTTATACTTACTTAAAAGCTTTGTAAAATATCATCTCTCAAAAATGGAATTTTTTTACGAACGTAATCTTCTACACACGATGATTTGTTTGCTGACTGCTTCAGATCTACAGGATGGAGCATGCGATAAAATCCGAAGCTAAAAAATCAATTTCTCCTTAAAGCGGTTTTGCATACGAATAACGCCATAATAGCACATAAAAGCTCTTACTTTTGAATTCATCATCAAAAGCTTTCAGGGTAAAATATTATTATTTGGTCGTGTCAACGCTGAAAGAAAATTTTGCCAGCGAAAATCATCGTAGAATTTAAATTCTGCGCAAAAAACATTGATGAAAGTTGAAAGTAATGCCCTTATTAGTTGGTACCTCTTATCTCTCTCTTATTATAAAATTAAATCTATTTATAATATAATAATCATATATAATATAATAATAATAATATAATTATGTATCCTCTTTATAATGGAACTCGTGGGACTGCACCGCCCTCCCCGAGATCTGCAATAAATGAATAAAAAAAATAAAATAAAAAAATAAAAAAAATAAACCTCCAATTCTATTGGTTGGTATTTTTCATTCCCGAATGAAGCTTTTGAAAGTTTGGGAATCTCTCAGAAGTATGGGAGAATATATTCAAACAATCCTAATAATATATAGTCATTAGAATTATATAAAATAATAATTTAGCGTTTTGATTGTAATATTAATCATTTCGAAATGGTTCCATGACAGTTGATTCTCCGACAGTTGACCACCCGGCATACGTATATACAATGTGCAGTCGGTTAAGGGAAAATACTTTTTACACAAAATATAAATAAGTGTCTCCGAAACGGTGTGCACATAGGATGTACCGCGGAATAACTATAACACATATTTTTATTAAAATGCATCAAGGATAAAACAACATATCTGCATATTGCCAGCATATAAGAACAAAAAATCCACATTGTAAATCTTATTATTATCAAAGGTATTTTTTGGGTCGATTTTACTTTCGAAATTATTAAATAATGCATTAAACACGTAATTTTATAATAAATATGATTTCGGTGGATCAAACGTCGGGTCACCTTTCGAAATGGACCTCGATTATGTACATCGTTGTAGTCTTAAAGTAAAAATAAGATGTTACTCCTAAATTAATATGCTAAACGCACCTAATATATTATTTTACAACGTTAATAATTTACGTCCAAGTATAAAATATGTTTTACGTGGCAGCATTACATTTTCCTCCATTGCAACATTTTCTTTCAAAACAAATCATTATTAAATATTACACCCTTTAAAAGGTTTATTTATGAGAAATAAAATATTCACTAAATTGCCGGACCCTTAGAGTTGGTGTATTAAAACTTTAATTTTGTTCCAGAATTAATTATGCCTTAAGTCCTGGACCACTTCTCCCCGGGTGATTTTTAAGGTTATTCCAGGTTAATAAGTAATGAAGGTGGCTCGTAAACCGTATATTGGTCCAGGAATGCTCGGTACGGAGCTTTTAGCAGTATTCTACATTTTGCTTTGTATACCACAGAGAATAATACACAATAGTTGTAAATAATAAAATGTAAGATGTTCTCTAACAAACTTTGCGAGATTCCGGAACGCCTTAAGGGTCTCATTTTGCCTCAAGTTGAGCCGGAAAGTTTGGTAAATATGCGAACTTGTCCGATTATATCAGTTATCGGGTTTTTAGAACCAAAGTTTTCCTTTAAACTTATCATACCTTTACTAATCCGTTAAACGGCAAACTTTTTTTATCAGGTATCTTATCCATTGCTGGATAAAGGATTCCGCTTCCAGATTCCAGAAGGATTCCACCTTACTTGCTATAGCGGGTAGGTGTTAATCACACCACCCTGTCTGAAACTAAACGCCTTTTGCAGTTGAGAATAAACCATTTTATATATTACCGGGTTTAAAACTTCTGTTGTCTTTGGTTTACTATCATTGGTACACCCGAGTCGTTTCTTTTACTCGTTTTTGATGTGAATACGTCTTCGATGCCGGCTGTGAGGAGGCAATCGCGCCCCGTCACACAGTTTCTGACGAAGTAATTTAAAACTTCAATAACTCTGCTTAAAATAGGCATAACGCCACAGTTTTAGTCTCGTTTTAAAGAGAAAGTATGAAAGTTTGTGCCAACGTGAAAACGCACGCGCAAAGTGAACCCGCGATTTTCGACTTTCCGGATTTGACACGTGTCCATAAACGGTTTTATATCTCGGAGACTAATTTTGTGTTGCATTAAAGAGGAGAGTATATGTTACATCCTAGGCTTCAGATGTGTATCTGAAAAAACTCAAAACTCCTCACAATGTTGCCCAACCGGTAAGCTCTTCCTTTTTTTATATTTGCCGGCAACCCGAGCGTTTATTGAAATAACATCATACAAACAAGTTCACATCAATAAAAGTCAGGAAAAAAAATCATATCTGGGTCACGTACTTCGAGGGGAAAAGTATCACTTGCTCCAATTAATATTGAAAGGAAAAATAGAAGGTCGCCGAGGGCCTGGTAGGAGACAAATGTCTTGGCTATGAAATATACGAGAGTGGACCGGCATTAGAAGTGCGGAGGAGCTATTCCGGGCAGCACAATGTAGAGAGACATTTTCCAGAGTGATCGCCAACGTCGGGGGACCCGATAGGGCACACGAAGAAGAAGAAGATAAACAAGTAAGCAACCCACCTCATTAGACTATGTTGTGAGACGGGTACATAGTTGTCATATGATTTTTTTTTTATTTCTTCGGAAATGGAATATAGTCTGAAATTTGTTTAATTTTACGTAGGTGAGCTAATTCATGTAACAAAATTATGAATGCCCACTAAAGTCAAGGCGCTTTCTCAACCACACGAATATTTGGTTTTTGCTTTATTTCAGTACCTACGTAGAAAGAGGAAACAACTATACGGAACCTGTTTTATTCTTAGTATAACACTTCGCCCTGGAAGAAGGCGTTCCTTTATCAAAAAACCCTTAATCCATTTGTACGTGTTATTTCTTTCGCAGGATAAATACCGGCTAATGGTGGAATTGCTTCCGGTTCGGTATTTACGGCCCTACTTTTTACGTAGCCACTTCCTGATTATAGTGAAATATGATTTAAATTAGGAACCTACTTTGTATTCTTTGATGGCTTTAACTATAAATTAAATATGAATTCGGTATCATACCTTTTTCTAATAATTCATACCAATAATTATAATCCTTGTAAATAAAACGTATAACTCTACCATAGGTCACCTCAAATGGTTCGTTTAGTTTGGTGACTTAGTAAGGGTTTCCAGGTTCATGAGGTGAAATTTGTTCAAGTCTTGGCGGCGGATGTGTCTGCCCGCCAACTGCTTGGCGGGCCAGGTCAAGAAGGACCGGTTGAGGGAGATCCTTTCACCTTTCCGGTCAGACCTTCTTGATCCATCGCCTTGCACCGCAGTGAGACAGATGGATTCACAGGTCCGTCACTCCTGGACATGCTGACTCCTAGAATCCTAGACTCCTAACCACCTCTCAAACTTTTTTCTTCCCAAAACTTCCTATCCTACCTATCCTTAAAAAGATCCTCATCCATACAGTATCCCCAAAGATGACATGTCCTGAGGGAAATTTTTTTCTTAGGGCCTCCTGCATGAGTTAATGTAAAAAAATACGTACTTATTTTTTTTCTCGAATTTCACAAGTTCACAGTTTTAATAATGCCCAGCTTGCTTAAATTTTTGAAAATCAAAAACATGAGCTTTAAAGATCTTGAAGCTGGTTTAAAGAATTAATTATGTATTATTATTAAAAATAATTGTATGGCTATTCACGGTGCTTCTTGGTTGTTTATGATAGTGACTAGTGACTTGAGCTGTTTTCGGGTTAGCTGAGTGAGTTAGCCTCGTGCGATTTTGAAACACACATCTTTGTTATAAAAGCTCTTTTTGGAATGACTATAGAAATATTTTGTATTAGAAACTTTGGATGTTTTTTTTGACGCTTATTAATTATATGCTTTGGTATAGTAACTGTCATTCCGGACAATAAAGCAGAAATCATCCACATTTCTCACGAAAGCAGGTGCGATAATAGCTCCACATTTCTCAAATGGCAATAATTCCTCCACAGAAAACCATTTACTAATTAACTGTCACGGCCTGACGTGAAAAATGGGGTTAGTTCCAAGATACAACGTAGGTATACCTTTTCTCAAATGAAAGTCTGGGAGTTACCCGAATGCTATGCATACCTAAGAATTGCGTTAATTATTGCGTAAATGTCTTATCACGTAACAATTTTTTGTGTCGAGAAAAAAAGCGTTGTTTTCTCCTTTTTATGGTACTTTGTTTTGGCCTCTGGAAGTTTCACGTCTTTAAGAGGGGGTTGGTAAATTCTTATCTTTTGGGGTGGAGTTTGCTATATCTGCTGACAATTCGAGTATTGTAGTCTAAATATTTTAATAATGTAAATTGGCCTTAAAAGTAAAAGTGCAATTAAGTGTGTTCGTAACGAGAGATGGGAAGGCTGAAAGAGATATTGAAAGGAGGGTAAATGCAGGTAACTCCATTAATGGAGGACTGAACGCCGTTGGCGCCAACAAAAAAAACTGTCCAAAGACGCGAGGCTAGCCGTCCATAATGGAGTGCTGGTACCTACCCAGATGTTTGGCAGTGAAGCATGGAATTGGCAGAGAAAGGATGAAAGTAAACTGAATGGTGTAGAAATGAGATCCCTGAGACGTATGTGTTATAAAACCATGTACGATCGTATGAGAAACGTGGAGATCCGCAAATAATGCAAGGCCGATGTAAGCGTAATGAGTAAGATTAATAAAGGGAAAATATTTGACGCAAATGTGAATGGTAAAAGAAGTCGGGGACGCCCGAGGAAGATATGGCATGGCCAAGTGAATCAGATACTTTAGTCGGGCCATGACAAGAGTCAGAATAATAGAAGAGCATTTTTGAGACGATGTATGAACGTGAACGAGACAAGGAGCCTAGATCAGTGTTTGGCGGTCTGTCCTCTCTGCCTACGTGACGGTTAGTTAGTTAGTCTATGTATGAAACGAACAAAGCAATATGTATGTAACAAACCCTCCAATTTATCAACTTAAATGTACAAATATGTATATGTTTATTCTAACAATAATAATTTATTGTGATAATTTTCTACTGATTATTATGTTAATTAATATTTATGATCAAATTTGGTAGAATAACAACTAGGCATTTCTTCTAAAAACACAATATATTGATAAAGTAACATTATTTGAAAATGCGGGTCTCACTAGGAGTTTTACCAATGCGGAGCCCCTCATTAATTTACATAATGATGTACTTATTAAAAGCCAAATATGTAAAGGTAAACATTTGATATTACCGTAAAAATCACAGGATATTACAAAGGGGTTTGTGAAGTTGAAAATATTTGCTTCTGGATCGTCTTTCAAGAAATTTACTTCTCGAACAAAAACGTATTTAAACAGACCGCTAAAGTATGTTCACTGGACCTTGTTAAGTGGAGCCACGCGCGTTGTTTAGTGACGTATCTTTACTCTATTAATTCATCTAAGAATCTGTCAAGCATTTTCATAAAATCATCATGATATCTACTTTATCTATTGTCTGATACGATAAGAAGTTCCGATTTTGAATTAAAAGTTCACTAAACTTTGAAGAATGTTGCGCATTACGCAGGATTATTTCACGTTGTTTACCAACTTACTTATGTACCAACAACCAAAATTAGTATGTTTAATTCTATAAAAAAGTAATCAAACTGCTTTATCGTTTGTGACTTTACTTTGCTTTATCAGGACAACATTAACATTAATCAGGACAAGGAAATATCCTTATAACTAAAAGCTCTCACATTAAATAAGGAAAATTCGAGAACTCGAAATATAAGGAAACACTTCAGGAACAATCAATCTACAAATAATTTGTAAAGCTCCAACAATTTTCGTGTAAGCACCTAAGTATTTATTGAAATGCTTTGACTAATTCGACTGAACTACTGCCAACGTTCTGCAAATACAAAATACATATTTGAATACTCCTACAACTACAAATACATACATCTTGGAATGACGGCACCGGGTGGATGCCTGTCTTTTTTAATGTTTAATGAGAACTGAGCTTATAACCCCATCCCCTACCCCTTTACACCGACTTGCTGCTTGCCCCCCCCCCCCCCCACCCCACCACTGGCTAGAGTATTGGCTATGGAGGGATCAGCTGTTTCCTCCGAAACGCGAATCAAAATTTTACAACGCAGAGACACAAAGTTCATCCCTTGGATTATTCTACTGCGGAGGCTGCGCGACGGTTAGATTATCTTTTCATACTTGAACGCTTCCTCCTGAGTGTTCGCTCAAGTTGAAAAAAATCATTACTATTAACCTAATCCCACTTCTCTTTACTATAATATAATATTAATCATTTTATTATTCGTCTTCGTCCAACATTTAGATTGACAAAAATGGAATTGCGTCTCTGTACGAGGGAAGCGTTGCGTGTGTTAGGGTGAACGGTGGTTTTACGGGGTGGTTTGACATCACAAAAGGTGTTAAGCAAGGCTGCGTAATGTCACCATGGTTATTCAATCTATACATGGATAATTGTATGCAAGAATTGAAAGAGTTGGGATTGGGTGCGAAATTGAGTAATCTGAAAGTATGTTGTCTGTTGTACGCTGATGATGCAGTGCTGATTTCTAACACTATGGAAGATTTACAGTCTCTAGTGTCTAGGATGAACGAAGTATGTATGAAGAATGAGTTAATGATGAATGTAAGTAAGTCTAAAGTCATGGTGTTTGAAAGAGAAAGTACGAGAACAGTGTGTGATATAGTTGTGAACGATGAATACTTGGAGCAGGTGGAAGAGTTTGTGTATCTGGGTAGTATGTTTACGAGAGATGGGAAGGCTGATAGAGATATCGAAAGAAGGGTAAATGCCGTTAATGGAGGACTGAATGCCGTTGGCGCTAATAAAAAGTATATGTAGTATGTGTGGTAAAACCATGTATGATCGTGTGAGAAATGTGGAGATCCGCAAAGAATGTAAGGCTGATGTAAGCATAATGAGTAAGATTAAGAAAGGGACCCTCAGATGGTTTGGGCATGTAGAGCGAATGAACGAAGAAAGTAGTGTAAGAAGAATATATGACGCAAATGTGAATGGTAGAAGAAGTCGGGGACGCCCGAGGAAGACATGGCACGATCAAGTGAATCAGATACTTGAGTCGGGCCATGTCAAAAGCCAGAATAATAGAAGAGTGTATGAGACGATTTTTGAATGTGAGTGAAGCATAGAGTGTGTGCCAGGACCGAGTTGTTTGGCGGTCCGTCCTCTCTGCCTACCCCTGCGGGGAAACGGCGTGATGGTTAGTTAGTTAGTTAAAAATGGCGTTCTGTCTTATCTTTTGACAGTTTAATGATCACGTAGCGACGATCTCCTACAAAAATACAAGCCATTCGCGGCGCAACCTAGAACCTTCGAGATTTCATGTGTGCTCTGCGCGCATTCAGTCCAGAAGCTTCGAGCATATAGTGCATACCAAAATACAACAATACTCCACTTGCGCATCCGTATTTTACCTTGAAGTGACCTACGTTTTATGCATCATACCGTTGTGTATACACTCACCGTTGTACATTCACATACCGTTGTATATACACACACCGTCGTATATACACACACCGTTGGACATACACACACCGTTGTATATACACACACTGTTGTATATACACACACCGTTTTATATACAAACACCTTTGTATATACGCACAATTTGTATATACACACAACGTTGTATACACACAACGCTGTATTTACACACAACTGTCTATGTAGTAAACATAGGGATAATCCATCTTTCATTGTCTCTACCTACCATTACCCACAAATATTTCAAAGTTCCATTTCTTTTGATGATCTGCAAATTTCAGACCAAAAGATATGCATAATCTGTCTACTCACGCATTCGATTTTGCTTTTCATTTTTCACACAAACTGTCTGCTTTAGTTAAGACGACAATATACCCTAAAATATATTTAGAATCTTAACGACGTAAGTAAAGAAGTCGTGCATACAAATTGCGACTCGCGACCCGTGTATTGGACGGACCTACTGTCGAATTTACCCTATCAAAGAAAAGAAGAAGACAAATAATCTGGGAATTTCAACGACATAAGTGAAGAAAGCGTATAAACAATTAAACGCTCGCGGCACGGGTATTAGACGAATATTAACGTACGGTCGAATTCGTCCTGGCGGGCCTGTAGATTCGACCTGTCTGCCGCGTTCATTTTAATTAATTCTGAAGAACGTGTTACAAATATTTAAGATGTTTCCAAATGAATACCTCCCGAAGTTAATAATTCATCGTCTAGAAAAATAAAATCTGGTGCTTACCGCTAACTTTACAGTTGAAAAACTAGTTATAAAGTTTTAAAATAGTTGTAGGTAAAATATATTAATGGAAAGGGATTGTTTTCGTTAATTTTAAATATAAAGAACTTACATCTCCAGGGGTCTGTTGGAGTAAAAAAGTTATTATTAGTTACGAATTCGCCGGAAATGATTCAAATGTGAGTTTTGAGCCAATGATTTAAAAGTTTAACTACTTCAGATTCACAGGTCCGTGGATCGTTATTTTACTCGATCTTTGCTATTACTATGCGATCTGAATAAAGGTCCCGACAACTTGTGGTTTATCATGATTATTTAAGAGCTGAAGGTTGTATTTCACAAAACCGGCGCTTTATAAATTAGGCAAGTAGATATTATTGAAATCAAGTCCATGCATTTCACCTCGAGTGATTGATTCTGACATAAGGTATATTGAACTTGATTTTTCAACACCCAACATGTTAAGGCTGCTATGACTATGGTAATTTTGGTCGGTTAAATAATAATAAGTACAAGCAGGATATTTATATTGTTGCACTTTCTGTCACTCCACTGGCAGGCTTAGTGGTAAGCCCACTTGTATTATTCACTCCCTTCCTACACGGCTTTCCTTGTGCTGTCTCCCAGAGCTATTCCATTTCTAGATTAATGAGACATTCCATTCTGGGATATTCACATTTGTCAGCCTTTTGTAGGTTTTGCAATCAATGCAGTGTCTCAGAATAACTAAATCAAAGAAACCATTAGTAAATGATGCTCATATTTGTGCCAAATTATATTTTTAAAATCGCCGGGATCTATTGCAACTCATCCTTTATATTTTTTTCAAAATACCTTCCACGTTCGGGCATTGAAAGTTCGTGTATTGTTACACTTAATATTATAATCAAACAATTTCCCTTCTTGTTAAAGCTTCATCCATATTTCAGGTACATTTTAGTTTTAAAACTAACTTAGTTCGTTTTTTTTAAAACGATTTTGTGTTTCATTATGAAGGAGGGGGGAGGGGGGGGGGAGGGTAAGATTTTAAAGGCGAAAAAGGCATATTTTCATGATTTTTTTTGGAGATTTGAGTAATGTTGGTTTATTTATGTCATATACGCGTTTTAGTGTAACATCTGAAATGTCTTTGAAAAAAATTTCGATTAAAAATATCAATAAATAAGTCCGTGAGAGCGAATCTCCGGAGGCGACTCGAAAAAAAGTTGTTATGCGGTGAACTCTATAACTCGATACCGGATTATCTGAATCAAAAAAATCGAAATGCGTTTAAAAGGTGATATGTTTTCCTAGGTAGTCAGAGAAAGTATTTTTTTAAATTTTTTTTTGGCAGCATTTTGAAGTGAAAAATGCCTTTCGCTAAAAAAATTCGGTGAATTTGTTATAATAAAATGGGAAAAAATGGTAAAAAAACCTCTCTCTCTGACTACCTGTTGATTTATGTGTAGTACAGAATTTCAAAAGGATCAGTCAAGTAGATTTTGAGTTATGATGTTCACGAACTTCAAAAATGTTGTTTGCGAGAAAATCGATCTGAGGTTTTTTTATACTCAAAATATATTCGAATCGAGCATTAGGGCCGGTCGCTTGAAACGCTGTATCTTCGATTTTTTTGCTCCGATTTACTTGAATTTTTTACACAATACTCTCGAAATGTTGTACATTCAGAAAAAAAATGCTAAAAAAGTTTTAAAATTTACCCCTCTTAATATATACATATTATATTCCTTTCACACACGAAAAAACTTCAGTAAAACATTTGAGTTGTATTTTTAAAATTAGAGATAATAATTTCTTTGAAACATAACTGGTTTTCCTTTGTAATTTATATCTCCTCAAAAGGAAAATTATAAGGGATAAACCCAATTTTCACCCTTTCTCTACTTTAACCATATTGCTCAGACCCCTTTCATTGAACCTTTTCACGGTTAGAAGTAATCCGCGATACGTATCGTCTAATATGACTATTGACAGGTAAACAAAGATACGAGGTATGATGAAGAAAACCAGTACAAATATATTCTTCTGAAACCCTTGCAATGGTATTATGAACCCAGCGTAATGTTGAAATGAGAACCATAACAGAAATAAATATAAAATATTAACCACAATTCGTATTTTGATGCAATATTATTATTCTTCTTTAAAACACAAACCATATAATTGTTAAAACAAATTATTTGTAACGAGCGCAGATCTTATAATTATAAGCTGAAAGTATTTGCTTCAGTATCATTGCCTTTCAAAAGGTATGGTTGCTTTTAAAATTCCCATTTTTAAAGAGTTTCCTACTGCGCCTACTGCGTGGCGGTCCGGATCGGGAGAGACTACTTAAGGTAGACATAATCTTGACCTCTCCAGCCGGATTCTCTTGACGCCTTGCACCGCAGTGGGAGTCTCTCACTCCTGCACGCATTGATCCCCAGATTCGCCACCCCTCATACCATTTTCCTTCCCAGAACTTCCTCTCCTATCTTTCTTTAAAATGACCCTTCACACAGCATCCCCAAAGATGACATAGGCTCTGAGGGATTCTTCCTCAGAGCCTACGTCAGACTCCCCTCCTGTGGAGCTATTGTAAAAAAAACTTGTTTTGACAAAATAGTGCAAATAGATGCAGTTTTAAATACTCCTCCCATAAACACGAGCTCCTAGAGCTCAACTTATGGAGTAGTAGAATCATAAAATGAAATATTATATAAACCAAAGTAATAATTTGTAGTGTATGTTCAAGAGTTGAAATAAAATAAATAAATAAATAAAATATAGCACTAAGAGACCCAAAATGTATTTTTCATCAGGTAAATACAAAAAAATCAACGTACTACATGAAACCCAACCCACTGCCTACTCTATGAAAATGAAAACACATTTTCGTGAAAACCGAACTGTAATGTAATTATGCGAGCCTGGGGCGTGTAAATAACTCCAGAACTCTCTGAGCGTAACACTAAAAAATATATGATTGTGACTCTACCTTGTGCGAACCATATATTACAAAAAATAGCAATCTGACAAATCTCAAAGAAAAAAACAGATTCACTAACCTTGATTGTCGAACTCTGCGACGTGTGGGAGGCCTCTCAAAAAAAAATCCATCCACTTAAATTAATCTCAGTAAAATTTTCGCAATGTTGACAAATGTACAAGTCTGTTGTCAACTGTCACAACCAGATTAGAAATCACAATGAATAGCAAAATATCCAAATCACAAGATGATATGATGTATTTACATTGTCACAATAACACCTTTTTTCAAAACTGCATTATCTCTTCAAATGGACAAGCGGGCGACATCTTTGTTCATTTGGTTAAGCACGATGATATAGCAGTTTTTTCGAACAATACATTTAATGTCTCTGAAAATCCATAGAGACCGCCATAATCACCACTCTTGTAATATAAATATTATTAATTCTTTTTTTCGAATAAACTAACAAAAAAAAATATTACAATGCCTAACCATGAACTATGATAATATTATTGTGAGAACAAAAACGCAAGCATTTCTAATATTATAACAGTGACAACCAACATCAATCACAAAACAGGTTTTGATGAAAATCCACCTTTATTACTATATTTCCACGGCATATTATAACGCAGGGAATACTCAGATTGTGAGCCGTCAGTCCAAAATCTGAGTATACAAACAGCTTCCCCCATTAAACGGATGAATAGAATAGTACGCCTCAAGGATCCTCCCGTGTAAATTATTTCAGTTTTGACCTGGAATATTATGTACACAGCATTCATCTTCCTCAGAATGGAACTAGCCAATCTCAATGTGATTCCAACCCTCGCCCTCGGTGAGCTTACAATTCTCATAATGTTCTCGGACAGGCGATCACAGTGGCGCTCCGTGGAATCAGATGATTTTATCCTATAAAATTTGAGTAGGGTTCAAATAATTTAATGTGTGTGGGTGTGATTTGAATATTAATTTAATAATTTGGTGCGTGGGTAAGTAAGAAATGTGAAATATTTACCAAGTTCAATGAAGTTTTAATTTTCAAAATTGGGACTGCTTATTATATCAGACAAGCGATATAGTAGGTACCAACGCTTTTTCCTTCTTAAATATTTGCAAATTCGCTTTATGGCGTCATTTCAATTAAATTAAAACAAATCACTTTGTGTACCTACACCACTTATTATCAATTTTTTAAACTAAACAATCACTACTCGTGTAATTTTTTTTTGTCTATCGGTACTCATTTGTCTATACTTATTTGTCCTTTGTTAATTTTAATTTTATCCTGATGAAGAAACCATTGGTTTTGAAACATGTTGATAATTTTGATGAAATAAGTGGTATCAAAGTGATTTGTTTTGATTAATAAATCTTTATTCGAAATGCGAATTTCTTTGGTATGAGTATAGTGTCTTATATTTTTATATGTAATTGTAGATTTTTGTAATGTGTAATAACTGAGTTTTTATAACTGGATTGTTCTCACGTAAGTGCAAACATCTGTAAAAACCAGTAAAAAAAAAAATAATAAGAAAAAAAAAATCGATAGTAATTTTTCAAGTTTACTAATATTCGAAAGGTAAATTTTGAAAGGCCGTGATCATGTTAAGGGACGTTATTGACTTATTTTCGTTATTTGTTTTTGGGGTGTTATGCCGTGTTGCGCTATCTCCTTCTTTAGCCAACGTTTCGGACAGCGTTAAGTGTCCATAATCAGGGCAGATGTTTGTTACAGCGTCCATCATCAGGGCAGAAGTGCGTACTTTTGGCCGTAAAAATCTAAAAAGGTTATTGACTTACTTTAACCAGTGATTCCTAATATTATTTGGAGTAAAAAATGTTAAGGAAATTTTGGTCTCTGATGGCTTTTCGATGACTTTTTTTTCAAATTTTTTTCTTCAGAATCAAACAAACAAATTTTCTTCTACATGTCGTCAATGGTAAATCAGCAAAGTATCCGCTCAACTTCTTACCCTGCCTCCAACTGTTTAACTGTTTTTCTATGAAAAAAAAACACACATCAAAAAAGTCACCGGAGATCAAAATTCCCTTTAATTTTTTTTCTCCAAATCATGTCGGGAACCACTGGTTATAAAGTAAGTCAAGTACGTCCCTTAACATCTTGTGCACATTTTTTTGTAAATACTTTCAGCTTCACAAATCTGCCAACTAAAATATCCCGTGAATTTCACGGGTCTGTTGTAGTACCTTCAAATGTGAACCAGAGATCACTCATGTATAAGAGTGGAAAACGCGAAGAGTTGACATTTTAAACAAAGTATCTAGGACATGTCATCAATAACAAATTAACGGATGATGAAGACATCGACAGGCAGAGGAGAGTACTTAGCATAAAATGCAATATGCTCAGCAGAAGATTTCGACTCTGCAGCCCACGGGTAAAAAGGACGCTCTTCCTAGCCTTTTGTACCACCCTGTACACGTGCGAGCTCTGGGCAAATTTCAAAAAAAGGACCATGGAAAGGCTTCGGGTGCAATATAATAATGCATACCGTCTAATGTTCGGACTTCCCAGGTACTGTAGTGCCTCTTCAATGTTCACAGAAGGGAGAGTTCCAGGATTCGAAGCTCTATTAAGAACCAGGATTGTAGGACTGAGGGGAAGGATGAACCACTCCAGTAATATCCTCATCATGGAAGCCCGTCTGATTCCAGGATCGAGCATAGATGAATATTGGAGAAAAACACTGGCTCCTACAATCTGAGATCCGATGGAACAACAAGTACCTGATTTAAAGACTTAACTATATTTTTTGTGAATAGTGTATCTAATGATGCTTCTCTTTTTTAATTTTTTATTTTGTTAATTTTTATCTTTTTATTTATTCATATGTAATTAATATTCATATATAATAACATATGTAATTAATATTCATATATAATAACATATGTAATTATACCCTATATGGGATGTGTGGGATTGCACTCCCCTCCCCACATCCTGGAATAAAGACCTTATTATTATTATTATTATTATTATTAAGGTGTTTTTATTTTTGCGTCTTCGAAATTAGTTTTTTTGGTGGGACATTATCACACATCTAATTTTGTGTAAATTACTTTATTTAGTTTCGGCGCAAGAACCGAATTATTATAGTCAGAGCTATGAATAAGAACTATTTATTTATATATATATCCTGACTTAGGCTAAAATCGGTTCTCTTGAACAAAGGAAAATATAAAATGTTGCGGTCGTTTCTTTTCCGTGATTCAGCATTAAAGTTTTTCATGAACAGGTTATATCGATAATTTTACATGCATTTGCGACCAATCAGAGATTTTGAATGGAGGGTTTTTTTTTTACATTAGCTCTACATAGGAGGCCCCTCCGGGCCTAGGTCACCTCTGAGGATGCTGTGTGGAGGGTCTTTTAAGGAAAAAGAGGAGAGGAAATTCAGGGAAGGAAATGTTCCGAGAGAGTACGGCTTGAGAAGTCAAAGGGACTTCCTCAACCATTCTTTCCCGATCCTGCCTGCCATGCAGGGCAGACGTATCCGCCGCGAAGACCCGGACAAACCTCACCCCATAAACCCGTGCACCCCTGCTAAGTCACCAAACGAAGCGAACCAATTGGGGTGACCTATGGCAGATATTGGTTAACCAATAAATGATTTCCATACCCGCCTCCCAAATTGAAAAATTAATTTTATTAGTCAGGTCTCATATGCGACACCACTGCAAGTCAAGGACCCTGCGAATTACTTATTCAAGACTAGGTGCATCCAACCTGCGGATCTCCGCACAGAACGGCAAGGTACTGACGGGAGCTCAAAGGGCCGCGGAATTACTTTCCGATTGTATGGAAACGCAAAGGGCGTGCAGGGCTTTGGGGCCATGTAGGCCTCCTGTGTTTATTTTTCCCGAGCCATTTCAAATGCTGAAAACTGAACGCATAAAAACACATCGCGCCATTTTCGCTTGCTGTACTGGGCTCAGCTCATCTTTTATGATTGCGAAATTCATATTTTTTCGCTTGGCTTATTTATTTTGGTGTGCTTTGAAGGGGTTCGTTTTCCGCTGTATATGTTTTTTCTCGTGTGTTTCGTTTTCAATCTGTTTGTTTGTCTCACTTAAAACTCTCAAACTGAGAGTTCTTGCGTAACGAAATTCGCTCACTTTTTCTGGGTCAATGCAACTCCATTCAGCTCAGTTATTTGTCCAATTTTAGTTGTTCCATAGACCAGTAGTCATATTAGTTGTTCCATATTTATCAGTTGTTTAATTAGTCAAACATATCAATTTCGGTTGTCTCGGTGTCCCTGTGAAATCTGTTTCAAAGAACTTAGCTTTGAATTTTAGTGTCATTTTCAAAATGTTAACTCTTTGTGTGAATGATGCTGATAAGTGATGAAGCAAGTAAGGTACCTACCTATAGTATAAAAAGAGAGAAAAATATTTAAATTGTCGTTTTTAAGATTGAAATTAATAATTTAATGAAAAACAAATAACTTCATGATTCGAAAACTATGTTGATATTGTTAATTAAATAGTGGTGTACACAAAGTAATTTGTTTTTCTTTAAATTAATAATGACGCCAAAGGTGACGCCACAAAGTGAATTTGCGAATTTTGATGAAATTAATAATATTCCGTATTTTTAAGGGTTTGCGCTTGTCGAACATACTAATGTCAGTTATCTTTGCTGTGCGTTGGTTATTTCCGCATTAAATGTGTCTCGATAAACTCTAATTTACTTGGAATTTATGTGTCATTTTCAGAATTGGAGCTGATTGTTTGAAAAATTACCGATAAATTACCAACTTTTTTTTTTTTACATTGGCCTCACACAGGAGGTCCTGAGGAAAACAATTTTCCTCAGAGCTTATGTCATCTTTGGGGATGCTATGTAAAGGGTCTTTTTTGGAAACGAAGGAGAGGTAGTTCTGGGAAGGAAAAGGGTATTAGGGGTGGGTAAGAATCTGGGAGTCAGTGTGTCCAGAAGTTACGGACGTATGAATATTTCCCTCTCACTACGGTGCAAGGTGTGGTGTGACGCATCCGCCGCCAAGAGCCGGACAAACCTCACCCCATAAACCCGGGCGCCCCTGCTAAGTTACCAAACGTAGCAAATCACTTGGGGTGACCTATTGTAGAGGTGTTGGTTATCCAATAAATGGTTCCCGAGGCAGCGGTACCCATACCCGCCTCCCAAATTGAAAATTTATATTTTGATGATAGAATAAAGAAGAAAAGTAGAAGTACCTTCCGTACAAATTCGAATGAAAATAAGTGTTACATTTAGCACGCGCTCTGTCTCGCTTGCACTCGCCTGACATCGCATATCTCCATCCCAGTTGAATTTTGTATACACAGTAATGTATTGGAAATTCAAGCCCCGATTGGCAAAATATTTGGATCACGAAACTCGTCCACGTGACATTTCTTGTATCTGTGAATATATAATTATAGATATTTTTAATAAAAAAATATTTGAATTGGCATTTTCAAAATTAGAACTGATTTGTTGAGAATTGAGATCATTTGGAGATTATTCGCTGGTCTGTGCTAGTAAAATAATATTTCTAAAACAGTGTTGTAACTTCGAGGGTAGTAAATAGGCGGGCGTTTGAATTATATATATGGAGCTTCACACTTGTACTGTACTGTCTCTCTCACCCTCTTTTATAACTTACAATAAAGATTGAATTGACCTTAACCAGTCAGGCCTCGGGCTTATTTTGTCTTTCAGAAAAATTCAAATTAATGGAATATATCTGAACGCATCCGAAAAATAAAACTGTTTTTGAAAGGTGATGAAATGTGCTTTAAAATTTTATGATTCCAAATAAAGGTAAAATTTAAAAAAAATGGCTTACCTGACGTTTTTTCTAGCTAAAATGATTGATAACGAA